>BSBN01001478.1:1250000-2500000 GCA_027924645.1 Cunninghamia lanceolata | reverse complement strand
TAAATAATCATATTTTTCAAAATTCTTTTGGGAAAAGCTTTGTAACTCACTGAAGCACGTTTTCCATATTTATTTGTAATTTTTTATTGAATAATTTTTTTTTATTAATTTTTTATTGGTCATTTTTTGTCTTTTAAAAAATCATCGTGTACGTCACGCATAAGATGACCTAAACTTAACATTTTTTGAAAAATTTTTTTCTTAAATTGAAAAGAATTATCTAAAGTACATTTTCATACAATTTTTTTACAAAAAAATATTTTAATAAAAAGTTATTAAAATATTAAAAAACCCTGATAATTCAAGTTTATGGACCTATTTCATCAGAAATTGATTAAAAAATAGAAAAATTAATCTAATTGTAAAAAAAATTACATATTTGGAATCTACATTGTCTCCTCTATAATGGGTTTTAATTTCGTCAAAATATTCTACAAAATAAACCTTTAGATATATGCCCAGAGTCACTATTTTGTTGTGACATTGACAGGGCCTTCAAGTTGCAAGTCAAACCAGGTCCAGAGGTCAGGGTCGGGTCCCCAAAGCATTTTTTGAAGCGGGTTACAAAGCAAAACCTGAGCCTAAAATTCAAATTTTAAATAATGGGATCCCGTTTATAAAACATGGTCCCGTCTATTAAACGGGATCCCATTTCTTTATTCATCAGTCGAAAATAAAACGGGATCCCATTTAATAAATGGGATCCCATTTATTAAATGAGATCCCATTTATTATTTTCCCCTTTTTTTAATAAGACTGTACTATGACTATCATTTATGCAACTTGCTCTACAGTATGGTCGACAGCGACTCTTACAGCATTCTTTGGCATATTTTTTTCTTTTGCAGGTCCATCAACTTGAAGTATTATTTGTATTTTGATAGAAGCCATCATGGAGATGCTATTTGAGTGGAATTTTGTTGAATTGGTACTTATTTGAAGGATTTGAAACACATTCAAGTTTTTGACATTCATTTGTACATGCTTCATAAATTTTTTAATCATGGGATCACAAAGTCGTAATAAGAGGAAAGATAGGAAGCTATTAACCCCTGAAGAAATTGAAGCAAAGAGAGAGAAGGAGGCAGAAAGACAAAGAGATAGAAGAGTAAAGATTCAATCAATGAATAATGCTGAAGCATCCAATTCCACAACTATTGAAGATAAAAACATTGAGGAGACCATGGATGTAGACGATGCAAGTTTGCAAGAGCTGAATGTGGAAACTAATACAATTATACAAACTACTCCTGGTATGTCTTCAAATCCCTCTATTAATGCTATGGAGAATGTTTCAATAGGCACAAATCTAGGTACTTCAAATCCACCTTTGAATGAAATAGAAATAGTGTTGATAGGAGATTTAAAACAAGCTGGATATAACAATGTTGAGATTGATAATATTCGTAGAAATCAAAATTTGAAACAAATTATTGTTGAAAATGAAAATGAAAATCCTTTTGTTGAAAATGAAAATGAAAATCCTTTTATTGTTGAAAATGAAAATGAAAACCGTTTTGTTGTTGAAAATGAAAATGAAAACTATTTTGTTGTTGAAAACGAAAATAAAAATCCTTTTGTTGAAAATGAAAATGAAAATTATTTTGTTGTTGAAAATGAAAATGAAAATAAAAACTATTTTGTTGTTGAAAATGAAAATGAAAACCGTTTTGTTGTTGAAAATGAAAATTGTTTTGAAGTTGAAAATGAAAATGAAAATCTAGGAAGTGATGTTGAAAATGAGAAATATTTTTTCAAAATTGAAAGAGATGTTTTGGATAATCTTCCTGGTAAAATTTCTTGGAGACAAATAAGAACACATGCCAATAGATTATACAAGGAATTTTTTTATCGTAAAAAACTATCATTTCAATGTCAACTAATGATGCAATTAATGAGAATGTGGAAAATGAGAAAAGTAATGAAAATGCTAGGCATTTTTGTTAAACCAAGAAGAAAAGATCAATCACTAAAACATGCTATGTCTACTGTTGCTAGTGCCATTGAGTCTATTGGAAGTAATAGTCGATCCAAAGATAAAAATGCAGCAAGACGAGCTATAACAACTGCTATAGTGAATAAAATAACTTTGAATAGAAGAATGGTAAGCAATATTAGTGGAATTCTAAAAATGCATCCTAAAACATTAGTAAGAGCGGCAAAAAGAAGAGAAAGTATAGAAAATGATCCAATTAACCAATGTTGGAGTTTTAGTGGTTGACTCCCGAGATCTGACATGAAACTGAATGTTGAAATCAGATCTTTGATCAAAAAATATTGGCATGATAATACTAGGGTATCGTCTAATGCTAGAGATGTTCTAAAATTAAGAGTGGAGTCCAAAGTTCGCGATCCTCATCCAAAACACCTATTAGATACAATGCAAACTAAATTTTATAGAAAATTTTGTGATGAATTAGTGTTACCTGGTAATATTAAAATAAGTCAAAGATCTTTTGAAAAATGCAAACCATGGTATGTAAAGATTAATAAGGAATGAATATCTTGTTGTTGTAAAACGCATGTTCAATTTCGTTATTATTATGATGTGTTTCAATATATACATTGTACTTTACATCGTAACATGATTATATAGGAATGTGATATTAATATGCCAACTGAAGCAATAAAAGAGTTTATATCAAGTTTGTTCTGTGAAAGATCTAATGAAAAAGGTTTTTATTTAAGTTCATGTATTTCTAGACAATGCACTGGTTGTGGCAATCTTTCTTTGTTAAGAGTTTGTATGCATGAAAGTGTTGAAAATGATTTTGGACAACAATTAGTGGATGTTAAAAGATTTAAGAATGTTGAATATTCTTTAAAAGATGGAAAATTTGGAAAGCATTGTGATTTAATTACAGAAAAGGTTAGTGTGCATGCATTCATATCAGAATTTAAAAGTAAAATTGTACCAAAATATGTCAAGCATTCTCAACAAGCTCGATGGCTTGATGGACAATTTCGTGAATGTAGAAACACATTTCTAGCTGGTACTATACTATCAATGGTTGATTTTGCAGAAAACTATACTTTAGCTCCGCAAGAGAAAATTCAATCAGAATATTACAATTCAGTGCAAGTTGCTATGTTTGTTCATATTGTTTATAGGCATGTAGATGATAGCACAGAGAATGATAGAAAAGTTTTGAGGGAGTATCATTTCTATTTGAGTGACAACCGGTTACACTCATTAGAGTTTGTTCAATATTGTTTCAATATATTTTATACAAATTTAAGAGAAAGAGGAATCCAGATGACTGAACATCTTATATGGTCAGATAATTGTACGGGGTAGTTCAAGAATGCTCGAATGTTCTATTGGTTATGTAGGGTTCACAAGGAGAATAATGTCCAACATATGTGGAATTTTTTTGAAGTTGGACATGGTAAAGGAGAACATGATGGAGCTGGTGCATGTGTTAAAAGAGTTCTTACTAGACAACAATTAAAATTTGAGGATGCAGTAAAATTTAAAGATGCATGTGGGATTGTAGATTGGTGTAATACAAGATTATGTACACCTGGATCAAGTGAGTACTCTATAGTTCGTCGATTCTTTTGGTTGGTTGAAGAAGAAAACATTCTACCTGGACTTGATTGCCAAACAATCAGTGGATCTACTAAAAGGCATTCATTTAGGAGTTTGAATGCAAGTACATGGACTATCTGGACAAGGGAGCTTGCATGTTTTTGTCAGTTTTGTATTTTAGGAGATTGGGAAGCATGTGAAAATACAGAATGGGTTGAAGAGTGGAAACAAAGACCATTGACACTTGCACAAGCACACAATCAAAGTGAAACAACAATTGAAGACAACGATCAACTGTTTGTATCAGACGATTATGACCGTGTTTCAGACCTTGTACAAGAAGGTAATTTAATTCAAATCATTTCATTTTATTTCACTTCATTACTAATTTGTAGTGCTTTTATTTATTTATGTGTGCATATGAATGCATGTATGTTGATTGGTCAAATTTTATGGACATGTGCAAGTTATTGAATCAAAATTTGTTTGCAGGACATGTGTATGATGTTGTTGCACCAAAGAATAATGAAGAGGAAACTGAATATTGGTTGGCTCGTTGTGTGGAGACTAAACATAATTTAACAGCACCTCGAGAAGATGATGATGGCTTTCCTTATCCAATAGGTTTGGTGATCCCCTTAAGACATCCCCTTAAGCAAATTTTGATAACAAGTCTTTGATCCCCTTAAGCATATTTTAAGAACTTCTTTGATCCCCTTAAGCAAATTTTAAGTATTTCTTTGATGATGGCTATCATTATCCAATAGGTTCAGTGGTGGTTGTTGGCACTTGGCTACAGAAATACCTAATAAAGAAGAATGGTTTGCCTGCATTCGAAGATTATGAAACACATAAGAAGATTATACACTACTCACATTTGGTGTTGGCAACAAATATAAAACTAGAGAGGTATCGTGGAAAACCTACAAATAAAGAGCTATGGAACATTTCTATGGAAGACCATGAGACAATCATCAATGCATTGGAAAAAAGAGAGGATGGAGATGGTACAATGGAATAAGTAAATACAGGTAAATATAGTTAAATAGATTTATATTGTTGTTTTAAATACATTAAATACATGTTTTGATATTTCTTGTGTGTTATTAGTTGAAATTGATTTAATTTGTCCTTTTATATCCTCAGGCCATCATCACAAATTCATCACATACTTTGAAACAAAAACTTGAGAGGCACTTGTAAATACAGGTACAAATTGTGTACATCTAGATAGTTTTATATAAATTAAAATACATGTTTTGATTCAGATATATTGATAAATTTCTTGTATTATTTTTACATAAGGTGGCATGAAGACCTGCTACATTCTCCTCAAGTTTTGGATTTTCTTGAGATGGCATATAACGACATTTTGTATTTACATTATTTTGAGTTGGCATATATGTACATACACAATTACATTATTACACATTTTGTACAGAAATTTGTATACATGTGTATGTACACAATTTTATACTCTACGGTATTAAATTTATCAAAATTATTATTCTATGTATTTTATTTGTTAAATGTCCATTTTTTTCTACTTAGAATTTACTTTAAATTTGATTTATTATATTGTTCAATTTGGTTGCCTTGGGCAACTTCACCAAATTTTGAGAACTTAAGACGTCCCCTTAAGACATCGTAAATTAGGACCCCTTAAGACATCCAAAAAGTTAGCATCAAGTTGTAGGTTAATTGCAAATGATAGGTGTCTAGGTAGGGAATGTAATCACATTTTTATTTTTTCAATTTTCATGTTTATTTTTCAATTTTTGAGTGATCTAATGAGCAAGCTTCATTGGTGAGTAGTGTGTAGGATCTTTCTACAACAAATCAAGTTGCCCTATGACAAGGTTGGATAGATAGAGTGGTGTAGGTTCCTATTGTGTTATCCTTATCACACATTTATTATGACAAGGTGGTACTATCAACACTACCTACCTAAAGCTCTTTTAATAATTTTTTTTTTTGTTTTTTTGTTTTTTTTGTCTTTTAATAATCTTTTAAGCCACATTGATTTTTTGATGTTTTTATTGAACTTTTATATTTGCCCTTCGTGGATGATAGAGCCCCTATAGGTTGATTTTTATTACTCCATGTGATAGTCCCTACACTAAATTTAAAGAAATAGTCCTGGAAGTATATTTCTTATGAACAAAATTACCAATATAGAACTAACATCACAATAACCATATAAATTTGCATTTTGGTGTAGGAAAAAAAAACCATATTTAAAAGTACTTTTAATATACTTCAATATTTTTTAGTCATTTTCCAATGATCCACATATGGATCTTGCATGAATCTAGATGCAATACTTACTACATTATAAGTAATGTCTGGTATAGGTATGGTATGGTAAATAAGGCTTTCTACTAACTATCTATACAAAGTAGGATTGGTCTTTTCAAATAGAGGTTTGGAGTCAAGTTTAATACTCAATTCAATAGGAATAGCAGTTGGTTTATAGTCAACCATAATTGAAATTTTTAAGTATATATCTTATTTGTATCTTGCTTGTGATACCCTAATAGATTAATGATCCTAGAAGATAATCATTCCTAAGAAATGATGCAGAAGCCCTAAATTGGTTATTCAAATATCTAGTTCAATTTATTTTTTATATTTGTGGATTAAAGAAATAAGACTACTCGTAATGAGTAAGTCGTCCATATATAATACAACTATAATGATTTGACCATTTTTAGCATTAACAAAGAGGTCATTATCAAAGTCACAAATAGAGAATCCAAGAGATTGGAAAAAATATTGAACTTTACATGTGAAGGACTAAAAATGTCCACTTTCTCATATGGTATGTAGGCTCCTATCATTGAGCAAGTGGAGTTAGGTAAAGTTTATGCATGGGGATTTGACATCCTACCTTCAAGGTCTACTATGACCTTTATTAGATTGTGCACCATAAGGCACTAGGATTTAGTCATCCTTCTCTAGTTATGGTATGGATATTGGAACATATTAGACCAGGTATCAATGACCCATGCCCACACCAGATCTTCCACTTCCTTGAGGTATCAAGTAGTGTTGATTGGGTTACTATGGCACATGATTACACATTTACACAATGGTGACTTTGACTAACACAAACAAATTATTACAAACCCATACATAGAGATAGAGAGGAGATGGACCGTCTAGGAGATGACATGACTAGATATTATTGAAAAAGGGTGACTTTCTAAAGGATTTCCCCTAGTACACTCCCATGCTAGACATCACTACATATTCTTTCAATGCAATTTCTTCATTAAGTGCAAATCTAGATCAACACTATGACACTTACATATAGAGATTTATATTATTGAAAAGGGGTGACTTTCTAAAGGATTTCCTAGGTAGTACACTCCCATGCTACAAATCTACTTAAGATGTCGTAGAGGTTGGCCAGGGGACACTCCCGTGGACTCTTACTCTAGGGACTCCTAAATTACATGGTCAACACGAGAACTTAAGCACCAAGGCACTTGGATAAATATAACTATAACCATGCTAGGATCATTTAATATAACTTAGTTGATCTCTAGATGAGAAGATGTGAGAGATTGATCCCTCCTAGTAGGCAAGAGATCCTCATGAACTTATCTCACTTTTTAATGCTTTGTTTTGATTTGCTTACCATTTTATTGCTTAAAATTTGACCAGGACATAAATATGCATACCGTGAATGAATGGAGGAACTTTATTAGGACCTCATCACTACATAAATTCTTTCAATGCAATTTCTTCATTAAGTACAAATCTAGATCAACACTCTGACACTTGTAAATTTATTTATGACAATCGATTATTTCTATTGATGTCAATCTATATATCTTATTATGGTTGATCTCAAATGTTTACATTTCTTTTCCTTCATGCACATGGTTAGATTAGAGTTTGATTTATGATTAAATTAGGGATGCTTGTATATACATATGTATGTGATGTTATGCTTTTATAGTTTATGATGTATATGCAATGTATGTATGCATGGATAATAGATATATGTATGGATGCACCTAAACTAACATGATGGTTTTACATGATTATTACTTTGACATGTGTATGATTTTGTTACGACAAGATTGCATTTATTGTGTGACATGTAAAAATATATAGTCCAGGTTCAACAATATATATATATAAAGTCCAAGTCCATGTTCAAAAAATATATAAAGTCCATGTTCAACAATATATATAAAGTCCATGACAAACAGTATATAACAAATAGTCCATGAAATAGTCAAATATATAAAGTCAAGGTTCAACAATATATATATAAAGTCCATGTTCAACAATATATATATATAAAGTCCATGACAAACAGTATATAACATATAGTCCATGAAATAGTCAAATTATACATAGCCCATGTTCAATAACCTATCACATACTATCTCTATCATCAAGAGTCCTCTTCACACCATGCGAACTACTCAGATGACCTGAATCACTCTGCAAAAGAGAAAGATTTAGATGAAATTAGATGTAAGATGATAAGGAAATCTAATTTAATGACAATTTTTAAATTTATAATTTATCATAAAATTAAATTACCGTGTGAGGCTGAGAGGCATGCTCTGGTGCACCTGGACTTGCCTCTCCATGCTCTGAATCAATCTATTTAATACAAGAGAAAGTTCAAGTTGAAATTAGATATACTTGACGATTTTAAAAATGATTTAATTCAATTTAATTTATAAGAACTATCATATTTTAAAATTATTATACTGTAAGAGGAACTTGTTGTGAATCCTCTATTCCAGGACCTGTCTCTACAGGCTTAGCTCCATGACATGTATCGAGCTATAAAAGAAAAAAGAATTTTGAATGTACATGTCAACATATATATATCAAGAAATTTACTTTAAGTTCACAACGTATATTTTAATTGTTCAATTTAAATATAATCTAAATTTTAAATTATATCGTATCAGGCTGCCCATCTCCTCTATCCTCCTACTCTACATGTGTTGTGTGTTGATGAAACATGTCACTAACAAGCTCCTACAATGTCATTTATATTTAAGTTAGCACATGTGTGTACAAATTAGGTTTTAAAACATATATATATATAGACTTGTGTACATGTTATACATTTTTCAACAACCTAAAATGCAGTCAACTCCTGATATAAACTTGGATTATCCAAGTGTGCTACAATGCCCATCCTCATTGTTGTGTCAACCTGCATAGACATATTTATAAAATATTAAATAGTACATGTGCACGTTTTTAGATACATTGATATTAAAATAGAAAATTTTAAGTATATATATAGTTTTTTAAAATAATATACATACTGTAAGAGTGTCATGTGAGATGCCCAATGATGGAGGAGTGCTCGAGACACCCTGAGATGGAGGATTCAATGTGGAAGAACCCTAAACCAATTCATAAATAAGTTCATAAATATTTAATTGTACACACATTCAAGACTAAATTTTACAAATTTACAAATCATTGAAAATGTACCCCAAATGGGTGCCCGAGATGAACGGGTGTCGATGAAAAATTAATTCGATCAATGATGACCCCTATTGCCATCATCTACACCAAACAATTCAATTGTTAAAATATTACAATTTATTTGATCTATATGTTGATTAAAAACATGTGGTTAAAAAATTGTTTTAAATTCAACATGTGTACATAACCTATATATACCTGTGTCAAATGATCAGTGGGATGATCCTTAGCAAATAGATAATCAACAAATGATTTAGTGCCCATATTATTAGATGATGCATGTGTAGCTGAAGTGGGTGTAGCTGCCTGATAAGGTCCATAACACAACTGATTGCAACTCATACATGTATGAGGCATCGACACATGTGGAGTGGTACTAGGACCACTTCCATCATCAACTCCTCCATGCTCTCTAACTTGAGCTACCATCATAGAAGTCTACTCATGTAGGCTACCTGAGAGTGCACTCAATGTGCCTAGTGTGGATACCACTGCACGATGCTGGAATGGTGAAGGAATGGCAGCAACAGGAGGGTCAATAAGAGGTTGAATAGGCACCGCTCATTGGGGATCAACCTGTGCCCCCAACCTCTGTTGTGGCATGCCACCACCAACACCCTGGAATGATCTAAAATCAAAGTAGTTGGGTTTTTTATTCATAACAAACTCTACATATAATTTTCTCAAAAAATATAAAGGAACCTCACAATTAGCATGAGGTGGATAATCAAACACCATCCACCATCTATCCCAAAAATTGGCAGACATTCCTTCATGCCTACACCACCTAATTGATATTCTTTTCTTATTTGCAGGAATAGGTTCATTTGTAATGGGATGTCTAAAATATTGTGCTAAATGAGCTTTTGTGATTTTAAGATCCAAAATAGTCTTATAGGAGAGGCCATCAGCATAAAATTGGTGCCTCTCCTCTCTCCATTTCTGGAATCCATCAAAATCCAAGTCAATAGACCTCACAGAATCTACAATGTTTTGCATCAAAGATGCAAAACGTACTACGTGAGGTGGCATGAATTGTTCATTGTAAATGGAATTCAGTTTTTCTTGTATCGAATCCACATTTTCATTTATTATGGCTCGCAAGTGAGCCTGGTCAGTTCCAGGTGGGGGTGGAGGTGGAGGTGGAGGTGGGTCATCTACAGGTGGGGCATCTAGAGGTGGGGCATTTGGCACTGGGGGTGCGGGTGCGGGTGCGGGTGCGAGTGTGGTTGCGGGTGGGGGTGGGGTGGGGGTGTGGCCGGATCATCTTGTGCATTAAGGAAGTCCTCAACATCAAAGTTAATATCATCTAGATTCATGATGTATATATAAAAATAGATATGAAGATGCATATATATACATATAAACATACAAACTTCAGTACAAATTTAAAATTAAATCAAGAATATATATATATATGTTTCAAGAAATTACACTTGAAATAAATTTAAATTAAACATACAGATAATGTATACATGCATGTACAAATTTCAAAATGTAAGAGAGCTATTAGGACTACCATAATGATTGATACAATGGGAAAGGTGACCCATCTTAATGTATAATGTGCATTTAAGTAAGGAAGTCTTTGGACAATCATCATGTATTTCTTAAATGTGAATATGCATCCCAAATTTTGGACTATTTTAAAGAAATATGGTGCATTTAGGAACTTCGTGATTGTTGGGATAAAGAGGAATATATGATCATGCTAGAAGAGGTGGATTAGGCTCATAATTGGCCAAGTTTGCTTTGAATAAGGTTACAACAAGGAGATACCCATGTTGATATTCACACCCTTTGGTCCACACCTACATTGGGATGGATTAAGCTTGAAATTTTGATGGGTAGCCAAGGGTAATCCTAGTGAAGTAGGAGGAGTATGTTTATTAAGAGATGATAAGGGAAAACCTCTACCTATCTTAAAGCTTATGATTTTGGTGTCAAGAACAATAATATGGTAGATTCTAGGGCCATGATATCCAGGGCCTCAAGATGACTTGGAAACTAAACAAGATATCCCTTAGTGTGGAAGGAGATTCCAAGATCAACATTGATCATATGAAAAATCATAGATGAAGCTTGTGGTTATTGGAAGAAATCATTATTTAAATCTATCTCCTTCAAACATATCAAAAGAAAAGGTAATTATATTCTAGACTAGGCAGATAATGGAAGAAATCATTAAATTGCTCCTAGACATCTAGCATTTGTTGGGAAGAATATTTTTTTTACATTCAACTCAATCCCTAAGTTGTGCCTCCATGCTATCAAATGTTACTTGTATCTACCTTCTATACAATGTTATTGAAGGGGTAGAAGGTTAGGCTAAGGATTTCTATATTGCTGCTTAGATAAATTCCACATCTTCAGTGTGTGGCATGAGCATATGCACAAAGCCTTGGAGGATATTTCTATGATAATGAAGATAAACCTTCATGTCTTGGTGCTAAATTGGATGATTCTATCCGCTATGAGAATTAAGATGAGGAGGAGGTGACATAAATCCCTCCTATCAAATTCGAACAATGTTAAAAATGTCAAGGAAGTGGTAGAGGCTTTGTAAGGCTTGTGTAATTTGTCCCACCACCCTAGGATAAAGTTTTTTAGTTTATTAGTAATTCTAACACTACTTCAACTTATTACTCTAGGGTGAGGGCCACTATAATTTTCCCTACCACTAATATATCTTAAGACCCCTATTGGTTTATGTTTGATGTCATTGTAGTATATTAATTTTCCCTACCACTATTGATTGAACAAAACTATACCATATATATTAAGTACTCTAGCTCAATGATCTTAAGATTAATGAAATCAGGACTAACTATATCATCATTATGCTTAGATACACCCAACATGCTAATAAAGAAATTAATTACCTTCACAACCCTATTAGCATTGTATCACTCCTATTAGGGAGTGGACTTGAATGGGGCCAAAAGATTCTTTACCTCTTAGGATTGTGACTTTGGGTTTGGCATGGTCAACTTGGAGAGGTTGTGTGGCATATCCCTATAAGAGGATGAAGGGTGATAGGAGGTTGTAGGATGGCTAAAAGCATTCACATGATGATAATGTTCAAGTTTAAATTTCAAGATATACATCATGGTCTACAAGGTTCTCTTGTTCAAAAGGTTCATCATATTCTAGACAAGGAACTCACAGTCATTGGTACCAAATTCAAGACATCCTATTACAAGTCTCCATATAGCTTTAAACATAACACCTATAAACACAAAATTTATAGGGCTTGAATACAAGCCCATCTCCCAATTAGGAGACTTCCAAATAATTGGTGAACTCACATGCAATAATGGAATAACACATGCATACAAAATATGTAGAAGAAAACCCTGTAGCATGACTCGTGATTAATTAAAGTTAGGGTTAGGTTTTCAATTAGGATTAGGCTTAGGGTTAGAATTGAGGTTAGGGTTAGAATTAGAATTCAAGGGTTGCTAAATTAGGGTAAGTATTAGAGCTACAATTATGGTTTGGGTTACGGCTAGAGTTAGGGTTACAATTACAATTACAAGTAGCTCGTTAGGGTTAGGGTTAGGGCTAGAGTTAGAGTTACAATTACAATTACAATTACAAGTAGAGTTAGGGTTAGGGTTTGAATTGCATATAGAATTAGGGTTAGAATTAGTGTTAGGGTTAGGGTTGGAATTGTATATAGAATTAGGGTTCAATCTAGCTAGAAATAGATAAATTAGTCAAGATGGTTCTAGCTCGAGTTTGTTTCCTATTTCCTAGATTTGCAAAACTATTGTTTTCTATTTAGTTGTTAGTCCCAACTCTTTCCTTTTAAGAAGTATATCAAATCTAATGTAGTAGTAGATACTTCTACATATACAAGTTTTTGTTAGGAGAAAATATCTTTTGCCAAATTTGTATAGAGTTGTCTATAGTGTGTTCCAGGGTAATCAAATGATGTAAGTCACAATTTAGAGGGTTGAGGGATAAGTTTGTGTTGAGTCTATAGGAGGTGTTTTCTTACATAGACTGAGCTCCATAATCTAGGTGTCTCCATGTCTAACTAAAATGTTTCAACTTGGTCCATATTATATCCAGATTAATGATAAAATTTTATATATATGGCTATGAGATCCACGATGATATCAATGTTTGGTAGAGAAAAGTTATCTAAGTTGGGGTAGATCCTTTTTTGATGTCTCAAAAGTTAGTGCAAACATGAATTCCCTTAGTTTTCTTGTTAACTAAGACCACATTAGAGACCCATTTAGGATAAGTAATAGTCTGAATGAACCCTGGACATCCAAGAGTTTATACAATTCTTCTATGACCACGAGGGCTACTTGGGGGTGCATTTTGCGTAGCTTTTATTGAATAGGTTTGGCATTGAGGTGAACCACAAGATGATGCATGACTTTAAAGATGGAGTCTCAAGGCATATCACCATAAGACCACATGAAGAAATCAACATAATCTTTAACATGGTGACATGGTTATATATGCCTTCTTTGATGTCAAGGTCTAGTGGAGCTACTATCTTAGAGAGTTTAGGGTCCAAGCTTCTATTCACAGGTTGATGTCTATAGCATCCTCAACAAGGAGAGGGGAGTCATGTCTTATATCTGAGTGGTATCTAATGGAAGGTGAAGTTTGTCAAATTAAGGAGCTCTTGGGAAGTGTCCATTTTTATTGTATCATTTTAATCGATCACAAGTTTCTTCTTATATCTTGTTGCTATTCTGCCTAGAGTAGGGTGCTTTAGGACTAAAGGGTTCTTTCTTTCTCTCCAAAATAAGCATATGTAGGTGTTAAGTATGGTGGAAAAGTCTTTCTTATGATTACAATGGGGATGTGGTCTTGACACTTCATAAGTTTCATGATGGCTTCATCATTTTGGGAAACATCAAATCATAAAGGGTCGTGTTGGTCCCAATCGATAAGCTCAAGGTATTATAGGTCTAAGGAGATGGTGAGGATAGTGACCTATCATGAAAGAGGTTAGTGGTGGAAAGATCTTCGTAAGGATCATGAGTCGAGCCTACATCAATGTCATTAAGATTAGGGGAAGCATTACCAATGAGGTTGAGCTCGTATCACAATTAACATCATGATGTTCATTCCAGGGGCATAACCTAGCTAGTGAGGATAGCTACTTGAGTATATCAAAAGTTACATAAATGTTGGCTTCATTTCATTCTTGATTAGTTGGCTATCACAAAAACTGTAAAAATTTCTCAATTCTTGATTAGTTGGTTGTCTCTAAAGGTTTGATTATGAAGGATGTGATAAAGGTTTTATTATGGTTTGTTGTAATTTTTTTACATGATAGTTAGCTATTCAATAATGCCTTTAAAATACAATGACATACATTGTTATAAGTAAATTTTATAAAAACCAAATATATATATCATCCCAATGCTATATAATTTTTGACAGTTTGCTCAAAATCTCTCCTTTCATATGATACAATCATTTCAAAATTTTAATTGTATTTTATAGCTAAAATGTTTAAATACAGCTATTCAACACTCAAATTGAACTCAAATTTTGATAGTTTGTTCAAAATCTCTCCTTTCATATGATACAATATTTTCAAAATTTCAATTGTATTTTACAGCTAAAATGTTTAAATACAGCTATTCAACACTCAAATTAAACTCAAATTTTGACAGTTTGTTCAAAATCTCTCCTTTCATATGATACAGTATTTTCAAAATTTCAATTGTATTTTACAACTAAAATGTCTAAATATATCTATTCAATTCTCAATTTTAAACATAATTTTGACAGTTTGTTCAAATTCTATCCTTTTATATGATATAGTCTTTCAAAATTTCAATTATATTTTACAACTAAACTGTCCAAAATTAGCTACTGATTTCATAAACCCTAAACCCTAAATAACAATTCACAATTTAAATTTTGATTGCATTTTACACCAAAACAAACAAGGGAAGCTTAAAACGATTGATGGGTAATTTATAGAAGTGGAAAAATCCACTTACCTAGTGGGTGGATGGTGATGAACTCGGGATCCTGTTTTTGCCTGTCGACTGTCGCTGTTGAAAATGGGGTCTTTTTTTAAATTTAATACTTTTTCAAATCAGGATCTTGTTACATAAAACACGATCCTATTCCATAAAACGGGATCCCGTTTTTGGCCTCTAGGTTCAGGATTTCGCTACAAAATGGGATCACGTTTTTTTGTTTTAGGCTCGGGATCCCGAAGCAAAATGGGATCGCGTTTTATATAAATGGGATCCCATTTTTGGATCCCCAATTTCAAATTTTTTTCTAACTCTGAAACTTCCACCTTAAGTGGACACAACTTCTTGCATTTACCCTAGAGCATTCCTCCAATCATTGATCCATACCTTTTCAGATTTGCCTTAGGGGAGTCATCATCTTTACTCAATTTACATCCAGTTACCATAGGCATACCTATTGTCTTTGAATCTTCCATTCCAAACTTCTTCAACAATTCTTTCACATACTTAGACTAAGATATAAAGATACCTTTATCTGACTGAGTGATTTGTAGACCTAAGAAGAAATTCATCTCACCAAACATGGACATCTCAAATTCACTTTGCATCTGATCAGCAAATGTTTTGCACATGCTCTCATTTCCACCAAAAATGATATCATCAACAAATACCTCAACAATTAGAATATTGTCATGATCAATCTTGAAGTAAAGATTACTGTCAGTAGTGCCTTTGTTATATCCTAGATTTAGTAGATACTTATCTAATCTTGCATACCAGGTTCTTGGGGTTTGTTTGAGTCAATATAATGCTTTACTTAATTTGTAGACCATGTGTTTTTGATCAGACAACTAAAATCCTTTCGGTTGCTCAATGTAGACTTCTTATTCTAACTCTCCATTTAGAAATGCTGACTTGACATCCATCTGATAGACTTTGAAATCTTTATAAGAAACAAAAGCAAGAAATAATCTAAATGCCTCTATTCTTGCCACCGAAGAAAAAGTTTCTTCAAAATCAATTCCTTCCACTTGAGAATATCCTTTGCATACCAACCTTGCTTTATTTCTTACAACTTCACCATCTTCATTTAGTTTATTCCAAAAGACCCATTTAGTTCCAATCACATTTTTGTCCTCAAGTCTAGAAACAAGATCCCAAGTGTGATTCTTTTCAATTTACATTAGTTCCTCCTACATTGCTTTTACCCAATTTTCATCATTGCAGACTACACTTACTAATTTTGGTTCAATCTTTGAAATCAAACAAATATTTTCTTGATCTTCAGCAATTCTTCTCCTAGTTCAAACACCTTTATTTCTATCTCCTATGATCTAATTTTCAGGATGATTCATCCTTACATACCTGGGAGTTTTGGGATTTTCTTGAACTTGTTCCTCAACTTTTGCATTATCCTCTTGAGTCATTGGATTTTCCAAATCAATCTGGATCTAAATCTGAGTTTGTACTTGCCTTTCTTGACTTGGATTTTCATCTTGATCATCTGAATCATATCCGTAAGACCTGGAATGTCCTTCTTTTCTCTCATCAACTCTGACATTAGCACTTTCAACAATCCTTTTCAACCTCTTGTTAAAGTACCGGTATGCTTTGCTTTGAGTAGAGTAACCCAGAAAAATTCCTTCATCACTTCTTGCTTTAAACTTGCCTAGATCCTCATCTCTTTTGATATAGCATTTACTACCAAACACTATGAAATATCTCATAGAAGGAGGATGACCAAACCAAAGTTCATAAGGAGTCTTACCAAAATTGCCTTTGATCTGCATCCGGTTAAGAGTTTAGACAGTAGTACTCATAGCTTCTCTCCAACAAAATTGTGGAACATTTGTTTCCATCATCATGGTCCTGGAAGCTTCTTGAATGGTCCAGTTCGTTCTTTCCACAACTCTATTTTGCTGAGGGGTCCTAGGAGCAGATAACTGTCTTTTTGTTCCATGCTTTTCACCGAATGTATCAAACTCACCAGAGGTAAACTCTCCACCTCTGTAGGATCTCAAACACTTTATCTTCACACCAATCTCATATTCCACCATAACTCTGAACACTTTGAATTTATCAAGAGCTTCTAATTTTTCTTTTAAGAAAGTTACCCACATCATCTGAGAGTAATCATCAATCAGCAACATAAACTATATGTCTCCTTGCACACTCCTAATTCTAGCAGGACCACATAGATCAGTATGCACAAGTTCCAATCGCTCACTTGAAAATTGCTCTTTACTTTTGAATGATGTTTTGTTCTATTTACCCAATTGACATTCTCTACACATGCTTTCAGGTTTCACAGGTCTTGGAAGATCTCTCACAGCCTGAGTAGAACTTATCTTGACAATGTTATCAAAATTCACATGACACATTCTCCTATTCCACAACCAACTTTGATCTATCTGTGCAATCAAACAACTTTTACTAGAACTACTTAATTGAAAGATGTTACCTCTAGTTTGTGTACCAGATGCAATTTTAGTTCTGGAGCTTTCCAAGATTATGCATTTACCATCCTTGAATCAAAGATCATAACCCTTGTCAACCAATTGTCCAACACTGAGAAGATTATGCTTCAGCCCTTCCACATACAGAACATCATTTGTGTTATTCTTACCATCAAAAGAGATGGATCCTCTGCCATGGATTCTACGAGCTGAGTTGTCTCCAAATTTCACAATTCCACCTTCATATTTTTCAAAGTTTATAAACTTACTTTTATCACTAGTCATATGATGAGAACATCCACTATCAATCACCCATTCATCCTTTTCAACAACCTGAGCAGCCAAGGCACTTTCCACATTTGCACAGCTAGCAGATTCAGTAGACACTAGATCTTCTTCTTTGATATCAATGAACACCCAATCAACTTCAGTGGCACCTCCATGATTAGATTCATCATCTGTGACTCCTTCTCCAGCTTCTTGGACATAGTAACATTTCTTCTGGCCTTTATATCTGTTAGGGTTTGGCTTTAAAAATTTCTCCAGACATCTTGAGGCAAAATGACCAATCTTATTACAAGAAAAACATTTGAATGGCAACTTTCCTTCATACTTACCGGATCCTCTTGGCATTCTTTTGGCAATAAGAGCTTCAAGTTTTGTAGACTCAATTTCATCATCTTCAAGATCATTCCTTGCCTTAGCAAATCTGTTTGATCTTGCAAAAGAGCTTTCACTCGGACCATATCTTTGTTTTCCATATACACTGGCCTTAAAAGCATATTCAGACTTAGCAAGAGAATCACCAAACTCACTTAATTCAAAAGCTGAAATTTTGCCAACCAACTGATCTCTTGTAACTTTTGAAATAGTCCTGATTTCTTCTATAGCAACAACCTTATGTTTGTATGAATCAGGTAAAGATCTGAGCACTTTTTCCACAATCTCTAATTCTTCCAAAGTTCCACTAGCACACCTAATACCACACACAAGTTCATTTATTTTTTGCATGTAGATTGTGATGTTTTCATCTTCACTCATCCTTAGATTTTTGAATTTTCCTCTTAGACTTTGTAGCTTGGCACATTTGACATAATCATCACCTGCATAAAGATTATCCAACTTCTTCCAGATTTCATGAGTAGTTTTTAGTCCAAAGATATTTGTCATTTCTGAATTAGTCAGGGTACTCAACAAGGCTTCTTTAGCTCGAAGGTTATTTTCAGCATCTTTGATTTGATCTGGAGTTGAAGGACCTTTCTTTGGAGGTTTATACTCATCATTGGTTATCGCCCAATAAGCATCACCCATGTATTGCAAATGGAACTCCATACAACACTTCCAAATAGAGTAATTTGTTCCATTGAATCTCAGACTATCCTTTTTCTAAGTCGACATCCTGGATCTCCTTAGGTGGTTAAGCTTCTTTTAGAGGAACCTCGCTCTCATACCAATTGTTGGAATTAGTCTGGACAACTGAGAGGTGGGGTGAATTACTTGTCAAACAATAATTAATCTTTTCTGCGTTTAATCTTCTTTAACAACTTTCGATCAGATAAACATTAAAGCATGAATCAATAACACAAGAGTAGAAATAAATTGAGCACACATAACACCAAAACTTTTACGTGGAAACCTGATTAAGAGAAAAGCACGGTGGGGGTTAACCCACAAGATTCATACCCTGTTAAAAGTACTTAGAAGAAAAGGGAAGGCACATGCCTTTGGGCTCACTGCTCAAGAGAGGCTCACTGCCTACATAATTTATGTTTAATACAGAAAGAATGAACTGTGAAATAGCATCTTCTTTATGCCTGGTTCAGTTCCTTTGAAAGCTCACAAAATTTCTACTCTTCTCCGAATACTTCTTCTCTAGCTCTTCATCTAAATAGCTCTTGTTCTTCTACTTCTCCTCTGCTCTGCTCTGCCTATGATCCTTTCTTTGGATATTATTATTTGTGCACAAGGATGATTTTCCACAACTCATCAACAAGTATTTATATGCTTCATCAACCTTGGAATGAACATCAAGGTTGGCACTACAAACATCTAACTTAATGTGAATCACTAAGCTGTCGACCAAACATAACTGGGACTTAAATCTTCCTCAATCAACATGCCATGCTCCATAGAAATGCTCTTAGATCATTTGCAACACGCTTGAATCATCTGGTCGGCCAAGTCTGGGAAGAATAGCAACACCAAGAAGGAAATCTTTATTGACAAGCTCAAACTTCAATGCGAACCTCCAATATAGCAGTCACATGATCCAAAGACTTCCACAAGCACATTGAATTCAACAAAAACAGCTGAACTCCTCCAAATCATCAAAATCACTTGCATCTTCCTCTGGAACCTTAGGAACACTACCTGCCATGACTGTCACATTAGAAAGATTGCTTGCAGACCTCCAAACCATGAACCACTTGAATGGATGATACACACTAACTTCCCAAACATGCCTCCAGATCTACAGATCATCATTTGACATATCTAGAACAATCTGGACCTCTTTCCTATCACTCTATCTCTTCTAAACACTACAAAACTGGTTCTACTTAGATGGCCATAGCTTCTTCAAATCTTCATGTGAACCCTTCAAAACTTAACTAGAGCTTCTTTAGACAATCCTCTACTTAGCCATGTGGTCCGCATACATTGATCCTCATTAATTTTCTCAATATCCTCAAAATCTAGTCTTCTATACAAGCAGCAAAATAGGATACAGTTGACACCAATGGCAACAAGGATATGTTGACATCAATGACAACATCGCTCAGGTACATATTTACAACAAAACCGAATGATTATCTTCAAGTAATTAATGGATTTGTCATTTGATTGGAAGATTTTTCTGATGTACCAATCCCACAAGATCAAAAAATTAGTTTAAAAATATCTTAGCCCAATAGAAAATCTTTTATTCTTCTAATTATGATCGGCTTATTTGGGGGCCTTTAAATACTACAAGTTATTTAGTTAACCAAGGCTATCTCTCTCTCTTACTTCATAAAATAGTGAAGACAAGGATTGGTCGCATCAACTATGTTGGGGTAAATATTGTTTGCCAAAAGGTAGATCTTTTGCTTGGATGGCTATCAAAAACAAAATCCTTACTAGTGATAGGCTTTCTAAAATTAGAATTACAAGGTCTTTCAGTTGCATTGTTTGTGGCTCAGCTAAAGAAGAGACATCCCACTTCCTTTTACTTTTCCCTTTTGCTTCTAGGTGTTGGTATTGGTTGTACAACAAGCCAAATTGGTATGGACCACTTCCAAATTCATTATTGACTATTTTTCAGTCTTGGACTTCCCTTTACACATAATCTATGTTTTCTCCTATTTGGAAATTGTATCCTTCCATCTTAATTTAGAAGTTATGGTTGGAAAGGATTGTAAAATTTTTTAGAAAGCAATAAATATTAGTTGAAGAGGTTTTGTTTAAGATTAAACACTTAATTTAAGAAATGGTGATGGCTTAGGTTTTAAAAAAGAATAAGTGTCAATTCTCCAATTGGGATGATATTATTATTAAAAATTGACCACCTAAAAAACCTATTTCTCTAGGATATTCTACTTTTAAACATTTGGAACCTGCAATAGCTAATTAGCTTAAACTCAATTTGGATGGACCTTCCAAAGGTAATCCAAGCCACTTTGGTGTTGGTTGTGTTGTTAGAAACCATGAAGGAAACTTGGTGTTAGCCCTGGCCTCAAAAATTGTAGATAGATCAAATAATGAAGCTAAGGGCCAAGCTCTTCTTATGGGCTTAAAACTTGTCACTCAGCTAGGTATCAAAAAGGTTTTCATTGAAGGTGACTCTCTTCTTATAATAATCATTTACAAAAGAAGAATAATTGTAATTGGAAAGTTTCAAGTATTCTCAATGCTCCTTGCGAATTCATGGGAGGTTTTGAAGAATATTTATGTGTGCACACATATAGGAAGGAAATCAGGTAGCAGATTTTTTGGCCAATTTAGCCTATTGCTTGGACTCTCATTCTATCTGCATAGATAACCAAACTCTCAAAAAATTCCTTGAGATTTTGGAAATTCTAAATGCTTATAAAAAGAGATAGTCCTCTTTATTTTAGAGAGACCCCCCTTTTGATGCTAACTAGTTTTTTTTTGACAGGTGATTTATTTATCATAGGATTTATCTTCTCAACCATTGAAATGTGCGAACTGATTTTTTAAATATTTGACTTATCTCTTTGATTATCTTTCTTTGTTGTATGCATGTGTTATCTAATGGTTTAGTACTTCACCTGTATTATGCCAAGTATTAACAATTATTTCTTGAGATGCTACAATATTGCACTTGTTATGAAGAGGTGATGTCATTAATTCACATGAGGTGTTTCTATTACTTAAAGCCTTCATCATTAGTTCATTTCTAACCTTTTTCTTCCCCTATTTTCAAGTGTAGTTTCAGTGTTGTTGATAATGGAGAGGTTATATAAAAATAAACATATGTTTTTCGTAATTTTGAAATGGGAATCTCCAATCCATGAGCCAATATATAGCATCCTCCTAGTGAGAGATTTCAAGTTTGAGAATGAAGACATAGAGGATGTTCTATTTTAAGTGTGTGGTAGGGATTTCCTTCAAGAATCTGGGATTATATATCCTTCATATATGATCTCCTTATTTCTATCCAATGATATAGATTTGATGAAAAATGTTGATTTGGTAAGGCACTTCACTGTAAACTTTGTGTAGGATTTTCTCTTTTCTAATGATAATTTTGATGAAGCTTTGTCCAATTATATAGAGAAATCTTATACAGAGAAATCATGTAATTCACTAACTTTATAATGGTTTTATTCATGGTCCTCAAAATGAACACATTGTAACCCTTGAGAATTCTCTACAATCTCATGTTAATGAAATCGAAGAAAAACTAATAGACCCCAAGTGCATTATACTTTTTATGTCTGGGCCCTTTTGCTTCATGTCCAACCTCCTCCTCTTACTACTACTCCATAAGACTGAGATGTGATGGATGACAACAATCTCTAAGGTTTTCTATTTGTAGATTTAAATGTTGTTGATAATGTGGATCAACTGGGCAAATTTTTCTTCATATGCTTCTTTTTTGATATGTATAAGTTATTTTTTCCTTTTGGCTAAGATCTTTCTCTTGATCTCCATATCTTATCTATTTTCTTGGAGAAGATTTTGGACATGATATGTATTTTGTAATCCATTGTTGGATACTTTGTTTATATTAATATAATTATACCTGTTCAGGTGCTATGCACCTTTTACTGATAAAAAAATATGGTATACCTAAGCATTGAAAGTTTAAATAATTATCTTGTTTAACTAGATATGATATATGGACCACTCCATAGAGAGTCCAACTTTTCATGCTATCCTAGATTTACCTTGTTGTCATCCCATTTCAATACAAAATTAGCAACCTTGAAGTACTGAACTATGGAAAGTTTATCAAACCATGTGTTTTTTATGCTCTAGTCTTTTCTCATCTAATCTTGTGTAACTATCCTCTATTCTTCTAATTACAATAGTTCATCCATTCTAGTGGTCATAGCTTCATTTTCATTGATCTATAATTGGTAGATGATGCTCAATGCCAAGATTTCCATAGAGATTGGTAATCAAGTCTCTTTTCAATAGACCAAAATGTAGGAAGATGATCCCATTGCCCACTTTGGAGTTATTTGATTAACCTAGAGAGCTTTTTTCAAGTGAGTATTCCATTACCACTTAAATTCTAATATCATTATCTTGATGATGTTCATTAGGTTATTTTTTGTGACTCTACCAATCCACTTCCCTACGAGTAGTAGTTTGAGGATGCTTTTAGATATATTCCATGTTCATGAGCAAATTAAGTTATTGTGGTCCTTGTAAATGCCTTAGCATTATCAATAATTATGGTTTTAGGAGCACCAAGTCTCAAAAATATATCCTAAAGAAAATTAATCACTACTACCTCTATTGCATTCTTTAGTTCCATATCCTTGATCCACCTTGTGAAGTAGTCTATTGTTGCTAGTATAAACCTACAGTTAGTGCTAGATTGATGCAGGAGCATCTAGTAGTGTAAGGGAAATCTTGCATCACCCCAAAAAAGATGATGATTTAAAATCATTGGTGTTATTTTTATTTCTTTTCAAAATTAGTATTTATGGTTCCATAATCACTTGAATAATGATATAGAACTTTCAATTTTTCCAAACTACTAAAAATAGCAAACTACTATTTTTGGAAAGTTTGGATTTGGGTACAGATTGAAGCAAAAAATTACAAGAAGATTCATAAATGAAAAATAAGACCTTTGGTGAAGGAATCACACAAAGATCATTTGTGAGTTAAAAGATATTAAAGTTTTTGTTTCCCAAAAAATGTCTGAAAATTATTCAAATTCAAGTTTGAGGCATTAAATGGCCCCGTATGGGCCCAAAAAAGGGCAAAACTAGTAGAGCAGTTTCCCAACACATATAGAACTCCACGAGCTTTTTAGCACTTCAAACAGTTCGTCAACCAAACACCCAAATCAAAAGTTATGGCTCCTGAAAGTTGACCTATTTTTGGAGGGAGATGCAAAATTCAAAAATTAGCTGGAGGCTACCAAAAAGGCTATTAATAACCATTTTTGGGAACCCTTGGTAGTAGTAGAGATAAGGGGGAAAGTGTAAAGTCAAGAAAAGGTAGGAAAACAAAAACCCTAGCTGATTTGGGGTTATAGAAGGTAGAAGATTCTAGAGTCTTGAGATAGGGTGTTGTAATGTGTTGCAGCCCGTAGAGGATTCACCCTCTTCAATTGTATTTAAGCTTCTGTAATGTAATGGACCATTTCACTAGATCCAAATTAGAGAAGGAGATGAATGGAAGACAGACTTCAAGACAAAGGAAGGTTTTGTATGAGCAGTTAGTCATGCCATTTGGGCTAACCAATGCACCGAGCACATTCATACGACTCATGAACGAGGTATTGAAAGAGTTTTTGGGAAGTTTTGTTATTTTTTATTTAGATGACATTTTGATTTTCGGTAAGACTTGGGATGAGCATCTGATGCATATCAGAAGATTTTTAGAGAAGCTAAGGGAGGAGAAGTTGTTGATTAATATGAAGAAATGTAGTTTTGCAAAGAAGGAGTTGGTATACCTAAGATTTGTTGTCTCAGAGGAAGGTCTTAAGATGGACCCAGAGAAGGTGAGGGCTATCATTGATTGGCCTATTCCAAGGAGTGCTACAGAGGTATGATCTTTTCATGGTTTGGTAAGTTTTTATAGAAAATTTATCAGGAATTTTAGTAGCATTTGTGTACCCCTAATTGAGATAATAAGAGGGGATAGAAAAGAGTTTAAATGGAGTATAGGAGAAGCCAAAATTTTTCATACCTTGAAGCAAAAAGTCACAGAGAAACCTATTTTAGCACTTCCAGATTTAGATAAGGTATTTCAGGTAGATTGTGATGCTAACTTGATAGTGATATAGGAGCTATTTTGAGTCAAGAAGGTAAGCCCATTGCCTATTTTAGTGAGAAGCTTAATGATGCCAAGAAAAAGTATTATGTTTATGATCAAGAGTTTTATGCTATAGTTCAGGCTTTGAAGAAATGGAGACATTATTTGTTTCCAAAAGAGTTTGTTTTATATACTGATCATCAGGCTTTGTAGTATCGTAATAGTAAAGGAAAGTTAAATTGAAGGCACTTAAAATGGGTTGAGTTTTTGCAGAGTTATACTTTTGTTTTGAAGCACAGGAGTGGGAAGTCCAACAAAGTTGTAGATGCCTTAAGTAGAAGGCAAAATTTGTTGATAAAAATGAAGATAGAGTTTGTTGGGTTTGATGAGCTCAAAAGTTTGTATCCTGAAGATCCAGATTTTACAGAGGCTTGGAAAGCTTATCTGGAACCTATTACTGTGGATAGGACAAAATGGTTGTATTTCATAATCCAAGATGGTATGTTGTTAAGGGGAAGTCAATTGTGCATTCCGAGGAGTTCCATGAGAGAAAACCTGATTAAGGAGAAGCATGGTTGGGGATTAGCTGGATACTTTCATCAAGATAAGACTATTGCTATTGTTAGTGAACATTATTATTGGCCACAGTTATAGCAGGATGTGAGGAAATTTGTGCAGAGTTGCAGAGTGTGTCAGATGGCAAAAGGAGCAAGTCAGAATATAGGGTTATATCATCCATTACCTGTACCAAAGAAGCCATGGGATGATATTAGTATGGATTTTGTTCTTTGTTTACCAAGGACATAGAGAGGACATGATTCCATTTTTGTGGTGGTGGACAAATTCTCAAAGATGGCACATTTTATTCCTTGTAAGAAGACTAATGATGTTGTTCATATTGCTAAGTTATTTTTTAGAGAGGTGGTAAGACTACACAGTCTACCTAAGAGCATAGTTTCAGATTGAGTTACCAAGTTTGTTGGATATTTCTGGAGGAAATTGTGGAAGAAGTTAAAGACATATTTGAAGTTCATTTTTGCGCACTATCCACAGACTAGTGGATAGAGAAAAGTGGTGAATAGGAGTTTGGGTAACCTGCTACAATGCTTAGTAGGAGATAATCCCAATGGATGGGATTTGATTTTACCACATGCAGAATTTGCTTACAACAATTCTCTTAATAAGAGCACAGATTCCAGATTGTAAATGGGAGTAGTCCAAAAAATTATTCAGAGTTAAGGAAGCTAGAGAAGAGAGAAAAGACAAGTGCCAAAGCTGAAGACTTTGCAAAACACCTAAAGAATTTGTATGAAGAGGTGAGAAAGCAAATTAATAAGATGAATATTTAGTATAAGGCTAAGGCATATTAGAAGAGGAGATATAAGGAATTTCAGGTAGGAGATGAAGTCATGGTTCACTTGAGAAAAGAGAGGTTTCTAGTTGGAACTTATAATAAGTTGAAAATGAAAAAATTTGGACCATGCAAGATTTTGAATAAGCATGAGTCAGGAAATGCATATGAGGTAGAATTGCCAAGTGGAATCAACATTTCCCCTGTGTTCAACATTGCTAATTTAGCATAATATCTTGAAGGTGGCACAGATGATGGACTAACAGAAGAACAATGGAATATCCCAGCACCTACTTCAGAGAAGGAGATAGAAGAGATCCTGGATAGCTATGTGGGAAGAAGTACTTAGAATAAGCAATATGAAGAATATCTAGTGAAGTGGAAAGGAAGGCTTGTTGAAGATTCTTCCTAGTTATCTAAGGCAAAAGTTGACCATTTGGGGTTTTCCTCAAACACCTAAGATGTGACAAGGTCACTTCTTAAAATTACCTTGGGTGTCTGATGCAGGAGTATCTAGTGGTGTAAGGGAAATCTTGCATCACCCAAAAAAAGATGATGATTCAAAATAATTGATGTTTTTTTCATTTCTTTTCAAAATTAGTATTTCTGGTTCCATAATCACTTGAATAATGATGTAGAACTTTCATTTTTTCTAAACTGCTATTTTTGGAAAGTTTGCATTTGGGTATGATTGAAGTGAAAATTTACAGAAAGCTTTGTAAATAAAAGATAAGACCTTTGAAAAAGGAATCACACAAATATCATTTGTGAGCTAAAAGATATTAAAGTTTTTGTTTCCTAAAAAATACTTGAAAATTATTCAAATTCAAGTTTGAGGAACTAAATGGCCTTGTACAGGCCTTAAAATGGGCATAACTGGCAAAGAGGGTTCGTAGCATGTAGAGCACTCTACAATCTTTCTAGTACTTCAAATGGTTCATCAATCAGACACCCAGATCAAAAGTTATGGCTCCCAGAAGTTGACCTATTTTTGGAGGGAGATGCAAAATTCAAAAATTGGCTAGAGGCTACCAAAAAGGCTATTAATAACCATTTTTGGCAACCCTTGGTAGTAGTAGAGATAAGGGGGAAAGTGTAGAGTCAAGAAAAGGTGGGAAAACAAAAACCTAGTTGATTTGGGGTTACAGAAGGTAGAAGATTCTAGAGTCTTGAGATAGGGTGTTGTAATGTGTTGCAGACTGTAGAGGATTTATCCTCTAATTGTATTTGAGCTTCTGTAATGTAATGGGTTGTCCAAATCAATAAAAGAACATTTCTATTTTCTATGTGTAATTTCTTTTGTTGTGTGTTTTATGATTTATGCCCTTCGTCATAGATAGAGGGTTTCTCGTTTCAATCAAACCAAGTCCCCACAGGGGAAATGGCTGATCCACAAAGATAACCTTCAAAGGGAGGGATTCCCTTTTTTATCTTGCTAGTGTAGAATTGGTAATTTTGATAGTTGTGCACCTAATTATGTTCATCTACAAATAATTATGTCTATAGTTGTTGTTTAAGTAGAGTAATGCTTAGCTAAGTGCCCTTTATGAAAATCTTTGAGGATATGTGTGGCTTTGTCTTATTCTCTAAATTTAACAAATACTCCATCCAAATTTCACTAAAATAGAACACCCTTAATCAATTTGTGTGACATGGCTTGAATTTTGTAGGCTCTTTTGTGTTTGGGGCTCAACTTCTTAGGTTACTACCCTATTTCCTAATAACAAATTATGTATTCAATCCATCTCAATTGAAAATTGTTCTTTGCTTATTATGCAACACTATATAACTTGTTGTTACTACTCATATTCTTCTAATTCCTTGAAAATAAGGATACCCTCCACTAAGTGTTGGCATAACACTCTTTCTTTGACTAACTATGTGGGCCTCAAATCTATGTCATACTCTAGGAGTTTTGTGATCTAGTTGGCTCTTTTCTCATTGATGCCCCTAACTAGGATGAATTATCTAACACTCTAATGAACCACAATAGTTGTTAATTTATTTTATACAACATGTGCCTAAATTTCTTTAGTGCTTTAACAAGAGCGTAGACCTAGTTTTTCCATAAAACTTTAATTCTCTTTTGTATCCTTTAGGATCTAACTAAAGAAGGTAATATGATATTCCTTGGTGTTGTCTTCTCCATTCTTTTGGGTGAGCACTATTGCTATGTTTTCCTTTCCTCCATTTACATAGAGAATGAAATCTTTAGAGAAATTAAAATTGATTAGTATTGAAGCATTAACAATTGCCTATTTGATGAGAACAAATTCTTGACATTCTTCTTCTATCCATCTAAACTAATAGTCCTTCTTAAGCATTAGGGTGATGAGTTAGACAAATCCTATGAAGCTGGATATGAACTTCCTTATAAAGTTAATATTTCTCAAGAAGGATTGTAAACCCTTAAAGTGTTGTGGAAGTGAAAGTTCTAGTATGGCTTCAACTCTTTTTGAGTCTATGGTAATGTTATTTTTAGAAACCACATGTCCAAGCCACTTTCCTTGGGGCACTTCAAATATACATTTCCTATGATTTATGGAGACCTTGAATTTTTGACACCTTTCAAATACCTTCTCTAAGTGGTTGAAATGATGCACTTTTTTCTAGAGAATATAGTTATGTCATCTAAGTGTATTAGGATGATCTCATTGATTAGGTTCTTGAAAACAATTTCCATTGTTCTTTGAAAGGTATAACTAGTGTTCTACAAGACAAAATAGATTGTTTGATGAGCATAGGTAGCCCATTTAGTGGTAAATGTTGTTTTATACTAATCTTCCTCCCTTACCAATATCTGATTGAAGTCCATGAAACCATCCAACATGGAGAACCTACTAAAACCAACCACTATTTTCAATATTTGGTCCATGGATGGTAGTGTATAGCGATCCTTGAGAGATGCCCTATTCAAGTTCCTAAAATATACATGTAACCTAATCTCTCCATTCTTTTTCCTCACTGAGACCAACTTGGAGACCCATGTTAAATGCTTGATTGGGTGTACAATTTTTTAGCACAACAACTTGGAAAGCTCTTACTTCCTAAGAAACTTGATCTTTAGATTCACCAACCTCTACTTCTATCTAGTTGGTTTAAACTCATGTTAATTCTTAATTGTGTGGTACATTACTTCTTTATTATATCCCTTCAACCCTTTATAGTCCTAGGCCATGACCTAGTCATATTTTTCACGGAGGTTGATAAGGCACTCCTTTTATTTTGTGTAGATCTTGGCTAGCTTCACAGCTCTTCAAGGGGCAATCTCTACATCATTGTAATCTTTTTTCTAAATAGAATCTTCCTTTTCTCTTTACAAGTCATCAAGATTGAATATTCCTTAAAGGGTTACCATTCCCCTAGGCATCTTGTTTCCTCTAAATTTGATTATTTGATCTTCATAGGCTTCCTCAATCTTATGATTAAGTTGTTCTAAAACTCATTAGAATTTTGGAGGATGTCAATAGTATGTTGATAATTTTGGAATACCATATGGTAGGACTGATTATCAGATATCATTAGTCTGATTACCAATTTGACCCCATTTTTATTCTTAATAGGTCCATAGAAAGGATCAAACTAAGAATTGATAAGAGCCTTTCTATCTATTTTAGTTTTATTCTTTCTAAGTACAACCTATATGTTGATAGCATAAAAAAATTATAAGATATCTTATGCACAATCATTATATTCTTTTACAAGAGAATTCTTGGCAACACACACAAGGATCTAAGTTGCTTTATCACTATCTCTAAATCACCATATATCTAGAGAATCTTCATACCCTTCTTTTTCTATAAACAACAACCCATGCACCAATGCCTCATACTCAACAATGTTGCAAGTGTATTTGAATTGAAAAAGGAAGGAATTTTGATACTTTTCCCCTTGATGGGAGATTAATTGAATGTAGCTATTGATGACTATTCTATAGTTAGAACCATCAAAATATAACTTTCACATCCTAATACAATTGTCTTCCTTCCTTATGACTTCTAGAATTAGTAAATCCTCCTCATGGAGTAGGTAAGTATCTAGGCTAGTTTCATCAAATAGCTAATGAGAATCACCCTTTGCACCATCTATGGATGACCACCATGCATCATGATCTTCATTTGGGACCTCATTCATGGTATGTACCTTGTTATGGTGTTAAAGAGAGGATGGATCATCCTTGTTCACCAAATTGGTTGGGATCATTATGGACAACAAGATCAATATCATTATGATGCACATTAAGTGGTCAAGAAGGGATCCTCATTCTGGTTACATAGATTGTGGTTAGGAACATGGGGTTGTAGTCTATGGAGACATATCTTCTAAATTTAGCTTTGAAATCTCTATATTTAAATAAATACCAAATGCAATGAGTTCCTCAATCACATATGTCTTGAAGGAATTCAATATTAGGATAGGAATATAGGGACAAGGGAAAATTCTTGACCATTCCTATAAATTGAGCATAGTATCATCCAATTAGACAATTCCCTTATTTGTAGTTTGATAGATCAAAACAAGAGCCTTCACAACATTCCATGCATCACTAATCTACTTGAACTAGAGTGTAATGGACTAGTGTCAAATAGAAAGACTTCAATTTTATCTTAATTATTTTAGTTCCCACAATTTGTATGACAATATGTGGTAGGAGGATTTCCTTTGTTGTTGCAATGATTACCTCTATTGCTTCCATCAGCACCTTTTGTTTGTTTGATGCCTTTTATATTTTGAGACTCTCCTCTAGCATCTTCATTTGCTTAAGAATAGAGAGAACCTCCTAGAGTGGGACTCTCATTGTGGATTTTTTGATCTAATCCATTGTTCAAATGAGCTCCTAATTTGTCTTTTTTTTGTTGTATTAGGTTCCCAATGCATGCAAATCTTTTTAAATGTAGGATGTTGCCTTTCTCATTCTTGGCTAAGCTTCCATAGTTCTGTTTGTCCCAAACTCATTTAATTTGACACCAATGGGAGTTGAAAATTTTGAAGTGGATGTTGTTGGGACACAAGTATGGGTGCATCCTTAATGTTTTGTTTAGTAGGTGGTGATGTTCTCAATTCTTCTTGTCCTTTTGTCAGCTTCTTTCATTCTCTCATATGATCACTTCTAATTTAGGTGTAACTACCTCCAAAAAGGCAACCTCAAAATTTCTTAAGTATTAACCAAAAAAATGACCCAATGCTAACAAAAGGGTACAAGATCAACTTCCATAAACTTCTATGATACAACATTATGTAACAATGTGTAAAACTTGCATGTGATATCTGCACAATATATAACTTCCGCTCATTAAATATAATAAGCATAACAATAAGTACATATCAAATACTTATCAAATAATATGAAAGTATTCCAGGTATAAGTCTAGAAATCATAAATGAAAATAAAACCATTACATAACCAAGACATACAAGGGGTCAATACTACAACCCTCATTAATGATAATGAGTACAATAAGCCATGAAGCAACCACCACAAATACAAGTGGCCATATACAATGTACACCATGAACAATATCTAAAGAACTCCAAGCTCAACTTTGTAAGCTAATCCTCCAATCTCTCATGCTCCTTTTGTTGATCGTGGAAGGAGTTAAACATAGCATAAGGATGTCCCTTTCCTCCCTATCCATCAATCAAGGTGAAAAAGCACCATCCATAATCCAAAGGTATGGTACAATACAATACTAGTGCTTACCTTATTTATTTTATTTCTTAACTAACACATCAGAATACACAAGAAAGCTAGATCCCATAAATTTCAAATACATTGAAATAGATTTCTCAATGCACATAGCACATCCTTTCTAGCATCTAATACACATATAAATGCAAAGACATAAACAAGAAAAATGACTCTCAAAAGTAACCACAAGTCTTTTCAAACCTACAAGGTTTTACTCAAAACTATACATCCAAGACCATAAACAACATCCACATGAATTGCCACTCACATCCCATACTAAAAAATCTCTCTTTACATGATGCTATATGTCTTACTAATAACACATTCCCAAAGTAGGACTACATGTATCCTAACCTTAGCACAATACAAGTATCCAAACATACATAAAATAACAATTCAATTACTCAAACACACACAAAGAGTATCATACAACAACATATAATTTAAACATTCACAACTCAAATACATGTTACACAAATAAATAAAACACACATAAATAAAGTACTAGAGTAAATATAGAATACAAGCACCTCATACATTACAAGATTACAACAAAAAATCCCAACCAAGGCCTCTATCTCAAAGTTCAAATACAAGAACACAAGTTCAAAGACCACAACCAAGACATTTTCCTTAAATTCCCATACTACTTTAAGGTACACATCTCCCATTGATAAAGTACATATGTACCAAATATCATATAAGTAAGCAATCTGACCATATAGTAAACATAGAGCACCCCACCATCTAGTGATATGGTATACCAAGTTGGGCCACATGTCCTAGTGAAAGATCTCTTGTCTCTAGTAATGAAATGGGAAATATAATTAGTCCATCTACATAGCTTGTGAAACACTTTTCACATCGAGAGCACAAGAATGTACGTGATGTGTCTATAGTCTTACTTAAAGGGAGAAGGTCTTCAAATGTGTTTGACAAGGATTAGAGAAAGTGATGTAAGCTAGAATCACCCACAAGACATCTAACATTCTCTCAATCCATACTAACCATGGTACCTGTAGACACTTAAAAATGTCTTTTACTATCAAACTGACTCTCGACATCCCTAAACTACCAATTTCCCTTCTAATCAAATTAATTAAATTTTTATTTAATTAATCATCCCTTCATCATCTAATTTTTCACCATTTTATCCCCAAAATTGAATTAATTTCATTAATTCAATAGTCCAAACCTTAGCCAATTGATTTAATAAATATGCAATATTTATTTAATCAATTTCCCTCTCCTCACTAAACCCAATTAATTAGCTAAACCATGTTTAGCTAATTAATTCATCCTATTAATTGACCTATCCCTACCCTAGACAATTAAATAGCTATTATTTAATTGCCTACCCTGGCCTACCTCATCCTAGCCCTAGGATTAATTAAATAAAACCCACATTTAATTAATCGTAACCTCTCATTTGGGTGGTCAAACCTAGTTTAACACCCTTCCCCACATCCTCCAAATAAAAAATTGAAATAAATCCACATAAGTCAATTTTTTATTTAAATACATCCCACATCACAATTAATTCCTCTTACACCCCCATACCTCATTTATCTCCACTTATCCCCAAATGAATTTTTAATTCATTTTACATTCCTCGTATGAATCTTTAATTCAAAAATAATCCTTCACCCCCATGCTCATTTAATTCCTCCTTTCCCCAAAATGAATAAAAGATTTACTTTTATTCCTAGCCCTCCATTCCTCCAAGATCTAATATAGGCCCTCCACATCACTTTTATCCTCCACCAGTGATCTTCCAAATCAATCTCCACCCTTGGATCAAAATCCCTCCAAAATCTCTATAAATACAACATCTCTCAACCCATTTTGGGATCCAAGTTTTATGCAATGTTCCCATGCCCAAATATCTATTGAGCTAATTAGTGAGTTGAAAATTAAGATAGAATTTCACATTTGAATCATTATCTAGGGATTATCATGTCTTAGGAGCTCTTGGGTGTAAGTTTCCTCTCCCCTTGATGAGATTTGGTTTTCATGTTTGAGGTATAACTATGTGTTTTCAATATGCATTTTGTTTGTATTTTATCTTCAACTTGATTTCCTAATCTACATTGGCACACCCGGTGGGACCCACAAGGTCCAAATCTAATTTTTTTTTGTGAGTTTTTGTGCTTAGGACGTGATTTTGTAGGTGCAGCGCTATATACCCTGCACAGTAGCGCTATCATTGGCAAGTTTTGGCGCTATTGACTGTTTTAGCGCCATTTTGCAGAGCATTTTCCTTTCTAACTCTCACTCACAAAAATTTGTCCATTCTTCTTTGCCTTCCTACTATTTCCTTGTTCACATGTACTCTATTTTTGTAGGAATATCAGGAAAAGAGGGGGAGGTTATGCCAAAATTTCATTAAGAACTAGACATACTTCTTTTTTTGGCATTTGTCTTGTATTGTTTGCCATCCATTGGACTAACAAGACTAACGGGACCTCTTATATGTGCAGCCTAACCCTCTATTTTGGTTAGAAGATCTCTTTTTTGTAGGACAAATGAGTTCAGGCTCGTATTGGCGCTATCAGCACCCAAAGTGGCACTATCTTCAAACTATGACCAAACCACTTGACAACTTGCGCAGTGGCACCTTCTTAGACCTATTTTAGTGCTATTACCTATTTTAGCGCTTTCTTTATATTGTATTAGTGCTATTTATTTTTGTGGTGCCTTATGTATAATTATGTAGCCCAAAATTGTATTCTAACGCCTTCTAGGTCATATATTAGCACATATTTGTGAATCGATGCCATTCATCTAGAGTGTCAGGAGGTCTATCAGTTTCTGTCAAGTAGCGCCATTTTTTGTCCACAGTAGCGCTATTAAGACTCTGTTTTAGCACTATTTGTACAAACTGACTTTGCGTCCTGTGTAGGTACTGACAAGTGTTTTGTAGGTCATCAACATCATTTTGCGGACACTAACACATTTTTTTGTAGGGTGTTTTTTAGATTAGCAAACATTTCAATTAGAACTTAAAACAAACCCTTGCATGCTAGTTTACACAACATTTCAATTTGGTGTTATAAAAATTGATCAACAAACAAACAAATCTTTGTGTGTGTGTATGTGCCAAACATTTTAATTTGGTGTTCTAAAATTCACAAATTGTGTGCCAACAACTATCAAAACATTTTGACTTTGGGCTTTAAAAAGAACCACAAATTGCATCAATAAAATCATTGGGTTAAAAAGAACAACAATCTGTATTCTTCACTCATATAATCAAGAAAACCAATCTAATTTGTGTGAAGTGTTTTCGTGGTTTATGTTTGTAGTGTGAAAAGTGTATGCTCTTCCCTCGCACCATTTGGTGACCTTCGGAATCAAAAGCTTTTCACGACACTTGCACAAATCACCCCTAACATAATCTAAAGAAATAAAATGAACCATGTTTAGTGTGACGCAAGCATAAAGAATATGTATGCTCTCCCCTCGCATCTTTGTATGAACTTGGAGATCAAAAGTATTTTTGTGGTTGTGTTGCTTTTGTTAATCCTTAGAGGGCCTGCCACCCTGCTTCGAAAGGTGGGAACGACCCAAGCGACAACAAGCTAAAGCCAAACTCTTTCAGGCCGCTATATAAAATAAGGTGTTTGGGATGAAAGTCACAAACAACAGGTGTTGTTGTGTTATACTGACAGCCAACCTCCCCCAAAACCCTCCAAGGCGTAACCCTTGGAGGCTGGGAGACTCCATAACAGAGAGTAGTGCTGCCGTACGTATAACCACTTGAATGAAAGCCCTTACTATGAACCTTTGTTTAGCAAGCCAAAATCCTTCTATTTGTTGACACAGAAGGAAAACCTTTGAAGCGGCCTTGATTCATGCGGTTCTTAGCCGAGGTAGCAGGGATAATCCAAAGGTTTGGTGAGGGACAAGCCTTATAGAAAACTCGGATCTTAGTATGTGTGAGAAGTGTGTACAATTGTAAGGAGGAGCCAGTGATACCAAGATCTTGGAGCTACCCACTTTGAATAGGCGCAGCTAGGGGATTCAACAAAAACTATCATATCTTCGCCTTAGGTTGTGAAAAGTGCTTGTTTAACAAAATCACACGTCTTTTACACAAACAAAAATCTTGGTTATTGTGTGTTTATGTGCTTAAATTGTTTTCAAACAACTTGCCAAGAGACAATGAAAACCATTTGATCAAACCTCAAACAAAACAAATCCAAAATTGCCATAAAAATCTATCTTTCTCAGGACCTCGACCAACACTGCCTTATATCAGCGCCATCTCTGTCTGATTTTGATGCCATTTCACCTATGGATTGGTGCTATTTTCAGATTGACTTGCCTAAGACTAAGACCCATTCAATTGTGATCTTCACCATCTGCTCTGCCATAATCCATATTTACCTTCCAAAAATTGTCCGTACCCCATCCATTTTCTCAAATTTTCCAAATCATACCTTCACTTTGACCTTAGAGAATCAATCACTATCATTGTTGGACCCTTTTCTATATCATAATCTACTCAATATCATATCCATTTATCCTCATTAATCTTTGCATACCTTTTTGGACCAAAACAAAAAAAATCCTTGTCACAAGAAATCATTCCAAAATCCAAAAACATATCCAAAATCTTCCAAATCAAAACACCCATCAAAAAATCATCATCAACCAAAAACTCATCATCCCTTTGAGCTAAAGCTAGATCTAGATTTCATCATTCACATCATATGTTGCTTGGAGAGTCATTAGTCTACCTTTCAAGTGAAATAATCATCCTTCTTTGTGTAAGGTCATTAGTCTACCCCAAACATAGAGAAACATCCATTTGTACAACACAAATCTAGATCTTACCTAAGCTCAATTTGTTGACCATCAAATCCTTTTGAAAAACATCATCCTAATATCTCATATCGAACTCAAACATCATCAATCTCTTCAAAACAAACATCATCCATCACCTACCTTTTGGTCCAAATTTGTGAAAAAAGTCAATACCATCCACTCGTACTGCCCTTAGATTAATACCTTTAGAAAGACATCGATCTTTCATCACATCCTCTCTTCTACTCCATCTCACTACCACATTCATCTTTGGGTACAATTTAATCCAAATTCTCTAAAGTCTCCATCCCCATTTCACTCGATCTCCAAAATCAAATCCATACACTTGCATGCCCATAACTAGATCACAACACAAAAAGAATCAAGAAATGGCAAAATTCAGACAATATGGTGGCATAGGAATGCCTAACAACAACAACAAAAACATACCCATCAACCAAACATTCAACCCACCAACATTCTTCCACATCCCAACATACAATCCCAATGAAAACCCATTCCATTTTTTTAACCACCACCACCCACCATGTCCCAAGATGATCAAGATGTCTTGAACTTTACACAAGATGCCGATAACATGGACATGCTTGACAAAGTCCTAAGGTCGGATCCAAATAGATATCTTGATTATCTCCTCAAAATTGGTGCTCAACCACCCCACAACATGACATCATCTCAACCATCCACCTCTAACATCACTCCTACCACATCCTCCCAACCATCTACATCAAACACCCAGCCTATCATCTCTCAAATGTCAACACCCACCGTATCTACCACCTCCACAAGCTCTACCACTACCACATCTACAATCCCCACAAGTATCTCCATTCCTACCACCTCCCAACCCATCATCACATCCACTACCACAACCACCATAAACTCTTCTATTCCACAAATCACCTTGGGCATACAAGGGAACCTCATGCATGCAAGTACTTCTACGAGTGTGCCTCCACCCAACCCTCAAACCATAGCCTACCTAAGACAATTATTCTCACAACCACCTTACAATACAACCAACCTGTCAAACGTCAACCCATCCAATGTCAACCCATCCAATCCGTCTCATGTCACATATCCACATAACCCCACAGCATCATCAAATCAACATAATCCCAACCCCCAAATACCCCCACACATTCTCCAACAACTCTATGCTCATCAACAACATCTTGCATAAATCAATCAAAACACCACCCCACAATATCAAAACACGACATCCCAAAACCTCTAACATCAAATACCACCCAACCTTCAACACCTCATCCATCAACAACCCTATACACCCCAACCACAACCAACATACGATCTCACAACAATTGTATAGGCCTTGATCCAAAAGGTAGACGACATGCAAACTGGGGGCAAGTGCAAGCACTATTCCTTTGAGGAATTTGCCCCTATCCATTTGATCGGACATTATACATGCCCCCTTTCCCCAAGAATTTTGAGATGCCTAAATTTGACAAATACAAGGGAAAGGGAGACCCTACGGATCACCTAAGGGAGTTTTATCTCGCTTGCTTAGAAGTCTCAAATAACGATACATATCTTATGAGACTATTTCCAAGAAGCCTCGGTGGTCAAGCCACTGAGTGGTTTGTACATCTTCCCCCAGGCATTAGGTCTTTCCCTGAGCTTGCGGAAAAAATTGTAAACCATTTCTCCTATAACTTTGAACATGAAATATCTATGACTAACCTTTGCAACACAAAAAAAAAAGTAGAGAATCCTTCGCTTCCCTCTTGCAAAGGTGGAGAGGCTTAGCAAGCAAACTCCCATGTCTAATTCCTAAAAAACAACTCGTCACCATGTTTGTGACCAACCTCAATCAGGAAATAGGGTTTCATTTACAAATCCTTTGTGCGTCTACCTTTGAAGAAGTCATCGACAAAGGTACTACCATTGAACAAGCCCTCATCGCCAAGGGCTCCATCAAATTATATGACTACAAGTCCAACAACAACAACAACAATAGAAAAATCCATATCAACACCCCCAATACAAACAACAACGCCAACTAAACAAAACAAACCTCGCATAAGCCTATACTACCAATGTAAATAAACCAAGAGGGCCAACTAAACAAAAAAAACCTCGCAGACAATTTACACCCTTAGGGGAACCCATTGAAGACATTCTAGATAGATGTCTCAAGAAAGGTTTGATCACGCTCCCACCTGTTAGACCCCGTCAAGAGAATGAGCTCAAAGCAGCATGGTACAATGAAAATGATTATTGTGAATACCACCACATTGTGGGTCATAAAACTACTGGCTGCATGCAACTAAAGCATTGTGTCCAAGACCTTATAGATCAAAATCAAGTCAGCCTTGACCAAAGCACCCAACCATCACCAAACGCCAATCTCAGAGCTTACAAGGATCCATTGCCCAACCATAATAAAGCCTCCTCATCTAATCAAGCATATAACATCTCCCCACCACCCGCATCCTATGACTCTATTGTAGGGCGGATAGAGCCATCATCTCACCATGTCAACACAATCACCATTCAGGCACAAGCACCTAATTGCACTATTACAACCCATCATGATCATGTATCCATCTACATGCCCCTACCACTAAACAAACACCTGCATCCACATCAGATTCCCTACCCCCTCATCCAACCACATGTCCATCACCTACCAATCAGTATAACCTCCTAGAGCATCTAGGAAAAACCCCTGCACAAATATCCATACTTGAGTTGCTTCGCACATCACCCCTTCACAAAGACGTCCTTGACAAAGCACTCTTGGAAACTCAAGTTCCCACCAACTTGAATGTGACCGAATTCCAAGCCATGGTAGGACATATCACCGCACCTCACCATCTCACATTTTTAGAAAAGGACCTTCCCTCTTTTGAACACTTACACAATGACGCCTTACACATCGAAGTTCATATCCACAAGCACATCATCAAAAGAGTCTTAATAGATGGTGGCTTCGGCCTAAACATATGCACTCTTAAATTGCTAAAACACTCGGGGTACTCATATGTGGTTGTAGACAATAGTGAGTGCATCAAAATCAAAGGATATGATGACACCGAACAGCTATCTGAAGGCAGCATCAAGCTGCCTATTCAAGTGGGACGGAAAATACTAGAAACAAAATGTCAGGTCCTTGATCTTGACCTCCCCTACAACATTCTCCTCAGTCAACCATGGATCCATGCCATGCAAGCCGTCCCATCCACATTCCATCAATGCCTCAAGTTCCCTCACAATGACACAGAGGTAACCATCTACGCCAACCCCTGCCCCTTCCAATACTGTAGTTTCTTGGAAGGCCATAACCATACCTTATGTCCATACAATAAAGCCACCACCAAAGCCAATCCAACAACTTCCACCCCATACATCAACCCCACCAATATCGCCACCACTTCATCCCAAACACCACCACTGCCCGAGGTCAAGATCAAGCTCAGTGACATGGGATGTGGAGAATATAACCTGCACGGTACCTTTTGTGTGGGTACATTACCCAATCCTAAAATGTTTGGCATCCTGAAGACAGAAGCAGCCAACACAGTAGTCATCAAGTGTAAACCATCACCCATCTTTGAAAAGAAACATCTCATGGATCAGGATGTACTCGAAGATATCTCATCTTGGTTGTATAAGGATGAAGAAACTAAACAAGAAGCTCCCACCATACCAACAGAAATCTATGGTAAAGGTTCAGAAATTGTCAAAAACATGGGCTACAAAGGACAAGGCAGAATCAGTCTTCATGAACAAGGGATTATGGAACTAGTGCAAGCTATAAGAAATCCCTATACTCAAGGATTAGGATATGGTCAATGACAACATATCCTCACTACCGGCGAACGTATCTTAGCCAAGGTCGCTACAGTCTCCCTTGAAGTCGACAACGTCAACGAAATGGGCCCTCAGGACTCCTTTAGTGACTTTGCCGATTTCTTTGACTCATCCATATGCACCATCTACAGAGTCACCACCCTACCCTCGTCATCCAATGACCTACCACTTGTATACCCGGACCTTATAGACTGGGACCAATGGGGACCACCTGTCTTTGACATAGCACCAAACAATGAGGCCATTGCTGAAATGATGGGGGTCAGAGATCACTTCCCCCTGGGAGATCATAGAGCAGGATACATCATGGAACTTGATATGCATGCCTATTTCAGGGAGACAACCCCTGCTTCCAGTCATAAAAATATAAAAATCAAACAGGGATCTGATGGTGAAAACTGCTCTGCGGTATTGTCAGATCCCAAAAAAGTAAAAACAAAAGACGTATCTCCTGGTGAAAATGTCCACGAGGTGCTAGGAGATGGAAGCATGGGCCTTCCTGAGATAGACAAGGTTTATCCAGATAGGTCACCCGTCCTGGTAGAACCAGCCCACAAAATGAACCTTGGGACAGAAGAAGAGCTGAAAATCACTTTCGGGGCAGAATCTCTCAGCACACAATAACAGGAAAAGTTCTTGGCATTCTTCAAATGCAAAAATCACAATTTTGTGTGGACCTATGCAGACATGCCGAGGCTCAATCCCGCATTGGTTGTCCATCACCTTGTAGTATGCCCTGATGCAAAACTCGTAAAATAGAAACTCACAAAAATGAATCCTTAAATGGCCCTCCTTGTCAAAGCAGAGCTAAAGAAACTACTGGATGTTGGGTTCATTCGCCCAATTGATTATCTTGAATGGGTTTCCAACCTAGTACCAGTAGCCAAACAAGATGGCCGAATCCGCTATTGCACCGACTTCAGAGATCTCAACAAAGTCTGCCCAAAGGATGACTTCCCGTTGCCTAACATTGACATGATAGTGGATCTCACAGTAGGACATGAGATGTTATCCCTCATGGACGGCTTTTTAGGGTACAAACAAATCTAGATCATAGAAGAGGACCAGCATAAGACAGCCTTCATATGTCCATGGGGAACATACTGCTGGGTCGTAATGCCATTTGGCCTGAAGAATACCGGAGCTACATATCAAAGAGCTATGACTGTCATCTTCCATGACCTTTTTCACCACATCATGGAAGATTATGTGGATGACTTACTAGGGAAATCAAATACAAGGGAAGAACAATTCGATGTATTGGCAAAAATCTTTGACTAGCTAGAGCAATACAATGTTCGCCTCAATCTAAAGAAGTGTGTCTTCGGCATCACCTCGGGAAAACTTTTAGGGTACATAGTCTCCAGAAGAGGAATTGAAGTAGATCCCACAAAGGTCAAGGCCATCACTGAAATGCTTCCTCCAAAAACACTCAAGTAACTAAGAAGTCTACAAGGAAAACTCCAATCTATTCGTCGGTTCATTACTCAATTAGCTGATAAATGTCAACCATTCCAACACCTACTTAGAAAAGATATAGCTTTTGTCTAGAACAACCAGTGTCAGGTTGCCTTCGATCAGCTCAAAGAATACCTGGCTAATCCCATTGTTCTAACTCCACCAAGGCAAGGTGAACCTCTCCTATTGTACATCTCAGTAACAGAGATAGCTATTGGAGCCTTGTTAGCACAGCATGATGAGAAAGGGAAGGAAAGAGCCATTTATTACATCAGCCACACTCTCATATCCTATGAGGACAACTACACGCCAATTGAATGAGCATGTTTAGCCCTTGTCTTTACTTCACAAAAATTAAGACACTACATGCTCAATCATAAAACCAAGCTCATCGCCAAGATCAATCCATTGAAGTATCTGCTAAATAGAGCTGCTCTTACTGGGAGAATGGAAAAATGGGTCGTGATCCTCACTAAATTCGACATCAAATATACTTAGAGAAAGGCCATCAAAGGACAGGTTATAGCTGATTAGCTGGCTGAAGCACCCATTCCTGCAGAACATCCTACACTGGCAGAGTTTCCTGATGAAGCTATCTTGACAATCACACCAGCCACAGAAACATAGAAGATGTACTTCGATGGATCATACACACAGAGGCTCAGGGGCAGGCGTCTTGTTTGTTACCCCTCAAGGTGATACCATCCCTAAATCCTTCAAAATCACATTCCCATGTGCCATGATGTGGTAGAATATGAGGCCCTCATCATAGGTCTCCAAATGGCAATAAAATGGAAAATTGAGAAGTTGACTGTGTATGGAGATTCTCAACTAGTCATCTGGTAGGTAAATAATGAGTACAAGACCAAGGATGATAAGCTGCTACCCTAGAAAAAGATGGTCAATGACTTCAAAGACTACTTCAATGACATCCACTTTGAGCAAATCCCAAGGCTCAACAACAAAGCTGCAGACACCATGGCCACCATCAGATCTCTGGTCGACATGAAGAAAGACAGCAAGAAATGTGAGTTCCTGATAGAAGAACTCCCCATCCCAGCATATGATGTTCCTCAATCAGAACTAGTGTGCAAAGTCATTGGTCCCCTATCCCCATGGTATCAATAAACCTACCTATACCTCCATGATAATATCCTCCCCCCTAACTTATCCACCTCACAAAGAAAATCTTTCATCCACCGAGCCTCCTGCTTTATCCTTGTAGGAGATACCCTGTACAAAAGGAGTCTTGATGGCATGCTTCTACGATGTTTAGACTCTAGGCAAGCTGAGGTGGCCTTGGAAGAGGTACATGCGGGCATCTGTGGGGCACATTCAAGTGGACCCGCTCTTTCTAAAAAGATCCTAAGGACCGGATATTATTGGCCAACCATGGACCGAGACACCTACCGGTTTATCAATAAATGCCTCCCATGTCAACAACATGGCGATCGCATTCACGCACTAGCACAGGAGTTGCAACCAATCACGACACCATGGTCTTTCTCACAGTGGAGACTTGACCTCATAGGGAAAATAGATCCCCCATCCTCCAATGGCCATATGTTCATAATCACTGCTACTAAATACTTCACTAAGTGGGGTGGAAGCAATACCACTCACCTTCACCACTAGAACTGAAATATCCAAATTCATCCTCCATTACATCATCTGCCACTATGGTATCCCTCATTCCATCGTCACCGACAATGGAAAGCCATTCAAGAACCAAGAAGTTCACATTTTGTGCAAAAAATTTGAAATCAAACACTTCTCCACCCCATATTACCCTCAAGGAAATGGTCAAGCTAAAGCTTCAAACAAAACCAGCCTGTGCATCTTAAAGAAGACAGTTAATGAAGCTGGTCATGACTGGCACCTCCAACTCAACCCCGCCCTATGGGCCTATCAAACAAGCATCCGCACCCCCACAGGAGCCACCCCATTTTCCCTAGTATTCGGATCTGAAGTTATTTTACCTATTGAGGTCGAGCTCCCATCCCTACGAGTATCCTTGCAAAACATAATCAATGATGAGGAATACCGAGTCGCAAGGTTGCACCAGCTAGAATTACTAGATGAGAAACACCTAAATGCATTAAACCACCTATAAGCATATCAAAATCGCCTCAGAAGAAGCTATAACAAGAGGATCAAAAACTAAAAATTTGAAGTAGGTGACCCTGTCCTTATGGAAAATCAAAAGAACTTGTAGGAGCGCCCCAAGCAAGGAAAGTTCAAACCCAATTGGCTAGGACCTTATGTCGTCACAACCAACTATGGATCAGGAGCATATCATCTTGCAACACCTAAGGGGCAGCCTCTGGATGAGCCTATGAACATCCTACATCTAAAGAAATTTTATGCATAACCCATTAGGTACCCCAAGTCAAAAAATCAAAAAATCAAAAAATTAAGAAAAACCCGATTACAATAAAAACTTCTAATGGTGAAAATCACTTCGGTGATGCCTTGGATAAGTACCATGGTGAAAACCTATTTCAAGCACCATGTGTAGTGGCTGGTTCTACCATCTAATAAGTCCTCTTTCCATCACAACACTCCATATCCCACACATCCCATGGCTTGGAATTGTGAAACATCGAGTCCTATCACCCAACCCACACTATCCCATCCCAAGGCTAACTCATGGAACGAGGATCCTTGTAAGCTCCCCTTTGTACAATACAAAATCAAAAAATCCAAAAACAATAAGAAAACACAGAAAATCCAAAAACAACACAATTCACCACAGATCACCCCCCATACAATGCGCAACCATCAACATCTATCAACTCATCACATCACACCCATCCTAAACCATTCCCATATCACCAAGTCATACTAGAACTACATATTCATTTCGTCCACATCTTGAAATTACCTTGATCCCATGGATACAGGGTATGTAGGCAAGTTGGAATACGAAGGATGTTTCCAGTACTCAAGTACATAAGATGCACCCATCCAACCCGTTTGGATGGTCCCCATTCATTGAACTTGCTAGACCCATTATATGATACACACGCTAAGTATACGATTGAAACACGGTCCCTAACGCAAAAGTCATCAATCAACATACCAACTATAATCCTACACCTGGCCAGATTGTCCTTTTGCCCACCTCTCAAAAATTCTCCAATCATATCCAACTAATTTGCGGCCTAGGATATATCTTTCCCACAATGGACAAAAATCTATCATCCTATCAACACGTCTCTTAGCAAGAGCACACAAAGGCTACTTGTATCTTTTTGTTGGTCTTTTTGATTATTGATTTTTATCTTTTTCGTCTCACTCTAGGTCACGTCCAAAGCTACCTTGATCTCATTATATCATGGTAAGTGGCGGATAGCACCTAGAATAGACATGGTCATTGTTTCTATATGTTGTGCTTGTGGGTTGGTTTCATTACTCCAAGAATAGTATTCATATCTTGCAGCTTGGGTCGGTTCTAGTATGATGTGCCTCATTTGAATTTACAGGCATCAAAAACTTATATGTACTATTCGCACTCATCACTATGAGTCCCCTTCCTAGGCTAGGAAAGATTATACTACCTTGGGCATGCATGAAATCAACCTATTGTTTGTGGGTCTAGTCCATGCAATCGTGGGATATATATCATCACCTAGGTCATTTCATACCTTTGTGAACTATATCCTACATTGCTATAGTAAACTAAGAAATGTTCTCAATTGATCTTATGCAACTACTGTTACTAGCTCAAAATCATCATCCTAATCAACTATACCATCTGGGCCTAGAATTCATAACCACCTACCCCCTCAACCTTACTAAATCCCCTCACTAATCCCACTCTTCTAACTAACTCTCACCCAACACATCCCAAACCAAACCATATCTCCCCCTCAATGACATGGTGTTTCATGACCTAATCATTCCCTCATTCCATCACTCCCAATCCTATCTGTTCCCCATCCACCCACCCTTATCCTCTGCCCACCTATGCCTCTATCGCACAGCCCCACCACCCAAGGTCCAACAAAGAACATCATGTGTATTAGGATTTGATTATCTCACATATCACCCACTTTGCATCTCACATATCATTTAGTTTGCATCTTCCATATCATATCAGTTACATAATCATTTAGGTTAATTTTATAATCATTTAAATTACACAATCATTTAAGTTCATTTTAGAATCCGTTAATTTGCACATCACATATCAGTTACATTTCATTAGATTCGTTTTAGAAGAATTTAATTTGCATATCATATCATTAGGTTCATTTTTAGAATCTGTTAGTTGCATATCATATCATTTAGGTTCATTTGGTAGTTGCATATCATCTCATTAGATTCATTTGAGAATACTGTAGTTTTGCATCATACATATCATTTAATTTGTAGTTCATTTAAGTACATTTTAGAGTCATTTAGTTTCCATATAATTTAAGTTGCATTTCATTAACTGCATTTTACAAAATCATTTAGTTACATTGCATAATCATAATCAATAAATATTTAGCTGCATCTCCATATTTCCATACATAACATGTGTTTATTAAGATAAACATACATTTAGCATCCATAGTAAATGTTTATTAATCTAAACATTTATTTGCATTATACATCATATAGTCTATAGATCACATACCATGCATATATCACAATAAGTAAACAATAACTACATCCATCATGTTATGTCAATAGGTACATCCATAACATCAACATAGTGCAATGCATAAACACAACACATCCATAAGCATATAATCCATAAAACATACTGCATTAATCATCATAGAGCATCATCATAATAAACAAACACATAGACCATCAAAAAGCATCATATCATATATAATCATCGCAAAAAATGTACATCACTCATATATACATAAAAAAATATAGTGTCCTAATACAATGCCTCCAAGGGCTAAAATGATATAACTATCACATAGAAGATCCTCTATCTGACCGAGTGGGGGATCCTGACCCTGGTGGTGGCTGTGGTCCTGCCTGTGACTATGGCTATGGCTGTGGTCCGGCCTATGCCAGTGGCTGTGCCTACGGCTGTACCTGTACCTATGGGACTTGCTAGGGCACATATGATGGGGGACCCATCGCCTGCTGGATGCTCTGAACTGATCTAGATCTGTGTGACCTAGATGGCCTCGATCCACTGACCTGACTGTAGCGAAGTGCACGCTGCTCAGCTGGCACTGCCACGTAATAAAGGCCCTGATAATACTCATCGTGCCCTCTGGTCTCTTCCAGCTCCCTCTGTACCTGAGTTAACTACCCCTGTACCTGAGTTAGTTGTCCCTGTAACTGATATGACTATGTCTGTGCCTGGGACAATTATGTCTGCATCACTGTCAACACTGGGGCCAGACCAGCACCTGAAGCATGCAAGCTACCCACCGTAGTCTCTATCTGTTGTGCCCTCACAAGTGCCGAATCCTGCTCCCCTGTCAAAGTAACTATGTCACCCTGAGCCTGGACTAGCTATGCCTGCAATGCAGCCACTTGTCCATCTAACCCATCCAATAAGGCCACTGCCCCCCGTAACTAAATGAACTCTGCTTCCCGGCTCTCCAATGCCTCCTGCAAGCTGGCCACCTATGCTCGTAAGGTCTCCATCTCCTCCTCCTCACCCAAGGCTGTCGATGAGGTGTAAGCCTCTCAACCTCTACCTCTCCACCTGCCCCTGAAGGGCCTGCCTCCCCCTGCTCCTGCTGCACTACCTGTGGTGGGGGTAGATCACCCCTATCCACCCTTGGCTGTCCCCCATGCCGCTGAGGTCCTCTATGATGTCGCCCCACTCCAATCCAAACATGCTCAACAGGCACCTGGTGTATAGCTGCCTGCTATCCCCCTGCTTCTGGGGCACCTATCCAGCTGCTACTATGGCTAGCACATCCATCGGCTGCCCATGCCCCCCAACCACCCTCTCCTCTCCATCCCTCCCAACCTCCATGATGTAGTATGCGATAATCTCCTCACCCTCCTCAAGGAAATCATCTCCATTAGAGTCATCATCCCCATCGTCATCTGAATCATCATCCCCTAAGCCCACTGCCTCCTCCACTGGGATTGCCTCCTCTGCTGGGTCCGTAAACTGAGTCAGCTACCGCATCTAGCACCATATGTCATATGTAGGAGTAGTACCTGCATCCCTGACTATGCTCCCCCAATCCCACCACACTGGCCGTAAAGCTGCAAAGTCATCTAGAGTGACCTATGGCTGTATGGCTGTAGGATAGAAGGGCATATCTCAATGGGTCTGCGCAAAGATGGCCATCTACTATGGGGTATCCTACCACAATCCAAACTACCGCATGACCAGCGAGGGTAGATACATGTCTATGGTGTGGTCTCCTAGACCCATTAGGTATCGCTGCTAAAAAGTAAAAGGCATGTGCAAATCATCATCAGGCAACGGCTCCACTCCAATGTAAGGTAGCCAGGTCACCTGAATGACATCATCCAACATCCATCTCCAATACCGAAACTGACCAGTATAAGTGTACTCAGCATCTCGATATAAGAATACAAAGGCCTCAAATGGCCAGCGATAGTACCCACACATCGGCTGGGTAACTGTAATGTGCTCCCAAATCCACACATGTAACAGAGTGACCCCAGCTGACAACGCTGAATCATACAGATAGAAAACTATATGCATCTCATTATATAGCTTCCCCAACATCATTGGCCCCTAGGTATACACAGTCTCATGCCTCACCATCCACTCGATCATCTCCCCCTAGCCAATAGGAAAACCCCTGCCCCGCCTATCCGGCATCACTACACCACCAATCAAAGCGCACAGGAATAAGGCAAAGGGATATGCACCCACAGCTAGTGTCCCCTCATAACTCATCTCCTGACCATCAGCTGACTACACAATATGAGCCTTGCCAAAAACCTTGATCAGGGCTCTCCATCCCCTCCTTGTGTCATATCGCACCTGCCGACCGCAAATAGGTAGCTTGAGGATGTGATAAACATCCTCAAGCATGATCGTGATCTTGATCTCCCCAGTCGGCAATAAAAATGTACAGGTCTCCGAGCGGTACCGCTCCACTACAGCTGTCATCAAAGCTCTATGGGCTCGTAGCACCAGCATTGACTCCACAGTCAAGAGTCCCAATCTAGCCAATCGGGCCCATGTGGCATCATCAAACTGGTCAAATAGTGACATCACAGATCATCCCTTTCTTCTAATGTTGAATGCCCAAATCATTTGGCACCAAAATAAACCATACTTCATGCCATTTTACAAATAGTGCTACTACTTCTTCCAATGGCGCTATTACAGATAATAGCACCACTGCACAAGGAATTTTTCCCCACTTCAACACATAGTGCTACTACATAATGCACTTAGCGTCATTTCAAAATATGGCCCCACCCTGTCACTTGGCACTAATCTAAGGATTAGCACCAATTCCCCCTATTGTGCATATTCTAAATATTGTGCTAATCCCATTCTTCAAGCTAAAACTAAACATAGCACCGCTAATCAAAATAGTGCTATTCCAGAATATAGCGCTACCCTCCTACACATGTGGCGCTAAAATGCCAAAATCCTATTCCTCCAAACATTGCGCTATTTCAGAAGATAGCGCTAAAATACTAGACAAATGGCAACAAACCGCCCTAAAGCTACCCTAGCGGATAGCGCCAATCCAGAGGATTGCGTTAATCCACTCTGTTCTTCGTGCTATGTGATCCAACGATAGCGCTGCATTCCTAAACCCCCAAAAAGCAACAAAAACAAAAAAATCAAAAAGTTAGGGTTAGACCCTACCTGGGGTCCAGCCTCCGGTGCCCAGCCAAATGATCGAAACCACTCAAAGATGTGTCGAATACATGGGAATTGGCGGTTCCGCTCTGCCATCTCTCCTCTGCTTCTTCTTCTCACCAAGTCAATGTGTGCAAATGTGGCACTCTTAGGGCCCACTTCACCTAATATAGCATGCCATGTCATCCCCCTGCCACTCTTTGTCAGCTCTAGGGTGCAGATCACAGCCTTTTTCCTCTATTTTTCTTCCTGCCATCATCTTTTTCCATTCCCTATCCAACTTTCACTCCCGTCGCGTCTTTTCGAGAGGTCACCCTAAAAAAATTATTTTTTTTGCCGACCTCTCAAGGGGGCATCCCTCACCCATCTTATTCCTTCCTGGCAGCTGAGGCATTTTTTTTTCTTCAACCTGACGCCACTTCCCACCTAGGTCCTAACGCCACGTCAAAGAGGAGCAAATGTAGACACTTAAAAATGTCTTTTACCATCAAACTATCTCCCGACATCCCTAAACTACCAATTTCCCTTCTAATCAAATTAATTAAATTTTTATTTAATTAATCATCCCTTCATCATCTAATTTTTCACCATTTTATCTCCAAAATTGAATTAATTTCATTAATTCAATAGTCCAAACCTTAGCCAATTGATTTAATAAATATGCAATATTTATTTAATCAATTTCCCTCTCCTCACTAAACCTAATTAATTAGCTAAACCATGTTTAACTAATTAATTCAGCCTATTAATTGACCTATCCCTACCCTAGATAATTAAATAGCTATTATTTAATTGCCTACTCTAGCCTACCTCATCCTAGCCCTAGGATTAATTAAATAAAACCCACATTTAATTAATCCTAACCTCTCATTTGGGTGGTCAAAACTAGTTTAACACCCTTCCCCACATCCTCCAAATAAAAAATTGAAATAAATCCACATAAGTCAATTTTTTATTTAAATACATCCCATATCACAATTAATTCCTCTTACACCCCCATACCTCATTTATCTCCACTTATCCCCAAATGAATTTTTAATTCATTTTACATTCCCCATATGAATCTTTAATTCAAAAATAATCCTTCACCCCCATGCTCATTTAATTCCTCCTTTCCCCAAAATGAATAAAAGATTTACTTTTATTCCTAGCCCTCCATTCCTCCAAGATCTAATCTAGGCCCTCCACATCACTTTTATCCTCCACCATTGATCTTCCAAATCAATCTCCACCCTTGGATCAAAATACCTCTAAAATCTCTATAAATACAACATCTCTCAACCTATTTTGGGATCCATGTTTTATGCAATGTTACCATGCCCAAATATCTATTGAGCTAATTAGTGAGTTGCAAATTAAGATAGCATTTCACATTTGAATCATTATCTAGGGATTATCATGTCTTACAAGCTCTTGGGTGCAAGTTTCCTCTTCCCTTGATGAGATTTGGTTTTCATGTTTGAGGTATAACTATGTGTTTTCAATATGCATTTTGTTTGTATTTTATCTTCAATTTGATTTCCTAATCTATAGTACCTACACAATAACCAAGATATACATAGTCTAAATGAAGACTACTAGGTTTAGTGAAGCACAAAAAACACTTCCACTTAAGATTACACACACAACACCACATAACATAATAGGTACAACTCCTAATTCAAGAGTGTACTACATAGTATTCCAATAAAGACATTATCTCCACCCTAACTAAGTTGGTAAATCAAACAAAATAACATTGGAACTTAAACATTCCATCAGTGACATCAAAACTGTCATACAAAAATCCACTAGAGGACTCTCAAATATAAGATCACTACACTTAGGTGAAAGGGTAGCAAAGGGAATAAGTTCAAAATATTCATTCTCACATGCTCATAAATAGTATCAACATAAAATTAAATTAAACATACTCAACAAAAAGTACAAACTCACCAAACTATGTTGGGAGATCACACATACCAAACATTACTTTCATGTTAGCAATTTGTATCTAAATTGCATAAAAATAGTTTCCATTAAAAATTCAATAACTTTCTTAAAATATAACATTTTTCTAACTTTTTAAAAATGTGTTGGAAAGATAACACAGAGATTTAAAAAACTCAAAAATATTTAAACAATAATTCTCTTTAATATAATTTTCTAAATACAATATAATCACATGTAAAATATAATTTTCAAAATAGCAACACAAATAAACATTAACTAATTCGTACATATCTCATAATTGAGAAATTGTGTATGGCTGAATGCATTTGAGGATTTGGAAAACTTGGTTGTGCATCTTTAATAGAATTTTTTAAGAAACCTAGTTCTAATAAAATTTATTAAAGATGCAATAGACTAGTTTTTCTCCTTGTGACAATTTTACTACTTATAACTTCTAAAAGCCCATTTTGAAATACAGTTTCAATAATAAAAAACACAACATGAAAAACATATTTTTAATCCTCCTAAAATATAAGTTCAATCTAAAATCATATCTATGATTGAATTTCATAACTCAAATGTTTCTTCTAAATTTCACTAGGTTTCTTTTTCCCCAAGCAAACCTAGTTTTCAACCTACAACAACTAGTTTCTTTCCAAGTTGAACAATTTGAAACCTAATTGTTTTGATTCATATTTTTTTATTGTTTTTTAAATATAATATGATCAACAAATAAATTTATATTCATCAAAGATCCTAGATTCATTGATTAACCAGACTAAATATTTATTAAAGCCTTCCAGGATGAGAATCCTACCTCAATCCTAGCAATTTCGTTAGCAATGGAGATGAATTAAAAAATAATCCACAAACAATAATAATTCTTCACAAAAATCACTTCCAAATCCTGAGAGGGTCAAGTTTTCCAAGAACAAGATCAAAGGTCATGCTGAAATTTTGTGGAAGGAGGTGCAGTTAGAAAGAAACCAAAGAGGAAAAGAAAATATCACCAAATGGGATAGAATAGTGGATAAATTAAAGAGACAATTTATTCCTATGAATTATGAGTTTGAAAGTTTGAAGAAAATGCAAGGTCTAAGACAAATGAATAAGATAGTAAAAGAATACATTGAAGATTTTTACGAAGTTATCATCAAAGCAAGTCACATAGAGGCTAATAAAGAGAAGGTAGCTAGGTATATCAATGGATTGAAACCTAGTATCCAAGAAGAATTAGACCTGGTTAGATTGATGACTATTGAAGATGCAAATCAGTTTGAAATGAAGGTAGAAGAAAATGTGAACAAAAAATTTGAGAAAAACAAAGAGGAAGAGGTCGTGGTGGAAGAAATTATGGAAGATCATATAGGGGTCAAGGACAACAAGATGAGTAAAATAAAAATGAAGATGTAGGCATCAGTCAAAATAACAAAGGTGAAAATGCATATAACCCTCAAGGATAGAATGATGGGTACCAGAGAGGAAGAGGTAGATTTGGAAGAGGACCTAGAAGAGGAGGATTTAGAGGAATCTATTTAAAATGTGGTGAAGAAGGGCATAGAGCATATGATTATCAAAAAAATTAAGGAGGAATAAATAGAAGACTAGAGGATAATGCTAGAGTTGCCCATGTTGATGAGGAGGATAGATCTAAATATTTAGAAGATGTAGAAAAATAAGAAGCTCTTGTTATTTGTTATGTCAAAAAATGTCCCCTTGGGGGCTTTTCCCTCTTAAGGTTTAGCTCACAGGTCCTTTAGAATACATTTAGAGCATCTTGCATGATTATGATGACTCTCAATGAGAAAACCTTGAGCTTTTATGGCAAATGGGACTTAGGGGGTACATTTATGATGATTCCTACCTAAAATAGGGTGGAGAACTTGGGTGCCCACACCCTAGTCCTGCCCTATTTTAGGTCAGGACCTATTTTTGGGTGTGGGTTTATGACCGTTATTTAGGTCCTATGCCGACATCCTAAGTTTGAATTATGAAGTTCTTAAAAGGAATGTTTGTAGTTGCATATATAAGCATGATTAGTGATTCATTTGTAAACTAGATGGAAATTTTGATCTATGATCTTTACGTGAAAGTGATTCAAGGCATTCATTGTGTTGCAGAGTAGAATTTTGTGTTGTTATTGTGTTTGTATTTGCAGATTTGGCATCCATCTCCTCATGGCATGAAGAGCATCTTCCTTCCATGAGATCTTCACTACAAGGTGATATCAATTGTGTTTTCTATCATTTATCATTTGAATTTTGCCTCTATCCCATAGGGATATGCACTCTTTATCTGAAAATGGTGTTCACAAGACTTGAATGTCTCTCCAGGGCTTGACTAAGGCAAGCCTCTAAACACCACAACCCCAACCCACTTTTCTGTGATTACAAGTTACAGGTTGTGGAAGTGAAAGAAGTGGAGTTGCAGGAGAGCAGTGTAGACTATCAAAATTATAGATCAAAGAAGAAAATAGGGACCTGGACTCGGGCACCTGCTTATTAGTCCTCTAGACCTCGTAACTGTAAAATCTCTAAAACAACATAACTGTGTTGCAGATAATATTCCCAGATCCCAACAAAAACTGAGGCACTGGACTAGGTGCCCTCTCGTTAGTCCTCAACTTTTTGGTACACTAAACTTTAAAATATTGTATGTATTTGATTGTCATTTGATATCTCTATGTGCAATCATTTTCTGTAATTTGTTTGTTTGTTTACGATTTCACGAAATTAGGGTTTTGAGCATAATTGGACTTAATTTAACAACAAATTCACACAATTCCAATATTATCCTATGTTACAAGTGATATGAGATCTATAGTAGAGTTATCTACTCAGTTGAATGTCCTTGAATGTTTAGTGGTGAAAGGAGGATCATGATAAACCCTTAAAAACATCATTTTGCCATTGTCCTCTCCTTTCCTATTAAACATTTTGGTGAACCCATGTTTCTTTTGAATTTTGAACCTTTCTGAGTGTTTTACTTCATATTTACAATCATTTCATTCATTCATTTCATTATTCATCTTATTGCATTTGAAAATTTTTTGAAACAAATTGGCATTTTTAGCTTGCATTTTCAAATAATTTGAATTAGTTGGCATTTAATTTCAACAAATTTATGTAATTATCATCATATCTAATTTAAAATACATAAATTTTTCATTCATCATTCATTTACATCGCATTTTCATGATCAAATTGTTAAAAATTGCTTGAAATTTTGCATTTTTCCATATAACCTAGTTTTGCATTAGCTAGGGTTTGTAGTCAAAATCTTGTTTCATATTTTACTACCATTTTAAAACAATAATTAGGACTGATTTATAACTTTATTGTTTCATCATAGTGGCCTTCTTGCAGAATTTCATGTCTAGGGTTTGAAAACCTTGCTTTTTCACTAGATTTTGGCCTTATCATCTCTCTAAAATTGCATCCTAGGTGTGTTGTGAAGGTCAGGGTTATTATTTGATTCCCCTCCTCAAATTATTTACAACACCCTTTTTATTAGGCATTTGCATTGAAAATTTGTAAAAATTTGCATATTTTGGCTATATTTTCACTAGGGTTTGACTTAGATTAGCACTATAAGTGTGTTGTGATGGATTTTATGGATTTATCTGACTGATATTAATGTTATAATCTACTTCCCCTCCTAAAAGTCTTTACAAAACCCCTTTTATTGGGTCTTTGCATTGAAAATTTGTGAAAAAATGCATATTTTAGCACATTTTCACTAGGTTTTGACTTGTCATCACTCTAGGTTTGCAACAAAAGTGTGTTATGAAAGATATTATTGCTTTATTGGACTGATATCAAATGTATTATTTTCTATCCCCCTTGAAAGTTTTCACAACACCTCTTCTCCTAGTGATTTGCATTGAAAAAACTTGAAAAACCAAGCATTTTGGATATTAAACATATCTTGCTCCTTGAGTTTGTTCTATTAGTTTGTGCATTGAGTGTTGCATGATTTTGTATGAGTATTATAACATGCTACCCTAATATAAATATCCATTTAAGAAGAAGTAGGAGACTCATGGGATCTAGTGCTTTAGAAAACAATATTCCTACCTCTGAAAATCCATTGAACACTTTCTTTACAAAAGGAGAGACACAAATTTTCCAAGATACTATACCTCATACAGCCACTATAGAAGATTATGTATTTCATGATGTTGAGGACACTATTGAGGTGGTCACACATGTGCCTAATGAGCAAATAAACAAACTTGATAAAGACTTAGCCGATTTCCAACCATTTGTTGGAAATGAAAGGATAGCGGAAGAAGATGTCCTTGTAATCCACCACCTAAGAGAGTTGATAAAAGAAGGACAAGATGGTATTAATATTATTTGAGGTTTAATTAATATTGTACATAGTAATGTCATGACAGTGACTAAATGTGTGAATGGTATTAAAAACATGTCGTCAACGTCTCATATGCAAGTATCGGCACCTATACCAACCATTGGAATCACTACATTTACATCAACAATTTTAACAACTAATGCAAATGCTTGTAGTAATTCTGCCACTAGCATTGGAGTATCTAATGGAACTAGTTTAAAAAATTACAAAGCTGTGGGATTTAACTATCAAGACTTTGTTTCTAAGGGGACCTCTTCTATGAATAATCACTCTAAACCACCTCTCCATCCCACCTATTCTTAGCTACCTCTTACATACAACTATTCACAACCACCTTCCACCTATCACTATGTGCAACTACCATTGAATTATTCACAATCTTTGCTTATCACTACTCAAGCTCAATCACCTCCCTACTTTGGTTCTAATTCCTCACAGCAAACCGCATCTCCCAATGATGCCATCTTAAACCAACTTTTGCAAGGCATGACTTCTTTACAACAAAAACTGACAAACTTGATGAATTCTTCACAACATAATATACCAATTTATCATGCATGTATTCCCCTATCTTATGCAATCTTGATAACTCCTATGCTCGAGAGGTTTGAGACTCCTCGCTTTGAAAAATATGGTGGAAAAGCTAATCCTAATACTCATGTGGCAGCATTCATGGCTATGTGTAGTGATTTCTATTTTGAAGAGGATTTGTTAGAAAAAATGTTCCAACGATCTCTTAAAGATACTTCTTTAGAATGGTTTTGCTCTTTGCCTCCAAATTCAATACACTCTTTTTCACAATTAGTTGATCAAATTTTACAACATTTTCAAGCAAATATTGGACCTCAAGGTTTTTTGATCGATTTAGTTTATTGCAAGCAAGGTCCAAAAGAGAAATGAACTGAGTTTATTAGTCGATATCAATCTCTCTATACACAAATTCAATATCAGATGAAGGACGAGAATATTTAGAAGGTGTTTATTACAAATCTACAACCTAACATCCATGATAAGATTCTCTTGATGAAGTACAACTCCTTTCAACATTTATGTACTATCCTTCATGATTATCAACTTTCATCTAGTCAGTATGAAAACCAAAACTCATCAGCTCAAGTTGGTCAATCCATGGGTGGACAATCACAAAAAAACTTTAAGAGGAATAATAAGAGTTTCATCAAGATTAGTGGACCAAATTTGAATAATTTTTCCCAAGTGTCTACTATCACTAATCAAAAGAAAGCACTGTATCAGCAAAGAAAATTTACTCCGATATCTGAGTCCTATCATTCTATCATGAATCAGGCTATGAGTAATATTCTTATGAATCTTCTATTGGGAAGAGACACTGCTCTAGTATGGACCTGTATGTTGTCATTGATGGAAAAAAGGCTCAAAGATCCTATCACCATGATAGGAAGAGTTATCTCTGGAAGAACATATTGGATCCTAGGTCCAGTTGACAAAAAATGGCTAAGTATGAAAAATATTCTGAGTAGAGGACAGTAAGTCAGATAGTATGTCTCCACAGATGATGATTAGTTAATACGGTTCATGTATGATGTTCTCAGGTGTTTGATAATATTATGCTTCAAAGGTTAAGTCTTGATCTCCTCTGAAAATCACCTTGAAGAATTGTCTAAGTTCGAATAAGCAAAGGTATGGCAGGAATAGTGAATAGGGTCTAGTGCAGTGGTCCGCATTCCTCCGTAGATAAGTATTTTCTTATGCAGTTTTAAGGTGTTGTAAACACTTGTATGAAGTGTCTTATTCTAGAGTTAGGAGATCTGAAGTCCACCAAAAGGTTAGTTACAAGCTGCTAAGTATCGGTATAGTGTTTGTCAAAGTTTGACAAAGACAGAATCTCAGTTCTGATGGTTCGCATTTCTCCACAAGATGATATCATGCCTTGTGGTTCGAACGGTAAGATTGGGAATGTGTAAAGAGTCCTTGATATGAATTTAAAGGTGTTTTGAGATCCTCAGTAGAAGTTGTAAGCAGCAGATAAAGTTGTTAAGCATGCTCTTAAGGAAGAGGCCGACAAGTATATTAATCATTGTGTGAAGAAGAGTTAATGTTTGGAAGATCTATGTAAGTAATTGAATAATTAGAGCTGACCTATATGAACATGTTTGGGAAAAGATTTGGGTCTACATAACATTTGGTACATTAGATTGAGCAGACAAGCTACATCTTTCTATGTACACATCTCCTTCTTGGATGCTGACCTGACTATGAATCAAATCATGATGCAGATATATATAAGAGAGATGAATTTTGGTTGAGTGATGTGTGTGGTGTAGAAGTGTGTGTGTGTGTGTGTGTGTGATGTGAGGATGTGAATAGAAGAGTAGAGTTAGAAGATCAGTAGTGATGAAGACTTGGGATTCAGAATTCAGTTGCTAAATGATTGCACCTTGGCATAGTGGCAGATGCTTAAACAGTATTCATTTTTCATGTGCAATATGTTTGGAAGCAATCTTTCATCATAAAGGTAGTGAGTTGGCAGTGAGCCTTCAACATGGTTTAATAGTGTTCATGGTTTAACAGCCCTTATTGTAATTTTGCTAGGTTTAGGGTTGAGACAGTGAGCCTGCTAACCTAGTTGTACTTCATGGCAGTGAGCCAACATGTTCCAAGCCCATGGAGTGACCAATCTTGAACATTATTTTTTGTAAAGATTGTAATATATATTTGAGATCTAATCCTCTCTGTGGTTTTTCCCTTTTCGGGTTTTCCACATAAAATCTTGGTGTTATGTGTCATGCTTTTGTGGATGTTGTTCATTTGTTTATTATTCTTCTATTTGATTAATCCTTTGAAATGGTTAAAAGTAAAAGTGCAAGAAAAGGTTTATAGAACACTAATTCACCCTCCCCCCTCCTCTCAGTGTTCCTAATAATCAATAATTGGTATCAGAGTAAGGTTCCTTGGAAAAAGTTTAACAGCTTAAGGAAGATCTGGGATAGTATGATCATGGTAGAAAGAAGGTATGGAAATTATGAGAGATACGACCAACTAGAAGCAACTCTTATGGATCTTGAAAATTCTGAAGCAGAGATCAGGTATTTGAAAGAAAACTTGTAACAAGCTGATGAATGCATCTTAAAGCTAAAAGAACAAGTCAAGAAATTCAAAGACAAATACAAAGAAGTCAGTGACCAATTATTATCAGCAAATGAAGCCCTAAATAATTTGGAAGCAGAAGTTATAGAAAGAACAAGAGCAGAAGATGATCTAAATTTGATCAAGTGAAGAACATATTAGAAGACTGTGCAAAACTTGAAAAATAAATTATAAGTTTAAAAATAGATCTAGAAAAGGCTAGAAGTTTTGAAGAAAAATTTAAGATAAGTACTACAAAGCTTGACGAAATGATTGCTAGCTAGAAGAATGTTGATGACAAACATGGTTTAGGATATGAGTAAGGAGAAAGTTCAAACTCTGGTCAAATGAGCACTGATTCAAGGGAAAATAAAGGATACCAGTTCAGAAATCAAAGAAGATGACCTAGAAGACCTCCGGTTAGACAACCAAATGCTCAAAGGTACCCATCTTTCAATGGTTATTGTAATTCAGGTAATAAGTATGATCATAAGGCTACTTAGTGTAGGAGCAGAATAAATCAAAAAATTCCATCATTCTCTGGTCAGTGTTTCAATTGCAAGAAAATTGGTCATAGAATAAATGAATGCAAAAATCACATTAGGAAAAGTTTCAACAATGGGATGAATGAACAATCATTCAAAGGTAAATGCTTCACTTGCAATAGAACTGGTCATAAAGTTGTTGTATGTAGAAGTAAAGTAATTCAAAATTCAATTAGGTGCAATGCATGCTATAAAATGGGACACAGATCAAATGAATGCAGAAGCTCGGTAAGAACTAACTTTCAAAATACAAGGAATAGTTAACCATTCAATGGAAAGTGTTTTGCATGTAATAGATTTGGACATATGGCAAATCAATGTAGATCAAACTCAATCAATGGAAGGAATCAAAGTCAAAAGAATGTGATGTGCTTCAATTGTAACAAATGTGGACATGTTGCAAGATTTTGCAGAAGCAGAAATGTGAAGAGAAATCACTATTCTGAAGAAAGGAAAACATAGCAAAGAAATGATAAAGGAAAAGAGAAAGTTGATCTGATTGAAACCAAGAAAGAGATGGACAAGGTATGGATCAAGAAAGAAGTAATAGAAGTCACGGATCAATCTACACCAGTATCTAGTGCATATACTTCCTCTGGGAAGTAAATTGAGAGCTTTGGCTCAGGGGGAGCAGTATGGAAAATCCAAATCCCCCATCCAAAAAGTGGGTGCCAGAATCCAGCATGAAGGCGTATGATGAAATCTGATGTAACTCAACTCTTAGAAGAAAAACTAAAAGAAAAAGGGTCAATGCGGCATATTGCAGAGCAATTCTAATTGTTTGTGTTCTACAGTAAAGGGTTTTGGTAGCTTCTTGGAAATGAGAATTTAATGACGACTAGGTCAAGCCATGCAGAGGATAAAAGGAGACTTGTTTGATTTCAAAATCACTTTCCACTCAAGTGACTAAGGTGAACCAAAGGAAAAATCAAAACAACTATAGTACTCTCCAAAGAATTTCAAATCGAGATCAAGGAAACCCTATTCTGGTGAAAGAGGTATTTGCAACTTGAAACCCTACTGTGAAAATTAAATTGCTCTAGAAAAGTGTTTACTCCTCATGTAGTCGAGATAGGAAAAATGTCTCACCCCAAGTTTAAGAAACAATTCTTTAAATTACCGAAAAAAGATCCATTAGGGGCATTCTCAATTACTCCACATGGGGTCATGCATATGGAAGATATCAGGGCATACATTATGTTGGTTCTCAAAAAAATACGGGAGGTTGCATTAGCTGCCTCCCCTTCACTTCTGGTTCTCCCGCACCAAGGGGGGTATCCCTATAGCTAAAGATTTAACCTTGACTCACCCAATGAAAAAAAGATTTAGCTTTACAACAACAGGCAGAATACTCTCATGTGTGGACCAAGATTTGCATGATAAATCACAAGTTTGGTAGTGTTCTTGGACATATCAGACTGGTTAGGAATGAGAGTATGCAGGGGTCCTATTTCTACTCCTACAACTAACAGGTTGGAAATATGGAATGATTTGTTTTATATTTTGGATACAAGACAGGGGGTTTTGGATCATAACTAATACACAAGAAGCAGACTGGTGCCTATCTTAGGGCAAGGAGTCAACTAGAAGTATAGAAGAGAATGATTTGCACTGGCATTCAAGTTTCAAGGGGTTAGAACTAGTATTTGCCTTACAAACACCACCCAAGACTGAGTATTTAGCTGCCTCTACTTACACATATCCCAGCTGACATACAATCTTCTTCACACTTAATCTAAAATAGTTTAATCCACTCCTTGAATGGAAGTTAGAGACCAAGCATGCAATACAGCAAATCTATATTCTAGAATCTGAGGAACCCTTAGCAACTAGCTTCAAAAGAAGGGATGCATACAAAAAATGGAGACAAACAGCTAAACACATGCAAAGAATGCATTTTTCATATAAAACAACAATGAAACTGAACATATGTGCAACTTGCATTCAAAATGCAACTCATAAACTCCAAAAAAGATAGAACAGCCAAGAAATGCTCTGTTTTCATTATTTTTTCCAAAAAATACCCAAGTCTTCAACAACCTCTAAAATGAGTGACACAGTTCGCTATATAGCAAGAACGTACACTCAGCATTCAGTACAATGGTTAACTCAAAAATTTTCTAGATACAACGCACCATGAAAATGGTGCCCAAAACATTGAATACTCTAGGCAGAAGAAGAAGGAAGAGCAGATAAAATTGGGAGTCGTGCAGCCACCTAGAGATTTTCTTCACAAATTTGGTAGTTGGCCAGTCAATTAAACCCATACCTCTGCAACTTTTTCATTAATGGCCAACCTACCCAATTTGGGATGCAGCAATGGTGCGCTCTGAAGTTTTTCCCGCCTGGAATGCAACTGCAGATGCAGGAAAACCTTCGCTGAAAGTTTGAATCATGTTTGTCAATTCCTTCCTCTTCTTGAGATCTATGGCCTCAAATCACTTTGAAAAGTCATCAGCCAATGGAAACGTGCCATGTAGGCACCTTTTTTCCATCACTGACTTATGCATCTCCATCGGCTGTCGGAAAGACATTGAAAGGGGCCGTCGATATGCATTGTCTCGGCAAAAATCCCTTTGCATATTGGCCTTTGTATATGCTTGTTTCTAAGATTGTATATACACACAATCACCTGCATACAAGGCAGACCCCCAAATATTTATAGAACAATTTGAAATCAAACTTAGGTCCGGCTTGTATCTCCCCCTTTTGCATATCGCTTTTGTACATTGCACATACAAGTGCAATATACATACAATGCGGATCTCAACACACTTATGAGGAAAATTTGAATAACCTTTGAAATCTGTGTTGTATTGACCTCAATGCATCCTGCATTGTATATCGCATATACAATGCACCATATACAAGCTGCGGATTTCAAATTCTTATGAAACACTTTGAAATCTTAATCAAGTCCAGGCCTTGTATATAACTCCTTGTATGTCGCCTTGTATATCGTACATACAATGTGCAACATACAACCCACGGACCCCAGCCACTTATCTGCCAAAATGAAATCATCCTTCAAGTCCAAATTACATATGCACTTTGTATATCTTGCGTTGTATATGCACACACATACAATGGCGCGGGCCCCACCAGGTACCTAAATACTGTTGACTTTGACCACTCCTACCCTACATATTTCACTTGTATCTTTTTGTTATATGTCACCCTTGTACATCTAATATACAATCACCTTTGCATCTTTCCTCTTGTATGTGCATCGGCCATCAGGGAGACCTTGGACTTGGCCGCCGATATGCATTGTCTCGGCGATGACACTTTGTATGTTTGCCCCTTGCATGTTTCTTCCTTATATATCGCCCTTGTATGTTTCCTTATACATCCGTGATATACAACTTGATATACATTCATCCATGCATGTTCAATTATAATCTGATGCATACTGACTTGCATCTTTTCCTTGCATGTTGTGAATGTATGTGCCCTTTGCATTTTTTCATTGTATATTGACATTGCATATTGCGAATGTATATTCGAACATACAAACAAAACATACATGCAATCCTTTACATACAAGCATGAAATCTGTGATGGAATATGCCTACAATGTACATACAGATTCTCACCTGGAATTGCACATACAAGCCCGATATGCATACAAAGATGCATACAACCAATTTTCCACTTTTCTGAAGCCGATTGCACATTATTTTTGGGCCTGCCAATGTACAATTGCACTTGTACATTCAGATGTACATACAAACACCAATGTATATACAAAGATACATGCATGCAACTCAAGAGGCCGAGGGACTTAGAATTTTTTGGGTTTTTATGAAGGGGCCTGCAGATGAATTTAAAAGGTGCAGGCACCAACACATTCATACCAGTTTAGAAGAATATGATCATATGAAGTTAGGCAAATTGTATTTGGATGAACTGACTACTATGAACATTGTGTTGAAAGATGATTACAAAGTTCTAGGAGAAAATAAATTTGACACCTGGTTGGACTTTCCGGCAATTCCGATTTGATGCATGGGTCAAGCTTATTCTAAGTAGAATTCATGATGAATCTTTATGGCTTGATGAACCCTATTTGATAATTAAAGAAGCCATTAAAGATGTAATCGGTATGAGATCATCTAGAAGGGTTCCAGGCATAAACAAAATGAAGAACAATGTGGTAATGCAGCTAATAGGAGCCAAATTTGAGAAGAATGGCCTTACAGTGAATGATATCAGGGATTCGGCTATTAGATTTGCATCAATGATTATCAGATACAAAATATACTTCTCCAACAAGGAAAAATCTATGTCTGTATTAGCTATTTACTTAGCATATGACATGATCAAAAACAATACGGATTATGATCTTTATGAAATGCTCCAGAATGAACTTATGGAGAACTTGAAAAGGGCAAAAGAAACTAATCATCCTTTCAAATATGGAACTTTGATTACATGTTTACTCTTTTACTTCCTAAAAGAGCTACCTGGTCTAGGAAATGTTATCTGGCTCAATCACATACCTGTAGCTGCTCAAATAAGAAATCATTTACAGAGTTTGGGTAATGCAGATATGCAAAATGAAATCATATGGAAATATTTCAGAGATTTTCAACAAAAAATGGTAAGAAGGTTCCGAATACCTAAAAAAGTAGTGATAAAGTATGAAAAGGATATTGTATTCATGGTGGATAAAGATAAATGCTTTATGTACGCTGTGGAACCAAGAACTATATGGGTCCTTGCACTAGGTTATGAAGTTGCAGAAGATGTCTTGACTAAATTCGCTGATACACTACTAAGTAAACCTACTAATCCCAAAGAGGACAGGTTTAGGACTTTCTTAGAATTATCTTCTAGAATGTTGATAGAACATGAGTAGTCAGAGAGAACATCAAATGAACAATTAAGTAAGGTAGAAACCAAATCATGAGGATCCAAGTTCACAAGTACTCTGGTAGAATGGGCATCAAACACTCTAAAAAGGAAAGATAAGAGATCTGAAGAGGAGAGACCAGCATCTAGTCCCAGAAAAAGAATAAGGATCTCATCCATTACAGAAGCTGTTGGAAACAAGACAAATAAATGAGAGGGGGGGTGAATCAGTTATTTTCAATATCTTAACTTTCTTTTCTTCTTTAATATTAGTTCAGTATCAAAACACAAGAGCATACATAATCATGAGAGCAGAAATAAAATCAACACACATAACACAAGGACTTTTATGTAGAAAACCCTATTAAGGGAAAAACCATGGGGTGACTAACCCAAGATTGTATTCTCTATTAAAAGAATAAGAAGCACAAAATAGCACTTGCCAATTAGGGCTCACTACCTGAGCACACTGCTCACAAGAGGCACACTTCCTACAAGAGACTCACTGCCTACAATGTTTATGGAAGGTAACCAAGTGTTTGAACTAATGAGAGGCATCCACATATGTTGAGGTTCAGTTCCAGTTAGGCTCAATATACTGATCTACTGCACTTCATTCTTCCTCTACTGTAGTGTTGTTGTTCTGTCACATACCAGACTTGTATTGTTGCTTCCACTCTACTCTCTGCCTTATCTCGCACACTATTTCCACACTGACTCCTTCATACCGAAATCCATCTGGTATATATATCCACACCAAGGATTTCAACATCTTTCTAGTCAGCAACTGGAATACTTAAAGATATTTCCAAGACACCAATCTGTCGGCTGAATCCATACTTAATATGTGATGCATATCAAAGACATAGGCCTGGAAGTCATCAATCATGTTAGCCAACCAAGAATGATCCCTCAAAAAGGTTGATCATCATCAGTTTCTCATCCGGATTAAAGTCTGGTGCTCTGTCGGTCAGTTCTTCCTCAGTCTACTCTATCTGTCAGGAACCCAACACTTAGATGCTCATATCTTTTCACTCATTCATTATCGGAGGCTCAATCTCTGGAATATAGTAGACATGATACTCCTATTAACTTTCCCAAGTCTGTACTTTGCTGAGTTACACCCTCTGAGAGATCTGGACTTGATTGTCAGACCTTGCTGCATGCTTTGTTCTTGTTCACCAAACTAGAACTTCTTCAATCTGACTTCCGGTAAAGGCATACTAAGCTCTGCAGATGTGTGGGATAGACTTTGTTGCCATCAATGACAACAATCATGATGCCACATTAGTGTCTCTTTCCAACAATCTCCCCCTTTGGCATTGATGGCAACACTTAGTGAAAAATGACTAAGTGTCGTAGCAAACTCCCCCTTGGCTGATGCTCTATCTTATGTACACTTTTACCGGAGCTCCCCCTTAGCTAGATTCCACATTTTTCACTACTTCTCACTCCCCCTTTGACATCAATGGGAAAGGGTGGAATCCACACACTAAAATTTGCAAAAATCAACCTATATATAGCCGCATAAGTATATATACATGTTATACTTACATATACTTAAGTATATCCATAAAAGTGGTCTTCAACTAGACAAATTTTTTTGCCCAACTCTCTTTCATCCTGTCCAAAATTGAGATGTGACCACTCAACAAAAATGCAAAAGCTTCTTCCCTTCTCAAGTCTGCCAGATCACTAGTCCAGGCTATGGTCTAAGCATCAGTTAAGGCCTCATGCATGGCCTCTAACTTGGGGATAATTGTCCCTCTTAGTTCACTCATCCTACTTATTATATTATTCCTCTCTTTTTCAAGCCTCTTTATTTCATTTATAATGGTGATGGCTTGGTACTCTTGATTCATTATAGATGTGCTGAGGGGATCAAAGTTTTGAGATAAACTTGACAGTTTATCTTCTTGTTCTTTTACCTTCTTTTCAATATCCTCTGTCACTTTAGACTAGGATAGACAAAATTTATATATTTCTCCACCATCTTAAGAGCATTTTCTAGGCTCTTTATGCCAATATCCAGGGTCCTCCTATCATTAGTTATGAGTCCCTGCACTTCAGTGAATCTCTTTCCCAAAAATTCTTTTTGGACTTTCTCTTTTGCTAATTTCTCCAAAGAATCAAAATGGGTGCTAACAAAATTAACAAGAGATTTCAAATTACCAGATGAAGAGGCTGAAAGATCCTTTTGGAAGGATGGCATGATCTTCTCTAGCACACCAGATGTAATCTCTATCAGCACACAGTCTTCCATGTGAGACTTCAGAATCTTTTCTTTTACTTTAGCTTGAGAAAAAGATGCTACCTTCATTGTCTGGACCAGAGAGAGGGAGTCAAAATTGAGTGGACCTTGAAATAGTTTCGGTTCATCTATTTCCATCATTTATTTGGTCAAGAAGTTTTTCACTGCTTCTACAATGTCTCTTGCCGGAGACAGAGTCTTTTTTCCTTTTGCATCCTTAGAACTATCATCAGATATCTTCCTTGTGTGTTCTTCTTCTCTTCCCTTTTCCTCCTCTACTTGACTCAATGTCTCCTCTTTTCTTCCTTCTCCTTTAGTTCCAAAGTCTGCAAGGGGATCTGGAAGAGAGAAGTTTACTTCTTCATGGACTTCCTCTTCCGGAACAGAGGAATCCAAGTCCTTAGTCTTTTCCTCACCTATCTCCTTTGACTCTTCTACATTTTTCTCAATAGATTCTTCTTTTGATGTACTTAATCCTTCAACATCCATGACAGAAGGTTCTTCATCTAATTCCTCTATGATAGGAAGGTTGAATCTTTTGAAGGCATTCTAGAGGATTTCTTCTATTTCTTTTGCCACCTGATCAGTTTCTCCAAGCATAAGTTTGTTCATTTTGGCTTTGCTCTGAAACTCATCCTTGCAGTCCTTAAAGATCATGGTCATTTGTTTTGGAGTAATGGAAGGATAGAGATGAATTGCAATCTATTCCTAGATCTCTAAATCCTTTTCCTTGGCATTGTCCTTTCTCAATTCAAGTACCTTCTCTAGACTTTTGGGAATTAGAGAGATGATTTCAATGAATGCTTTTATTTTAAATGTTTAGGTACTTAACTGTAGCTTCTTCCAAGATCCTTTTATCTATGTCACTATACTCATCATAAAATTCTATCATTGGTTGTAGATTCCCATCCACAGTGACTACCTTGATGACATCATCAATAGAGAGAGTAGGCCTTTCAACAAATTCTTCTGCCTCTTCTTCTTTGTTTTTACCAGCAAAGGATTCCCTGGATGTTTTCTTCTTCTTCTTCATTTTCTTTACTTCCTCATCCGACTCTGTTTCTTCATCATCCTTTTGGCTTATGTATGACCTTGTGGCCTTTGTTTTCGTTCTCTTCTCTCCCTTTTCAGATGTCTTGGCTTCCAGTTTTGAGGCTTTTGGACTCTTAGAGGTGGCAGGTGCAGAGCTTTTGGAGGATCTAGTCTGGGAGGAGGCTTGTACTGGAACACTTTCCTTTTTTGCTTCTTGTTTCTCATTCTCAGCTCTTTCTATTTTTTCTCTATTTACCTCAACTACCTCTTTTGAAATGCCATATCTTTTGGCAACTTCCTCTACTTCCCTTCTCACTTTTGTTTTCATCTCTGGTTGTCTCAGTTCAACATGTATTTTTATACTCAATTCTTGAAAGGTTCCAAACCTTTCTTCCTCAGGGTCCTTAGGCTGACTTAGCAAGTTTTGGACATGCAGCTCCAGGATTTTCTCATCTACCTCATAGCCCACTGGCATAATCCAAACTATTCTGGGCTCAACTGGCTCCATTAGGCATTGATCAGTGTCTACCATGAAAAATATTGTATCTTTGTATTTTTCAACTATTATTTGTGGAATTCTTTCTCTGGCCTGCATCAAACTTTCAAAGTTTTTGAAGTATCCCCAGAGTCTTGTACTTTGAGCCTTGGCATCACCAAGCCCATACATATAATATCTGATTTGTATGGCAACCAATCTGTCATTTTGCCATACCCAACTACTTGATCCGGGTAGCTCATTCATATAGTAAAAGAATAAACACAGTATTAAACCACCATACTTGAATGAGTTCTTCTTGTCCTTGATCTTTTACAAGTTTTCTAACAGTTGGCTCAGAAGAAGTTCACATAGATCATAGTCTGCATTTTCCCTTAGCATCTGATATGCAGTATAAATTGCAGTTCTGAACATAGAGTTCTCCCTGCTGGAATGATATATTTTATAGCCAATTATCATAGAGGCAAATTTGAGATCCAGATTTGTGATATCTTCTATTGTCATTGCTCTTTTGTCAAACTTTGATCCGGTAGCCTTACTTACTGTTTGATTCTTGACTGATTTGAGAGCAAGCAACCCACCAGATAAGTGCAAACCAGTTACTGCCCTAATTGCATCCTTTGTTATCTTGAAGGGCTTCAACAACCACATGAAGTCATGTATTTTGCTAAGAACATACCGGACCTATTCATCTTCTGTAAAATAGGGAAAGTAGATACAATGTCTAAAATGCTTATCCCAAATGGCCTTGTATTAAGGTTTGAGTTCAAAGGTTTCATCTATTAGTTGTTTATGGTAAATATCCATTATTTTTGATTCTCCAAATTCCTCAATATTTGCATGGATGTATACCCTAACATCTTCTACATGCAGAAACCCATGCAGAATGCTAGAAAAGGCGCCTAAAGGATCAACTTCTAGGGATTTGTAGAGGTGTTTCTTAAACTTTGGGCGCGGCCTATCAGTGATCTTAACAACCATAGGAGTAGCCATCTTTGCAAAATATTTAAAGAGAGATATTCATAAATCAAAATACCTTTTCACGCTTCTAAGGTTCACAATATGCGTCGAAGAAGATTGCTGGTTGAATCGGATTCTGCAGTTGATCTTTGAGAGGGTTGTAACAATCTTACTGCAGAGCTCTTCCTTTCTTCTTTTCAAATGCAAATGTCCAAGTGATGAATAAAAGAACCCTTTGATTTCTATGCAAACCCTAAATTCCTATTGCAATAAATGCACAACTTAAGTCATTCAGTTACCTTGTTTTGAGAGAGATCTTTCTGAACAACTGAGATGCACTTAGAAGCATTTTCAATGATAATTGATAATGTATCTCCTCTTCTCCAATCAAGCCATTTATCCGCAGATCAAGATAATTCAATTTTGAATCATACCAGATCTAACTGTGAGAATCCTTCTTTACCGGATGGCTATCAAACCAAATCAACCTTGGATGATTAAACTCTTCAAAACTCCTTGCAGATCTTTCATATTTTTACTGAGGGTTATTTAGATATTTCTCTAAGAATCCTTTAATCCATAACATTCCATGTGCCAAATTTAGGCACCAATTGACTGGCTGGGGGAATTTACTTTCCTTTATGACTCTCCCTGAGCCAGAGCTCATCTGTTTTAATTTTCAGAAGAATTATCCACACCAAATTCTTGTGTGGATCCATCCCCAACATTTTATGTATTCCTCTTCACCCAAATCTTGTTCATCTCCCTTTGAACTTCATCCGTATTCACTTTACCTTTTCCTTTATCTGGATTTTGATTATGATGCACTGGACCCTTTTTATCCTAATTCTTACTTCTACAGAATTTGGTAATATGACTGGATCTATTGCAATTGTAGAAAATAACATTTCTTTGCATATTTGTCTGATATCCTCTTGATCTGTATTGATTAGCCATATGTCCCATTCTATTGGATGCAAAGCATCTACCATTGAATGAATTGTTTATTTGCATATTTCTACATTCATGAGATTTGTGACCATACCTTTTGCAGTTGAAACACTGTCCGGAGAAGGATGAATTAGTCTGATTTGTTCTTCTTCTGCACTGAGTTGCTTTATGACTGAAGTTGTTGCAATTGTAGCAGTATCCATTGAAGGATGGATATCTTTGAGAATTTGGTTGCCTTACCAGAGGTCTTCTAGGCCTATTTCTTTGATTTCCTGATCCTGAGTTCTTCTGACCGGATCCAAAGCTTTCACCTTTCTCATAACCCAAACCACGCTTGTCATCTACCCTCTTTTGGCTCTCAAGAAGAACTTCAAGTTGAGCTAAACTTATCTTGAATTTTTCTTTGTATTCATTTATTGTTTGAAGATCTTGTTTAAGAGTGTCTATCTGATTCTCAAGTTGTTTTTCATTAGATTCAAGATGCCTGATTATTCAATCCATTTTGTGGTAGACCTCTAACTTCTCCTTGAGAGATTGTTTTAGATTATCTTCATTTTTTCTTTTCTCTTCAATTTCTTGGGTGAATCTCATAACCCCTGATTCCATTTCATGCCTTACCATAATGACCTCTTTTGATAGCTTCTCACATATCTTGTTTTTCTCATTCAGATCTTCATTAGTAATATTGCCTTCACTTTAACTTGATAATTGTTGAAGTAGTTCCTTTCTCTTTTTCACATAGATACTCAGTTTTTCTTTTAGCTCATTTATGAAATCATCAGCTTGTTTAAGTCTTTCTCTCAGGTTGTTGACTTCAGAGTGAGATTGCTCAAGATCATCTAGGGCAGATTGAAGTTGTTCCTTCATACCATACATATCCATTGAGATTCCCAAATCTTCCTCAAGCTATTAGGCTATGTTTAGAGGAACTTAGCTTTGATATCAATTGTTGGAAACAAGGCAACTAACTAAGAGGGGGGGTGAATCAGTTATTTTCAATATCTTAACTTTTTTTTCTTCTTTAATATTAGTGTAGCATCAAAACACAAGAGCATACATAATCATGAGAGTAGAAATAAGATCAACACACATAACACAAGGATTTTTATTTGGAAAACCCTGTTAAGGGAAAAACCATGGGGTGACTAACCCAAGATTGTATTCTCTGTTAAAAGAATAAGAAGTACAAAATGGTACTTGCCAATTAGGGCTCACTTCCTGAGCACACTACTCACAAGAGGCACACTACCTACAAGAGACTCACTATCTACAATGTTTATGGAAGGTAACCAAGTGTTTGAACTGATGAGAGGCATCCACATATTCTGAGGTTCAGTTCAGGTTAGGCTCAATATACTGATCTACTGCACTTCATTCTTCCTCTGCTTTAGTGTTGTTGTTCTGTCACATACCAGACTTGTATTGCTACTTCCACTCTACTCTCTACCTTATCTCACACACTATTTCCACACCCACTCCTTCATACCGAAATCCATCTGGTATATATATCCACACCAAGGATTTCAACATCTTTTTAGTCAGCAACCGAAATACTCAAGATATTTCCAAGACATTGATCTATCGGCTGAATCCATGCTTAATATGTGATGTGTATCAAAGACATGGGCCTAGAAGTAATCAATCATGTTGGCCAACCAAGAATGATCCCTCAAAAAGGTTGATCACCATCAGTTTCTCATCTGGATTAAAGTCTGATGCTCTATCTGTCAGTTCTTCCTCAGTCTACTCAGTCTGTCAAGAACCCAACACTTAGATGCTCATATCTTTTCACTTATTCATTACTAGAGGCTCAATCTCTGGAATATAGTAGACATGATACTCCTATTAACTTTCCCAAGTCCACACTTTTCTAAGTTACACCCTCTGAGAGATCTAGACATGATCGTCAGACCTTACTGCATGCTCTGTTCTTGTTCACCGAACCAGAACTTCCTCAATCTGACTTCTGATAAAGGCATACTAAGCTCTGCAGATGTGTGGGATAGACTTTGTTGCTATCAATGACAACAATCATGATGCCACATAGTGTCTCTTGCCAATAGAAGCCACAATTGAAGGAAAGAAGAAAAAGAAAGTCTCACTTTGTGAAGAAAAGGTGACAAGAGACACTGTTGCATCAGTAAAAGAAGTGCTAGAGAAAGAGAAACAAGATTGGGATGAACCAAAATTTCTACAGGGCCAAATAAATCTGGACACAATGTCTCCAACATAGAAAATTAAGTGGGTTTCAATTGTCCAAGCAAAGGCTCAAGAAGAGTTGTTGAAATCACTTACTGACGATAGTAAACTAATTGATGAAGCATCTGGGATTTTGGAGAAGCTCCTACCTACCCACAAGAGGGATTCATCCTTGCCCCCAGCAAGTCATTTGAAGGGATTAATAAATTTAGTAAGTAATCAGTTTGAATCTTTTGAGAAATTTGCAGAAACAAAAGTAAGGCAGGAATTTGAAGGAAAAAGACTAGAAGAATTAAAGAAAATGATAGCCAAGGATAAGTTTTTGCTAGATAATTCAATATCCAACATTCAAAGAGCTATGAAAGAAGCTGGAGATGTGTACAAATTTTTTCTATCCTGGCCAAAAGCTGCTTAGGAGATTGAAGAAAAGATTAAAGAGCTGGAACCGAAAATGATGGACATCTCTAACAAATTTGATCCGGTAACAAAATCTGTTAGAAATAAGGAAACAAGAGTCATCAACATCCACAATGATCTGAGTTACTTATTAAATCAAAAATATCAAATAAAAAGTAGAATGGGACAACTAAGGAGACTAGTATGCCCTAAACTAGACTCAATGACAAATCTTGCTATAGAGGCTAGGGTAGCTGTACAAACAGGCACACCCTATGATCTCAAGAAGGTAGAACCTTTAGCTTTTCTCTACAATGGACACATTCAAATTTTGGATAATGCTCAGAAAGGTTGGAATGTTGAGTGGGCACAGATTAAAACCATATTCATTGACATCCTCAAACATATGTAGTATTAACATAAAGATTGCAGCTGAGTACATACATTTTTGAAATTTTGAGAACTTTGGATTCTAGATCACACCCTTTTCCATTGATGTCAAAGGGGGAGAAGTAGATCAATGAAAAATGGATAATCATCTTAGGGGGAGTAGGAAAATAATGCATATATAGTAAGGGGGAGCAAGAAAATAATGTGTATATAGTAAGGGGGAGCAGTCAAGCATTTTTCACTAAGTGTTGCCATCAATGCCAAAGAGGGAGATTGTTGGCAAGAGATATTGCTCCTGTATGGACCTATATGTTGTTATTAATGGAAACAAGGCTCAGAGATCCTAATACCATGACATGAAGAGATATCTCCGAAAGAACATATTAGATCCCAGGTCTGGTTGATAGAAAATGGCTAAGTATGAAAAGTATTCTGAGTAGAGGATAGTAAGCCATATAGTATGTCTCCGTAGATGATGATTAGTTAATGTAGTTTAGGTATGATGTTCTCAAGTGTTTGATAGTATTATGCTTCAAAGGTTAAGTCCTGATATCCTCCTGAAATCTCCTTGAAGAAATGTCTAAGTTCAGATAAACTAAGGTATAGTAGGAACAGTGAACAGGGTCTAGTGCAGTGGTCTACATTCCTCCGCAGATAAGTATTTTGTTATATAGTTTTAAGGTGTTGTAAACACTTGTATGAAGTGTCTTATTCCAAAGTTTAGAGATCTGAAGTCCACCGAAAGGTTAGATAAAAGCTACTAAGTATCGGTATAGTGTTTGACAGAGACAGAATCTGAGTTCTGATGGTCTGCATTTCTTCATAAGATGATATCATGCCTTACAGTTCTAGGAGTAAGATTGGGAATGTGTAAAGAGTCCTTGATATGATTTTGAAGGTGTTTTGAGATCCTCAATAAAAGTTGTAAGTCAACAGATGAAGTTGATAAGCATGCTCTTAAGGAAGAGGCCGATAAGTATATTAATCATTGTGCGGAGAAGAGTTAATGTTTGGAGGATCTATGTAAGTAATTGAATAATTAAAGCTAACCTATATGAAGACATTTGGGAAAAGATTTGGGTCCGCATAACTTTTAGTACATTGGATTGAGCTGACAAGCTACATCTTTCTATGTACACATCTCCTTCTTGGATGCTGACCTGACTATGAATCAAATCATGATGCGGATATATATAAGAGCAAAGACTTTCAGTTGAGTGATGTGTGTGGTGTAGAAGTGTGTGTGTGTGTGATGTGAGGATGTGAATAGAAGAGAAGAGTTAGAAGATCAACAATGATGAAGACTTGGGATTTAGAATTCAGTTGCTAAATGACTATACCCTGGCATAGTGGCAGATGCTTAAGTAGTATTCAATTTTCATGTGCAATATTTTTGGAAGCAAGATTTCATCATCAAGACATTGAGCTAGTAGTGAGCCTTCAATAGGGTTTAACATCCCTCAGGGTTTAACAGCCCTTATTGTAATCTTGCTAGGTTTAGGGTTGAGGCAGTGAGCCTGCTAAACCTAGTTGTACTTGATGGAAGTGAGCCAGCATGTTCTAGGCCCATGGAGTGACCAAGCTTGAACATTATTTTTTGTAAAGATTTCAATATATATTTGAGAGCTAAGCTTCTCCATGGTTTTTCCCTTTTTGGGTTTTCCACGTAAAATCTTGGTGTTATGTGTCATGCTTTTGTGGATGTTGTTCATTTGCATATTATGCTTCTATTTGATTTATCCTTTGAAATGGTTAAAAGTAAAAGTGAAAGAAAAGGTTTATAGAACATTGATTCACCCCACCTCTCAGTGTTCCTAACAATCAATAGCTTCCCCCGATTAAACTTGTGGATCCTAATAAAATGCAATGACCTTATTTCGATGCTAATGCCTTTTGTCATTTTCATCGACAATAAGGACATGATACTAAATGATGTATGTGTCTTAAACATGAAATACAATATCTCATCGATTCAAATGCTATATAGGTATCAGTTGTGAAAGATAATAGAAATAAGTCGGTTGCTCCACCAAATCAAAATTTACAAATCTTTACTAATCATTTCCCTAAGCATGCCAATAACAACATGTTGGAATAGAATACAGTGGAAGTAGAAGATGATTATTTGGATTATGATGACATTGTGTGAATGATAGAAGTTGATAAGGAAAAGTTGGATAACCCACCTCGTCCATAGGGAAAAGGTATTTATGCTGAGGTTCCTCCTCTGTTATCTTTACAAGGATCAGGAGATAACCAGAATGTGTCAAAAAGACAAATAGAACAACCAAACCAAGAGACTATAACAAAAGAAAAGATTGAGATAGCACAAGATATTCCTTGTCACTATGGTAGACGAACTCAACAAAGAAAGCTAGCTAAAAATTGGAAAAGAGTAAGAAGATTATCATCATTTGGAAATAATAGTGGTTCTCCTCCTCACAAGCAACAAAAAGTCTCGCATAGACAAGAATTTGAGAAACAAGCATTGTATGGACTTCCCAACAACAAACAAGACTCTCATAAGAACCACTCAAGCTTCACACAAAACTTGATAGAGCATCTCTCCAAGATGCTTACAAGTTCCAAATTCTAGACTGGCTTTTCTTTATAGGTAAGTATCTCTAATCTTAGTGGTCACTTATGTGGTAGCATGATTGGCTCATGTATGTGACCTCCCCTCTCGTGTTGTGTTTCCCCCGTGATGTGTTATGTATTGTTTAGGCCTCCTAGGATGACCCTTGATACTCTTGTAAGGTCGAGGATACTAGGAGACCGCCTCTTTTGTGACCCTTCTTCTATTTGTATCATTATTCTTCTATATTGCCTCTCCTCTATTCTTATTGTTGTGTGTTGTGTCTTATAGACATAGCGTTACAATTGGCGACTTGGGGGTACCCTCCTACATGACTGTCCCTAAGGTACTTGTTTCTCCTCTCTTGATTTATTGTTTCCCTTCCTCTAGTGGTTCTATCTAGTGGGCAGAAGATGAAAAACTTATTATACTGATACGGACCTAGCGTCCCTTCAACAAGAAATAAAAAAATGGACCAACTCCATACATGATGAAGGGGTTGGAATATATATTATCCAACGCATGGCTAGTAGAATCACTCTGTGTGATCTTGATGCTATCTTATCGTACTAACAAACCATAACAATGCATCTACTCCATGCACTTTGTTTATCTTTGAATCTCGCCTTGGTTACACTCAGTTTTGAGATTTATGTGGTATAGCCCCATGGCTATACTCGGTCTCCAAATCCATAGTATAACCTCATCTCTCTATGTGAATGATCATATGCATTGTTGTTTATCATGATTATATGGATACTAACACCATTTCTTGCAGGGAATTATGTGTTTGTGAGAACATTTGGCAATCGTAAAGTACATGTCACCTTTGGGGGGCATGGGTTTTGTAAGAGATGGTGTTCCCTTGTGTCTTTTCTTCTTACCTTAATGTGCTTGATATTATTACATGGTATCAAGCACCTTAAGGTGGGGGCATATATAAGGTAAGCTGTCTGATTTAGATGCTAGCAAATTGTGTTTGTAAAACTTAAATCTATTGCAATCATTTAAGCGCAGGAAGGGATGGTGTATTTCTCAAGGAGAGTGCACATCCTGTCATTTTCTAAAAGTCCTTTGCGGAGGTAGGGAGCAGATCTGAGACTATCCTAACCCTTAAGCATGTCTTCAGTGATTGTTGTGGCAAAGTGCAATCGTCGGTGTGTGCCTATAATGTGCCTGAGATGGTGATGAGCCTAGAAATAGGTACACTACATCACTTGTCTGCCATGTTTTCTCCATGTCTTCCATGTGTGTGTATGGCATGTTTGTTCCCAAGCATAGTTAGAATGGTGGTGATGATCCCCTCCTATGCTTTGGGACTTGTATGGCGTGTTTGTTCTCAAGTGCAGTCTTAAAGACTGGTGGCGATGAGTCCCTCTTACACTCTGAGATTTGTATTGTGTGTATGTTACCCCATATGTAATTTAAAGACTGGTGGTGATGAGCCCTCTTGCATTATGGGTGGTGTGCTTACTTTCCTTGTACTTGCATTTGTATTTTATATATGAGAAAAAGAAAAAGAAAAGAATCACTGCATTCACTGTGTTTTGTGTGTCTTCAATACTATCTTCTCCATGTTTTGTGTGACTGTAACTGTCTTCTTTGTGTTTTGTGTGCCTGTTACTATCTTTACTGTGATTGGCGTGTCTTCTCTGTGCTTGGCGTGTTTGTTGTGCTTGTTGATCGTACTTTAATGCATGTATTGGCCTTGCATTTATACATACATTAAAGTGGTGGCTAAATGTTATGTTAGAAAATGTCCCCTTAGGGGCTTTTCCCTTTTAAGGTTTAGCTCTCGGGTCCTTTAGAATACATTTAGAGAATCTTGCATGATTATGATGACTCACAATGAAAAAACCCCGAGGTTTCATGGAAAATGGGACTTAGGGGTACATTTATGATGATTCTTGCCTAAACTAGGGGAGGACTTGGGCACCCACGCCCTAGTCATGTCCTATTGTAGGTCAAGACCTATTTCTGGGTGTCCGTTTATGACTATTATTTAGGTCCTCTGCCAACATCCTAAGTTTGAATTACAAAAATCTTAGCGGGAATGTTTGTATTTGCATATATAAGCATGATTAGTGATTCATTTGTACACTAGATGGCAATTTTGATCTATAAGCTTTATGTGAAAGTGATTCAAGGCATTCATTGTGTTGCAGAGAAGAATTTTGTGTTGTTATTGTGTTTGTATTTGCAGATTTGGCATCCATCTCCTCATGGCTTGAAGAGCATCTTCCTTCCATGAGATCTTCACTACAAGGTGATATCAATTGTGTTTTCTGTCATTTATCATTTGGATTTTGCCTCTATCCCATAGACGCACTGTTTATCTGACAACAGTGTTTAAAAGACTTGAATGTCTCTCTAGGGATTGACTAAGGCAAGCCTCTAAACACCACAACCCCAACCCACTTTTCTATGATTGCAAGTTACAGGTTGCTGGAGAAAAAGAAGTGGAGTTGTAGGAGAGTAGTGCAAACTGTCAGAATTACAGATCAAAGAAAAAAATAAGGACCTAGACTCGGGTACCCGCTCATTAGTCCTCTAGATCCCACAATTGTAAAATCTCCAAAACAATAGAACTGTGTTGCATACAACATTCCTAGCTCCCAACAAAAACTAAGGCACTAGACTAGGGTGCCTGCTCATTAGTCCCTAACTTTTCCACACACCAAACTTTGAAATCTGGTATGTATTTGATTGTCATTTGATATCTTTGTGTGTGATCATTTTTTGTAATTTGTTTGTTTGTTTACGATTTCAGGAAATTAGGGTTTTGAGCATAATTAGACTTAATTGAACAACAAATTCACATAATTCCAATCTTCCCCTATGTTCCAAGTGACAAGAGATCTGTAGTAGAGTTCTCTACTCAGTTGAAAGTCCTTGAATGCTTAGTGGTGAAAGGAGGATCATGATAAAACCTTAAAAACATCATTTTGTCATTGTCCTCTCCTTTCCTATTAAACATTATCATAAGATCCTTACTAAAAGAAGAGGGAAAAGAAGAACCAGCACAAAGAAAGAGCCTATTCTGAACAAGTTGTAAATCAAGAGCTATGTGTTGTGATGTGATTATTGGTCTAGTGGAAGTACATATAATCTAGTCTTTGAAAAGATCATTAGAAAGTTGAATTTAAAAAGAATAGAACATTCAGATCCCTATAGGATTGCTTGGTTGCAGAAAGATCATGAGGCTTTGGTTAATGAATAGTGTTCGATAAAGTTTAAGATTGGATATTATCATGATGATGTGTTATATGACATTATGCCAATGGATGTATGCCACTTGTTATTGGGAAGGTTGTGACAATATTATAGTTGTGCTATCTATGATGGTCATGCTAACACCTATTCTTTGAAAAAAGATGGAGAGACATAAGCTGAAACCTATGAGAGAAGTAGAGGAAAAGGTATGTAGTAATGATAAAATTTGTTTGGTAGATGGTAGAATTTTTTTGGATGGATTGAACCATGAACATATGTGCTTTGCCTAGATTCCTAAAATCAATAAAGAGGAAGGAGAAGATGTACCTACAAAAATTGTAGATTTTATGGATGAATTCAAAGATATTATTTTAGATAATTTAACTAAAGGTTTGTCACTAGTGAGAAGCACAAGTCATCAAATGGGTTTGATACCAAGAGCTAGTTTGCCTAGTAACAAGGCATCCCATAAAATGAAACTTATAGAAAATGAGGAGCTAAACAAACAAGTTCAGGAATTGTTGAAGGGGATAATCAAAGAGAGTTTGAGTCCATATGTAGTACCTGCAGTACTAGCACCTAAGAATGATGGAGAATGGAGGATGTGTACAAATTCTAGTGAAATCAATAAAATCACAATCAAGTATAGATTTCCTTTGCCAAGGATGGATGATATCACGGACTACTTAAGTGGAGAGAAGTACTTCAAAAAGATAGATTTGAAGAGTGAGTATGACTAGATTAGGATATGGGAAGGAGATGAATGGAAGACAAAATTCAAAACAAAAGAAGGACTATATGAGTGGTGAGTGATGCCATTCAGACTAACCAATGCACTGAGCACTTTCATGAGGCTCATGAATGAGGTACTCAAAGAATTTTTTTGGTGTGTTTGTTTTTTTCTATTTGGATATGATATTCTAATTTTTAGCAAAACCTTGGAGTAACATTTAATGCATGTTTGTAGAGTTTTTGAGAGGTTGATGGAAGAGAAATTGTTGATAAATTTGAAGTGTTGCTTTATCAAGGAGGTAGTGTACCTAGGATTTGTGATCTTAGTTGAGGGTCTTATGATGGATCCAGAGAAAGTAAAGGCTATCATAGAATTACATACACTGAGGAGTATCACTGAGGTAAGATCATTTCATGGATTGGCTAGTTTTACAAAATGTTCTGGTGCAGGAGCACCTACCTGACAGCTGGCCTCCATGAGGCAGTTAGTTTGTTTTAGGTCTGGTTAATGTTTCCAAGAAGGTCTGATAAAACCAATGCATGTAATAAGGTCATGTTGACCATACTTTACTATTTTTAGCTAGTTTGTTAAGACAGCTGTTATGCTGTAGGTCCAGTTGGATCTCCCAGCCGCCTGGAGAGATTTCCCAGCCGCTTGGAGTCAGGTCAGTAGTACTCACAAGAGATCCTATTTATGCATGAGGATCGGTTGGTCTTGAGACAGATTGAGAGATAGATGTTGAGAAGTTAGATTGCAGGAAGTGAGACAGAGTACTGTATTTGCATCTTTTGAAATCAATAAAGATCCTGTTTGTGTTCATTTTCTGTTTGATCTCCACTGTGTGATCGATTTGCTGTTTTGGTGGTTTCATGGATTGGCTGATCCATTCCACCGGTTGATTCGTCAAATCGGTGGAATGGCTATGTACAGTAGTTTAGGGATTAGTCTGCATTTTGTGTTTGTTGGCATGCAGGTGTGTAGGATCGTCGTCGAAAGGTGTTGAGAACCCTAGCATGGGTATGTGCTAGGTCGTGCTGGTTGTTAGAGTTTGGAAGATCACCCTGAAAGTAGATCGGGTCATCCCAGGAGGTTCGGCAGATCGAAATTCGCTAAGGTTGGAAAACCCATCGCAACGGCATCATCAGGATATTTCTGTGTATATCCTGCAGTTACTTCGGGCGTCATCCGAGTAAGTGGAGATGAGCATGATGCAATTGTTTGCATAAAGTGAATGTGCATTGGGGTGATCATCATCAGGTGTTGCCGAGGAGGAGTGTATCGGCATAAGGTAGAAGATCGGGTTGATAAAACCATCACGGGCCGATAATGTTAAGTTTGGCCGACAGCAGGATATTGGAGGAACTGCATGTGACGTCATCGTCATCAGGATAATCGTCATCAGGATATCGGGGTGACGTAAGCATCGAAGGAAAGGTGCAAGAGGTTGTCGTCATCAGGATATATGGGAGGAACCGGATGTTCTATATCCTGCTGAGGAACATGATGTTGAACATCATGATGCTGAAGATAGAGGTTGGCGGTAAGGTGAACAGTGAACATCAGGAGGATGTTTGCGCTTGCCGAATGTGATGATGCTGCCGATAGCCAGATATGATGATGCTGCTGACAGACGAAGGGTCGAAGGTTTGTCTGCAAGAGGATATCGGTCGGCAGAGAAAATATGATGATGCTGACAGTGTTAAGGAAAATATGATGATGATGATGGGTTTTAGACATACATGCTGTATGTCAAGGTTTTAGTGTGGATACCTCTGCATCATGTTCATTTGAAATTTTGGTAGCATATGTGTACCTTTAACTAAAAATTGAGAGGAGATAGAAAAGAATTTAAATGGACTATAGGGGAAGCCAAGAGTTTTAATTTGTTGAAGCTAAAAGTTAGAGAGAAACTTGTTTTAGCACTTCCAAATTTTAACAAGGTATTTCAAATAGATTATGATGCCAGTAGTGCCATAGGAGTTGTATTAAGTCAAGAAGGAAGACCCATTACATATTTTTGTGAAAAAAATAATGATGCTAAGAAGTATTATATTTATGATAAGGAATTTTATGTTATTGTTCAAGTATTAAAGAAATGGAGACATTATCTTTTGCCTAAGGAATTTGTTTTCTATACTGATCATCAAGCCTTAAAGTATTTGAATAGCCAAGTGAACTTGAATCAAAGACATTTGAAATGGGTTGAATTTTTGTAAATCTATACCTTTGTGTTAAGCATAGACGTGGGAAGTCTAATAGAGTTGCAGATGCCTTAAGCAAGAGGCAAAATTTGTTGGTAGAGATGATAATTGAATTTGTTGATTTTGAAGAACTCAAGCATTTGTATCCAAAAGATCTAGATTTTTTAGAGGCATAGAAATTTTTCTTAGAGCCTATCAGCATAGATAGAACATATCGATTGGATTAAATAATCCAAGATGGCATGTTATTCAGAGGAATTTAGTTATGCATTCCAAGAAGTTCCATGAGGGAGAACTTGATAAAATAAAAACACAGTGGTGGATTAGTACTAGGACATTTTGAGAGAGTCAAGACAGTTGCATTAGTAAGTGAGAACTATTATTGGCCATAGCTGTATCAAGATGTGAAAAATTTTGTACAGAGTTATAGGGTATGTCAGATGGCTAAGGGAGTGAGTTAAAATACTAGTTTATATCACCCTTTACCTATACTTAAAAGACCATGGGAAGATATTAGCATGGATTTTGTACTTGGTTTTCCAAGGAATCAAAGAGGTCATGATTCCATTTTTGTGGTGGTTGATAGAATTTCCAAGATGGTACGTTTCATTCCTTTCCAAAAGACAAATGATACAGTTCATATTGCATAAATATTTTCAAGGAAGTGGTTAGACTGCATGGTCTACCAAAGAGTATAGTTTCAGATAGAGATACAAAATTTGTTGAATATTTTTGGAGGACATTGTGGAGGAAGATAAAGATAGATTTGAAGTTTAGTTCTACACATCATCCACAAACTGATGGTCAAACAAAAGTGGTAAATAGAAGTTTGGTCAACCTTTTGAGATGTTTGGTAGGAGAAAAGATAAAGGATTGGGACTTGATTTTTCCACAAGATGAGTTTGCATACAACAACTCAGTTAATAAGAGTATAGGAAAATCACCAATCCAGATTGTATATGGAAGTAGTCTTAGAAATGTTTTAGAATTGAGGAAGATGGATAAGAGGGAAAAGGAAGGTGTAGATGCAAAATATTTTGTAGAAAACATGAAAAATATACATGATGAGCTAAGGAAGCATATCCATAAAATGAATAATTAGTATAAGGAGAAGTTAGATCAGGAAAGAGGATTCAAAGAATTCAATTTTGGAGAAGAGGTCATGGTCCACCATAGAAAAGAAATACCTTCCCTATGGTAACATATACTAAGCTGAAGGTGAATAATTTTGGACCTTGTAATATTTTGAAGAAGCATGAATGAGAGAATGCATACAAATTTGAGTTGCTGAGTGGGATCAATATTTCACATCTATTTAATATTGTTGATTTGACAAAATATCATGAAGGGAGTACAGAAGATGGACAAGTAGAAGGGCAGTGGCACATCCCACCACCTATTTTAGAGAATGAAGATATTGAAGAAATATTAGATATCTATGTGGGAATGATGTAGAGAAGAAACTTAAACAACAACTTTCCAATAGTTTGACTGACCCTTCTACGTAAGTTAGGTGATACCCTATTCTACTAGCCCTTAAACCTTCAATTTAGACCCAAATTGATACTTGTCATGACAACACCCATTCTTGATGCCTTAAAGGGCCTTATAATAGTCATTAAAATCTATAAAAGATTCACTTTTAGTAAGGTTTCAATTGGTCCCTATAATCTAACCTATAACCCTTTCATTCCTAGGCTTTAAACCCGTATTTTCTTGGCAAACCTAACCTTTTGATATAGAAAAAATTACTTTTGATGTCTTTGATGACTTGACCACCTTTAACAAGCCTTATAGAACCTCCATAAACCTTTACCTTGTTTGACAAACTCAAGAATATCAAATTTTCAACAAACTCTAAATGTTTTAGGGTTATGACAGTCTTTTTGGCAAGGATTTTCAGCAAACAGTCCTAAATAACTCATGCAAACCAATAGATATGGAGCCCAAAATTGGTGAGCACTTAACCAAGACACTAACAGAGGTTCTCACAAAATTTCATGATTTTTCACCCTACCAAAAAAAATGTATGAATTTTTTTCTATTGCTGAAAACCCTAGTTTCTAAACAGAGCAGCGAGCACTATTTTGATCATAAATTAAGCAAAACTCAATGAAATCAACTCAAACAATATGTATTGGAACCTTAAGACATGAAATTATCATGCCACTTAAAGATATACCTAAAAATTGATCGTGCAAGGCTGTACCAATATGTTCTTTGTTGTTTTTTTCAAGAAAAATGTCACAAATTTGTCAAAAAAATAGGGTTTATCATGAAATTCTTGCTCCTCCACTTCTTGGAGCATATTTTTTCATTCATTCCACATCAAAGAACTCCTAAAAATGGTTACACTGGAGCATATGTATTTTTCCATCAATAGCCTTAATGTCCATGTCATTAAACTTGACATTTATGCCTTTTGTGCAACTTTTAACCCTATACCACACCTAGGCTAGAAAACATTACAAAAGATTATATATATGGTTTTCTAAGACCATTTTTTGATATTTTATTGACATACAACTAGGACTTATAGAACAAAATAGTCCTTAAAACATTAGCTAGGTCTCTTGGACCTTCAAGAACAACATTCAGGTGATGCTCCTGCATCATACTCTCCATGGAAATGAAATTTGAGTTCCATCTCAAATGATGGTCTACTTTTATTTCTCTTCTTCCAATTGTTCTGCATGCTTAGCTATTCTCTAACCTCCTCTTGAACCTCTCCATGCTTGGCTTGATCTGTTCCATGTTTCTTGGTCTTCACGCTTTTGTTTCATGCTTGCTTTTTGTACCTCCTCCTAATGATCTTCTTCTCAACTGCAGGACTCAAAAATTCTATTTCTCTTTCATATGCCTCATTATTGTTTTCCATTTCTTCATCCTTTTCATTATCTCCTTAGTTTGCACCTATACAAACATTATCATCAACATGCATTAGATAAGGACCATGAGGCCAATTTGCCTCTTCACTAGCTCCATGTGCTTGTTTTCTTGTATCTTCCTTCGATGTCCTACTTGTATGCATACCTTCATTAGCAATCTGTGCCTTCCACTCTTGTTCTATCTCAAAAACTTGTCCCCGCAAACCATCTTTAAGGACCTCACAATGTACCTCTATTGCAACTTGTTTCCTTTCTTTCTCATTTAGTAACTCTTTTATATCTAAACATTGTTCACCTTCACCTTCCAAGACAACTTTCCTTTGCTTTCTTCTTTTTTGAGATATCACCTTTATAGGCCACTTCACATTCTTTCTCATTGGCCAATACCCAACATTTCCTTGGTAACCTTCCTCAAGACACTGCTGCACTACAAGCTTAATACCCTTTTCAACTCTGCCATTTCTCTATCAAACTCTGCAACTTGGCTTATCTTGTTGTGTTTCATCTTGGCCTTCCTTTTGAGGCTTTCTTTCTTATATTGCCACTACATCTTCTTGTCTTCATCATACCTCACCTTAGGCCCTTCTTTCTTTTCCTCTGGCCTAGTCTTTTAGTACCCCAATACCTTCACACACAACCTCATACAAAATCTTGTTAACTTGGACAAATTTCACTACCAAATCTTTCTGGGCTCTGATACCAAAAAATGATGTAAAGAAAGAAACTTAAACAACAAATTTCCAATAGTTTGATTGACCCTTCTATGGAAGTTAGGTGATACCCTGTTCTACTAGCCCATAAACCCTTAATTTAGACCCAAATTGATACTTGTCATGACAACACCCATTCTTGATGCCTTAAAGGGTCTTATAATAGTCATTAAAATCTATAAAAGATTCACTTTTAGTAAGGTTTCAACTGGTCCCTATAATTTGAACTATAATCCTTTCATCCCTAGGCTTTAAACCTGTATTACCTTGGCAAACCTAGCCTCTTGACATAGAAAAACTTACTTTTAATGCCTTTGATGGCTTGACCACATTTAACATGCCTTATAGAACCTCCACAAACCTTTACCTTGTTTGACAAACTCAAGAAATTCAAATTTTCAACAAACTCTAACTGTTCTAGGGTTATGATAGTCTTTTTAGCAGGGATTTCCAGCAAACACTCCTAAATAACTCATGCAAACCAACAAATATGGAGCCCAAAATTGGTGAGCACTTAACCAAGACCCTAAGAGAGGTTCTCACAAAATTTTATGATTTTTCACCCTACCCAAAAAAAGATATGAATTTATTTCTATTGATGGGTAAGTGCAAAAAGATGGGGAGCCAAAAAGTGGCCGAATGGTTTTAAAAAAAATAATGCATAACGTGAATGCATTATGAACTACTATAAATAAATAAAAAAAGCTTGTCATCTCATTTTATTTCTATTTTTCTCCTCTATCCCCACGGCTTGCAAACCCTAGGAAGCGCGCTCATGTTTTGGAAAAGATAATTCAACACTAAAATCTTGCTGATTTGTCGCCAAAATGCTGCCATGACGTCGAGCACACGAAAGGAGTGAGTTTTTTTTTTTTTGGTTTGAATTTGTTTCTAAATAGGTAGGTTTGAGTTGACTTTTTATGTATATTTCATTAATTGTCAGGAAATGTCAATGCACCTCCTTCTCAAAATCCACAAAATCCAGAGGAGGAAATACCTACGGAACAACAACCTCCTCCATTCATTCCTTGACATGCCCCTGGAACACAAGAAAATATAATGGGGCAAATTGAAAACAACAAAAAATAAATTGAAGATATAATCGCAAGGTTGAAAGATCCTTCCATTTCAACCTTGCATAGGTCCACGCTTGCCGAAACTCTTGAATCTATGTTATCAAATGTAGATTCAATTAGCAAGAAAATATCTAGTTGGATGGATAAAAGGAGAGAGTTTAGAAACTATTATGCAGACAAGCTATCATACCAAGATGTGAAAAAATTACAAATTACAAAATTAGACTTGTGTTCAATTTTCACAAACCCACAAACAAATCAACCTCCACCCATTACATGCAAGAGGTTCCCTATCCATTGGTGCAATAACCAAGTGATAAGGGACAAATTTGGGTAGAGGTTGTGGATGGTTTTTGACCGTCCTCCATGCAATAATAATGAGGTCCTGCAATACTTTTTGATGAAACTCTACTGTGAGTTTGTCCTCAATAAAGTACCAAACTATTTTGATATGCGGGACTTCCAGGGTAGAGCTGGGGGCTCAGCACAAGATAGACTAGGGGCACGTGTTGACCCACAGTAGGTAGTGAGACGAGTAATCAGTAGACTAGCCCATGAGCATGTTTCTATCCCTTCCATTGTGAAGGAGAGTGTTGAGGTCGATACACTTTAGTCCATTAGTGCCTTGACCTAGAGCATCATATAGCATGCCAGTCCTGTAGCACAGAGTGGGTTGGGAGATAGTACGAGAAGTAGGGTCCCACCCCATACTTGTCAGACTTATGGGTCAACCTATGGTTATGACCCCATGGATAGTCAGGACGCAGGTGCACAGGCTACATCTACAGCTGAGCAGATGGTGATGACAGATACCCTCCTGAGTGAGACTTTCGGCCTTGATACTCAGGTAAATATTAGCAAGTTTATTGAATTTAATTTATTAAATTTCATTTTTGAAATGCAAGATTAACTAATTTAGTTTGATGATTTTAATGAAATTTCAGGGTCATAGCGTTGATGTAGTTTTTAGTGGTTCTCCACCTGCATATTACACTAGATCATCTACTGTCGGGGTATGTAACTAGTAAACAATTATAAATATTACATGTGAATAGCATCGTTATATGAATGGTATTCTAATATCTGATTTTGGATGTTGAATAGGTTAATATTGGAGATTTCACGGCAACACCTACCAGTAGTGGTAGACTTCAAAGCTTCACGGAGGTAATAAAATAAATAGTTTAATGAATGAATTATACATACTAGATTTTTGTATCTGACTTGTGTGCTTTATTGTGTGTACTTCCATATTTAGATAAACGTGTGTGTATGTTAGGAGCCATGATTTGCATCACTATTATAGTTTTCGTAATTGAATAATGTTGTTTTATTTCCAGATGATGTAGGCTGTGGAGACATCTCCAGATGTTCATAGGAAAATGGAGCATGGTGTGACCTCTGCAATTCATAGCTCCATGGCATTGACAGGGGTATGAGGCAGATTAGTAAATTTCAATTTACATTCATTGTTATAGTTGTTTATTTTTGAAAAATCAAAAGATTATTGATTTGAAGTTTAATTTCTATCTGGATGGTTTCTATAGGACATGACATCACCACGGCCTATTCCTGCTACTGAGGCAAGTGATGAGACAGATTATATGGTAGCGGTAAGTGATTATTTTGTTAAATGTTTTATTTTTTATAACATGTAATTTCTATATATTAATGTCTATACTTTTTATTGTAACAGCTAAAGATGCAGGAAGAACTAAATAGGAGGAACAGCCCTCGGGTTCATAGTAGACTACCCACATGTGCGTCTCCATCCCCTAGAAGATCAAAGGTTGCCCGTGATCTATTCTCTTCACCAGCCAGAGGGGAATGACTTTTTATTGTGTTCCTTTGTTGTATGCCTATATGGCATTTGTGGACATATATTTTGTATTGTATATAGTTGACATTGTATGCCTATATGGTATTCTTGTAAGCCTATATGGCTATTTTGTATATATGTTATACTTATATTGACAGATATTGATGTATGCCTATATGGATATTTGGTTAATACAAATCTTTTTTATTGATGGCGTCCATACTTGTATTATAAATCCACATTTGAATGGATATTTGTAGATGGCTACTTCAAGTATTTAAAGTCCAATTGTATTACATAGGATGTTTGTTGATCCAATAAGCTAGCTATTGTTATTCAAGTATCACCTAAACCTCATTTTGGAACTAAAAGATAAAAGTTGTATTTTAAAAAAAAATGAATCATCATGTTGAACAGAAAATATTAATATTCTTTATGAGTTGCTCAATTGAAAATATTCAAATGTGTATGTTGATCCATATTCTTTATGAGTTGGTCAATTGAAAATATTTCTTAATTTCTTATTATTATACCATATTTATCTTATGCTTATGAGTACCTGATGACCATTGTGGTTATTAAATGTAATTCCTCTTGCATATAAGGCGAGGTTATGAGATTACATTGAGTCTTACCTAATTTTAGTATGCAACATAAAATTGGGGCTATAGGCTTCCATAAGTCATACTGTTGTGACCAAATCACACATCGCCCCATTGCGAATGGGGAACCCCTTTTTTTTGAGCTCTGATGCTTTGCATGAAGTTTTGATGATGTCTTTAGTTTATTGCATGATGAAGTCAGTGGTGTTTGAGTCCTATAGTCCTCTGATGACCTAATCCTAATGTTTGAGATCCTAAAAATGACTAAGTCTGGTAGCTTGATATCCTGAAACACTAAAAATTGACTAAGTCTAAAATCTGGTGGATCCTCCAAATTCTATAATCTACATGTTAAATCTGATGGATTCGAGACCTATCTCAAACATCCTGGAAGGTATATTGAAAAATATTTAAAGTATATTCAATATAGCTTATCCTCTGGGACTTACACTTCTAGGCGCAAAATTGCTCTAGGGAGTTAGGCGCGCTTTCTCACCTCTGTAGACTCAAATCAGCGCCTAAGATTGTGACCTCAAAGTGCGCTTAGAGAAGAAAACAAACCTTTGATCATCCCAAGTTATGGTGCCTTGAATGGAATTGATACAAATGACCTTAAGCATTGAAATTTTGACAAGGAAAACACATTATGACTTTAGGCACCCTTCATGCTTCATATCACCAATTTTGGCACCTTGGCAACATAGTAGATGAATAACACCTCAAAATGAGCGCCTAAGGGTGATGTAGTCATACAAGGGTGCAAACAAGTGTTAAAAGCCTTAAAATAGCAAGGAATAATCCAAATTCAAGTAAGGCACATTTTCACACCTTGATCATCATCTAAGGTGCCTTACAAAGGAGGTCTTGAGAAACATAAACCTTTTGCACAATTTCTTGCTTCTACAATCAAATTTGAGCACCTAAGGAGTGGATTGGTGATGGACATCACTTTGAGCACCTTAAAAGTGTTTGAAGGTTTGAATTGGTGAATGATAGCGCCTAAAGGTCTTAGAACCAACTGGAATAAGGAATTGAAGAATGAGTTAACCACTTTGAGTGCCTTGAAGGAGAGAAGTATGTATATGAAGATTGATTGAATGTTTGGAGTTTAGGCGCACTTTCCTTGTCATCTAATCACACATTGGTGCTTGGGAAGAGTTGACATGAAACAATCCTTTGAGTGGACTCCTTGATGAGATCTCTCCCATTGCTTAAACTTGTTGAAATATTAAAAGCTAAGTCAAATGGATTCTAGGTGCTCTTTTCCTTCAGAATGACCTTGAATTGGCACCTACACATAACAAGAGAGTTTAAATCCATTCACTATGGTGCCTTGTGAGAGGAGAGCTTAAGAGCATGAGACTAGATGGCATTTAAGAGTCAAGATCATCAAAATCCAAAGAAATGGGCTAAGTAAGCTAAGGCACCTTTCCTTGTCATTCAATACCTCCATGAGCGCCTAGATTGAAATTGCATCCAAGGACATCTAAGAGTAGGTGCCTAGAGGGGAAAAGTCATCCTAAGACCTTCATAATTATTTAAAGCATAAAAAATGCCAAGTATAAAGCTTCATGATGTTGGGCACTCTTTCACCTCCATATAGATCTAGATTGGCGCCTTAGATAAAGTATTACAAATCTATATCATTGAGTAAGTTCCAAGAGAGAAAGGCTTACTTCAAGCATGTTTAATCATTCAAGGTCTTAGAAATAATGAATAGAGCCTAAATTGATGCTAGGCGCCTCCTCTTGTCTCTACTATCTAGTTTCAGCACCTAAGGAGAAATTACATCTAGTGAACTCATTAATTAGCGCCTAGGAGGAAAAGACCTTAAACTTACATTATTGAGTCAGCACTTTAGAAATTGAACCATTCCTAGTCAGTTGGAGTCATAAAATATCAAATACAAAGTCAAATTGGACTTAGGCGCCCCTTCATGTAATTTCCCACCATCATGAGTGCCTAGATCTAGGAAGATCATCCAATTGCACCTAGGAATAAGATACAAGTCCAAGACCTCAAATTTGAGCACCTAGAAGTGTGATGGATTGAAGAAGCTACATTGGTGCCTAAGGGTAAGTTGTATCTAATGACATCACCTAATTGAGCACCTAGGAGGTATAAAGCTTAACATTGACATGAGGACAAGCGCTTAGTAAAGGAGAGTTTCTCAAACATTTAAACATGTGAATGAAGTCATAGAAATGCACTAAGTCATCTAGGTTCCATTTTTCCCTTGTGTACCCTTACATTTACACCTAAGAAGAAGTTGTTTTAGTTCATTGGAGTGTTTGAGTATTGAGGATTTCTTAGCAATGCTTTGCAACTTTACACTGCCTCCTTTTGACAATTTTTGGGGCAGTAGAAAACCTTTCACCACGGGCAAATGCCTCAGCGATATAAAAAAATGAGAGGTTATTGTAGAAACACTCTATGTGATCGTCTTGCCTTAGATAGAATGTTTTTAAGTGATACAGTTTTCGAGTAACATCACATCAAAGATTGCTGCCTTTTTGCACTTTGGACTCTTCAGGGATATCATCGGTACAATGTAGCTCGGACTGTTTTGACATGTTTGGGTGAAAAATAGGACCATACCTAGTGTAAATGTACCCATATGGATGCATTGGAACAGTCAGTTTGGTTGCATCAGGAGTAGGACAAAAGTTACACCCCTTTGCAACTTTACACTGCCTCCTTTTGATGATTTTTGGGGCAGCGAAAATCTTTCACCACGGGCAAACACCTCAAAGATATAAAAAAATGAGAGAGGTTATTGTAGAAGCACTCTACATGATCACGTTTCCTTAGACAGAATGTTTCTATGTGACATGATTTTTGAGTAACATCTTGTCAAAGATTGATGTCTGTTTTCACTTTGGACTCTTAAAGGGATATCGTCAGTACAATGTAGCTCAAACTGTTTTGACATGTTTGGGTGAAAAATAGGACCATGTCTAGCATAAATGTACCCATCTAGATGCATTGGAATAGTCAATTTGGTCCCATCAGGAACAAGACAAAAGTTACACCCCTTTGCAACTTTACACTGCCTCCTTCTGATGATTTTTGGGGCAGCAGAAAACCTTTCACCACAGGCAAATACCTCAGAGATATAAAAATTGAGAGAGGTTATTGTAGAGGCACTATACGTGATCACATTGTCTTAGATGAAATGTTTCTAAGTGACATAGTTTTTGAGTAACATCTCGTCAAAGATTGCTTCCTTTTTACACTTTGGACTCTTTAGGGATATTGTCGGTACAATGTAGCTCGGACTGTTTCGACATGTTTGGGTGAAAAACAAGACTATACCTAGTATAAATGTACCCATCTAGACGCGTTGGAATAGTCAATTTGGTCGCATCAGGAGCAGGATGAAAGTTACACCCCTTTGCAACTTTACACTGCCTCCTTCTGACGATTTTTGGGGCAGTAGAAAACCTTTCACCACGGGCAAATGCCTCAGAGATATAAAAAATTGAGAGAGGTTATTGTAGAGGCACTCTACATGATCACGTTACCTTAGACAGAATGTTTCTAAGTGACACGATTTACGAGTAACATCGCGTCAAAGATTACCGCCTTTTTGCACTTTGGACTCTTCAGGGATATCGTCGGTACAATGTAGCTCGAACTGTTTCGACATGTTTGGATGAAAAATAGGACCATGCCTAGTGTAAATGTACCCATCTAGATGCATTGGAATAGTTAGTTTGGTTGCATCAGGAGCAAGACAAAAGTTACATCCATTTGCAGCTTTACACTGCCTCCTTCTGATGATTTTTGGGGCAGCAGAAAACCTTTCACCACGGGCAAATGCCTCAGAGATATAAAAAATTGAGAGAGGTTATTATAGAGGCACTCTACATGATCGTGTTACCTTAGACAGAATGTTTCTAAGTGAAATAGTTTTCGAGTAACATCTCGTCAAAGATTGTTGCCTTTTTGCACTTTGGACTCTTCAGGGATATCATTGGTACAATGTAGCTTAGACTGTTTTGACATGTTTGGGTGAAAAACATAACAATGCCTAGCCTAAACATACCCATCCGGATGCGTTGGAACTATCAGTTTGGTTGCATCAGGAGTAAGACACCAAAATTGCATAACATGATGATGTAAAAATGTGTATATGTGTAAAAATGCAGCAGGAAATAAAAAAGACAAACCTTACAAATTAATGTGCATACTTACAACTCAATGTAACATGACTTTACAAAATTAATGTGAATACTTACAAATTAATCCAATGAACCATCCGGGTCTGCTCTACTCTTTATTGTGTCAAGTATTTCTTCATGGTCAGACTCACGCACCTTCCATAAGATTTTGTTCAAAGGTCTACCCTGATACTTTATCAAATGAACATTGGATGCCATGACAAGGTTCGAGTAATGAAGAATCTTCCAATGCATGTCAAAGTCCTAAAACAACCAAACATTAACACTCTTATGTGGGTACCTTCTAAGCCATGTTCTAGTAATAACCACTGAGCCTGTAGGGTATTTGATGTTTTCTCCATCTATAACTGGGGCCTCCAATTTCTTTTTGGCCTCAACACAATGACATAAGTAATAATCTGTTCCCTCTTCATTATCTTCATCTACAATAACTGCATATATGTGCCCTATATTGATATGTGTAGCAAATTAGATGAAATTAGTCAACATTACAAAAACACTACAAAGTAAGATGACATTACCTGGTTGAACTAGATGAAATTAGATGCATATACGTGCCCTATATTACCTGGTTGAACTAAATCTGATATGTGGTCAAAGTCAACTGATGATTCCATCTGTGTTAGTTCCAGTGCCGTTGAGGGTCGATACGTGTCAAGTGGGATAAGATAACTTAACTGCCATTCATCAACCCACTCCTTTGACTCGTACTCATCCCAAACTTGAATTATATAGGAAGAACAAAAGCATGACATCTTTTGCGTATGGATACTCCATGAACATGCAATTGAGCTTCTGAAAGAGTGCATCTCATTTGATCTTGTCAGTGTACAACAGTCCTCATATGGTGCAATGTTAGTATCATCTATCAACCAAAAAAATCTATGAACTGAAGAATTACCTTCACTACCTGGACCCATGGAAGCATTACACCACTCGACAATCAATTTTGCATTTGTCAACTTTGCATTGTCTTTATACTTTAACTCTTCTTGTGCTATGGCTCTTTTGATACATGCTCCCCCTTTCCATGCCCGGCCTCACAAAATTTCCACATATGCTGAATACCTATAAAATTATGCCTCCTACTTAGCCAATAGAAATTCTGCGAGTTCTTGAATTGTGACGCACAGTTATCTGACCATATGATATGCTGATTGAATGATATGCCCCTTCTAGCCAAATCATTATAGAATACCTGAAAGCAACCTTGCATGAACTCTGTAGAATGCATGTGATCATCACTAATATAGAAATTATACTCCCTTATGATCTTTCTGTCATCCTCTATACTATCATTCACATGAATGAATGTGATGTGCACAAATAGAGAAACCTGTGTGGAGTTGTAATATTGTGATTGCACCTCACGCTATGGCTGTAGACTATAGTTCTCTGCAAAGTCAACGACTGAAACAATGCTACCAACTGAAAATGTGTCCTTGCATAAATTGAATTGCAAGTCCAACCATCGAGCTCTATGGGCATGTCTTGCATCCTCATGCACTATGCTGTCATGAAATATAGGCATAAACTGATACACTGGAATCTTTTCAATAACCAATTCACACCTTTTTGCTTCTTTACCATCTTTTGTATTGTATGCCACTATTTTATACTTGCCAAACTCTACTAGTTCATTTCCAACCACATGTGTTCTTTCCATATGTTCACATATTGGCAAATATTGCAAGCCACCGCAACAATGACATGTGCCATCCGAGCATAATTTCTTGTAGAATATTTGACCTTCCTCTCTTTCACATAAAATTCTTGATATGAAGTCTCTTGAAGATGTTGGTGGGGCACATATGGCACAACCCTGCAAAACATTGTTAGTATGCATATCTAAACATATAGACCTATAAACATCAAAATGGTTAGAAAATTCAATATGTAATCTACAACAAGTAGTGTGTGTGTGTGATTTATCTTGACATAGAAAGGTTTTAACATTTCAAAATATCTTTGAGAAATTTTAATTTGAGGATACTTCTCTAGAAATTTACCATAAAACTGTGTTTGAGTCTCATCCAAAAAATGCTTTAGATGTGGCTCAAGGTTCTGACTACCGATTCTCCTTCTTACCACATCCTTTTGATTCAGAGATACCCTTGTGTAATTCTTCCAAAAGTCTTCAATTAGTGATCTCAATGCTTCAACAATTGGTTTATCTGTTCGTGGTAGTCTCCCTGAGAACGCCCATAATTCATTGGCATTAGTGTCCTCAATTCTTTGGTGTCTTTCAACGGCTCTTGATAAAGTTTTCCTATTAATTATCAATTCTTGACTCGTCTTTCTAATGAGATGAGCTTTCCTCATTTGACTACTTACTATAGTCGATGTAATCACACGCCATGTTGCATTACTATCTTTTGTGCGTGAGGTGTTACCCACACTTTCATACGCACTCACTAGATTCTTGACAATAGATTTTTCACTTGAAGCCTCTGATGTTCTCAACCCAAGAATCTTCATGATGGACCTATGCTTTATACTTCACAGCATTTCAATGAATAGTTGACATCTTGCAATCTCATTTAACTTTTCAAAGAACAATCTCCAAATCTTATGAGCATATCTTCTACAAGTGCATTTTGGAATCTTACCTTCCATTGGCTGCAAAATATTCTCATCAATATCAATCAAATACTTTGGATTTCTATGCAAAATTCTAGGTGGTGTTAAGTTAGGTGAATTCATCTCAACATTAGGAATTTCATCAATATTTAAATGAGATGGGCTAGATGGCACACCTTTGATCGAAGATGGAATAGATGACATACCTTAAGGTTGAGGTGGGAATGATGGCGTACCTCCTTCATCACATGTGAGTGATGATGTACTCTCAACTTGAGATGTGGTAGATGGTGTCCCTACATGTTGACTTGCAGTAGAGGACGTGTCTCCAACTATGGTATTCAAATCTCTCATAGCACGAAGTTTTTGCATTTGTTCTCTTTGTGCCGCCAATACCATATCTCTTTGTGATGGTTGTGGTTCCTCTTCAATTGGCATGTCTTCATTTATCATGTCCAATTTCCTCTTCTCATGAAGTTCCCTCATAGCCACTGCTTTCTTTGTATTCTTAGCTTCTATCTCTTCCTATGTTGGTTTAATTCTTGATCATTTCCTTAGCATGACAGAGAATTTGTCTGTAGCATGATAAAGAGACCAATATTAGTTCCTAAGAAATGAATACAAGATAATAGTGCGATTGTATTTTTATTATGTTGTAAGGATTTATTCTTGTATAGTTTGACATCATGGTATGTTAAGGTCTGTTTATTACACATAATTATTAAAGAGCCCAAGCGTAGAAAATATACATGGCATCATGTGAGATTGTAGGCTACTTTCTTGATTGGGAATGTGTCTATTTTAAACATGTATGATAAAGCATGATAAAGTAATTCAAATAGAATTGAGGAAAATGTAAAGAACATGCATGTAAAGACTGACATACCTAAAAAATGAAGATTGAATGGAGAGAGTACCCAATTATGTAGTGTTTTTTTCTTCTTGCATCAAACTCCTCAACAATTTAAGTTTTTCACCACTTGCTTCCTTTTCAATGTTAAATTGAATAACACTCAAATATAATTACTAACAACAATACTATTAACCAATCTATAATGTGAAATTCCTAAAATTGAATCACAATTAACATTGCAACACTACAAAACTTGAAACTTGAATAGATATATATCAAACTTGGTGTGAAAACTATGTTATTTCCTCCTTCTCAAGTTGGCAAAGCAGAAAAGGTGGTGGAAAGATCATGCAAAGGTGGTAGAATGTGTAAAATGTTCATGTGAACTTCCCAACAACATGAAAGCACTTCTTTTTTGTCAAAGCACGCGCAAAATCAATATGAAAACAGAGCATGTGGGCCTGGATCATGGGGGTCAACATTTTTTTATCGTTTCTATAGCAGGACAAAATGCGAGCACATTATAATGTGCTCACGTTTTGTCCTGCTATAGATTGATCCATAAATATTTTACCTATCTCACCTTTAATAGCACCTTTACAATATCTCACCTCTAGTTCCATTAGCTCATGTTCTATATCTCACCTCTAGTGTCATCGGTGTAACAAGCCTCTCGGAGGAGCTTTTGAAACCTACATCAATCAACGGTGTTAGGCCGATCGGAGGTGTATCGGGGAAAAGTGAAAGGAGATCTTGCTGAAGGATCGAAGGTATCGGAGAGACAAGGGGTATCTTAAACCGATCCATCGAAAGGAAATGATGTATTGGTGACTCTAAAGTGAGTCCCACCGATAGCATTCATCACACTGAAGAAGAGAAGGATCATCAGCGCATCGGCCCAAGTGTATAAATGTCTGCCGATGACAAAAGTCTCACCGAAGGCAATTGGTATCGGTGTATCAGTAAATTTAATGCTAGTATGGCCAATAGTGATTGTGTTGCCGACAGAGAAAATCAAGGTTGATGTTGGAGTGTGTCCATCGGTGCATCGACCTGAGTTTGTAGGTATTCACTGATGAAAGGAGTCTGGGTGACAAGTATGGTTCGAAGGTATATCGGAGTGATCAGTGTGTATCGACAGAGCGGTTCTCAAGCTCACCAATGGTAAAGGTCATACCGATGATTGGAACATAGTGTTGAGCTGTCGGTGAGAGAAGTGAGATCGGCGGAAGAGTTTTTGAATGTGCCGACAGTGTTTAGTATCATCGATAATGAAGAATGTGTGTGTAGTTCGGTATCATTTGGACCTTAAGGAAGTTATTTAAAGCCAGTTAAGCCATAATCTTATACTATACCTTAAACCCTAATCTCTTATCCCTAAACCCTCCAACCCTATCCCTAATCCTTATACCCTCGACACTCTACTTTAACCCTAATCCCTTGACTCTCAACCCTATCCCGAAATCCTTAACCCTCAAACTTTAATGTACTCAACCCTAAACATCAAACCCTAATCCCTCAACCCTTAACTCTGATCCCTCGACCCTCAACCCTATCCCTAAACCCTGTTACCTTTTGAGTCGCCCTTATTTATTTTTTCGTAAATTCCCTAAGAGTCGATTTGTTGTTTTGTCTTATTGGTCTTACCTTATTTCTTAAATCAGCTCTTTATTCTTCAAATGTTTCTCATCTTCCACCTTTGTGTATGAAATTACTTAAGGTTTGAACCTTTGAACCTGAACTATTCTCTAAGTTCAAAGTTCAATGGTTTGTTGTGTTCAAAGTCTCTCAAAAAGCAAGTTGTTTTGTTCCGTGTGATTAAAAATGTCCTTGAGTTTTCAGGTTGAACTCGAACCCTTTTTGTCAATGGTTCAAAGGTTCCACGGTTCAAGGTTCAACACTTGGCGTCTTGTATCAAGTCACTTTGCTTAGTTCCTTCGCCCAATGTAATGTGTCATTGAACCGTCTGTTTGAACTCTACAGTAAGGTTCAATGGTTCCAAGTTCAATGCTGTACTGTTTCATAGTCAAACGTCTTTCACAAGTCATGTGATGTTAGTCAGTTTATGTAGTTCTCATGTCTTTGAAATTGAACTTTGAACCACATTCCCATGGTTCAATAGTTTAAAGTTCACCATTTCGGTGATTATGATCTTATCTTTCTCCAAGGCATTCTAAGTCAGATTTAGCGGGAAAGTTGGAGGAAAATATGTCCAAAACTCATTATGAAACAAGAAGTTCTAATTTTGGGGAATTTATGGATAATTATTATACATCATGGTCGTGCGTGAGTAATGCTCGCCATTGATGAGGATGTTAGAGTTCATGTCTTTTCAAACATTTTCGGCGCATATTGTTTTGGGTAATAATTATTCAATCCGTTAATGCCATTTATTAAGAAAGAATCACACAAATTTGGCAAGTAAATACACTGTACGACACAGAGGAGAATAGCGCAAGAGGTATAAGCCCTGGTTGCCCAAATTTTGCAGTAATTTCAGATTTCCTGAAGGTGAGTTCTATTTTTCCTACCTATTGTTTCCCTTTCTTAAGCTGGAAAGAAAAATCCTTTGAGTTTCCAACATTATTTTCAAGATTCAAAGCATTTTTTGCTATATCCTCCAAGTATGGCTTTGAAATCTGCTTGTCTGGGAGATGAACACAGCCCTGGTCTTACCTGTTCTCACCCTGAATTTGGAGATACTTCACTAGTGCTATATGATTTGGAAGAATTTAGAGAAAGGTCTAGAAATCCTGTGCCAACTCCCATGATGAAAAGGATATTAGAAAGTAGTTTGATTGAAACTGTGGCCTTTCCCACAGTCGTATAGTGCCCTGAATTAGTTTTGGAGTGCATAAACAGGTAAGAACCCCAAAACAGATGCGTTAGAAATTTGGATGGTGAAGTATTGTTTCATATCAACAGACAAACCCTAATGTCTGTGATGAGAATACCGCCTAAAGAGGCATATTCCAGCCTTAATATTTCTTCTTCTTATGAGTTTTTCTTGGAAAAGAAATTGATTTACAAAAGTGTGATAGCAAGAAACTGGTTGCTAAAGTTTCAGAAAGGTGGTTTAAGGCTACCTAGACCTCTTACCAAAGATCACATGATTCAAGAAGTGAGAGATATTGTGGTATTACTACACAGGCTGGAAGGCAGCACACAGGCATACTTTTGGGAAGACTAGATGTACTTTTTCATATAGATTATCCTCCAAGGAGAACAATATTTAGACTGGGTAGAAATTGCAGCTGACTGTTTGCATCAGGATCTAAGTAATCCTTTGAGTAATAAAAATTTTTACATGTCTATGTACCTTTTCTATTGCCTGGCATCTACAAGACAGTGGTTGGGGCTGCCTCATGCACCTTTAGCAGAAGATAGTAAAATTTATGAGTATTATTCACAATTGCAGATGCATAACTGTTATGGGAATTACAAGAGGATTAGTGATGTTTTCACTGGAAGAATGACTTATGAACTGGCAGGTAATCTGAATAAGAGAATGTCAAATGAAGCAATGCAGTTTGTCAGCATATATGGTAGTTTCTTTATTCAATTTTCCAAGTTCACTTACATTAGAGTTGGTGGATTTGACGGTGAACCTGTTAAGTTACCCAGGTATGTATTTGACTGTTTTATGCTGATAGAGGTATGCAGACAGTTAGCACATGTGGATAAAAAGTTCTCAACAAAAAAGAGATTTGGTATCTCTTTCCCCATTGAACTTGGACATTACTCATGCCAGTCAAAATCTGATGCTTTGAATTTAGGAGTGAACCTTAAAAAGTTCAATTTTTAGTTCTTCACTGCCAGGTCCCAATTTGACAGCAAAGGCTTTGTCAAGGATAACTTAGATTCTGGAACAGGGCATTCGCATATCCCTAAATTGGAAGATTACTGGGAGGACTGCCCAGATGAATTCAAGGTCAGGAGGAGACTGCGGTGTAGGTTCTCTTTGGGACAGATAATCACCCTTAATCTGAGTATGGACATTTCTGGAGTTATTGATAATCAAGAACAAATGATTGATCCCCAATTTGAACAGATAAAACAATCACCTCTTCCAGAAATTGATTGGAGTAAAAAGGAGGAAGATAGGATTGAGGTGAAAACTCTCCCAGTGATAAGGAGGACCGAGAAATGGTTGAGAGAACAGAAACAAAAAGGGTTCCAGAATAAAGACATCCAACAATGCATGTCAATGATTGAATCACCAGTCCCGATAAGCTCTTCTAATCAGCCTATTGCTATATGTGGTGTAGGTACTTCCAAGTCAATAACTGGAAGGAGCCCTGCTATTAAAGAATCTAGAAGAGCCCTCACAACTATTCTGCCTCCTCGTGCCACCAGGTTGAGAACCAAAAGCAAAAGAAAGAAGCAGGTTTCTGAAAGAATAGTTGTGGATTTGAATTCAGAGGAGGATTCAGGAGAAGCCATGGGTGATAAGGAACCTAGTTCACCAAGAACAGAGGAAGTTAGTGCTAAGCAACAGTCAGAGGTTGTCTTAGAGACTCCTAAAATAATGATGATTTTTGACATATCCTTTGATAAACTAAATTCTGGGAAAGAAGCCTCAGCCTTTGCACCTAAATGGCTAGAGAATTCTATCAGTGACAAAAGAAAAATAATTCCATTTTCTGTGCCTTTAGAAGATATGGTGAGCAAATGTTTGGGAAAAATGCCTAAGTCCAAGAAGCTGAAGATGACATCCAGGGTAAGCATTGACCCAAGTACTGGGAATTGGAGTACAGAAATAGCCAGGCCAGTGATTGATGAAAAAGTACAGGACCCCACTGTACAATATTTCACTATTGAAAGGGTGGATCTTGGAGCTGCTTCAAGAGCAGCAGATGTTCATCATCTTGAGGCATCCACCAAAAGAATCGTTGGCTGGACCTGGAAGGACGAGAAAGACAAGAAAGAATTGAAGCAGACTCTGCGTTCCATGGTAGAGTATATTGACGCTATTCATAATCCCAGCCCACAGCCGCTCTCACAGCTTTCTCTATCTTTTGATCCTAAGTCGCCAGCCAACCAGAAGATGTTGGACTAGGTTAACAGAAACAGGATGGTAGCTAAGGTATTCGATGATTGGTTGGACTGCATTATACAAAAGGGTAGTGAATATATTCATGAACTTAAGAGTATATATGATCAAACTACAGCCACCATTAAGGACCTTAAGGCATAGATTGCTTCTTGGGTGAAAGATGAAGGTAAGTGGATGAATGTACTGAACCAAATTGATGAGGTTCAGAAATATGGGGTAATGAAATTTTTGTCAGAAAAGAGTTTAACAGGTGTGGATGAAGATTTACTATACGTGAATAAGAAAAACATTGAATGGAGAAACTCTATGTCATGGCAAGGGCAGTTGGAACTTACAAAAATGATTAAGGAAATCACTGAGTTCACCCAATCACTGCAGCATGATTTACAATGTATTGATGTAAAATACATAAAAGATGATGGGAAACCGGAGGAAAATGTTGATATAGTGGTTCAATCCTTTAAGGATAAAATTAGCTTTGTCAAAGAAAGTGACAATATCTTAACTGAAGATTTCTCCCAAATTTCTAAAGTGGAGTCACTACTTTACTGTTTCATCGATGCACTCCCAAAACATAAGGAAAAGATTGGGAAAATGTGGAGGGAGAAGGATGTCTGGAAGACAAGGGTGAAACACATAGGCATCCCCAACCTTCCAAAGATTTAGGAGTTTGTTATTGTGTTTTAGGAGTGGAAGACTCAACGTGCCTCCCCGACTGCCGATAGTAAATCTGTAGATTCCAATCTATTACCGCAGCCATGATCTTATTCACCTAGTTGTCTTTATTCAATTTTTTAGTTATACTATTTCAAAACTTGATCTTTAAATCAGTTTGTTAAAACTAAATCCTGATGGGTCAGAGTTACTTTAACTCTGAGTTTGTTTTTACTTGATTAGAGAATTAGGGCAACATATATATATATATATATATATATATGTTTTTCATTACTGAACATGATAGAGAGAAAAGGAATAGAAAAAGAAGATAGAAAATTTTGGAGTGGAATTACTGTGGTTTTCATAAGCATATATGATTTTTTTCTGAAACATTTTTCATCTGTGAATTAAAAAGAGAAACAATTGCTGCATGCTTGAATCTGTGCGTTTGAGTTTTGAAATTGGATTTTCTGTGCAAAGTCTTCTTTCATATGGTAATTGCTCTTTTAGACAATTCATTATATGTGTTCTATAAATTATTGGTTCAGCAACAATTATGTGTTAATGTATCTAATTGATTTTATATTTAAAAGTAGAATCTGTGTATTCTATCATAAAATGGTGTTTTAAAAAGGGATATCGTATTCATAACATGATGATGTATGGATGTTAGTTTGGCCTTTAGGCACTTTCTGGTTAAAAGTGTATTGGGATAATTAACATAGATTGAATTCATTGAAGATCTTAAAGGGAGCTGTACCTCAATTCAGAGGGGAACTATCTTTGAAAGTTTACCCATTTGTTGATTAATTTGTTTGTTCTTTAAGGAAGAAAAGGTATAGAGTCAGAATAGAGTAATTTTGAATAAGGACAAACCTGTTAACCAACAAACCCTAAACCCTAAAGCCTCAACCCTCAACCCTCAACCCTCAACATCAAATCCTAATCCCTCAACCCTTCACTATAATCCATCAACCCTAAACCCTATCCCTAAATCCTCAACACTATACCTTAAACCCTAATCCCTCAACTCTCAACCCTAAACCTTATCCCTAAACCCTAATCCCTCAACCCTCAACCCTAATCCGTCATCCCTCAACTCTAATCCCTTATCCCTAAACCCTAAATGCTATCCCTATTCCTAAACCCTCAACAGGCTCGATACTATACCTTAAACCCTAATCCCTTATCCCTAAACCCTCCAACCCTATCCCTAATCCTTATACCCTCCACACTCTACTTTAACCCTAATCCCTCGACCCTCAACCCTATCCCTAAACCCTTGACCCTCAAACCTCAACCCTCAACCCTCAACATCAAACCCTAATCCCTCAACCCTTAACTCTGATCCTTCAACCCTCAACCCTATCCCTAAACCCTCAACCCTCAACATCAAATCCTAATCCCTCGACCCTTCACTCTAATCCGTCAACCCTAAACCCTATCCCTAAACCCTCAACACTATACCTTAAACCCTAATCCCTCAACCCTCAACCCTAAACCTTATCCCTAAACCCTAATCCCTCAACCCTCAACCCTTATCTGTCATCCCTCAACTCTAATCCCTCATCCCTAAACCCTAAATGCTATCCCTATTCCTAAACCCTCAACAGGCTCGATACTATACCTTAAACCCTAATCCCTTATCCCTAAACCCTCCAACCCTATCCCTAATCCTTATACCCTTGATACTCTACTTTAACCCTAATCCCTCGACTCTCAACCCTATCCCAAAACCCTTAACCCTCAAACCTCAATGTACTCAACCCTTAATGTCAAACCCTAATCCCTCAACCCTTAACTCTGATCCCTCGACCCTCAACCCTATCCCTAAACCTTAAACCCTAAAGCCTTAACCCTCAACGTCAAATCCTAATCCTTCAACCCTTCACTCTAATCCCTCAACCCTAAACCCTATCCCTAAACCCTCAACACTATACCTTAAACCCTAATCCCTCAACCCTCAACCCTAAACCTTATCCCTAAAACCTAATCCCTCAACCCTCAACCCTAATCCCTCATCTCTCAACTCTAATCCCTCATCCCTAAACCCTAAATGCTATCCCTATTCCTAAACCCTCAACGAGCTCGATACTATACCTTAAACCCTAATCCCTTATCCCTAAACCCTCCAACCCCATCCCTAATCCTTATACCCTCCACACTCTACTTTAACCCTAATCCCTTGACTCTCAACCCTATCCCAAAACCCTTAACCCTCAAACTTTAATGTACTCAACCCTCAACGTCAAACCCTAATCCCTCAACCCTTAACTCTGATCCCTCGACCCTCAACCCTATCCCTAAACCCTAAACCCTAAAGCCTCAACCCTCAACGTCAAATTCTAATCCTCAACCCTTCACTCTAATTCCTCAACCCTAAACCCTATCCCTAAACCCTCAACACTATACCTTAAACCCTAATCCCTCAACCCTTAACCCTAAACCTTATCCCTAAACCCTAATCTCTCAACCCTTAACCCTAATCTGTCATCCCTCAACTCTAATCCATCATCCCTAAACCCTAAATTCTATCCCTATTCGTAAACCCTCAATGGGCTCGATACTATAACTTAAACCCTAATCCCTTATCCCTGAACCCTCCAACCCTATCCCTAATCCTTATACCCTCAACACTCTACTTTAACCCTAATCCCTCAACCCTTAACCCTATCCCAAAACCCTTAACCCTCAAACTTCAATGTACTCAACCCTCAACGTCAAACCCTAATCCCTCAACCCTTAACTCTGATCCTTTGACCCTCAACCCTATCCCTAAACCCTAAACCCTAAAGCTTCAACCCTGAAGCCTCAACATCAAATCCTAATCCCTCAACCCTTCACTCTAATCCCTTAACCCTAAACCCTATCCCTAAACCTTCAACACTATACCTTAAACCCTAATCCCTCAACCCTCAACCCTAAACCTTATCCCTAAACCTTAATCCCTCAACCCTCAACCCTAATCTGTCATCCCTCAACTCTAATCCCTCATCCCTAAACCCTAAATGCTATCCCTATTCCTAGACCCTCAACGGGCTTGATACTATACCTTAAACCCTAATCCCTTATCCCTAAACCCTCCAACCCTATCCCTAATCCTTATACCCTCGACACTCTACTTTAACCCTAATCCCTCAACCCTCAACCCTATCCCGAAACCCTTAACCCTCGAACCTCAATGTACTCAACCCTTAATGTCAAACCCTAATCCCTTAACCCTTAAATCTGATCCCTCGACCCTTAACCCTTAAAACTTGAACCCTAAAACCTATCCCTACACACTTGACACTCAACACTATATCTTAAACCCTAATCCCTTAACCCTCATCCCTAAAGCCTCAACCCTAAATCCTTAAACCTTCAACCCTAAACCCTATCCGTAATCCCTCTACTCTCGACACTCTTATTTAACCCTAATCTCTTGACCATTAACCCTATCCCTCAACCTCAACCCTCAACCCTCAACCCTCAACCCTCAACCCTCAACCCTCAACTCTCAACATTAAACCCTAATTCATCAACCCTAAACCCTAATCCCTCAAACCTAAACCCTATCCCTAAACCATCAACCCTCGACACTATACCTTAAACCCTAATCCCTATCCCTCAACCCTTAACCCTTAAAACGTAAACCCTATCCCTACACCCTCAGCACTTGACACCATATCTTAAGCCTTAAACCCTCATCCCTAAGGCTTCAACCCTCAATCTTTAAACCTTCAACCCTAAACCCTATCCCTAATCCCTCTACCCTCGACACTCTAACCCTAACCTTAACATTAAATGCTAATCTATCAACCCTAAACCCTAATCCATCAACCCTAAACCCTATCCCTAAACCCTCAACCCTCAACACTATACCTTAAACCCTAATCCATCAACCCTAAAACCTAATCCCTCAACCCTCAACCCTAAACACTATCAATAAACCCTCAACCCTCGACACTATACCTTAAACCCTAATCCCTCAACCCTCAACCCTAATCCCTCATCCCTAAACCCTAAACCCTATCCCTATTCCTAAACCCTCAACCCTCAACACTATACCTTAAACCCTAATCCCTTATCCCTAAACCCTAAACCCTATCCCTCAACCCTTAACCCTTAAAAATTAAACCCTAAAACCTATCCATAAACCCTCGACACTTAACACTATATTTTAAACCCTAATCCCTTAACCCTCAGCCCTAAAGCCTCAACCCTCAATTGTTAAACCTTCAACCCTAAACCCTATACCTAATCCCTCTACCCTCAACACTCTACTTTAACCCTAATCCCTTGAGCATCAACCCTATCCCTAAACCTTCAACCCTCAACCCTCAACTCTCAACATTAAACCCTAATCCACCAACCCTAAGCCCTAATCCGTCAACCCTAAACCCTAATCCCTCAACCCTAAACCCTATCCCTAAACCCTCAACCCTCAACACTATACCTTAAACCATAATCCCTCAACCCTAAACCCTAATCCCTCAACCCTAAACCCTAAACCCTTTCCCTAAACCCAACAAATTTGCTTTGCCTTATGTTAGGTTGTTAAACCCATCATTTTTGACACTCTTCTCTTAAAGATATTTGAGTTGCAAGAATATGTCAGAAAAATGGCTATGAACTTTTTTAATGTTAGTAATGTTATATGGCATGTTTTTCTGGCCCATCTGGGGTTCATAATGCCAATAGGTGTACACGCTATGAGAAAAGCTTTGTGTATGGTACATCCACAGTGAGTAATTAACAGTTGAAATCAGAAAGGATGATCATTATGAGAAAAGCTTTGCATTGGGGTACATCTATGTTTCTTGCTATCCACCCTGCACTTAGGGGAGGTATATTGTTATGAAACAGACAAATAATCTCCCATTGTTTACTGGCTCTATCCACAAGAACTACTAAACTATACCTTAAACCCTAAACTTTCAACCCTGAACCCTAATCCCTCAAGGTCCTAAACTCTAATCCCTTATCCTTAAACTCTAAATCCTATCCCCAAACGCTCAACCCTCAACCTTAAACCTTAATCACTCAATCCTTATCCACCCCTCTCCTCCCCTATCTGACTCACTCCTATCTCTACCCTCCTCTACCCTCGACACTATACATACATACATATAGTCATACATAGATACATACATACATATAGGCATACATAGATACATACATACATATAGGCATACATACATACACACATACATACATATAGGCATACATACATACATACATGATTAATAGCCTTGAGCATAAAAAAATTTAAGGGGAACATAACGCAATCGCGTTATAACATGCTCGTGTTATTTCAAACATGACAAACAGCACAAACTTTTGTGGAAAAGGAAAAATGCAAAGCAAAAACTAACGCGAGCGCATTATAACATGCTCGCGTTATGTTTTTCTTTGGGAATCCCAAACCTTGGGCTTAGGATTTTCTTTGGATTTCCAACCCAAAGGCTTGGAGTGCCTTTTCAACATCCACAGATGTGTTTTTCCATATTCTTCAAGATTTCACATAATTTTGTTCATGCTAACCCTCAGATTTGCATGTGTTTAAAGGTCAAACAAATCGAACACCTGGGTAATGTTAGGCTTTCTCTTAGCTATTTGACGATGTGATTTTTTTCACATTTTAACAATGTTAAGCCTTTCATCTTTAATTTCTTTTGTTTGTGTGTCCGTTTTTGGGAAAAAACCACTATTTGGTCTTTTTTTCATTGTAAATTAACTATTCATTGAAATTTCAAAAAAATTACATATTTAGAAACTAGACTCCATTCTACAAATATTAAAAAAAGAAAAAAATAATTTTCAATTAGTTTTCAAAATTTATAGGGGTAGCACAGCCAAAATTCTATTTTTTAGGATGTGTCCACTTTGAAAATTAGTAAAAAATCAAATATTCATCAAAAAATTATCAAAAAAATCAAGCATAAACTACATGCTATTAGCTAATTTCTCACCAAAGCGATTTTAAAAATACCAAAAAAAAGTTGACCTTTTGAGGGAGCCACAAAACATGCTATGTTATGTTTCTTTGACAGAAACAACACCAATTTCTATGGCTCCCTCTTTTGAACCCCTTAGTCTATGCCATTTTTTTAAAAAAATAGTAGTTTAGAAAGTAGACTCGGAGCACTACGAACATTGTTTTGGTTGCATCTCCAAATTTTGAGTGTAACTATGCTCAATTTCTCATCCAAGGCTAGTATTTCCTAATTTCAGAAAAAAAGTGGCCACTTAAGACCCCTTTTTGGCCCCCCATCTTCTTGCACTTACCCTGATGAAAAGCCTAGTTTCTAAACAGAGCAACAAGCACTATTATGATCATAACTTGAGCAAAACTCAATGAAATCACCTCAAACAAATTGCATTTAAACCATAAGACATGCCATTATCTTCCAACTCAAACATAGACCTGAAAATTGACCATATAGGGTCATACCAATTTGTTATTTGTTGTTTTTTCAAGAAAATTGTCATAAATTTGTCAAAAATAAATAGGGTTTATCATGAAAATCTTGCTCCTCCACTTATTGGAGCATATTTTTTCATTCATTCCACATCAAAGAACTCCCAAAAATAGTTACACTTGAGCATATGTCTTTTTCCATCAATATCCCTAATGTCCATGTCATTAAACTTGACATTTATGCCTTTTGTGCAACTTTTAACCCTATACCACACCTAGGCTAGAAAACATTACAAAACATTATATATATAGTTTTCTAAGACCATTTTTTGATCTTTTCTTGAAATAAAACTAGGAATTATAGAACAAAATAATCCTTAAAACATCAACTAGGTCTCTTGGACCTTCAAGAACAACATTCAGGTGATGCTCCTACATCAGGGAAGGAGCACAAGAAATAATCAATATGAATAATAATTGGTCAAATGGAAAGGAAGACCTATTGAAGATTGACCATGGTTATCCAAAGCAGAGGTTGATTGCCTTGGTCTCACTCAAATAATGGATATGTGACAATGTCACTTCTCAAACAACCATAGGTGTCTAATGTAGGAGTGTCTAGAGGTGTAAGAGCAATCTTGCATCACCTAGAAACATTAATCTTGTTTTATTTTTAGTAAAAGGCTAAAAATAGTAACATGCTATTTTTAGAAAGTTTGCACTACTATTTTTAGAAAGTTTGCATTTGAGCACATATGGACCTAAAATTTTACCCAAAGCTTCATAATTATAAAGTCATCCTATGGTAAAAAAAAATTGATAAAGATCATTTGCAGATAGTGAGATATTAAAGTTTCAAGGTCCAAAAATCCTATAAAAAATATTAAACTTGAATTGTGGACCTATAAATGATCGAATGGGGCTCTAATCAATGTCTAATCAATTCTTGATCTTGGAAAAGTGTAGTGTAGATCTCTTCATGAACTTTCCAATGCATCAAATGGTTCATCAATCAGGTTCCCAGATCAAAAGTTATGGCCTTGAGAAGTTGGGCCTCCTATATTGGAAAATGTGAAAATATGGTGGACATAGAAAAAAGCTATAAGGGGGTGTTACATGTGTTGGTGTGCATTTTTACACATCATAAGGCATATTTTATTAGAGATAATTTGGTACCACTTTTGGGTGGTTTTAGCTCATGGTTTTTTAATTACCATTTGACGATTTCATGTATTGCATCTCCTATATATCAAGTGTTTCAGACATGGAGGTTGGTTGGAAGAGTATTTTAGATGTTGATTTGCCTCTAGATTATTGGTTTGTGATACTCTTGTGAAATATTGCATTGTAAGTATATTGTAATCTTTTTTGAGATTTTTGAATAATATATTGAGTTGCTTTTGGAGTGTGGGGTTTTTCTCCTGAAAGGGTTTTCCCCATATAAATTGCTATGTTTTCCCCATGAGTTCATGTTCTCATTATTTTGAAGCTTATAATTTGTTGTTGTGAGTGTATTGGGTGGAGTACACTCTCATCAATATGATTCTAAATCTTCCTAGGCCACTAGTGTATGATCTTGACTTCATGTCTTCTCTAGAAAAATTTCTATATCAAATTATTGGTCACCCTGATTGGTAGTGTGACTTTTCTCATCATGGAAGGTCTCCTAGGTGTGGGTATTGGTAAGACATCTTGTAGACCTGTGTATGGGACATAGAGTAGTGATGGCACCACGTGTTTACTTCTTGAGTATAGTTATTTTGGGTTACCACCAGCTGTTGATTAGGATTATGGGAATTTGTTGCAACCATTGCTCTATTGGTAGTAGTTGATTCTTTTACATATAAGGTATGTTTGGTTGATATTGGAGCCTTTGTTGGTAATATTGGTTATTTTGTAATGGCTTATAGTCTTGACTAGGTTTCTAGTTATATTGTTGGTTTGGTTTGACATTGATTGTTTGAATAAAGAGATATTTACACATTTTGTTGATTCATTTTGAGATGGACATGATTTGGAGAAAGATTCTCATTTTATCAAGATCAAAGGGAGTGGATGGCTTAGTAAAGTGATACTCTATTTAAGGCTTTGTAAGAATGGAATTCATGAGTGGGAGAGTGGTAGGCCACTCAATAGGTATAAATTGATATGGAAAAAAAATATTAGGGAATAATAGCATGGGGGGTGAGGTGCAAACCTTCCAATCTATATAAGATAATTCTCTATAGCTATAGAAATTTCATATGCATTTGGGAGACTATTCACTCCATGTTATTCATTACAATAGCTATCTCGTAATCAATTCCTCTTGTATACCAAATATAGGCCAAACCTAATAGGGGATGGATCTCTAGAGAAATGTGTTACCATGTCTTTGAGAACTAAAAGTTTAAATCATCTAGCATCTCCATTGGAGCCATCTTAATGGTTGTTAGCTACTCTAGCAATGATGATGTGTCCCCCTTTTCCTTAAACTTGTTAAAGAAAGATTGGAATAATTGATCCCAATTAGCAATTGACATTTGCGAGAGTAATTGATACCAATCAAGAGCCTTCCCCTTGAATGATGCATCTAGGAGTCTTAAAATAATGCTTTCTTCATTAGTATTGTGAAGAGTGCAGTGATTCACAACATCATGCAAGTGTTCCATAGGTGTAGCATGTTTCTCCCCCATGAAGTGGGGAAGAAAACATAAATTAGCATTTTGTATGGCTCTCCATACTATAGGTTGTACTAGGGGGATTAATGGACCTCTAGTGTTCCATGCAAGATGTGGTCTAGGTGGCTATTGAACAATCATAATGGGTAGTCCTTGATGGATTAGTGCTTGTAGTTGTAGTGCAGTATGAGGCCTTCTTTTGGGAATGAACAAAAGATACTACATAAGGATGTGAGGATTAGTTCTAGTTCTATATCTTGTGGTAATCCTTGGGGTCATAGGCTTTTCTAGGTTGATTGGTGTATATTTTCAAGTAAAATATTAGAATTAATAGCTAAGAATCCAATGCGACTTAGCCAAAGGTGGGCCTAAGTCATATAGTGGAAGTTAGAATCATTTAGAATTGTTCAAGTAACATAAGACTATATGAATTTTTAAGGTCCACTGTTCCACACAAGAATGAGTATGTGGAAAATCTTATAGGTAGCAATGTGGGTTGGTAACGAGGGCAGACCATGTAAGACAATCTTCAAGATTGAAGGGATAGCTCTCTATTTATCCTAAGATAAGCCTAGAGTTGTTTTGTGGTGGGTTGAAAAGGTAGCGATATTGTAGAAATAAAATAAAACATAACAAAGGCTCATGCCAAATAGATGTAGTCTTTACCTCTATAGCAAAGCTTAATACCTAAAATGTAAAAATCAATATAGAAACATGTATATACAACAACTAAAGATGAAGAAAGGCAAGACTAAGAATAATTAATACAATAGCTTTCTTCTTATTAAGCTCATTGAGTATTTAAAAGATACATGAATATTACTCCTTCAAACACATACATAGAGGCCCCATATGTAGCAAAAAAGAGAGATAAGGTGGAGCTGACACATTAGGCTCAAAAGCTTAGCTATATAAGGAAAATTTGAGAATCAACCTTTACATAAACTTCACTAGCTCAACTATAGAAAGTGTTATCTAACTTGAGAATGGGCATGCAAGCCTATATTTTTAGAAGAAAATGCCCAACCCATAGTAGTTTTCCCACCAAAAATACAAAAATTTAAAATTGGAAAAGGAAAAGACTTATTTGTAGATTCTAAAACCTTAATGGTTCCTATTGGTGGTGGGGCATAGCCACAATGTCCTATAATACTTGCTTCATGAATTCTACTACCTACTACTACACTATCATGGCCTTGGTAAGTGAAACAACATTCTCAAGTGTTGTACAATCATTGGCCATGAATGCTTGAACCTATATTGTGGAGAATTTAAATTCTAGATGTGATCATGCCCACCTTTAGTGCTTTAGGGTTGTAGATCTCCTTAGGATGACATGGGGAAGCCATGGATGTCAAAACTATACTAACAAGATATAAAATGGAGTAAATCTAAGAAGTAATTATCACATGTCCCACATGCCATCAAATGAACTTGTTGGTGGAAAATCAAATGGTACATGCTAAATTTGGATAAATTTTTCCTTTACATTTCTAGGAATCCATAGGAGCACACCATGTGGTTTTAGTTAAGTCTTAATGGACTTAACCTAGCTAAAAAAGAAGCAATTCCCACCAATACTTATTAATGTAATGCTTATGCACTTTATTGAATGACTACACCACCACATGTCATGATGTCAGGTCTCTTTAATGGAAACCTTGACTATCTTTTGTAGAAGTCTTGTGAGTCATTAGATTAGATCTGACATGAAACATTAGATGGTGCACATTCATTAAGCCTAAGAGAGATACAAAAACTACATGAAGACGTATCAAATACAAAATTATTGAAGTGAGATGGCCCACCAATGCCATAGAGAATTTTATTGATCAAATTAAAAGAAAAGATAGATCTGCCACCTATAGTGAAGGATTCACTACAATTCCATATAATTCTTAATAGGAATTTGGAAAATTTTACCTTGTTTCTTCTGAAAAGTTTTATTTCAAATAATTATTTTTTAGGGTTTGATTTAAAAGACTCTGAAACTAAAGTGAAGTGACTTCACTTGAGCATGAGAATAAGCCTAAGAATATTGAGAGATATTTTAAGATTTGAAATCTATAATGGTTTGGTCCTAAAAAGGTAAAATTGTAATTGGAAAAAACTATAAGGTTCTACTATGATATTAAATTATGAAAACTCTATGATCTAAACCTAATAATTTCATAATGTTTCTTAAACTATGATAATTTAAATAAGAATTTCCTCCTAAATTTATACACTTTAATTGAATTAAGAGAAAAAAATTTGATTCATATTTTTAGGGTTATAACACTAGTATCAAAACCTAGGTTCGAAATAGTTAAGATCTTTGGGAAATTAGGTTGGTTGTCAAACCTAATGTCTCCTAATCTATTTGTTCCACAAAATGGTGAGACCTAGGAGTAGTGGAAGAGGAGCAGGATGTGGTCATAACAAATATCAAGCCAACCTTGCCCCACCCCCTCCTCATGACAAAGTTTTGGCCTAAGTTTTGGAGTCCATTGACTCAATTAAGGCTAGGATAAGTAATCAAGAAGCTCATGTGTTGGAAATAGAAGTAGAAAGAAATGTAGATCTTGCATATCATGAGATAAAAATAAGAGCACCCCTAGAATCTAATGTGTTATTCCCTAAAGGATAGGCTAGAGATCAACCTCTAATTGAAGATATAGTGGTTAGACATAAGATAGTGGTTGAATCTTTTCTAAGAGAACTAAAAATATAACCCCCTAATAAGTTCACTAGCAAGGAAGGTATAGATCTAGTTGAGGCTTGGCTTATAAGCCATGATAAGTACTTTAGACTGCAAGAATTGTTAATGAATGAATTGTGTAGGGCATTTTTGTTGAATTAATAAAGTTTTTTAAACCTAAAATTTGAGGGAAAGATGAGAAAGGAAGAAGTCATGAAGTTTTTTTACTATAAAGTGAACTATTGGGTTAGTGATGTGAGTGTTATTAAATTACTACAATATTTTCTATCTTGATAGTTTGGCTTCATTTGACCTTAATCCTTGGTCTCATAGTCTATGATGAGGTTAGGAGACGAGATAGATGTGAAAGTATTTTCTTTATACTATGGTTGCATGATATTTTATTTTGTTTTAATCTTGGAACTCTATTTCATTAAAATAATAGAGTTTTTTCTTACTTTGAGAGTGAATATAGTATAAAAAAAATGTATGATGGATATACATTTTGGCATTAACAAAAGTATATATATGCTATACAATATTAATGACTATTATACATTACTTACAACTATTATACATTAATTATGACTATTATACATACCTATGACTATTATAAGTTATGTTTAATTAATTACTAGACATTATTTATGACTATGATAAGTTTATGTTTACTTGTAACTCAAATATAATTATGTTTAATAAACTATACACATGATAGAGTATAATAGAAACTTACTCATAACCATCTAGGGAACTAAACAATGTCAAATGCACACATTGTCAATGTGAGCGACTCACAAATGTTCAATACTAAGTTAATAAACTACAAGCAATTTATTATGGATATTTATGTTGCTCTTCTAAGATAGAGGCAAAATAAAAGGACTATTAAATATTATTTTATACTCATTTGGGGCTTTGTGGTAGACTTTGGTATTAAATTATCAATGATTAGTTATTATTGAATCCTTGATGGATTATGTGTTCATGCATCAAGATATTTTTTTGTTTCCTACTAAGATGGTGTATGTTGTAAGTTGTATATTGTATCTATCATGCGTGTGTAGTGTGTTGACTAGTATGTGTACTATTTTGTAAAACATGGATGTGTGAAATGGTTTTAGACATGTGGCATACCAAGTTCTTTCAGTCATACTAGTAATATACCAAGTCTTTGTGGATTTTTTTTTGTGATGCCTAATGGTTGGGGTGTGGTAAGGCCCACTGATGGATGGGACTAATCCTCCGCCAATCCCTCCAACTAGTACAAGACGAAGATGTATATACATGTTATCTAGATATATATGGTGTTACTATTTTATTGTACATTATAGTATTGTATTATATTGAGATATAAAAAGCTAAATGAGACATTGGGTTGATGTACTCATTATGTACTTGCGAAAAGATATATTTGTAACTTTGATAAAAGCATATATGACTCATAATGTTGTTGGAGAATTTTCATAATTATTTGATATTTATATTATTCATGTATATTTAAATATGGTGAATGTTAGACTATTAGTAAACTTTCACTAGAGGTAAATATGAAACATGAATGAGAAATTGTAACAAGTACATCAAACTATTCAATAAATGTGTAACCATGGAATAGGGTTTAATTGACATAGAACTATGAGACAATAAAATAACTATTACGATAGTAGAATTTATTGTGCTAGTTTAAATTTGAAACCAAAGTTATAGGTCTAGCAATCACTGATTTCTAGTTCCATATAATTTTAACAAGAATTTTGAATAATTTGTAACCTTGTTTCTTCTAAAATTTTTATTTTAAACAATGATTATTTAGGGTCTAACTTAAAAGACTCTAAACCTAAAGTGAAGTGACTTTACTTAAGCATGAGAATAACCCTTAGAATATTTGGAGATGTTTTAAAATTTGAAATCTATAATGACTTGGTTTTAAAATGATTAAATTGTAATTGGAAAAACTATAAATATTACTATAATATTCAATTACAAAAACTCTATAATCTCAACCTTATAATTTCATAATGTTTCTTAAACTATGATAGTTTAAATAAGTATTTCCTCTTAAATTTATATACTTTTGGTGAATTAAGAAAAAAAATTGGCTCATAATTTTGAGGTTATTACACATTGGCCTATCCGTGGTTGAAACTTAGGTTTATCATGTGTTCTTCGTCGATGAAGTGTTTTGTTGTTGAATTGTTTGAGGCTTTGAAGTCTCCAAAAAAAATCATGTTCTAAGAGATTTGTTTAGTAAATCCACCCTAGACCGAAAAATGGATATCTTTCTACTTTATGTATTCCTCCCATGGGTCACTTAGATTACGTGAATCACTTAGATTACGTGAATCATCTTTCAAAGATGTTGATGAGTTTCATCACTTTGTCGTGTGTTGTTTGGTGTGAGTGGCCCTTTCATAGCCTAAAGTAGTGGACTTAGCAACTTCCTAAATTCTATTTTATTCCTAACGAATCCATGTGAAAGTATTCGAGTGGTGGGCCTAGTATCATCTCATGATTCTTTTTTAAGATTTAGTATTGTCTTTATTTGGGATAGATCCCATCAAGTTTATTAAATTGTTAAGAGCTTTGGATCCCTTTTGAGGTAATATCAACCACCTAAAGCCTCAAACGTGATGATTGATTCAAAACTAGTGGGGTTGGGAACACATGGCACTAGCATATGTTTGGCATAATTTCTTTGAAAAGGTAAATCCTAGACTTTAAATCCAATTTAGTTTTTATTTACAAACTTTGTCTCATTTCTTATGCATAGGTCGGAAATTTTGGATGACAGTTTGTATTTACAATTTATGTCTCATTTCTTATGCATACGATATCATCTTCATTAAGAAATTACTTAAACTGGTTAACTAATGATTAATTTCTTGCCATTTACTTTGGAATCGCTGTGTCACTAATGCGATGTGATCTTAACAAGAGATCAACATGCAATATGAATTGCTAAGGAGGGTGGTGAACTATTTCTTACATGCAACCATCATCGTCTTGATCTTAAAAGAGTACTTTAAACAATTTTGATAGTGCATGTAGGTATATTTCTATATGTTTCACAATAGTACTTCTTTGGTCTTGGACTTGGGGATTTTGTGTGAAGTATGTGGGGCTATTGTTGTGTAGTGATGTACATTAGTCGTGTGTTTGGCAAATTGGTTGGGGATGTTGTTTTGGTATGATAAAATCTTCTAGTAGTAAAAATAGGCAAGAGTTTTGAGATTCTGATATTGACTTCCTTTTAAACAAGGAGTATTAAGAGGAAAACCTAGATGGCGATTTTGAGGTAGAACATAAAAACAAAGTTGCTTTAAGAATTAGATTCATGAGCAACTAAAAAGCCCAATTTAATCCTTTTTTTAAATATTTAATAAAGATTTTTTTCTAGAGTTGCAACATCATGGAGGGAAATACTAAAAGCATAGAAGGATTGAAAATTATTCTAGTGTATGGTGTGAATTTTTTCCAATTCTATCATCTTCTATAGTTTAAGTTTAAGTATGATGGTTATGTTGGAATTAAAGGTGACAACTGAGAGGGGAGGTGAATTAGTTGTCTTAAAACTTTAATGGTTGCAGCAGTTAATTCCTTTTTACTACTTCAATAATAGATTAATAATGTTATCATGAAAAGCAAGAATCAACAACACATGAGCAGAAGTAGAAATGACACATTTGACACCAAGATTTTTGACGTGGAAACTCGGTTAAGGGAAAAACCATGGTGGGGGTTAACCCACAAAGATTATACTCTGTTAAAAGTATTACAATGGAGAATGTACATGCATTCGGGCTCACTGCCCAGAGCTCACTGCTCAAAGAAAGGCTCACTGCCTACAGGAAGAAGATTACAATGTGTTTGAACTGATAGTTAGCATCTACCAATGCAAAGATTCAGTTCCGGTTAAGCACAAAATACCGACTTGATACACTTCATCTTTGTTCTGTCTTGTTTACTGCTCTGCCATAATCCAGCTCTTAGATCTCTTCTCTTTCGCACCCTTTTTCTACTCTTTTCGCATTTGCTTCATATTCGTACTCCCACACACCTTCAACACTTGAATCCATCGGCTATATATAACTGCTTCAAGTAATTCAATCACTTTTCTATCAGCCTTATGAAGAACTTAACTAACAATACAAGTCCGTTGTTCTATCGGTTGAATCCATGCACCAATAATGATGTGTACCAGAAATAACATTTGAAGGTCACCATTCATGTCTGCCACTAACATTATATCCCATACACAACTCACCAAAACACTTCTATCAGATCCGCATAAGGATCTAACACAAGTCGGAATGTTCTTTACTAAATTGTTATGTCATAGTATGACCCAGTACTCAGATGCTCATAACTTTTACTCCCTTTGTCACCGGAGGTTAAAATTCTGGATTTAGATTGCCCTAACAATCCTTATGACTCCTTCAAATCCGCAGCATACTCTGATTTTCCACCGGAAAGATCCGGACCAAGATACCGGACCCTATCACATGCTCTATTTCTGGCTACCCAGACTTAGATAAATTCTGATTTTGACTTCCGATATGAACAAATTATGTTATGTGGATGAGTGGAATAGTCTTAGTTGCCATCAATGACAACACTTGTCATGCAAAGCAGTGTCTCTTGCCAATAGGTTAGAAATTGAAGGCCTAGTATTATGACGAGGATGTTTTAGTTTTTCTACAAGATTAGTATCATGAATCCCCCAAAAAATTTCAAACATTACCAAGATCACTACTAGTTCTTTTCGATATTTACTTATAAACTCATAATAATCATAATGTTCTATTATCCAAATTATTTAAGGACCCTAACAGAGATCATGTGAATCTAACCTAATTCTTGCTATTGGTGTTTATTATGGAGGACACTATATCCTAAATTGGGGAGACAAATACCAACTTCCAAAGACAATTTGTCTTAGTGAAGAAGGGTGGCTCATTCCTCATGGATTCTTTCCTCCTTAATGTAATGTACACACTATTTTCCCTTGGTCTATGTTTTTTCTATTTCAAAAATTTCTAATGAGAAACCCATCAATTGTGTTTTTTCACACTCTATTTGCACAAGTATGTTAATTCCATATGGGTCACTTTTGATGTTGTCTCTCTTGCAATCTATCTTAAAGTTCACAATGGGGAAATACCTTGTGTGCTTTTTCATTTAACAAAGGATTTGAAAAGTATAGGTGCATGGTGGCTCTACCCTAATTTCACTATCATTAGGGTAGAAGGATATCTAAAAGCTCTTCACCATTTTCTTGAGTATCTATTATCTATAATGATAGTGTTTAAAGTAGCTTATCAACTCAACACCAATTTTAATGGCTTCTTGATGCATAAATATACCACTATCTTCCCTCATAATCCTCTTACCCTAGGTGACAACAAATTCTAACAACCCTAACCCTACTACCTTGTCTAAGTTTCTGAAGCAATTGAACACCCCTTTATACCCTCTTTGATTTTGAGATCCTAAATAGAGAGTGAGAAATTTCATTTTTTAAAATTGAAAAGCCAACATGAATTATTGGTGCAGGAGCACCCCTTCAAAAAGAAGACTAGGACTTAATATAGTATGTTTTATGCATTTGAATGTAATAAGGTCAGTTTGACCAATTCCTGTTTGTAAGTCAATCTAGGTTTATGTGCAAGTCAGTTAGTAAGTTGTTATGTTAGTTGTCATCTCCCAGCCGCTTGGAAGTGTCTCCCAGCTGCTGGGAATCAAATCTATACTACTCTCAGGAGTAGATATTTATAACCTAGATCAGATTGCTTTTAGAGGTATGTAGAACAGAGGAGACAAATTGTCATAGACTAATTGGAGATTGGACAGTGCAGTAATTGTGCAATCAGTTGTTGAACTGTGAAACCAGATCTTTGTATGCATTTCTGAAATCATAATCAAGGAGATTTTGTTGGTGTTGTTTTGCTGTGTTTCAAATTCGCTGTGTAGTCAATTTTCTATTTTGCATTCGAGATGGGTACTTAACCCATTCCACCGGTTGGATTATTTCATAATCAGTGGAATGGTTGTATATATTAGTTTAGGGTTTTGTTTTTGTTTGTCCATGTTTAGATTCGCAGGATCGGTTATAGCCTTGGAGAATCCTAGCATGTGTATGTGCTAGGTTGACAAAGTGCAGAGGGCTGCATATTGGCGGGAGGAACAGTTGGAACAATCACAGGAATAAAACAGATCAAAAAAACCAAGAAAATCTATGGGTTTCAAAAGATATACAATTTGTGTGTATATCACTTTTGTATGTGGGATATACAAGTTGTGAGTATATCGCTATCGCATATCCCTGCGTATATTGCTTTTGTCTATCACTGTTGTATGTGAGGAACATACATCAGAAATGTGCAAGGCTGTCGCCACACAAATGGAGTCAAAGTTTGGTCAAACACATATTTGAATTGAATATACATTTCCTGTATATATCATTTTTGTTTGCTGGGGATAGTTCATGTGTATACCGCAGTTGTATGATTGTGAGTATCTCGCAGATGTATATGGCGGATTGTACATTGTGAATGTACATCGAGTTGATACAAGGAAAGTCAACATTTGACTTCGGCGAAGGTATATTCCGAAGGCATATTCGGCGAATGCATGTTTTGCGTTGTATGTTTTTGAATGTATATTGGAATATACATTCCGTAGATACATTGGGTTGAGATACCTAAGGTTACCTGCCGCGAAGGTAACGGGAATGAACAGTAGGGGGTTGTCATTTGTATGTTCTGACTGCACAAAGCAATTATATGTTGAGACCTACATTTTCTATAGATACAAATAGTGACCGGCGGAAACAGGTAAGAGCATCAGACTCACCGGCAATAAGAGGTTAAGTCTGATATGTTGAAGAATGTACATTTTAATGCACATTGACGGGAATACAAGCGCCTGATACATTTTATGACTAGCCGTGGTGGTAAACCAGTATGCAAAAACACTGTAGCAAACTGGTGGTAATGAGTCAAGTATTGTATGTAGATTGAGAGTGTGATTTATGAGCATTTCATTGTTCGATTGACAGCTTCCCCGTGGCAGCTCTGCACCATAGTGGTATCAGAGCGAAGGAGCATCTTTTGTGAAGAAGAAGAAGGCGACAAGATGTCTGAAGGAGAAGGGTCAGAAGAGTACCCAGTAAGGATGACCAATACTGAGTTGGCGGTCTTAGTAAAGAAGCAATTGGTAGAGAGAAAAGCGGTTAGAGCTCAGAATCAGGAATTGAAAGATGAGTTGGAGAAGTTGAGGGACAAAGTAGGAAAGGGAAAAGAATATTCTGGTGAACGTGAAGATAGGGATGAAGAGGAGATCCCTAGGCAGGAAGAGATAGACGTTCCTGCAGACCAGAGACCCTTACTCAACGCCCTCAAATCCATGGAGCAGAGGACCATGGATATGAAAATAGACTTGCCAGTGTTTGCAGGAAAAATGGCACCTGATTCAGTGATGGAGTGGATAGACTCTTGAATAATTTTTTTGAAATAGAGGAAATACTAGACCACTAAAGAGTGAAGACGGCTCAATCCAAAATGAAAGGGGCTGCACTAACCTGGTGGAATTTCATCCAAGATGATAGGGTGAAAGAAGGAAAGATCAGAGTTGCTACGTGGAGGAAGATGATGGCTTTAGTGAAGGAAGCCTATGTTCCATTGGATTACAATATCCAGTTACATAAGAGGAGACAAAACCTGAAGCGAAAGGAGTTAGATGTCAGTGCATACACTGAAGAATTCATGAAACTATGTCTCAAGACAAAGGTAAAGGAGAATGAGGAAGAGAAGGTAGCAAGGTATCTCAATGGATTGAGGTTTACTATCCAGGAAGATTTAAATCTACATAGTCCAGATACCGTACAGAAGTGCTATCAATTGGCACTCAAAGTGGAAGAAAAACTAAAGAGAAGACAAGAACAGAACAATAGAGGAAGAGGAAGATAGCAAAGAGGGGGAAGAAGTCCTTTCAGAGCCAGAGGAAAAGGATTTGGACACCAAGGTGAATCCAATCCAGAGAGAAGCAAGGGAGACAACAGTCAAACTCAAGTGGGAAGTTATGATCAAAAAAGAAATTTTAGGGGCAGAAGACCACCATTCAGAGGGAGATCTCAGGGCAGAGGAGCTATTAGATGTTACAATTTGTTGGTAAATAGATTTGTCACAGTGAAATAATCTTTGAAATTGATTCGTCGCCCTTGGAGCGGTGACTAAATTGTCCCAACAGTTGGAGAGATCATGATAGAACAACGATCTTCCTCTGCGTTTGAGAGGGGCAGCTCCCTCGTATGATAGGGTTATTTATAGGTTTTTGTGTACTTTTATCCATAAAGTACAAAAAGGAAGAAAAGTAAAATAATCAGGAGAAATGGTATGTAGAAACCCTCGTGGTAGACATACGAAAACCAACAAGAGTTTCACAATCTTATTGAAAAGTATGAGGGGATTTCACCACAAAGATAGAAACCACTTTCCTAAACTCCATGATGAATTTCATTACATATGTGCAAAAACAATGAAGAAGGATGGCAAATCTCAACATATGAAGAGATAATTTATCTTAACACTTTCAAATCAGGATACTGAGACATGATTGTGTTTCATCACCCCAATTGCATGCTTCAATCGATAACTTTGATTTACACAAATACATAGAAAGATCACCAATTTGACATACGAGAAACTAGTAATCATAACTCAGAAATACATCAAGAACATATGAACTAAAATGCAATTCTTCATTATCTTTTCAAAATTATACAATTTCAAAGGTAAACTATACAATGTGTAAGACCAAAAAATGTTCCAAGAAGTTTCATAAGTTCCCCCTGCAAAAGTTCTCTCTAAGGAGACCCCCTTTACATTTGAAATAGCCTCATATTTATAGGCTTTTTCGCATAACCACCTAGTAACCACTTTGTAACTAACTTCTAACTTGTAACTACTTCCCAACCATCTAGTAACTACCCTTTTGAAATACAAAAATATAATGAACCTTATTTTGGTTATATTTTATATCACTTTTCTAAAAATAAAGTTCATTTTGTAACTTGTGAATTACAATAAGTGACAAAAGTCACTTTTACAAAAAGGTAAATAAAACTTGCAAGTTTTGGGTTGTGGATTTCGCTAAGTTACTCCACTTCTCTATCTACTCCATTCAAGCAATCAACCTTGGCAGATCTTGACAACTCCTCTGAAACAACAACAACAGGATGTGTTTATTTTGACTCCATTGTAGACACAAGTGTAAATATGATGACTATCCCCATGATTACTTGAATTTCTTTTCCTTCAACTGTCTTGAGAAGACCATCTCCCTCCATCCCAAGATCAAATAGCTGAATCTTAGACTTATTTTTGCACATATCTTTGATATTTTATGAAGATGTTCCTAGGTGTTTAGAGATCATTATTGATACAAAAGTAACTTCACTTTGTACATACTCAATTTCTTTGCAAAGTTCTAAAGTTTCAACCACACAACTTTCCGATCATATGGATTATGTTCTATAACCTCGAGAGCCATCTACTTGAGTAGGCACCATCACTCATGTTTTATTGTGAGTACAAGCTTGGAAGAAGATCATGGAACATAGTTCTTGCATAGTAGCCCATTGTCTTCGGGTCTCCAGTGTCTTGTAAGTTAAACTTGATGAAGGTGAAAATTACTTCCATCCAGCTAATATTTTAAAGCTTCCGATCTTCGACACGATTGAGAAGCCATATAAATTCCACTCCACAATGATTTTCATGATGATTGAGATGGCTAACCCACCTATGCACTTGTGATGATCAATTGTAGGCATGACACCATAAAAGTCCTTCAAAGCATTGAAGTATTAACGGCCTTCATCAACTAGACATGCATGGCTGCATGTGAATTAACACAAACAAGACTTATACAATCAGGATCAGTTCTAGAGGTTTTGATTAGTTCAATGAGCTCGATGGTGTCCTTGCTACATCCATTGCATTACGCATCCTACAATCACTGCATTCCCTGACATGATATATCTTGGAGGTATTCCGTAAAATAGTTCATGCACTTATACTACCATGTTTGTAGTTTACGAGACCGCATTTCTCTGAGGGATTTTGTTGAACAGTTTAGATGCATTATTTATGTGCCTACAATATCAGATAAAACCCTTGTTTAAGGGCTCACCTCTTTACAACAAATCCATTTTGTTCATATCCTGCAATCATGCCATTGGGATAAGAGGTGGCATTTTAGTTTCTTTTGTAGTTATAATAACTACCTCTTCTAAATTGATGTAGTTGCTGAGTCCTAAAAATGCTCATTTTGGTGCGAGATACCTTTAATTACCAATAACTGAATCCGTTCACGAAAATCTTTATACATTTTCTTGAAATTTTTGAACCCCGATTCAATAAATCTACTTCGTGTTACAATGTTCCCTGAGATGCCATTTTCCTAAGGCATACTATCAAGGAGTTCATGTGCATTGTCTAACCTTCCATATCATGCATGCATTTTCTGCTAGAAAGTCTTCTAAAGTCTTCGTATTAAATACCCTGTTCATGCATATCTAGCAATCATTACATGCCATTCTTTAAGGCTACCTGTCAAAACTTTCCAGTGTCAAGTCTATGTTTCCACATTTTGCAGATATGTCTGCTAGAGCGTCTGTATCTGATAATATCTGACAAAAACCGCTTCCATTATGCTTTGATGGAGATCCATACCCTCTTCCAAAGCTCCCATTTTGGCAATTAAACTGGAAGAATGCTAACAAGGGTTGCAGAGTTTTTCTTTATACCCGCAAATGGCATTTGTTTTGAAAGATTTTTAAAGTCTTTTCACCAAACTCATGCTGTATGTATCTTGCCATTCGTGCATTCTATGAGGCCGCATTTCTTTGAGGCATTTTGTTAGATAGTTCTTAACGCCTTATCTAAGCTTCCACAGTTTGTGTACATATCTTCCAGGGCACTTACAAATACTATTGCGTTTCCTTGAAAGTTTTAAAAAAAAACTCTTTTTAACAAATTCGTTTTGTGCAGGTCCTGCAATCACTGAATTAGCTGAAATATTTATTTATTGAGGAATTATGTTGAACGGTTCATGTGTTGCGTATATGTTGCCACATTTTTCATTCATTACTGCTGGAGCAATTCAAACTATTATATCAGACAAAAAAAAATCATCTTTCATTATGCTTTAATAGGTGTTCATAGCTTGTTGAAAGCTCCCATTGGGAAGATGCTTGGTGACGTGGTGATATCTGAATTCACACCCACCGATTCCATTTTCTTGAAAGTTTCTAATGCTCTTTCGATAAATCCATTATGTGCATCCTCTTGTTTAAAAATCATCATTTGGAACATGCAAGAATGGAGTTGGAAAACTTTATGAAATTTATCTTTACATCTGCCAATTGCACTTGCTTCGCAAGTTTTCAAAGCTAGTCCAACATATGAATATCCCATACGCTCATTATAGCTTTTTTTTTTATTTAGTACGCGCGGGGATGGCCGTGGGGCTTGGATTTAAAACTTCCAATTGCATTTTATTTGAAAGTTAATGATGTCTTATCAGCAATAGGATGTGCCATTAGACCATATTTCCTCGAGGTAGCATTGTCAAATAGTCTAGATGCCTTATTTATGCTTTCAACGACTTGCATACATGTCTGCCAGAGCATTTGCAAATGCAACATCTGATGAAATTCCTTTATTCTTCACGGTTTGATGGATGTCTATACACTGTTGAAAACACTTTATTCTTCTACAGGCTGAGGAGAAGGGTGCTAGCAAAGGACGTGAAATTTGGCAACAAAATTCATTTTGTTCATATCCTTCACTCATTGTATACCATGAAACACATCTCTTTGAGGCATTCAGTCAAATAGTTAATGTGCCTCTGTCTATGCTTCTTAATTTGCATGCGTATCTACCAGTGCATTTCAAACATAATATCTTTCTGTTATGCTTTTATGATGGACCATAACATGTTTTAAGAACCATACAGCGATAAGGAGATCATGTTGGCAAAGGATGTGGAGCCGATTGCATTGAAAACCTTAAAACTTCTTTCAATAAAAACCCACTTCCAAAATCATGGTGCAGAACAAACAAGAATGTTTACTATGGCCCGCAGCACCATCAGTTACATTGCTCCTGAGTGGCAGAAGAGCATGGTAGTTATTGTGAAAGCAGACGTGTATAGCTTTGGAGTGGTGCCCTTCAAAAATTATGTGTTGTAGGAAAATGTTTGAAATGCAAGTTCCAGAAAATGAAATGGTTTTGTGTGATTGGGTATACGATTGCTTAAAAAATGGTCAACTTGTAAAGTTGGTGGAGCAACAAGATTGCAGAGGTATTGAAGAAACAAAGTTGGAAAGAATGGTGTTGGTGGGGCTTGGTGATAACTCTTAACATGCATTGCATGCTTGGATGTCAATGATAATTACCCTTTATTGTTTAGAGCACACGTTGATTCTTCCCATGGGAATGGCATGAATTTAGGAGAAGAAAACTGCTTTTTTTTTAACAATAGAAGATATCTTTTAACTACATGTTACCATATCCCATGTATGTAGGAGATTTTGGTGGACGTGGAGTTTATTTGCTCTACCAAAAGTGAAATCTATCTCTATTTAAAATTTGTAAAATCATCCTTTGTTTTAGTTATCCAGAAGTGAGACCGCTACTTTGCCAACTTAGCCAAAACTGAAAGTAGACTTTGGTTTTATGAAAACTGAAAGTAACTTTTTATCTGTGCTTAGCGAAAAGTGAAAGTACACGTACTTAGCCAAAAATAAAAATTAGCATGAACTTTGCCCAAAGTGCAAGCTAACGTGTATTTAGCCAAAAGTAAAAGTGCACCCCACTAATGTTAACTTGATCAACCGTGCAAGTGCGAAAACTGATGAAACTTGCATAACTTTTGACTGGAGCGTCGGATCTTTATGGAATTTTGGCCAGTTGTCCATAAAGGTAATACAAGGTCGTAGACAAAAGGATTCCTCTTGAACTTCAATAGAATTGCCTCTTTAATTGTTTCCATAATCCACGCGTAGAAAAATTGAACTTTAAATATCTCGTAAATTGTGAAGCATACGGCTCTGAAACTTTGCCACATTTAGCAAAATGGACATAACAACATCCCTATAAGAGGATTTTCTCTCAGCTACTTGAAATCTTTAGATTTAATTGTTTTTCTAATTTTGTTGTATAGAACCTCTTCCAACACTTCAACTGAAACAGGTGAAAAATTCCTCCTTTAAATTGGAAAGCAACTTAACACTCAAAGAGAATTAGTGACTAGGGATGACTCAACATAGTAACTTTGACGCAAAAGTTTAAGATTTGGCTGGTTGAGAATGAGGCTAACAACTGGCTCTAATTGGGGACAAGGACCTTGCGGACATAGGATGAACCTAGAATCTCTGGTAATGAACAGTGCCTTATCCATTGGGTGGGTAGAGTCAGGAGATAACACGATGTACAAGGGGAAACATGGACACAAGGAACAAATGACAAAGACACACACAGAGATGAAGCAAAAGACAAAAACCAACAAGAACCAAAACAAGACAGACACAACCAAAACACTTAGTTAACCTATGTACATGGTAGGTGACTCCTACCTCAAACTGCTTGGGAAGGATCAAGTGAAACCATTGACAGGTTGAGAAAAATAGGCACCTGTGCAGAAAAGAGATGTGCATGGATAAGGTGCCTATGAACTCAGTAACCATTTTAGTATGATGAGAAAACTGAAATACATGAAATGTGAAGACTCCTTGAATAGTGCACCGAACAACCATTTCTCATCATAAATTTCTGAGTTCTTTTGATTCATATTGGTATTGCTCTGTATAGTGTTGATCATAAGCATACCAATTTTCTCTATCTGAGGATTCTTTTCATAGTTTGGACCAAAGAAAACTAAATCAGGAACGAAGCATCCTTCATGTGAACCAATAAGTGAAGAAAACTTGATATTCTGCAACTGATCCTTCTGATGATTAATTTCCTCCTTTATCATTGAATTATTTTCTGCAAAAGAAAATTCCTCCTCTTGTATTATTACTAACTCAGGATGTGTTTCATTGAAGGATTGCACACGAGGATGAGAAAGTGATGAATCTACATTATGTGCTTTATCCTCCTAAAAATCCTCTTGTATAGTTGATGAAGGAATAATATTTTCCTCCCTTGGGAGTAAAGAAGGAGAAGGTAAAACATGTATCTTTTCGTTAGTCTTTTGAATACCAGCAGTTTCATGCATATTCTCATGAACATTTTGACCTCCTTTATCATTACCATAAACATTAATCTTACTGCTCTCTTCAACATTATTATCAACAGGTAAAGGATTGCGGCATAGAATGAAATCACTCAAACTAGAATATTCAGGAACCAACTCACTTCTGAACTCTTTTTGTATAGATTCACACTCGGTATCTTTAGGATCTTCTTGCATATTTGGAGCAGGAGTACTCAACACTTCATCTTGAGTAGTATCTTCAGTTTCAATAATTGAGTATCCCTCTTCAACAGATGATAAAGGTGAAAGAATGACATCTTCTGTGATGGAAAACTCCTGAGAAAGATCTTGGAGCATTCTTTCTTCATTATTCTCCTCTTGTTCAGATTGCATGCATGTCAAGAGAACACCTTGCAACTCATCTTCGTGATCTTTGTTCGCACTTTGGTCTGAAATTTCTTTTGCATTCCCTCGATCATTAACCATGTGATGGAAATCTCTCTTGGAGGTCATAGTTATGAAACCAAAGAAAGTTGTCACAAGAGGAGTGAGGTTCTTCAAAGAAACTAAGAACATGTCATTGTCTGGACAGATTTCTTCTTCATCATTGCACGCTTCCATATAATCTTCTTTTTCCATCTCTATCACTTCTTTTTGTTCTTGCTTCAGTGGAGATGCCCTATCATGAGAAATGTAATAACTTCTTCTTCTCTAGTACATGCATGTTCTGATGAGCCTCTTTCAACCCTTTGATCAAAAGATGTTGCATTAAATACAGGTTCATTTGCATGAAACACTTTCACCTCTTCATTGCTGTCCTCATTGTTTAAATGATAAATCTCAGCATAATCTATATTACATTCTGGTGCATGAATCTCCTTTGATAGGGGCATATGATCACGAGCAACAAAATGAGTCTCCTTCCCATCTTTTTCTTCAATCTTATGCAATGTTTGAAGCAAACAAGGATGAACCTGATTAGTAGCAAGTTGCATGCCACCATAGAAACTCTTCAAAAACTCTACTTGCTTAGGATCATCAAGAACTTGATTTTGTTGAGCAGAGGATGCAGGAAAAGAATAATCTTCATCCTCACTCTCACTGTCTGATTCAGGAAGTTGCAAGTTATGCATCTAGGTTCTTCGATACCAGACCATCTTCTAGGATTCTTCCTTCAGATAGAGTCACCAATCTCCTTTTCTGGGGAGATACTTGTATATTCTTAAGGAATAAAAAGGCACCAACGCTTCAGCTCGTATCCCTAGTAGAGTCGCCAAAAATCTGTTGGTAAACATATTTGTCACCGCGAAATAATCTTTGAAATTGACTCGTCACACTTGGAGCGGTGACTAAATTGTCCCAATAGTTGGAGAGATTGCGATAGAACAACGATCTTCCTCTACGTTTGAGAGGGGCAACTCCCTCGTATGATAGGGTTATTTATAGGTTTTTGTGTACTTTTATCCAAAAAGTACAAAAAGGAAGAAAAGTAAAATAATCAGGAGAAATGGGTATGTAGAAACCCTCGTGGTAGACATACGAAAACCAACAGGAGTTTCACAATCTTATTGAAAAGTACGAGGGGATTTCACCACAAAGATAGAAACCACTTTCCTAAACTCCATGATGAATTTCATTACATATGTGCAACAACAATGAAGAAGGATGGCAAATCTCAACATACGAAGAGATAATTTATCTTGACACTTTCAAATCAGGATACTGAGACATGATTGTGTTTCATCACCCCAATTGCATGCTTCAATCGATAACTTTGATTTAAACAAATACATAGAAAGATCACCAATTTGACATATGAGAAACTAGTAATCATAACTCAGAAATACATCAAGAACATATGAACTAAAATGCAATTCTTCATTATCTTTTCAAAATTATACAATTTCAAAGGTAAACTATACAATGTGTAAGACCAAAAAATGTTCCAAGAAGTTTCATACATTCCCCCTGCAAAAGTTCTCTCTAAGGAGACCCCTTTTACATTTGAAATAGCCTCATATTTATAGGCTTTTTTGCATAACCACCTAGTAACCACTTTGTAACTAACTTCTAACTTGTAACTACTTCCCAACCATCTAGTAACTACCCTTTTGAAATACAAAAATATAATGAACCTTATTTTGGTTATATTTTACATCACTTTTCAGAAAATAAAGTTCATTTTGTAACTTGTGAATTACAATAAGTGACCAAAGTCACTTTTACAAAAAGGTAAATAAAACTTGCAAGTTTTGGGTTGTGGATTTCGCTAAGTTACTCCGCTTCTCTATCTGCTCCATTCAAGCAATCAACCTTGGCAGATCTTGACAACTCTTCTGAAACAACAACAACAGGATGTGTTTATTTTGACTCCATTGTAGACACAATTGTAAATATGACGACTATCCCCGTGATTACTTGAATTTCTTTTCCTTCAACTGTCTTGAGAAGACCATCTCCCTCCATCCCAAGATCAAATAGTTGAATCTTAGACTTATTTTTGCACATATCTTTGATATTTTATGAAGATGTTCCTAGGTGTTTAGAGATCATTATTGATACAGAAGTAACTTCACTTTGTACATACTCAATTTCTTTGCAAAGTTCTAAAGTTTCAACCACACAACTTTCCGATCATATGGATTATGTTCTATAACCTCGAGAGCCATCTACTTGAGTAGGCACCATCACTCATGTTTTATTGTGAGTACAAGGTTGGAAGAAGATCATGGAACATAGTTCTTGTGTAGTAGCCCATTGTCTTCAGGTCTCTAGTGTCTTGTAAGTTAAACTTGATGAAGGTGAAAATTACTTCCATCCAGCTAATATTTTAAAGCTTTTGGTCTTCGACACGATTGAGAAGCCATATAAATTCCACTCCACAATGATTTTCATGATGATTGAGATGGCTAACCCACCTATGCACTTGTGATGATCGATTGTAGGCATGACACCATAAAAGTCCTTCAAAGCATTGAAGTATTAATGGCCTTAATCCACTAGACCTACATGGCTGCATGTGAATTAACACAAACAAGACTTATACAATCAGGATCAGTTCTAGAGGTTTTGATTAGTTCAAAGAGCTCGATGGTGTCCTTGCTACATCCATTACATTACGCATCCTACAATCACTGCATTCCCTGACATGATATATCTTGGAGGTATTCCGTAAAATAGTTCATGCACTTATACTACCATGTTTGTAGTTTACAAGACCGCATTTCTCTGAGGGATTTTGTTGAACAGTTTAGATGCATTGTTTATGTGCCTACAATATCAGATAAAACCCTTGTTTAAGGGCTGACCTCTTTACAACGAATCCATTTTGTTCGTATCTTGCAATCATGCCATTGGGATAAGAGGTGGCATTTTAGTTTCTTCTGTAGTTATAATAACTACCTCTTCTAAATTGATGTAGTTGTTGAGTCCTAAAAATTCTCATTTTGGTGTGAGATACCTTTAATTACCAATAACTGAATCCGTTCATGAAAATCTTTATACATTTTCTTGAAATTTCTGAACCCCGATTCAATAAATCTGCTTCGTGTTACGATGTTCCCTGAGATGCCATTTTCCTAAGGCATACTATCAAGGAGTTCATGTGCGTTGTCTAACCTTCCATATCATGCATGCATTTTCTGCCAGAAAGTCTTCTAAAGTCTTCATATTATATACCCCATTCATGCATATCTAGCAATCATTACATGCCATTCTTTAAGGCTACCTGTAAAAAGTTTCCAGTGTCAAGTCTATGTTTCCACATTTTGCAGATATGTCTGCTAGAGCATTTGTATCTAATAATATCTGACAAATACCACTTCCGTTATGCTTTGATGGAGATCCATACCCTCTTCCAAAGCTCCCATTTTGGCAATTAAACTGGAAGAATGCTAACAAGGGTTGTGGATTTTTTCTTTATACACGCAAATGGCATTTGTTTTGAAAGATTTTTAAAGTCTTTTCACCAAACTCATGTTGTATGTATCTTGCCATTCGTGCATTCTATGAGGCCACATTTCTTTGAGGCATTTTGTTAGACAGTTCTTAACGCCTTATCTAAGCTTCCATAGTTTGTATACATATCTTCCAGGGCACTTACAAATACTATTGCGTTTCCTTGAAAGTTTTTAAAAAAAACTCTTTTTAACAAATTCATTTTGTGCAGGTCCTACAATCAGTGAATTCACTGAAATATTTATTTATTGAGGAATTATGTTGAACGGTTCATGTGCTGCGTATATGTTGCCACGTTTTGCATTCATTACTGCCAGAGCAATTCAAACTATTATATTAGACAAAAAAAATCATCTTTCATTATGCTTTAATAGGTGTTCATAGCTTGTTGAAAGCTCCCATTGGGAAGATGCTTGGCGACATGCTGATATCTAAATTCACACCCGCCGATTCCATTTTCTTGAAAGTTTCTAATGCTCTTTCGATAAATCCATTATGTGCATCCTCTTGTTTAAAAATCACCATTTGGAACATGCAAGAATGGAGTTGGAAAACTTTATGAAATTTATCTTTACATCTGCCAATTGCACTTGCTTCACAAGTTTTCAAAGTTAGTCCAACATATGAATATCCCATACGCTCATTGTAGCTTTTTTTTTATTTGGTACGCGTGGGGATGGCCGTGGAGCTTGGCTTTAAAACTTCCAATTGCATTTTATTTGAAAGTTAATGATGTCTTATCAGCAATAGGACGTGCCATGAGACCATATTTCCTCAAGGTAGCATTGTCAAATAGTCTAGATGCCTTGTTTATGCTTTCAATGACTTGCATACATGTCTGCCAGAGCATTTGCAAATGCAACATCTGATGAAATTCCTTTATTCTTCACGGTCTGATGGATGTCTATACACTGTTGAAAACACTTTATTCTTCTATAGGCCGAGGAGAAGGGTGCTAGCAAAGGACATGAAATTTGGCAACGAAATTCATTTTGTTCATATCCTTCACTCATTGTATACCATGAAACACATCTCTTTGAGGCACTCGGTCAAACAGTTAATGTGCCTCTGTCTATGCTTCTTAATTTGGATGTGTATCTACCAGTGCATTTCAAACATAATATCTTTCTGTTATGCTTTTATGATGGACCATAACATGTTTTAAGAACCATAAAACGATAAGGAGATCATGTTGGCAGAGGATGTGGAGCCATTTGCACTGAAAACCTTGAAACTTCTTTCAATAAAAACCCACTTCCAAAATCATGGTGCAGAACAAACAAGAATGTTTACTGTGGCCCGCAGCACCATCAGTTACATTGCTCCTAAGTGGCAGAAGAGTATGGCAGTTACTGTGAAAGCAGACATGTATAGCTTTGGAGTGGTGCCCTTCAAAAATTATGTGTTGTAGGAAAATGTTTGAAATGCAAGTTCCAGAAAATGAAATGGTTTTGTGTGATTAGGTATATGATTGCTTAAAAAATGGTCAACTTGTAAAGTTGGTGGAGCAACAAGATTGTAGAGGTATTGAAGAAACACAGTTGGAAAGAATGGTGTCGGTGGGGCTTGGCGATAACTCTTAACATGCATTGCATGCTTGGATGTCAATGATAACTATCCTTTATTGTTTAGAGCACACATTGATTCTTCCCATGGGAATGGCATGAATTTAGGAGAAGAAAACTACTTTTTTTTAACAATAGAAGATATCTTTTAACTACATGTTACCATATCCCATGTATGTAGGAGCTTTTGGTGGACGTGGAGTTTATTTGCTTTGCCAAAAGTGAAATCTATCTCTCTTTAAAATTTGTAAAATCATCCTTTGTTTTAGTTATCTAGAAGTGAAAGTTGACCTCTACTTTGCCAATTTAGCCAAAAATAAAAGTTGGCGTGAACTTTGCCCGAAGTGCAAGCTGACGTGTATTTAGCCAAAAGTAAAAGTGCACCCCACTAATGTTAACTTGATCAACCGTGCAAGTGCAAAAATTGATGAAACTTGCATAACTTTTGACTGGAGCGTCGGATCTTTATGAAATTTTGGCCAGTTGTCCATAAAGGTAATACAAGGCCATAGACAAAAGGATTCCTCTTGAAATTCAATAGAATTGCCTCTTTAATTGTTTCCATAATCCACGCACAGAAAAATTAAACTTTAAATATCTTGTAAACCGCAAAGCATACGGCTCTGAAACTTTGCCACATTTAGCAAAGGGACATAACAACACTCCTGTAAGAGGATTTTCTCTTAGCTACTTGAAATCTTTAGATTTAATTGTTTTTCTAATTTTGCTGTATAGAACCTCTTCCAACACTTCAACTAAAACAGGTGAAAAATTCCTCCTTTAAATTGGAAAGCAACTTAACACTCAAAGAGAATTAGTGACTAGGGATGACTCAACATAGTAACTTTGACGGAAAAGTTTAAGATTTGGCTGGTTGAGAATGAGGCCAACACAATTGAAATCAAGAAGGCCACATAGCCAGTAGATGTCCAAAAAAAGCAACAAGTTCAGGGGGAGAAAGGAGGACAAATCTTATCCAAGAATCTAATTGTCAAAGTGCGACAATCTCCAACACTTATCAGAGTGTGAATGATACTGTCAGATATGGGTATCCTGAGACAGGAGAAGCTTTGATGATCAAGATAGCAATGGCCACTATGAAGGTGCTTGACAGAGAACCCCCACAAAGAAAGTCTCTTTTCAAAACTACTTGCAAGGCAGGAGGAAAGGTATGTAGAGTTCTGATTGACTCTGGATCACTCAAGGTCAACAAACAGTTGTGGAAGAATAGGCTTGGGTAGAGTTTTAAATTGGACCATACCAGGACAAATTATTGTTTGACATAGCTCAGCTAGATGCTTGCCATCTCCTACTTGGAAGACCATGGAAATACGATTTGAAAGCCCAACATGATGGAGTTAGAAACACCTATTCAATCACCAAGGATGGTGAAAAGACAGAGTTACTATCATTAATGGAGAAGGAGGTAGAATCAAAAGGGAAAGAAGTCAAGGTGATGATGGTAGAAGGGAAACAGTTTATGACAGAAATAGCAGAAGAAGGAGTAGTTGCATATGTTCTAATTCCATGCCTAAAGGTGAACAAGGAGCATCAGCAAGAAGTCAAGGGAGAGAAGAAGCAAAGGTTCATAGACCTTGTTGTCCAAGGACTATTGGACAAATACAAAGGCATCATCTCTGATGGAATGCCAAGGTCCCTACCACCAATAAGGGACATCAGTCATTGCATAGATATAATCCTGGATCTACACTTCCAAACAAGGCAGCATACAAGCTTACACTAGAATGAAGAGGTAGCAAGGCAGATTGAGGAATTGTTGAAGATAGGCCTAATTGGCAAAAGCTTAAGCCCATGTGCAGTACCAGCTATACTAGCACCAAAGAAGGAAGGCACTTGGAGACTTTGCACTAATTCAAGGGCTATTAACAAGATCACAATCAAGTATAGGTTCCCCATACCCAGGATAGAGGATTTGCTTGATTTTTTAGGAGGTGCCAAATATTTCACAAAAATAGATTTGAAAAGTGGCTATCATCATATCAGGATTAGGCCAGGGGATGAATAGAAAATGGCATTTAAAACCAATGAAGGGTTGTATGAGTGGATGGTCATGCCTTTTGGTTTATCCAATTCTCCTAGTACATTTATGAGGTTGATGAATGAGGTCTTGAGAGAATTTATAGGCAAATGTTTCATAGTATATCTAGATGACATTCTAATTTTCAGTAATACAAGGGAAGAACACCTCAAACATATAGACCTGGTCCTTAAAAGGTTACATGAAGAACAACTAATGATAAACTTGGAGAAGTGTTTGTTTATGCAGGAGGAGATCATCTACTTGGGTTTTGTCATCTCACATGGCAAACTGCAAATGGATCAAGAGAAGGTAAGTGCCATATTGTCTTGGCCAACTCCTAGAACCATTAATGATGTCAGAAGTTTCCATGGGTTAGCAACCTTCTATAGGAAGTTTATAAGAGGGTTTAGTCATGTCTATGCACCCATGCTTGACACCATAAAAGGAGGACAGAAGTGCAGATTTACTTGGACAAAGGAGGCAGATGATTCATTTGAGACATTGAAGAAGATGGTGGCACAATAGCCAGTCCTTACACTTCCTGATTTCAATAAAATTTTTTAGGTAGAATGTGATGCAAGTCACATGGTAATTGGAGCAGTACTCAGTCAAGAAGGTAGGCCTATTGCATTTTTTAGTGAGAAATTAAATGATGCTAAGAAGAGATATTCATCCTATGATTTGGAGATGTATGCTCTAGTCTAGTCACTAAAGAAGTGGAGGCCTTACTTGATGCCAAAGGAATTCATAGTCTTTACAAATAATGAGGACCTTAGTTTCATAAATAGCCAAGAGAAACTGAACCATAGACACATGAAGTGGGTGGAAACTTTGCAAGCTTTCACTTTCACACTCAAGCACAAGAAAGGGGTCAAGAATAAGGTAGCTGATGCTTTGAGCAGGAGGGCTCTCACCCTAAATCGGATTTAATTGGAAAGTGTTTGAATTGATTCCTTAAAGACTATGTATGATACTGATGAATACTTTGGAGAGATCTACAACGTGTGTACTTCTTTTGGAGATAAATATCATGTTGAGTATTCCAAATTTCTGATACAAGATGGATTACTGTTCAAAGGAGGACAGTTGTGTATCCCCCGATGTTCTATGAGGCTGAACATCATTAAGGAGAAGCATTGTGGAGCCATGGTGGGACATTTTGGTCTAGATAAGACTTTGGATCTTGTGAAGAGGCATTACTTTTGGCCAAAGTTGCAGTCAAATGTGAGGAAATTTGTGGAATCATGTGTGATATGTCAGAAAGCAAAAGGTAGATCTACTAATGCAGGTTTATATCAGCCATTGCCCATTCCTTCTAGGCCATGGGAGAGCATAAGTATGGATTTTGTGTTAGGTTTACCTAGAACAAGGAAGGGATGTGATAGTATTTTTGTGGTAGTAGATAGATTCAGTAAAATGGCACATTTCTTGCCATGTAAAACTACTTGTGATGCTTCATATGTTGTAGACCTATTTTTCAAGGAGATAGTGAGGATTCATGGATTGCCATTGAGCATACTGTCAGATAGAGATGTGAAATTTATTAGCCATTTTTGGAGGACTCTTTGGAAGAAGCTTGGTACCAATTTGTCCTTCTCATCAGCTTATCATCCTCAAACTAATGAACAGACTGAAGTAGTTAACCATTCATTGGGAAATTTGCTAAGGTGTTTGACAAGGTAGCATGGAGAGAAGTGGGATAACATCCTATCATAGGCCAAATTTTCCTATAATGACACTGTCAATAGGAGTACAGGGAAATCACCTTTCCAAGTGGTGTATGGTATTCATCCAAGAGGTATTTTGGAGTTAACAGATTTACCTACAGGAGAGTCTATTAGTGCACATGGAGAAGCTTTTGCAGTAGCAATCAAAGAGGTGCATGATCAAGTCAAGACTCAACTCCAGCAAACTACATTGAAGTATAAAGAATATGCTGACAAGAAGAAGAGAGATGTACAGTTTGATGTTGGAGATTTGGTGTGGGTTAATTTGAAGAAGGAAAGACTTCCAAAAGGTAAATATACCAAACTCATGCAGAGGAAGATTGGACCATGTCAGATTTTGAAGAAATGTGGACAGAATGCCTATGAGAGCCAACTTCCTTCTGATCTTGGATTGTCACCTATCTTCAATGTATGTGATTTAACTCCATACAGATCTAATCCAAATGAAATACAAGATACCATCACTGATGAAATTCCTAAGCACGATCCACCACAATTGTAGAAGATTTTAGACTCTAGAGTAACAAAAAAAACAAGGAACAAAGAATATATGGAATACTTGGTGGCTTGGCAAGGAAAACCTGATACAGAGGTAGTTTGGATGACTGAAAAATAGATCAACAAACATGGTGTAGACCTACAAACTCTCATCTCAAGTGGACTTGAGATTTCTTCTCTCGGGGAGTATGGTGTAGGAGCACCCCTTCAAAAAGAAGACTAGGACTTAATATAGTATGTTTTATGCATTTGAATGTAATAAGGTCAGTTTGACCAATTCCTATTTGTAAGTCAATCTAGGTTTATGTGCAAGTCGGTTAGTAAGTTGTTATGTTAGTTGTCATCTCCCAGCTGCTTGGAAGTGTCTCCCAGCCGCTGGGAATCAAATTTGTACTACTCTCAGGAGTAGATATTTATAACCTAGATCAGATTGCTTTTAGAGGTATGTAGAATAGAGGAGACAAATTGTCATAGACCGATTGGAGATTGGATAGTGCAGTAATTGTGCAATCAGTTGTTGAACTGTGAAACTAGATCTTTGGATGCATTTTGAAATCATAATCAAGGAGATTCTGTTGGTGTTGTTTTGTTGTGTTTTGAATTCACTGTGTAGTCAATTTTCTGTTTCGCATTCGAGATGGGTACTTAACCCATTCCACCGGTTGGATTATTTCATAATCGATGGAATGGTTGTATATATTAGTTTAGGGTTTTGTTTTTGTTTGTCCATGTTTAGATTCGTAGGATTGGTTATAGCCTTGAAGAATCCTAGCATGTGTATGTGCTAGGTTGACAAAGTGCAGAGGGCTGCATATTAGCGGGAGGAACAGTTGGAACAATTGTAGGAATAAAATAGATTAAAAAAACTAGGAAAATCCGCGGGTTTCAAAAGATATACAATTTGTGTGTATATCACTTTTGTATGTGGGATATACAAGTTGTGAGTATATCGCTATCGTATATTCCTGCATATATTGCTTTTGTCTATCGCTGTTGTATGTGAGGAACATACATCAAAAATGTGCAAGGCTGTCGGCATACAAATGGAGTCAAAGTTTGGTCAAACGCATATTTGAATCGAATATACATTTCCTGTATATATCATTTTTGTTTATCAGGGACATTTCATGTGTATACCGTAGTTGTATGATTGTGAGTATCCCGCAGATGTATATGGCGGATTGTACATTGTGAATGTACATCGGGTTGATACAAGGAAAGTCAACGTTTGACTTCGGCGAAGGTATATTTCGAAGGTATATTTGGCAAATGCATGTTTTGCATTGTATGTTTTTTAATGTATATTGGAATATACATTCCGCAAATACATTGGGTTGAGATACCTAAGGTTACCAGCTGCGAAGGTAATAGGAATCGACAGCAGGGGGTCGTCATTTGTATGTTCTGATTGCACAAAGAAATTGTATGTTGAGACCTACATTTTCTATAGATACAAATAGTGACCGGTAGAAACAGGTAAGAGCATCAGACTCACCGATGATAAGAGGTTAAGTCTTATATGTTGAAGAACGTACATTTTAATGTACATTGACAGGAATACAAGCGCCCGATACATTTTATGACTGGCCATGGTAAACCAGTACGCAAAACACTGTAGCAAACTGGTGGTAATGAGTCAAGTATTGTATATAGATTGAGAGTGCGATTTATGAGCATTTCATTGTTTGATTGACAGCTTCCCCATGGCAGCTCTGCACCAATTATGTGCATATCCCTAACCCTTAAGAAGACCAATTTCATATATATTTTTTGTATGGTGGGGAGGTAATAAAAAGTATCAAAGAGGATAAGTGTCATGCCCATATCACATAGGGACAATACATCATGACAATTTTTTTTTTGTTTGAATAATACATCTCTAACAAGACTTTGTTACACTACTCAAGTAGTGCAATCATGCACACTCAACATCATGGCACATGCAACACACAAAGGGTATGTCACATTATGTAGGGAAGGGGGATTTGAAGAGAGTAGGTGATGCAGAACCCAATCCACACACCCAACAAAGATGAAAGTAACCTATTTAGGGCTATGGTGTCACCTTTCAGGATGACTCAAGGGAGCATCCTCCATAAGCAATACTTCTTCTAGATTCATAGGTGGAAGTGGATCTATCACACCTACAATGTGCGACCTATATTTATAGGTAGTTTTCCATTGCTATATATGTGTGGAAAGGAAATATTGATAGAAACAGAATATTAAAAATCCTTATAAAAATATTCATTAAATTAAGCATTCCAATCAGACTAAACTATCCAATCAATTCAAGAGAATACATATAACTAACTATGTAAAATGATATTTAAATAAACATAAATGTGAGTATGACAACATATTAATTCACAAGCCATATCTGATTTAAAACTAAATCAAAAGTAAATCAAAACTAACTAGCAAGAAGGGTTCCAACTTCTAAGTTAAGTACAAATCTAATTAACAATTAAAAATATGCAAAAGTTTCCTTCCATATCCTCCTCTACTCCTCCTCCTCCTCCTCTTCTTCTTCTCCTTGTTCTGCTTCTTATTCTTCTCCTTCTTCTTCTTCTTCTCCTTCTCCTTGTCCTTGTCCTTCTCCATCTCCTTCTTCTTCTTCTTCTCCTTCTCCATCTCCTCCTTCTTCTTCTTCTCCTTCTCCATCTCCTTCTTCTCCTCCATCTCCTCCTTCCTTTTCTCCTTCTCCTTCTTCTTCTTCTTCTCCTTCTCCTTCTCCTTCTCCTTCTCCTTCTCCTTCTCCTTTTTCTCCTCCTTCTGCTCCTTCTTCTACTCCTTCTTCTCCTTCTCCTTCTTCGACTTCTCCTGCTTCTCCTTCTTCTACTTCTTTTGCTTCTGTTCCTTCTTCTTCTCCTCTTCCTCCTCCTCCTCCCCCTCTTCTTCCTCGTCTTCTTCTTCATCTTCTTCTTCTTCATCATCTTCTTCTTCTCCTTATTCTCCTCCTTCTGCTTCTCCTTCTCCTTCTCCTCCTACTTCTCCTTCTCCTCCTTCTCCTTCTCCTTCTCCTACTCCTTCTTCTCCTTCTTCTCAAGAACACGCTTCATGCACGATCTAAATTACACCTTGTGGACCAATTTGAATATAGGAACATGATCAAGAGACATCCACAAGCACATTATAATCACTAGGAATAACCACATGATCTGTAACAACTCTATCAACAAGATTCTTCAAATTAGAGCACAAGAACAACACTGCCAGCCACTGTCATGAGTAAAAGATAGCTTGTGGAACACCAAATCACGAACCATTACACTTGAAGAAATTAATCATCATCATAGACTTACTTCCAGAACTGCAGACCAAAATACTTCAATCTGGAGGAATGTGGAGCAAACACTTTCTCCCTGTCACCATCAAACACACAGAAAAAGTTATTTTCACTCTGGTGAACATATCTCACTCAATTCTTTATACCGGAGGCTCAAACTTGGAATATAACATCTTCAAACAGGATTCTAAATAAATTCCAATCCACGGGTAAAGATATTCATTCTTCAAGAAATACAGAGCATTCTTCTGGATTGTTCTTCTACATGTAATGCACTGTTTCTACTACAACACATTGTTATCACTAGAGGGGCTAATTTTCACAATATCCTCAACAAAGTAAGAGCACAATTGACACCAATGGAAACATAGATATGTTGAGATCAATGACAACACCAATTAGGCACATACTTGTAACAATCTCCCTCTTTGTCATTGATGGCAACATATGATGTGAAAAACTAAAAAGATCATCAAGACAAGATTCTCCCCCTTTCTCTTTACACAATTGCATTCTTTCTCCCCCTAAGTTTTTCACACGATTTCTCTCCCCCTTTGGCATCAATGGTAAAGGCCGCATACTTGCATGTTTCTGCTCTAATCCATTTACTTTACTAGAAACACATAGCTACTCCCCCTGAGAGGTAGCCTTCAGAACATCAATCTAGATCAAGAAATGACACTTTGAGCTCCACTAGATTGATGTATTCCTATGCATCTTAGTTCAGGATAGGAGTAATGACCCCTAACTTTTCTCTGAGATACTCAAAGGTATCTTTTGGCAGAGGCTTAGTGAATATGTCTACAATCTGATCCTTTGTGGACACATATTCCAACTTTACTTCATTCTCTGTCACCTTCTCTCTCAAAAAGTGATACATTATTGATATGTGCTTTGTTCTTGAGTGCATCACTAGATTCTTTGAAATGTATATGGCACTTGTATTGTCACAAAAGATTGCAATTGGATCTTCATACACAAGTCTTATATCCTTCAAAGTCTGCTTCATACATAATACTTGAGTGCAACAACACGGTGCTGCAATATACTCTACTTCTGCAGTTGACAAAGATATTGAATTTTGTTTCTTGCTCAACCATGAGACCAATCTATTACCCAAGAAGAAGACACCTCCACTTGTACTCTTTCTATCATCAACATCTTCAGCCCAATCTGTATCTGTATAAGCACTGAGAATGAAATCATTGTCCTTGGGATACCATAAGCCATAATCTGGAGTACCTTTAAAATACCTCAGGATTCTTTTGACTACCATCACATGTGATTCTCTTTGATCAGCTTGAAACCTTCCAACAAGATAGACTACATGCATAATATCAGGCCTAGTTTGAGTTAGATAAAGCAATCCTCTAATCATGGATCTGTATTTTTTCTAATAAGCCTTAGGTGATTCATTAGCTTTTCTCAACTTGCAACTAGTCACCATGGGAGTACACACCAGTTTAGAGTCTTCCATCCCAAACTTCTTCAACAACTCTTTCACATACTTAGACTGAGATATGAAGATTCCTTTATCTGATTGATTAATTTGCAGACCAAAAAATAAATTTATTTCACCAAACATGGACATTTCAAATTCACTTTTCATCTCACCAACAAACTTTATGCACATACCTTCATTTCCTCCAAAGATAATGTCATCAACAAAGACCTCAACAATCAAGATCTGATCATCATTAATTTTGAAGTACAAATTGCTATCTGCAGTACCTTTACTAAATCCCAATTGTAATAAGTAGTTGTCTAACCTTGCATACCAGGCTCTAGGACCTTGTTTGAGTCCATACAATGCTTTCTTCAACCTGCATACCATATCACCTTGATTTGACAATTGGAATCCCTCTGGTTGCTCAATGTATATTTCCTCTTCTAATTCACCATTTAGGAAGGTAGATTTCACATCCATTTGATATACCTTAAAGGCTTTGTGAGCTGCAAATGCCAGAAACATTCTGATTGCTTCAATCTGAGCTACTGGGGCAAAGGTTTCTTCAAAATCTATCCCTTCAATTTGAGAATATCCTTTACATACAAGTCTTTCTTTATTCCATACAACTTCTCCATTTTCATTCAGCTTGTTCCTGAAGACCCATTTTGTTCCAATAACATTTTTGTTAGCAGGTCTAGGAACTAATTCCCAAGTTTCATTCTTCTCTATCTGCAATAGTTCTTCCTCCATTGCCTTTACCTAGTTTTCATCATTGCATGCTTCATTCACAGTTTTTGGTTCAATCTTTGAAAGAAAATAGTAATTGACTTGCTCCTCTGCAACTCTTTTTCTTGTTAGCACACCTTTGTTCTTGTCACCTATAATCTGATCTTTAGAATGATTGATCCTTACATACCTAGTAGTCTTGACAACACTTTCTAGAACCTCTTCTTCATCCTGAGTGTCTGCTTGCTCATCTTTCTCTTCAATTACTATAGTCACAGGTTCATCTGGTTCATAACAACTCAGGTCTGATATTCTTTCTTTGCCTTCATCTACCTTCACATTTGCACTCTTAACAATCTTTTTAAGCTTTTGTTGTAGCACCAGTAAGCCTTACTCTTGGTAGAGTATCCAAGAAAGATTCCTTCATCACATCTTAAATCAATATTTCCTAGATCTTCATCTCTCCTAATATAACATTTGCTTCCAAAGACTTTAAAATATTTTACTGTAGGAATTCATCCATACCACAATTCATAGGGAGTTTTAGTACCATTACCTTTCACTTGAACTCTATTTTGAATGTAGACAAGATCATGAATAGCTTCTTTCCAAAAGACTTATGGAAGACCTTCTTCCTTCATCATTATCCTAGCAACCTCCTAAACTATCCTGTTCTTCATTTCCACAACTCCATTCTACTGAGGAGTCCTAGGTGCAGACAACGGTATCTTTATCCCATGTTCTTCACCAAAAATGTTGAATTCATTTGATGTTAACTCACCTCCTTTATCAGATCTCAAGAATTTGATCTTCAAATCTATTTCATTCTCAACCATTGCCTTGAAAGATTTGAACTTCTCCAGGGCTTCTAATTTATCTCTTAGAAAATTAACCCAAGTCATTCTAGAATAATCATCAATAAGAAACATGAAGCACCTGTCACCTTGTAGACTTCTCACCCTTGTAGGACCACAGAGATCTGTATACACTAGATCCAACAAACTAGTAGAAAATTGTTCTTCGCTCTTGAAACTTGTCCTTATCTGCTTTCCCAACTGACATTCCTTACAAATTGAGTTGGAGGGTTTCACAAGTTTTGGTAAATCTCTCACAGCTTGACTTGAGCTTATCTTTAGCAGACTATCAAAGTTTATATGACACATCCTTCTATGCCACAACCAACTTTCATCTGCTTGAACCAATAAACAATAATGATTAGTTCCTCTCAATTGATAGATGTTACCTTTTGTCTTCTTACCTGTAGCAATCACAGTTCCAGAACTTTCCGTGATCTTGTACCCATTATGTTTGAATCTTAGATCATATCCTTTGTCACAAATCTAACCAACACTCAAAATATTATGCTTCAAACCCTTCACATACAGAACATTGTTAGTATTATGCTTTCCATCAAATGAAATAGACCCTTTTCCACAAATCTTACCAGTTGCATTATTTCCAAACCTAACTAGTCCTCCATCATACTTTTTCAAACTTAGTTTTATCACTGGTCATGTGATATGAGCATCCACTATCAATAATCCATTCATCCTTATCTTTCTCAACTTGAATAGCCAAAGCACTTTCTTCTACTAGTTTTTCATCCTTCACACAGCTAGCAAGATTAGTAGACACAACATCTTCTTTTATAGCAATAAACATGCATTCATTTGCACTAGTGTTAGCATCATCAGATTCATCATCAGTCACCCCTTCATCATCAAAATCTCTAAAATAGTAGCATTTTTTTGGGACTCTAGGCCTGCTCTCATGTTTCTTCCTATTTCTTTCAATTCTTTCAGGACATCTAGAAGCATAATGACCTACTTTACCACAAGAGAAACATTTGAAAGGTAATTTACCTTTGAAATTATTGGAATCTCTTTGAAGCATGTCAAAAAAGTTGGCTTTAATTTCATCAAAGTCATCATCCACCTTGTATTTCTTAGCTTTAGAGATCTCTGCTGAAGTATTGGCTTTAAAAGATGATTCAACTTTAGGTAGGGCATCAGCAAATTCTCTCATCTCAAAGGCTATAAGCTTTCCAAGTAACTGATCTCTGTCAATAGTTTTCATAGTCATGAATTCTTCAATTGCAGTCACCTTGTGACTATATGACTTTGATAGTGATCTGAGAATTTTCATCACAACTTCCTTATCACCGAGAGCTCCTCCCATACCCTTTACTCTAGTGACAAGTTCATGAACTCTTTGCATAAAGGTTGTTATGTTTTCATCTTCATCTTCAAACCCTCATACCTCACTTTCAGACTTTGCAACTTGGCTTCTTTTATAGAATCATCTCCTCCATAGAAATTTTTTAGCTTATCCCATACTTCATTTGTAGTTTCAAGATCCACAACTTTTGTCAGCACAAAGTCACTTAAGGAACTTAGTAGAGCATCCTTTGCTTTGACATACACCTCATATTATTTGATTTCATCTTCAGTCATCAAACCATTTAGAGGCATGGTATATTTTGCTTGTGCAACTTTCCATACTTTATAACCAAGACAAAGAAGATGGATTTTCATTCGTACCTTCCAAAGAACATAATTTGTCCCATCACAATGCAGAGCTTCCTTCTTATAAGACATCTTAGATCTTCCTCAAGCTTTTAGTCTTTCTTTAGAGGAACCTTGCTCTGATACCAATTGTTGGACTACACCAGACAACTGAGAGGGGGGGTGAATCAGTTGTCCTAAAACTTTTAACCAAATATGATCATCAACTTATCAATTACTAATATTTAGATATAACCATGAAAGCATTAAATGAGAAACTCAACAAAAAAGCATAAACAACACAAGAGACACCATATTTTTACGTGGAAAACCCTAAAAGGGAAAAACCACAGTGGGTGTTAGCCCACAGAAATATATAAGTTATATCAATACTAAAAAATAGAGGCCCACTGCCCAAATTCCTCACTGCAAGGAAAGGCTCATGGCTCACTGCCAAAGGGTTGAACTAAGATAACAACATCTACTTCATGCCAAAGTTTAGTTCCATTGAAGCACAAACACCTATGCTCTACTCTGCTACCTTACTTCATTGTATCTTCACATCTTCACACTTGGATACATTTTCACGACTCAATTACAAGTATTTATACACTACATCAACCTTGGAATGATCATTAAGGTTGGCATTACAATCATCAACCATTGGAATAATCTTCAAGGTCAGTATTACAAACATACATAAAGTAGGTCTGGACCTAATACAAATTTAACTAAGGAAAAGATGTAATAATGTATGTGGATCATGCCACACATTAGTTGGGACTCAAACATAATCTTCCATGCTACAACATGCTATCACAATCTTTGATGCATCTTCGTAAGTGATGAATTCAACCAGGTCAGCCAAGACTGATGCTAACACAAGCATTCTCAAGAACATGCTTCATGCACGATCTGAATTACACCTTACAGACCAATCCAAATGTAGGAGCATGATCAGGAGACATCCACAAGCACATTGTAATCACCAGGAACAATCGCATGATCTCTAACAACTCTATCAACAAGATTCTTCAAACTAGAGCACAAGAACAACACTGCCAGCCACTGTCATGAGTAAAAGATAGCTTGTGGACCACCAAATCACGAACCATTACACTTGAAGAAATTAATCATCATCACAAATTTACTTCTAGAACTATAGACCAAAATACTTCAATGCGGAGGAATGCGGAGCAAAACACTTCATCCCTGTCACCATCAAACACATAGAAAAAGTTGTTTTCACTCTGGTGACCATATCTCACTCAATTCTTCATACCGTAGGCTCAAACTCAAAATATAACATCTTCAAACAAGATTCTAAATAACTTCCGATCTGTAGGTAAAGATATTCATTCTTCAAGAAATGTGGAGCATTCTTCTGGACTATTCTTCTGCATGTAATGCACTGTTTCTACTGTAACACATTGTTATCACCAGAGGGGCTAATTTTCTCAATATCCTCAACAAAGTAAGAGCACATTTGAGACCAATGGCAACACAGATATGTTGACATCAATGACAACACCGATTAGGCACATACTTGTAACACATGATGGGCAAAACAATACATCTATGTGGCAATGAAAATGCTAAAAAAAAGACTTAAGAAACTTTGCATAAATTTTCAATGGGTTATCTACACAATCAAAAAAATATGTAGGAGTAAAATTTGTCAAAAAGAAAATGTAGTCTATGGGCTATTATTTTCTTTCTTGAAAAAATCTAAATTAATTTGGAGAAAATTAGATATTTCATTGAGGTACTATTAAAATTTCTAGAAAAAAATAAAAAAGAAGGTGTCGTGTTCCTACCAACCTAAGTGTGAGTAAAAAATATATTTTTCAAATCTTTAGATATAATTAAAGGACACATATGTAGATGTGAGGCATATTTTTGATAAAAAAAATTATAAGTGTAATATCAAAAATTGCATACCCTTGCAATTTTTGTGTTATGTTTTGGGGCTTTCTTTAGTGTTCGTAACTCTTAGCACATTATTAGGTCCATTTGATATTTCATTAACCTTTTCCTACCCTTAGTGCCAACTTGTGTTTTGCATTTTTGTGGGTTTTCCTATTTTCTATGTTAACAAGTTTTACATCCATGTTTATCTTGTGATATGTTGATTGTTGAGTATTTAGATGACCTATTTCACTTGGATGCCAATGCAATGTATAGATTTCTATGTAATGTATTAGCATCCAATTATCACATTTCTTCCATTGAACACACCTTGTAACCACCCTAGGATGATTCCAATGGCCAATTTGAATGGCATGCCTCATCATCTTCCTTCTTGGCTCTAATTTCACAATCCCACTCAATATTGTAATATATGAAGCTCACTACTCTCTTTTACAAGTACTCTCTTGGTTTAAGCTCTTGCTATGATTGTTACCAACATTCTTTCCATGATTCAAAGGTTCTTTAAGCATACTGCATTCCAAAATTGGTCTTATTGGCACTTTTATATTCTTGAGGCCATCTTGGTTATGATTTCCTATAGGTATTCATATCCATCTCAATTTGAGATGATTGTGTTCAAAACTTTTCCTTTTTGCTCTCATTTTGTAATTATATTTGTAAACTCTTTGGTGTTGTTGGAACTTGTTTGGTTCTACATTTTATTTGACACTCTCATACACACTAGTTTGTCAATTTGTGTAGACCTACGATTGATATTGATAGATTTTTCTTTGTTTCTTTTAGTTCTAGATTTAATTAGGCTAGGTGCATACACATTTCTGTTTCCTCTTCATCACCAACTATCTATGGAATCCAAAAGTCTAAAATAGGGGATTGACTATTGATGACAAGTTCCCATGCAATCAAAACCTTCTATTCTATATAAGTAAGAAGTTTACAAGATATATAAACACATAGAGTTTTTCTTATACTTTTGGCATCGTATTCATTTTGTTTTTTTATTTTATTTGATTAGTTTAGCTTCATTTTTATCATTTATGTGTTCTTTTATTTTTATTATTGTGCTTGCATCATAGTGTATAGAGAACTAGAAATGTAGAAAAATATTTGAGTTTTACAACTTTCTAGGACAACATCATGTGAACAAGACTACAACACTTAACTTGGATGACAACACATCATGTGAACATTTGTGGATCATTTTAGTGTCTAAGGAAGAGGGCTTATGAGTAAGTTTACTAGGTATGTTCTAAATTCTTCTTTGATGTCACGAGTTTCATTTTTTCGTTATGTTAATCAACTTCTAGCAATTAGTATTTTTCATAACCCAACTCCTCTTTTCTCTAACATAGTTTAAGTAAGAAAGGGAGAATTTATCTAAATAGGATTCTGTTAGTTTTATGTTAACAATAATAGAATCAAATTGTAAAACACAAATACATTTCCTTTTGTTCAATCTTATCTAGAGTATAAGGAATAGTGTAAAACTTCAAAACAAAACAGGTTGCAATTTCTTTTCTTACAATAAGTGAATAACTAGTTATGAATTTTTTACTGACTTTTAAAAATATTAAAAAATAATTTTCTATCCAACCTAACTTGTTCAAAAGACTATGAAATTTAAATTTTATTTTTTTTACCTATAGCCAATGTAGATTTTTCAACTTGCATGTCTATTGGGAATTTAGACATAATATATGTAAAAAATTATTAATAATTACCTATTAAATTATAGTCAAGCATGTATTATATTTTTAGAATCTTGAAAATTTCTAAGATATACCCTTTTTTATTTTATCAAATTTGGATTAAATAAATTTTGTAATCATTAGGGGTGAAGTTGAGATAAATCTATGAAAACATCCTAGCTCATTATTTGCGTGGAAAATGTAGGTTTGGATTCACAAGCCTAATTCAAATGCAATATTTTTTTGAGGGGGGACTTCTTAAATCAAAATGGATATCTATTTTGAAGAAATTAATATAAATTGATATCTAAATTTGAAGGTGAATTTTTTTAATCCAAATTTGAAATTTTTTTGAAGAAACGAATATAAATTTCACCAATTTGGAGGTGAAATTTTGAAAAAATATTTCTAAAATGGATACTCATTTTGTTTTCATAATGGATATCCAATTTTAAAATAGATATCTATTTTTTTTTGACTTCCCAAGCCAAAAAAAGTTAAAATTTTGAGCCTAAATTGGGTTTCACAATTTTGGCTAATAGTTTTAGATGAATTTCTCCTCCATTTCACTATTTGGCCCATGTCATTGTCTTACACTCACCCAATTTAATACCAAATGTCAAGAAATTTAATAGAAAATAATAGAAATACTTAATAATAGAAGATAGATCTCACAACTCAATAACGTGTCAAAAATTTCTATAAAATCTAAATTGCAGGGTCAACTTCAAATCACCATATCTCCCATAATATTGATTCAAATCTTTTTTTAACAAAAGGTGTATAACACCTAAAATATATATTAATAGATATAAAAGTATTACAAGGAAAGGAAGTAACCAAAAAGGTTGGAAATACTACATGCAAAACAATGGCCCCATACCAGATAAAAGGTAGTCATTATCAACCAAAAAATAGCTCTGATATTAGCTATATTATAGCCTTAACATAGAAAATTACCCCCAAGTAGCTCATGGGAAGCTAGATATACACTTTAAGAATAAACAAAAAATGCATATAGTAGACAAAAAGAACCAGTATATTTGATTTAAATAGGGTGCTCATTGATAATGATCTTGATGGGTTGATTAACTTCAATCCCATCATCCTAGTCTTTATCAACATATTGATTCAAATCTTTAATGTGAACATTTTTTATAAATCTCTTAAAGTCCTCTCTTTAGTGAATCCAAAATCACATTTTTCAAAGAGCTCTATGAAGCACATGACCTTCGGCAAGAAATTTAGCCATTAATAGAAAAAGTTAGCAACAAAAAATATTCCCACTTTTCCTTAGAAAGAGATCTAATACCAAATGTTAAGAACCTTATTGGAAGGAAGCCACTCCACACTATATATCTCAATATGATAACCAAGCACATACAATATTCTTGACATCTCTCATATAAGTCTCTTACATTTACTATATACTACTCAACTACCTACCACTACTACTTATCCATACATGTGGGATAAATACATTATTTTATTTTTCAAGTGGGATGACTTACAAAGCATATGCACCCCAATATATTATTTATTACTATCCAATACACTATAATACTATACCCCTAGGTACATTACATTGGGACTATTGAGGAAAAATAACAATTTAGCTAAGATGTATTAGCCAAAAGAATTTTCACTACTTTCACATTAGGATTGAACTAGTTTTTCTATTATTTAATAAAATGATTCTACAATCCCAAAAGTGCTTTGAATAAAGCAAATGAATAATTTTATTTTGCAAAGATAAATGAAATAAATTCTAATAAAGTGATAATTAATGAAAACTAGAAAGTGATCTATAGATTTTTGTTACAGAACTAAAAAGAGGAACATGAAAGGAACCTAGTGCTAGATGGAGGATGCCACTACCCAATATGCCAATGCATCATGTATACATTTGTACACATCACATGGACATCTATGTATCATGCTATAGTCCAAAAAGTGTGAAAATGAAAAACTTTAATTCGATTACTGGTTATTTCACTCAACATGCACAACAAAAGATAATGACAACTTCCACTAACTTCTAGGTGAAAAAAATAAGATAAAACCAAAGGGTTATTACTGTTATGTTTAAAAGAAATAAGTGAAATAATATAAATGAAGAGGGGATATCTACAAAACCAACATGGGGTTGAAATCTCCTCTCTTAAGCCTATAACCTACTAGAAAATGAGAAAAGGTTGGGGTTGTTTGGGGGTTTGCCTTTAGGTCAAGCCCCTATAGTAGTCTTTCAACCTCCAGGGATAGACAATATGGAGAAACATCAAAAAAATAAGTGTGTTATCTTAATTTCTAAGTGTATCTAGAAAAATAATAGTTGTGGCAATGATAGAAATGAGAATGCAAAAACTATTCTACTCAAACTAGAGAAAATTAGTGTGCTATGGAAAGAGAGATAGGAAATTAAGGAACTCATAAAATGCTACAAAAACATAAGTGAGTTGAACAAATGGAATAAACAAAGAAAGGGAAATAATATAACACAATCACCGCAAAACCATAGATGAGAGATACCTAGTCAAGAACATGGCTCAAGGAAGAGCCCAATAGCAAGTGGTGGTTCCAGAAAAATCCTATGACAGCATAAAGATTCAAAAGATGATCACATGAACTTGAAAAGCACAAGACAAGTTCATTGCATGCTATAGAAATCAATGAATATTGCAAATAATACTGGTAAGAATACTTACAAATATAAAAATCTACTGAAATCAATAATGGACTTGCAAGAAGTCCTTCAATATTAGCAAGATACAATTCAAAGAGAGTATCATAGAGGGAGAAAAGGGAAGGTAGGTCAAAAGAAGCTATTTGAGGGTCATGGAGGTGTTACACAAGATCATGCATGTCATAAAAGGTGGTAAGTAATGCTAAAAAATGGTCATTGGGTGGAAGATAGGATCAAGATTCTAGTGTGTTGCATAGACATCCACCCTAAGTGCTAGTGTCCAACTGACATCAACTTTTGAAATCTTAGAACACCTTAGGACAAGCAAAGGATTACGACATTTAAAAATAATTCACAAAAAGTACACATAAGGGTTGAAACATAATACAAACACAACATGTTGTGGGTTGGAAGAGGTTAAGGAAGGGCTAAAATGGATCTAAAACATGTTAGGGGAGTGGACACTAAAATGATAAAAAAAAGTAGAGTGGTATACAATTTTGTACATTACATTTAGCCCCCACTTTAGTGAGATTATGACCCTAGGTGATATGCTATGATAAAGTACATAAAGGAAATAACATCATAAAAGTTACCTAAAAAAGGATATTGTGAGGATGCAAGGAGTTGTTCAGGTGTAGAAATGAAGCCCCCATGTTGAAAAACCTATAAAACCTCAGTATTAAACAATAAAGACCTATGCAAAAGGCAATGTCAGAACCACATATAGAATCTACACAAAAGAGGATTAGATCTAATATGATTTTTCCAAAACACTAATGTTAGAGGATCATATAATCGGATGCACATAAATATAAGCCTAAAAAGGCATACATAAAACATACAAGAAAGAAGAAGGAGAAGATAGATAGAAGCCATCTCTAGTGTTGTATTGCTAGTAGGATGCCAAGTATGGTTCTAGGAATAACACACTGTGAGTTCTAGGAACCACACCAAATCTCTTTGAATCACAAGAACTAGAAAACTATGTTGCTAGGTGACTCACAAGAAGTACTAAAAGTAGCAAAAAATGGAGCACAACTAGCCAAAATTGTGTCGCTAGGTAGCCCATGTGTAAAAACAATGTAGGGATTATATTGAATAGAATGGCTAGATAATCCTGATAAGAGTGGTTAGTCTAAGCAAGTACATCTACTTAGGACCACAATCTACTAACACTACATGGAGCAAAAGCTTTAGGGAGCATACCATCAATGTGGTGTTTGTATATGTGAGAATCATAAAATATGCCCCCCACCTTAAAATAATTGCATAAATCAAAAGGATGAAATTGATTTTAAGGTAGAATAAGAGGAAAGAGGTGAACGAACTTTAGGAAATATATATGAAGAGATATGTTTCAAAAGCCATTGTTGAGAAAAGGTGCCTCCAAGAAGAGGAACCCAAAGTGATGTTATAGGAATGATACACAAAAGCTTGTGTGATCATGGAATGACATTGAGCAATGTTAAAACATATCACATAAAAATCAAGAGGCATCACAAGAACTCAACGGGATCTATGTGCTTGGGGTTAATATAAATATAAAGGAGTCAAATATTATTAAGGGATAAGGATATAATCATCATCATCCCCCAAGCATGTAGAACTATGAGCACAAAGGAAGAATGTAACATGAAAATAAAATTTTGGGTCAACATAGAAGGAAGCTAAATCTCCCAATGCTTTGCATCATCCCCCAAATGTTCAAAAACTCAAGTAGAAAACATATAGGGGAATATAGATACAAATAGAACAATGAGACAATTCTTTTGTTCCTTCTATATCCACGTGCCAACAAGGCCATTTTGGATTGTCTAGGTAGAACTAAAAAATACCTATCAAGCATTGGTTATAGGGAAAGTAGAACAAACAAGAAGACATACACATATACACATGAAACAAAGGTATTTCCCTTATGGGTTAGGCATAATCAGGTAGTTTAAGTCCTAATCTTGTTCATCATAAGGGGATGAAAGGTGAGGTGATAGAGAGACTACATTAAGAGTGGTACTAGGGGAGTCCCCTGCAATAGAATGGAGAGGATCACCTACATAAGTAGCATCCTCTTATGCATTGATAGGGGCAATTATGAGTAATTTTATAAAAGTAATTGAAGATAATGAAGGAATATCTTGTTGGTAATAGTCTGGACAACTGAGAGGGGCAGGGATGAATTAGTTATCCCTAAATTTTAACCTTTTATGAACCTTTTAAATCTTCTTTTATAATCAGATTAATGATAAGGACATTTAAGCATAAATCAACACATGAGCAGAAACAACATGAACACATAACACCAAAATTTTGACATGGAAAATCCGGTTAAGGGAAAAACTAGGGTGGGGATTAACCCACAAAAATGTGTACCTTGTTAAAAGTGTTGGTGTGAACATATAATTCACACATGTTAAGTTGACTTAGTGAGTCTTCTAGATGTCTAGGTGTTTCTAGTTGTGTGTTGAGTTGTTGATAGTTGGAGTGAGTTGTCTTATCCTCCACATGTGCAATTAGTTATCATCCTCTAATTGGCACATGTTGTTGGAATAACTCCACCTTTCACTCCATCCTTCTAGTTCTTACCTTGCCTTTATAAGCAAGGCTCTCTCATTGTATTTCATACTGCATATGACAGTCTAATATAGTTGCTCCATTGTTTTAGCATCTTCTCTTGTCATCTTTGTGTGGAAGGTTGTCTTGATTGCAGGTGATCCTGGCTTGCTGAGTCACATTGACTCTTATATGGTATCAGAGCTTAATCTGCAATTCCCTTCCCTCATTAGAGAGATCTTGAGTGCAATTTATCGTGGATCTTGATAGTTGAGTATGCTCTTCTCTTGCATCGAATGATGACCTGGAGAATCAGAAAAACTTGATAGAGATCCTAGTTTTGTGAGGGTTTCCCCCTCTTGCCCTTGTATTGCAGGTGCATTTTAGAGTGTGTTGCTGTAAATCAGACTTCACCATTGCATCCGGAGCAGCCGAAATAGTCAAGATTGCCTTTCGTTTCGTCCAAATCGGACATCGGAGGCAAAATTGATGAGGGTTTCAATTTGGGGCTCTTTGGTGTGATTCGAGAAGTACCAGCAATTTTGGAGTAGTTTTGTCCAAATTAGACATCGCCATTACATCCGGAGCGGCCAAATTTGTAAGGATCAACTGTAAAATCATCCAAATCGGACAAAATTGCAGCAAAAGGCAAATTTTTTTTGCAAATCGACATTGTACGACTCTGTCACAGAGAATATTCCCTATCGTAGTCGGCATATTCCAGGGTCTCGTCACTTGCACAATACCTGCATCAGCAAATCTAGGTGATACTTTATTCAGCGGGTAAAATATTTATCTACTGGTAAAGTCTGCAGGTTAATTTTTTTATTTTTTGCAGAGGTTTTTAAGGGGTACAAGCTACCTGTAACCCTACGTAGGCTGCAAGGTACAGTCAAATCGTGGGCACCATTGGCGCGGGCCCCATTTTCATTGATACCATGGTCTATGCACATCTCGGTAGTCTGCATATATCTTGGCAGTCAAGGTTTAAACCCTCTGCGGTCTTCGCTTGATCATTGGCAGATTCACCCATCACAACGAAGATCCAACATCCGCGGATAGTTACCATTTGATGACGCTGGTGGCTTCATCTTACACTCGTCGTTGTCTTCATTAATCAAAATTTGCATTCAACTAGCAGTCAACACTTGTGGGTCTTTGCATATGTAGATGACTTGTCAGTGTTTTGGATCTGCCATTGGCGGCCTTTGTAAACCCGTCGACAGCATCTATTGTGGGGCTTCAAAATTCCTTAAGTCGACCAGTTTTGTGCAGTTTTTTCAGGGGGTCAACACATAGTTATTCAGTGGTTTTCAATAGATCTACAACAAATCATAGGTGGCTTTCCTTCCACTGTACTCGGGCGGTGCTTTGCTTTCTTCCGGCATCGACGGTTTTGTCCACCAGTCATCAACGGGGGTTTAACCCTGTCTGCCAGCGTCGGTCTGATCTGCAGATCTAAAGCCAGCCATTAAGACTTCAGTAGTTTCTAGAGACATTTCAGCATATGTCTGGCATTTCCAACCCTCGTAGTGGCCAAGTCCACAAACGGCGGTCAATCTGCTTGCAAGTTTCAGTTGTCTTCATACCATCGACAGGCAACAATGATTAATGTTGTTCGATCCACCGGTCTTTTAAATCTTCTGACGTCAGATCTACCGGTTTCAAAACTTCAGTGGTTAAGGGACTTCACCGGTGGGAGTCAAATCTCCCTTGACAGCGTATATTCTTCTGGCACTATTTTCTTGTTGGCATATTTGTGGGTGTAAACACCCGGCAGGGAGAGTCTGACCCTTATTACCCGGCGGGCCTTGCTATCAGTGGGCAGCGGATCTCTGGCGATCCACTTCACTGGTGTTTTTTTTTAACTACGTCGACAGTGATTGATCTTTGATGGTTTTTGTTTGCAGTCACTTAATCGCCACTCATACTTCCCCAGTGGACATTCTAAAAATCTTTGGTTAAAGTTTGAAGGCAGCCGCTTTAATCAAAATTCAAACCACAAGTGCTAACAATCAGTCACCGGTGATCATCATAAACATTTGGCGGATATAACCGACGAGTTGGCCAATACAACTTTTGGCAGTTTCAGGTGTTAAAAAGGAAGGAGGGCATTTTTTTTGCCAAAAGGGAATATTCCAAGAATATTCTGCTGATGTCAGCACTGCATCAGCGCCAGGGGGCCATTTTTGCCCCTCAAAGTCCTAAAGTAGGGCTTTTTTTCTTTTTTGCACAACTTTTGCCCACGGTGTCAAAATCAGGCAAACGAGATATCAACAAAAAGCTAACAGAGAGCTCTTCATAGTGGTGTCAGAATTTTTCTCTGATTTTGCTGTTTGATAGCATTTATTGCAGGTTGAAGACAAATATCTCTTTTTGGTTCCCAAGCTCATAACTTTTTGCCCCAATCTCTAATTTTCACAATTCAAGTGGCATTGGAAAGGTATTTAGGAGCTCTACACAACCATCCATGCACTTTTCTCAGATTTTGTTTTAGGTTCATTTTATTTCATTTGTCAATTTTTCGGCATCTGAGTGATAACTTGAGGAGGTGAAATTTGTTTTGAGAGGATTTGTTTGCTGTAATACATCATTGTGAGTGATTGTAATCTCACTTGGATCTCTTTTTTAAGAGATTTTGACTATTTTCCCCATCTTGGTCCTTTAAGGACAATTGTAAATCGCACTAAGTATAAAGTGCCACAAACAAATTGGGGGGGCTCTCTTGCATAGTAAAGGGGTGTTGTTGTGTTGTTGTCTTTCTTTTTCATCATGGATGTGCCCCAATTTCCACTTTTAACTCCATATAATTATATTGAATGGAAGAAAAACATGGAGTTTGTGTTGCATAAACAAAAGTTACATAGAATAACTTTAGGCACAGATCTTGAACCCACGGGTGCTACTGAGAGAAGAAAATGGTTAGATAGAAGAGATGAGGCTTTTGGCACACTTTGTCTTGCTATTTCTCCAGACTTGAGATTTCATGTTGAGTCTTGTACTACACCAAATGAGAAATGGACAACACTGGACAATCTATTTGGCAAACAAGATAAGATAAGAAAATTCAAATTGGAAAATGAGCTAATTGCACTTAATCCTCAAGACTTTGATCAAATCGAAGACTTCTTCACCAAATTTAAGTCTCTCAGGTTGTAACTCAAACAAAGTGGTCTTGAGAAAGAAGATGAACAATTGATTCTATCTATTCTTGCAAAATTGGGTCCTGCATATTCAGTTTATGTTTCTACCTTTTATGCTACAATAGATGCCTTTGGTACTAAGTTTACCATGCCTTCACTTGAGGAGTTTTCTGCACAACTCACAAGAGAACAAGCCAAGCTACTACACATGGGCACATTGAAGTCACCTAGAAAACAGGCTCTAGTTGCAACACAAAGCACAAAAGATCCTAAGGCTTCACATAATAAGGAAAAGAAACACAAGGATTCAAAGTCTAATGAGAAAGAGAAAGAATCAAAGAAAACCCCCAACTCTTCTTCCAAAAAGGAGTCCACTAAGAAGAAGAAGCCAAAATGTTCTTATTGTAAGAAATTGGGTCATGATGAGACTAAGTGTTATGAGAAAAAGTTTGAAGAGATGTCACAACTTCTTCAAAAACATAACATTGAGTATTCTCCATCAACAATAGTTTTACCCAAGTCTTCTTCTTCGACACCATCAGTATCTACATCTACAGGGACAACAGGCATTGCAAATTGGACAGATAAAGGAAAAGGAAAAGCATTCTTTGCATCAACAAGTCTATAGTCAAAGAGATGGCTTCTTGATTCTGGAGCTTCTCATCATATGGCATCTTCACAGGGGATGTTCTCTTCATTTCAGTCATGTACTTAACCACCTATTTTGATGGGTAACAATACATACATGCATGCAAGTGGTAAAGGAACAATTTATGTTGGTGACTCGTGTACATTCAACAATGTGTTGTGTGTACCTTCATTGACAACCAATCTCCTTTCCATCTACCAGATTACTCATTCTGGTGTAGGGAAGACAGTTGAGTTCACTCCTGATTCTATGATCATACGGGACTTGGAGAACAGAGGTATCATAGTTGTTGGGATGGTTGATCATGCATCTCGCCTTTATACCTTCTCCCATTTTGTTTCTGATGATGATGTAGATCCATTGGTTGACATTCACACTCATGCAGCAAGTGTGAATCATGTTTCTAAGGAGAAGTTTGGTGACTTGAACCTTGGTGTTCTTGCATCTACTTCGGTTCTTGAGACTAGTTTTGAGCTTCCTCCTTCTCCCGCTTCTTTAGAGATTGGTATTGACAGAGCTTCATCCACTTTAGTTGAGCAGGATATTCTTTGTCTTCCAGATACAGGTTTGTGGGATCAGTACTTGACAGGTATTGCAGCCTTGTTTCGTGAGTCCTATCTTGATGACTTGGAGGACATCATTAATGACATTCATCTCCTCTTTAAAGGAGTTGCATCTTCTACTTCGGATGAGCATACACCTTCTTCTCTTCACTTGTCACGGTTTGGCACTGAGTTGGAGAATCTTGAGCATCATTCAGAGGATTCTTCGTCTTTGGAGATTGATGATCTTGAGTTTTCATCTTGTCCTGGATTGTCGCATGCAGCACCTGCTTATGTGGCATCTTTTGGTTCTGACATATGGACACTTGAGCAGTTTTTAGAGACATCATACATCATGAGGCTTTGTCCCTCATACCTTGAGATGGAGTTTCTTCGACATCAGCCTTTGGACTTGTTTCTTCCTAAGGGGAAGAATGTTGTTTGCAGGCTTTGGATTCTTTTCAGCATTCTTCTTCGGGCATTCACCATTAGCACCGGAGCTACTTCATTGTGGGGGGGACCTACAGTCTCACATTTTCTCTCCTATGGGGGGGTCCTTGATTGTATATATGTGTTGGATGTATTCCTTGGGGGGTCTTGAGTCCTCCTTCCATCACATCATTCCTTATTTTTTGCATTCTCACTTTTGGAGGGGAGTTTTGTCCCATGAGGTTTTCTCCTTTTCTCCACTTGAGATTTTGTACATGGGTACCTAATATGGCCTAGTAGTTGGGACCCATCCATCATTGTATCTTTGTTTTATTCAAATACTCCCTAAGTTGCACTTAAGGGGGGGTGTTGGTGTGAACATATAATTCACACATGTTAAGTTGACTTAGTGAGTCTTCTAGATGTCTAGGTGTTTCTAGTTGTGTGTTGAGTTGTTGATAGTTGGAGTGAGTTGTCTTATCCTTCACATGTGCAATTAGTTATCATCCTCTAATTGGCACATGTTGTTGGAATAACTCCACCTTTCACTCCACCCTTCTAGTTATTACCTTGCCTTTATAAGCAAGGCTCTCTCATTGTGTTTCATACTACATATGACAGTCTAATACAGTTGCTCCATTGTTTTAGCATTTTCTCTTGTCATCTTTGTGTGGAAGGTTGTCTTGATTGTAGGTGATCCTGGCTTACTGAGTCACATTGACTCTTACAAAAAGTACTTAAGAAAATAGAAGGCACATGCCTTCAGGCACACTGCCCAGAGCTCACTACTCAAGAAGAGGCTCACTACCTATAAGAAATTATGATTTACATAGAGATAATGAACTGAGAAATAGCATCTATATTTATGCCTGAATTAGTCCCTTTGAAGGCTCAAAAACTTCTACTATTATCTTGAAATTCTTCTTCACTGACTCTTCACTCTATACTCCCTTCGTTCCTCTTCTTTTCTACTATGCTTTTGATCCTTTCTTCAGATTTAATTCATTCTATACAAGGATGCTTTTCAACAACTCTTCAACAAGTATTTATATGCTTCATCAACCTTGGAATGATCAACAAGGTTGGCTAAACTAGATGTGGATCATCACACTGTCAACCAAACACAACTGAGACTTGGATCTTCTTCTAAAACCATGTCACACTTCATAAAAATGCTCTTAGATCATCTGCAACATGCTAGGATCATCCGGTTGGCCAAGAAAGGGAAGAACATCAACCTCAAGGAAGAAATCTTCAATCAACAAGCTCAAACTTCAATGCGAACCTTCAACATAGTAGCCACATGATCCAGAGACGTCCACAAGCACATTGAAATCACCAATAACATTCACTCTAAACTAAATTACCAAAATCATTTTGATCTTCCTCTGGAACCTCAAGAACACTATCTGCCATGACTGTCAATCTAAAAATATAGCTTGGGGACCTCCAAACCATGAACCACTAGAGTTGATGATATACATTGACTTCCCAAACATGCCTTCAGATCCACAGACCATAGTATTTCACTGCAGAGCAATCCGGACCAACTTACTGTCACACTGTCTCTTTTGAATACTATAAAATTTGGTTCTACTTAGATGGCCATAACTTCTTCAAATCTTCATGTGGACTTCTCAATTCTTAACTAGAGAAACCTTTGACAATCCTCTACACAATCATATGGTCCACATGCATTGATTGTCATTAATTTTCTCAATATCCTCAACAATCCAGTCTTCTATATAGACAACAAAATAGGATACAGTTGACACCAATGGCAACAAGGATATGTTGACATCAATGACAGCACCACTTAGGCACATATTTGCAACAATCTCCCCCTTTGTCATTGATGGCAACATATGATGGGAAAAACTAAATTCAACCATCAAGACAAGAACTTTTCCCCCTTTCTCTTCTCACTTCTGCAACTGGTCCCCCTTACATCAGCAACTAGTTTTTCACATGACTTCTCTCCCCCTTTGACATCAATTGAAAAGGGCACATATTTGCTATCTTTTCTCTTTTTGCTTCAGACTGATCCCAAAATTTGCATACTGACCACTCCCCCTTTGAGTAGTACCTCCTTAACATCAATTCAGATCACAAGATATGAATGTGAATTCCACTGGACTAATGCACCTTAGTGCATCTTAGTTCTGATTAGGAGGGTTAACAACCCCTAACTTTTCTCTGAGATACTCAAAAGTATCTTTAGCAAGAGGCTTAGTGAAGATATCCACAATCTGATCTTTGGAAGACACAAACTCCAACTTGACTTCATTCTCATTAACTTTCTCTCTCAAGAAGTGAAACTTGATAGATATATGCTTTGTCTTTGAGTGCAATACCAGATTCTTGGAAATGCTTATACCACTTGAATTATCACAGAAAATTGTGACTGGCTCCTCAAACACAATTATGATGTCCTTCAACATTTGCCTCATCCACAGAACTTGAGAACAATTATTTGTTGCTGCTATATACTCTACCTCTGCAATAGACAGAGAAATTGCCTCTTGCTTTTTGCTCATCCAAGAGACCAATCTTCTTCCTAAGAAGAATGCACCACCACTAGTACTTTTTCTATCATCCACATCTCCTGTCCAATCAGCATCTCTATATGCATGAAGAGTGAAATCATTGTCCTTTCAATACCACAGTCCATAATCAATTGTCCCCTTGAGATATCTAAAAATTCTTTTGACTACCAAAACATGGGATTCTTTTGGATCATCTTGAAAACTAGAAATGAGTCCAACTATATTCATGATGTTAGGTTTGGTCTGAGTCAAATAGAGCAATCCTCCAATCATTGATATATACCTTTTCTGATTTTCCTTTGGGGAGTCATCATCTTTGCTTAGCTTGCATTTGGTTACCATAGGAGTACCTACTAGCTTTGAATCTTCCATTCCAAACTTCTTCAACAATTCTTTCACATACTTGGACTGAGATATGAAGATACCTTTATCTAACTGAACAATTTGTAGACCTAAGAAGAAATTCATCTCAGCAAACATTGACATCTCAAACTCACTTTTCATTTGATCAGCAAATGCTTTGCACATGCATTCATTTCCACTAGAAATGATATCATCAACAAAGACCTCAACAATTAGAATGTCCTCATGATTTATCTTGAAGTACAGATTACTATCAACAGTACCTTTGCTAAATCCTAGCTTAAGAAAATGCTTATCCAATCTAGCATACCAGACTCTTGGAGCTTGCTTGAGACCATACAAGGCTTTTCTTAGTCTATAGACCATATCTCCTTGATCAGATAACTGAAATCCTTCTGGTTGTTCAATGTAGACTTCTTCCTCCAAATCTCCATTTAGAAATGTTGATTTGACATCCATCTAATAAACTTTAAAATCTTTGAAAGCAACAAAAGAAAGAAATAATCTAACTGCCTCTATCCTTGCCACTGGAGAAAAAGTTTCTTCAAAATCAATTCCTTCCACTTGAGAATAACCTTTACATACCAACCTTGTGTTGGTAGGTGGCAACTGATCATGCAAGTACTGTACACTAGTTATGTATTCTCGTCCGGGGTTCAGGAGCTGACATAAAAAAAACCCTATTTTTGTAACTGACATAAGGCTTGATAAAAGCAGCTAAGTGTTAGGGTTTTAGTAGATATTGTATTGTAGCATTTGCAATGGTATTGAGTTGCAGGGATTACTGTTTGTAATCAGTTTGATTTACTAGATAATAATATTGGACTCTTTGTTGGTGGATGTAGCTCGAGTTTGGGTGAACCATGTTAAAACTTGTCTCTCGCTGTTATTCTTTCTATGTATTTTTTATTCCTCTGTTTAATCTTTATTTGCATTTAATTGATATCTTCTACCGGCTAACCCTAACAAGTGGTATCAGAGCGGGTTGCATTTGATTATCGTCTGTAGGAAGGTCTCACAGTTGAGTGGGAGCAATGGTAGACGAGGGTGAATTGAAGGTAGACAAATTCAATGGGCAAAACTATTAGTTATGGAAGATACAGATGGAAGATTATCTCTATCAGAAGGATTTATGGATGCTGTTGGAAGGAGTAGCCAATAAACCGACAACAATGACTGATCAGGATTGGAATCTTCTTGACAGAAAGGCATTGGGAACCATTTGGTTGTGCCTAGCACCATTGGTGGCATTCAATATAACGGAAGCGAAGACAACATATGGTCTGATGAAAGCTTTGGCTAAATTGTATGAAAAACCCTCAGCCTCAAATAAGGTATTTTTCATGAAGTGTTTGTTTAATCTAAAAATAATTGAAGGTGGATATGTGATAGATCATTTAAATGAATTTAATATGATTACCAGTCAATTGACTTCTGTAAATGTAAAATTTGATGAAGAAGTTAGAGCTCTCTTGATATTATGTTCTTTGCCTGAAAGCTAGAATAGTTTGGTAATGGTGGTTAGTAACTCAGTTTCTAGTTCAAATAACCTAAAATTTGATGATGTTGTTGGTGTTATTCTGAGTGAGGAAATTCTTAGGAAAAGCTCAGGTGGATCCACATCAAGCAGTGTTTTGAATGCAGAAAGCAGGGGCAGATCAAAGGAGAGAGGAAAAGGTTCTGGAGGTCATGGGAAGTCATGAGGAAAATCAAAGGATAAGAGATGCCAAACCAGAGGATAGAAGGATTGTTGGTACTGTGGGAAACTAGGTCATTTGAAGAAAAGATTGCTGGTCTCAGAAAAACAAAGGAGACATACAAGAAGGCAATAAGGAGGCAAATGTGGTAAGCAATAAATCTGAAGATGATGCTTTGATTCTTTCCCTAGATAATGCTAATGATTCATGGGTTTTAGATTCAGGGGCCTCATTTCATGCTATGCCCCATAGAATTTATTTTCTTGATTATGTCCAAGGGAATTTTGGGCTGGTTTATTTGGGAGATAATGAACCCTATCAGATTGTTAGAAAGGGAAGAATCAAGATTAAGTTACAGAATGGGAATCATTGGCTACTACAAGAGGTAAGGCACATTCCAAGGCTCAGTAGGAATTTAATTTTAGCAGGGCATCTAGCTGAAGAAGGTTGCATTGTTACATTTACTGATAAAAATTGGAAGGTTTCAAAAGGTGCCTTAATAGTAGCAAAATCTGTGAAAGTAGGCACCTTATATCTTTGTATAGGTCATACTTGTTGGAAAGAGACACTATGTGGCTTCATAAGTGTTGTCATTGATGGCAACAAAGTCTATCCCACACATCTGCAATACATAGTATGCCTATACCGGAAGTCAGATTGAAGATTATTTTGGTCTGGTGAACAAGAACAAAGTATGTAACAAGGTCCGACAATCAGGTCTGGATCTCTCAGATGGTGTAATTTAGTAAGTTGTAGACTTGGACAAGTTAAGAGGGGTATCATGACTACTGTATTCCAAAGATTTAGCCTCCAGTGATAAAGCAAGAAAAAGATATGAGCCTCTAAGTGTTGGGTTCCAGTCAGGTAGAACAGACAGAGAAAGAACTGACCGACAGAGTATTAGACTTCAATTCGGATGTGTAAAAGGTGTTGATCAAGCAATCTATGATATTATACATTGTTGGATGACATGATTTATGGCTTCTATGCCTATGTTTTTGATGCGCATCACTAATCAAGCATGGATTCAACCAACAGATCAATAACTTACAAATATCTCAAGTGTTCTTGTTGCTGACCAAGAAGTTGTTGGAAATCCTTCATGCAGATATATATACCCGATGGATTCAAGCCTGTAAGTGTGTGAAATTAATATCATGTATGGTTAAGTGTGAAGAAAAGTAGAGATAAGTGCGAAGGCAATAATTCAAGCCGGGAATGTGATAGGAAAGTTATATTGAGCAGAGGAAGAATGAAATGTGCCAAATCAGTATACTATACCCAACCGAAACTGAAATCCTACATGCATAGATGTTGTTCATCAGTTCAAACACCTTGGTATCATCTGTAAGCAATTGTAGACTGTAAGTCTCTTGTAGGTAGTGGGCCTTTTGTGAGTAGTGTGCTCAGGCAGTGAGCCCTAATTGGCAAGTGCCAAATTTGTATTCTTATTCTTTTAACAGAGAATACAATCTTGGGTTAGTCACCCCGTGGTTTTTCCCTTAACAAGGTTTCCACGTAAAAATCCTTGTGTCATGTGTTAATTTATTTTTTTATCTCTTATGATTGTCTTGCTTTGGCATAACATTAAATGATAAGTTAAGAAAAGGAAAGAAAATAGAAAAGTTATAAGATAACTAATTCACCCCCCTCTCAATTATCTGAATCATTTCCAACAATTGGTGTCACAGCCAAGTTCCTCTGAACAAAGCCTAAGAGCTTGAGGAAGATCTAGGAATCTCAATGGATGCATATGGTATGAAGGAACAACTTCAGTCTGCCCTAGATGATCTTGAACAATCCCACTCTGAAGTCAATAATTTGAGAGAAAGACTCAAACAAGCTGATGATTTCATAAATGAGCTAAAAGAAAAACTTAGTATTTCTATGAAGAAGAGAAAGGAACTACTCCAAAAATTAGCCAATCAGAGTGAAGTCAATGATTCTAATGAAGATCTGAATGAGAAAAGGAAGCTATGTGAGAAGCTGTCAAAAGACGTTATTATGGTAAGACATGAAATGGAATCAAGGGTTATGAGATTCACATAATAAATTGAAGAAAAGAGGAAGATTGAAGATAATCTAAAACAATTCCTCAAGGAGAAAACAGAGGACTACCATAAAATGGATAGAATAATCAGGCATCTTGAATCTAAGTTTGAAGAAGCTAGAGATAATGAACAACTTGAAAATCAGATAGATAATTTTAAAAAAGATCTTCAAAATGCAAATGAATACAAAGAAAAGTTCAAGATAAGCTCAGCCCAACTTGAAGTTCTTGAAAGCCAAAAGGGGGTAGATGATAAGCGTGGCTTGGGATATGAGAAAGGTGAAAGCTCTGGATCCGGTCAAGAGAACTCTGGATCAAGAAATCAAAGAAACAAGCGTAGAAGACCTCTGGTAAGACAGCCAAACACTCAAAAATATCCATCCTTCAATGGATATTGCTTCAATTGCAATAAATTTGGTCATAAAGCAATCTAGTGCAGAAACAGAATGAATCAATTCAATTCATCCTTCTCCGGTCAATGTTTTAGTTGCAAAAGGTATGGTCACAAATCTCATGAATGCAGAAATATGCAAATGAACATTTCTTTCAATGGTAAATGATTTGCATGCAATAGGATTGGACATATGGCTAATGAGTGCAAATCAAGAGGATATCATTCAAATAAGCAAAGAAATGTTGTGTGTTACAATTGCAATAGATCCAGTCATATTGCCAAATTCTGCAGAAGCAGAAATCAGGGAAGAAAAGGTCTGGTGGAACATGATTAGAAACAAGATAAAGGCAAAGGTAAAGTAAATGAGAATGAAGTTCAAAAGGAGATGAGCAAGATTTGGGTAAAAATGGGTACAATGAATATTGGGGATGGATCTGTGCTGAAATCCGGTGCTGATATTCCTTTCAAAAACTAAAAAGCAAGCTCTGGCTCAGGGGGAGTTGCAGAGAAGATCCTTTTCCCCCAGTCAGCCAATGAGTGCCTGAATTTGGCACTTTGAGTCAAAATAAGAGGTTGTGGTTTAAAGGGTTTGAGAAGACTCACTTGAAAGTCATCCAGTCAAAATTTGACAAATCCACATCCAGATTTGAACTAGTTATGAGGAGATCTTGTATTGACAACTATTCGGTAAAGAAGAATTTCACAGATAGATCTGATATGATCCAGAATTGAAATATTTTAATCTGCGGGCCTATGGCATGTTTGAATAAGGTGAAGATATGTTGTCAACCCTCATAAATAATGATTTGAAGATCCACAAGACAATCCAAGAAAAGCTCATTTGAGAAGTAGGGTAACCAGATGAATTAAAGACTTGTGCATTTATTACAAAAAGAAATTAGGGTTTACACAAGGATAAAAGGGTTCTTTCACTTATTATTTACACAATTGTACTCATGAAGAAGAAAAGAAGAGCTCTGCGAAGAAGATCCTAAAATTCACTCAAGTTCAACTAAAAATTGAATTCAACGAGAGATTCATTCTGATTTCTACTTCAAATCCTAAAGTGTGAAAATGTACTTCCCTTCTGAAAACTCTCTCCAGATCTCTTGCAAAAATGGCTACTTCAATGGTTGTCAATATTTCTGATAGGTCGAGACCTAAATTCAAGAAACACCCTTACAAATCTCTAGAAGTTGATCCCTTGGGTGCGTTTTCTAGCATTCCGCACAGATTCTTGCATGTAGAAGATGTTAGGGTTTATATCCATGCAAACATTGAAGAATTTGGAGACTCAAAATTGATGGACATTTATCACAAACAGCTAATAGATGAGAATTTTGAACTCAAACCTGAATTCAAGGCCATCTGAGACAAACACTTCAGACATTGCATACATTTTCTGTGTTTTATAGAAGACAATTGGGTCTGGTATGTTCTAAGTAGGATGCATGATAATTTTATGTGGCTAATGAGGCTATTCAAGATAACTAAAGATTCCATCAGGGCAGTGACAGGACTACATTCATCTGGTGGGTTACTCGCACTCAAATCTATGAAGAACCAAATGGTAACTGAAGCCACCGGATCAAAATTTGACAAAAGAGCAATGACTATAGATGACATCACAGATCCGGATGTCAAGTTTACTTTAATGATAATCAGCTACCAAATCTACCATTCAAGCAGGGAGAATTTTGTGTTTGGTACAATAATCTATGCTGTATATCAGATGTTGAGGGAAGATGCAGATTATGATATATGTGAGTGATGCAGAGCACACAGAGGAAGCGGTCAACTTATCAAACAAAATTGATCGGCGTGAGTGTGACCTATGTCTTGGAAACCTACTCTTGTTAGCCAAACATATCCCATTGGCCACCTTGCAACTTCTCTGCCTGATCCCTCAACTCTCCCCGACAGCCCAGTTTCACCTTGTCTTTGGAGAGACTTCTACCATCAACGGTGTCTTCTTACCTCCTGCCGATAACCTAATGGCGGTTGAGATTCCACTCACCTTAACTGTGGCAGTTTTGATGCCAGTCAATTGTGACCTTATCAACAAGACTTAGATCATCGGTGACCCCTTGTGAACTTTGGCCGATGTACCGATACATTTGACATCGCATTGACCATCCCCTGACTCTTCGGCATGACACATACCATCGGCCAATCCCAAGACTATTCTGCCGACACACCGATCACCCCGATGGCTCCTTTAAACTATATTCGTTAGCGAGATAGACCACTATCAGTGAAGCCTTGACCAAGGTCTCCCAATATGCTGATGTATGTTCTTAGGCAAGACTTCCTTCATCCTTCACCGATACACCTCCTATCGACCCAACATTTTGATTGGTATAACTTCCACAAGTTTTCCCGAGGGGCTATGTTACGCCGATGGCAACTCTGTAACTCTGTAACTCACATACATCAAACCAGTATACAGAGACAAAACTCGATAGAATGGAAAGGGTCTACAATCCTCTACAAACACTAGATCAACCATCAAATTGGTCACTCCACTCATAGCACTTTGCCTATCATTTCAAAGACTAGTCACATAGAGATGCCTAGTCAAGTCATGCCCAACCTCCTTGGATCCTTGGGTGTTTGACCAAAACCACAGAAAGCACAAAATTTACACTGTATTCCTCCATCACACTAAACATGAGAATCTTGATTTTAGTGGACAGAGGAGATACAGTCCATTTATTCACAGAACCCTAGTTTCTAGGTTTTCAGACCAGTCTTTGAAAAAGGAACAAGATCTCACAAACTACAACACTTTAAGACACCAGACTACTATCAAATGGAAACTACTTCAATGCCTGAACATCTCCAATCAGTTTTAGATGATCAACTAACCATATAGACCATATAGAAAGACTATTACAGAGAATTACTTAGAAAGAACAATATTTCAACACATCAAGAATCTAAATCTTCATTCATGCATGCTTCTCTATTGTTGCATCCTGCTTCTTTGCCTATAGAAGTCTTGAAACATCAGTTATCATTCCTCCCAACCATACAAACTACTTTGAAAGATAGTTAGCCATTGGATTTCTCCTCTCACAAGAAAACTGCATGTTTTCCTTGTGTTATTACATCAAACCAAAACATGGTCTACATAGGCCTAGTGACCAAATTGACAAAAAACCTTATTACAAACATGGTGGGGCTTAAAAAGCCTTATTGAAAACAAAACAAAACATGACTCCTGTACGATAAAGAAGGTGCTCATGTACCATACTCCCCCTACAAGAAAAACTCAAGTCCCTTGAGTTGCCAACTATTGGAGTGTCTTCCCATGCTTCAAAATGTCTGCCTCACTCATCCATGTAGCTTTTGAATCAGGAAGATCCTGCCACTTGACCAAGTACTCCTTGTACACACCCTTCCTTGTCTTTTTGACAATCTTGGAATCTAAGATGCATTCCAACTGTAAAGACTTACTTGGAGGTAGATCTCTGACCCAATCTTCATCTTCAATCACAACATCTGATCCATCTTCAACATTCAATGGAGGTCTGAATGGAAATAGGTCTGAAACATTGAATATGGGAGAAATACCAAGACTAGATGGTAGTTCTATTTCATAAACATTTGGACCAAACTTATGCACTACCTTGCACGGTCCTATTTTCTTCATCAAAAGTTTGGTTGGCTGTACTTTAGGTAACCTTTCCTTCCTTAGATAGGCCATCACCAAATCTCCCACCTTGAACTATACATCTCTCCTTTTGAGATCTGCCCTATCCTTGTATTTGGAGATTATCTTTTCCAACTGAACTTTGACTTGATCATGAACTGCCTTCATGGTGGAAAAAAAATCTTCTCCTAGAGCACTTGTCTTGTCCCAACCTTGTAGGTCTTTGAGTTCAAGTGGTCCTCTTGGATGGAAACCATAAACAATTTCAAATGGACTCTTCCAGTACTTGTATTCATTGAATCATTGTAAGCATACTCAGCTTGACTGATAATCAAGTCCCATGCCAACCCATGCTTCTTGGTAAGGCATCTAAGAAGGTTTCCTAGGGACCTATTAACAACTTCCGTCTGACCATCAGTTTGGGGATGGTAGGCTGATGAGAAAGACAATTGTGTTCCTAATTTTCTCCATAAGGTCCTCCAAAAATGACCAACAAACTTGGAGTCTCTATCAGTGACAATGGAAATGGGCAAACCATGGATTCTAACCACTTCTCTGAAAAAGAGACCAGTAATGTGAGATGCATCATTTGTGCATTTGCATGGCACAAAATGAGCCATGTTACTAAATCTGTCCATAATGACAAAAACACTGTCCACACCCCTTGCTATCTTAGGAAGACCAAGTACAAAATCCATACTAATGCTCTCCCAAGGCCTGTTGGGAATGGGAAGGGGTTGGTACAAACCAGCATTAGAAGACATACCTTTGGCCTTTTGACATATGGTACAACTTGCAACATATCTCCTTACATCCGATTGCACTTTTGGCCAATAGTAGAATCTAGTGACTTGTTCCAAAGTCTTGTCCAACCCAAAATGTCCTCCTAAGGTTCCATTGTGCTTCTCTTTGATGATGTTATCCCTCATTGAACATTTAGGAAGACATAGCAAACTGCCTTTGAATAGGAGACCTTCTTGCAACACAAAATCTGAATATTCACCATGAAAAGTGTTAGCCAAACTAGCACAAACTTCATAAGTAGCCTTGAAATATGCATCCTCCTTGTATAACTCCTTCAAACAATCTATCCCTATGCTTTCCATCTGTACTTCCTGTATGACCAGCATCCTTCTACTTAAAGCATCAGCCACTTTGTTGGCAACACCCTTTTTATGCTTAATAGTGAAGGTATAGGCCTGTAATTGTTCCATCCACTTAACATGCCTATGATTCAACTTTTCTTGGCTATTTAGAAAGCTAAGAGCATGGTTATCAGTAAAAACAATGAATTCTTTGGGCAGCAAATAGTGTCTCCACTTTTTGAGAGCTTGCACCATTGCATAAAGCTCTAGATCATAGGTAGAGTACCTTTGTTTAGCCTCATTCAACTTCTCTAAAAAAAAGGCCACTGGATGTCCATCTTGACTAAGAACAACACCTATTTCTTGCTAACTTGCATCACATTCCACTACAAAAACTTTGTCAAAATCAGGGAGCACCAATGTAGGTAATTCAACCACTTTCTTCTTTAATAATTCGAAGCTATCATCTGCTTGCCTTGTCCATTGAAATTTGCACTTCATTCCACCCTTGATGGTGTTAAGAATAGGAGCACTTATGTGACTGAATCCTCTAATGAACTTCCTATAAGAAGTTGCCAAGCCATGGAAGCTTCTAACATCTTCTACTGTCCTAGGAGTTGGCCAATTGAGAATGGCCTCAACCTTTGTGGGGTCCATCTTCAAACAACCATTAGAAATCACAAAACCTAGGTACACAAGTTTAGTTTTCATGAACTCACACTTATCCAAGTTGATCATCAACTTATTCTCATGCAACTTCTTCATCACTTGTCCAAGATGCTTCACATGTTCTTCTTTTGTCCTGTTGAAAACAAGTATGTCATTAAGATAAACATTTACAAATTTGCCAATGAATTCAACAAGTACCTCATTCATCAAAGGCATGAATGTACTTGGGGAATTGCTAAGGCCGAATGGCATGACAAGCCACTCATAGAGACCTTCATTTGTCTTGAAGGCAGTCTTCCACTCATCTCCCTGCCTAATTATGATCTGATGATAACTAGACTTCAAATCAATCTTTGAATAATAACATGACCCTCCAAGATAGTCCAAAAGATCCTCAATCCTTGGCATAGGGAATCTATACCTTATTGTGATCTTATTTATGGCCCTTGAATCCGTACATAGTCTACACTTCCCATCCTTCTTTGGAGCAAGTACACTAGGGACTGCACATGGACTAAGACTCTTTCTGATCAATCCTTTCTCTAAGAGCTCTTGAATTTGTCTACTCACCTCTTCATTTTGTTGTGGTGTCAATTTATAGGAATCGTTATTGGGCAATGTGGCTCCTGGAATCAAGTCAATTTGATGACTTATATCTCATGGGTGGTAAGGAGTTAGGAATATCCTCTACTACAAGATCTTGGTACTTATCCAACAATTGCTAGACTTCTAGTGGAACCTCTTTCTACTTTTTGTCTTGCTATCTTGATTCATCTTTAGGCTTCATTATCAAGGCATACCCTTGGGTATCCTTCTCCTTCATGAGGTGTAAGAACTCTTTGCCGCTAACCATCATGGCATTGGTGTCATTACTCTTCTCTCCAATCTGTTCTTGCATAGGATCCATCCTAAACTTCCTTCCGTTCTTGGTGATGAGGTATGTGTTCTTCTCACCATCATTTTGTGCCTTCACATCATACTGCCATGGACATCCAAGAAGAAGGTGACAAGCATCCATGGGAATAATCTCACATAGTACCTTGTCCTTATAATCACCTATCTCAAACTCGACCCAGGTTTGTTCTTCTACCATGTAATTTTGACTCTTATTCAACCAAGAGATCTTATGAGGACTAACATGGGGCAGTCTTTTCAATGTACACTTCTCTACCATTTCAGTAGACACTACATTCTCAGTAGAACTTGAATCAACAATGATTTTACAAAGTTTACCATATGCTATACCTTGGGTTCTGAAGAGAGTCTTCCTTTGTGGGGGCTCTTACTTTAATGGCATCTTCATCAATGTTCTCTTGATCATCATGTTCTCTCCTTCAAGGACTGGTGCAACACTACCAATGGGTGAATTCACACTTTGAAAATCCTCATCTTTCAACAACTGATTCCTTCTTCCACCATCATGGGAACTAGTTGCCTTCTCAGGGCATTTGCTCATGGTATGGCCTACTTGATTGTAGCCATAGCATCTACCAGTGAAAACTCTGGGTCCTCTGCCTACACCACCACTTCTACCTCTGCCATTTGGTCTTCTCCAACCTATGAAACCACCACCTCTATGGTCTACATCAGAATGAGACTCTTGTTGATTTGGGTTTTCATTTCTACTTGACTGTCCTATACCAAAACTGCCTCTTCCCCTATTATTTCTGCCACCTCTTCCTCTGGTGTTTTGATCACTCTTCCTTCTCAACTTTTCCTCAGCCCTAGAGGCTAATAGAAAACACTCATCCACTATTTTAGGAACCACCATACTAAATTCATCTTGTATGTTATACCTCAAACCATCGAGATATTCGGCCACCATCTCTTTCTCCTCCTCCTTGTGATTGACTCTCATGCTCAATCTATGAAACTCTTTAGTATATGTAGCCACATCCATATCCTTTTGTCTGAGATGATTAAACTTCCTAATGGTCTGCAACTCATAATCAGATGGCATGAACTTCTCTCTTAGCATGGCCACCATTCTATTCCATTTGGTGATAGGGTTCTTTCCAACTTTTTCTCTTTCACCTTGCATATAGTTCCACCAAACTAGGGCAGAACCTCTTAGTCTTGTCTTAGCAAACTTGACTTTCTTGTTGTCACTATACTCCTTGAAGTGAAAATAGTTGTACATGGCTTCAATCCAATCCATGAGGGCATCTCCATCTAGTTTCGTATTGAATGTAGGAACATCCATCTTTAGATTGCCACTATCTCCTTGGGAACCTTTGAGTTCACTCAAGAATGTCTTTTGGTCTACAAACATATTTGGTTCTTGAGGGCTCTCCTCTGCCTCTTCTTCTTCTTCTGCATTAGAAGCACTTCCATCTTCTTTACTCTTACCCTTGGGCCTCTCTTCTTTTAGCCTTGCTTCAAGCATCTCCTCTACCATCTTCTTGATGGCTTCTTTGCTCATAAACTTCGGAGGCATTGTGCTAGCCTCAGTTTCTATCTCCTCATCTGACATACACTGGTCCAATTCAAATATTAGCTCTAATACCAATATGATGTAGAGCGCACATAGGAAGTGGTCAACTTATCAAACAAAATTGATCGGCGTGAGTGTGACCTATGTCTTGGTGACCTACTCTTGTCAGCCAAACATATCCCATCAGCCACCTTGCAACTTCTCTACCCAATCCCTCAACTCTCCCTGACAGCCCAGTTTCACCTTGTCTTTAGAGAGACTTCTACCATCGGTGGTGTCTTCTTACCTCCTGTTGATAACCTGATGGCAGTTGAGATTCCACTCACCTTAACCATGGTGGTTTCGATGCTGAATAGTCATGACCTTATCGGCCAGACTTAGATCATCGGTGACCCCTTGTGAACTTTGGCCGATGTACCGATACGTTTGACATTGCATTGACCATCCCCTGACTCTTCGGCATGACACATACCATCAGCCAACCCAAAGACTATTCTACCGACACACTAATCACCCCGATGGCTCCTTCAAACTGCATTCGTCGATGAGACAGACCACTATCGGTGAAGCCTTGACCAAGGTCTCCCGATACACCGATGTATGTTCTTCGGTGAGACTTCCTTCATCCTTTGCTGATACACCTCCTATTGGTCCAACACTTTGATTGGTATAACTTCCACAAGTTTCCCCGAGGGGTTGTGTTATGCTGATGGCAACTCTCTAACTCACAGACATCAAACTAGTATACAGAGACAAAACTTGATAGAATGGAAAGGGCCTACAATCCTCTGTAAACACTAGATCAACCATCAATTTGGTCACTCCACTCACAACACTTTGCCTATCATTTAAAAGACTAGTCACATAGAGATGCCTAGTTAATTCATGCCCAACCTCCTTGGATCCTTGGGTGTTTGACCAAAACCATAGAAAGCACAAAATTTACACTGTATTCCTCCATCACACTAAACATGAGAATCTTGATTTCAGTGGATAGAGGAGATACAGTCCATTTATTCAAAGAACCCTAGTTTCTAGGTTTTTAGACCAGTCTTTGAAAAAGGAACGAGATCTCACAAACTACAACACTTTAAGACACTAGACTACTATCAAATGGAAACTACTTCAATGCTTGAACATCTCCAATCAGTTTCAGATGATCAACTAATTATACAGACCATACAGAAAGACTGTTATAGAGAATCACTTAGAAAGAACAATGTTTCAGCACATCAAGAATCCAAATCTTCATTCATGCATGCTTCTCTGTTATTACATCCTGCTTCTTCGCCTATAGAAGGCTTGAAACATCAGTTATCATTCCTCCCAACCATACAAACTACTTTGAAAGATAGTTAGCCATTGGATTTCTCCTCTCACAAGAAAACTGCATGTTTTCCTTGTGTTATTACATCAAACCAAAACATGGTCTACATAGGTCTAGTGACCAAATTGAAAAAAAACCTTATTACAAACATGGTGGGGCTTAAAAAGCCTTATTGAAAACAAAACAAAACATGACTCCTGCACCATAGAGAAGGTGCTCCTGCACCAGTGAGCTTCTTCTAAATCAGCTATTGGAGAACTTACAGAAGATCAAAAAGGATAAGAAAAAATCCTTTAAATATGGTAGTCTAATACTGTGTCTATTTTTCTATTATATGAATGAGCTACCTAGATCAAATGGTTGGGTCTGGCAAAATGATAAACCTGTTGCAATTCAGATCAGTGATTACATGTATGGACTTGGTGATGCTCAAGCCCAAAACATAGCCCTCTAGGGTTACTTTAAGAATTTCCAAAGCATGATGCAAGCCAGAGAAAGAATACCACAAACAATAGTTGACAAATACAAAGATACAGTCTGCTTCATGGTTGACACTAATCATTGCCTAATGGAGGTAGTTGAGCCAAGAATTGTATGGATAATACCTATGGGATATGAGGTCGATGAAAAAATCTTGGAGCTACATATTCAGCACCTTCTGAGCCAGCTAAAGGACACTAAAGTAGAAAGGTTTGGTACCTTTGAAGAGCTAAGTATAAAAAAACATGTTGAGTTAAGATAGCTAGAGATGAAGAGGAAAGTAAGAAAGGAAGTTGAAGAAATTGCCAAAAGATTTGGCATATCAAAGGAGGCTATAGATGCTAACAGAGAGAAAATAGAGAGGGCAGAGAAAGAAAGACAAGAAGCAAAGAAAGAAAGTGCTCCTATACAAACCTCCTCTCGAACTAGATCCTCCAAGAGCTCTACTCCTGTCGCTTCCAAAAGCTCAAAGTCTACCAAACCGGAAGTCAAAACATCCAGAAAAGGAGAAAAGAGGATGAAGACCAAAGGCACAAGGACATATACAAGCCATAAAGATGATGAAGAAATAGAATTAGATGAACAAATCAGGAAAATAAAGAAGAAGAGAACATCTGGGAAGTTCTCTGCTGGTAGAAATGAGGAAGAGAAGGTAGAGGAATTTGTTGAAAAACCCACTCTTTCCATTGATGACATCATCAAGGTAGTTACTATGGATGGGAACAAGCAGCTGGTGACATAGTTCTATGATGCATACAGTGATGCTGAAAAGAGAATACTGGAAGAGGCTACTATTAGATACTTGAACATTTACAATAAAGCTTTCATTGAAATTATATCATTGATTCTTAAGAGCCTAGAAAAGGTACTTGAGCTTAGAAAAGAGAATGCAAAGGAAAAAGACTTAGAGATTCAGTAGCAAATAGCAATTTATCTTTATCCTTCCATCACTTCAAAACAAATGAGCATGATTTTCAAGGATTGTAAGGATGAGTTCCAGAGCAAGGAGAGAATGAACAAACTCATGCTTGGAAAAACTGACCAAGTAGCAAGTGAAACAAAAGATATCCTCCAGAATGCCTTGAAGAGATTCAATCTTCCTATTATAGAGGAAATAGATGAAGAACCTTCTACCATGGATGTTGAAGGATCAAATGATATCAATGAAAAACCTTCTGATAAGGATGTCAAAGGATTAAAGAAAATAAATGAAGAAATCTCTGAGAACTTAGACTCCTCAGTTCTGGAAGAGGATGTTCATGAAGCAACAAACATAGGTGACATCTCTTCTCTGGATCCCACTGCAGTTATGACAAACATTCTAGATACTAAAGCTGAAGGGGAAGGTAGAAGAGAGGAGAAGAATATTCAAGGAAAAGAGGATAAAGGAAAAGAAGAGAACAAGAAGAAAAGACTAATGATGATTGTTCTGATATCTCAAAAGGAAAGAAGTCTCAATCACCAGCAAGAGACATTGCAAAGATAGTGAAGAACTTCTTAGACAGAGAAATGATGGAGCTAGATGAACCTGAGCTATTTCAAGGACCACTAAATTTTGACTCTCTCTCCCTGGTTTAGACAATGAAAATAACATCTTTTGCTCAAGCCAAAGAAAAAGAAAAACTCTTGAAATCTCACATGGAGGACTGTGAGTTATTAGAGATTGCATCTGGGATGCTGGAGAAGATTATGCCAACCTACCAAAAGGATCCTTCTACCTCTCCATCCAATAATTTGAAAAACTTAGTCAATTCTGTTAACACTCATTTTGAATCCTTAGAGAAATTGGTAGAGATTAAGGTTCGGAAGGAGTTATTGGGAAAGATGTTTAGTGAAGTACAAGGGCTAATTACTAATGATAGAAGAACCTTAGGCATTGGCATAAAGAGCCTTGAAAATGCTCGTAAAGATGGTGGGGACATATACAAATTTTGTGTAACTTGGCCTAAGGTGACAGAGGACATTGCGAAGAAAGTGAAAGAACAGGAAGGAAAACTATCAAGTTTGTCTTAGAATTTTGATCCCCTTACTACCTCTCTAGTGAATCATGAATATCAAGCTATTACTATAATAAATTAAATTAAAGAACTGGTTAAGGAGAAAAAGAACATAATAGATAGAATGGGTGAGCTCAAAGGGATAATCATCCCTAAGTTAGAGGCAATGCATGATGCCTTGATAGAGGCACAAAACACAATCCAGATCAGTGATCCAACAGACCTAAAGAGGGCAGAAGCATATGTGTTTTTGTTAAGTGGACACATCTCCATTTTGGACAGAATGAAGAGGAGTTGGGCCATAGAAATCATCCAGTTGAAGACAACCTTTGTGGATATACTTAAGTATATGTAAGTATAACATATGATTTATATATACTTATGCAACCATGTATAGAATATTTTTTGCAAAATTTTGGTATGCGGATTCTGCCCTCTTCCATTGATGTTAAAGGGGGAATGAAGACTAGTGAAAAATGTGGAATCCAACTAAGGGGGAGTTACTGCAACACTTAGCCATTTTTCACTAACTATTTCCATCAATGCCAAAGGGGGAGATTGTTGGCAAGAGACACTGTGTGGCTTCATAAGTGTTGTCATTGATGGCAACAAAGTCTATCCCACACATCTGAAATACATAGTATGCCTATATCAGAAGTTAGATTGAAGATTATTTTGGTCTGGTGAACAAGAACAGAGTATGTAACAAGGTCTGACAATCAGGTCTGGATCTCTCAGATGGTGTAACTCAGTAAGTTGCAGACTTGGACAAGTCAAGAGGGGTATCATGACTACTGTATTCCAAAGATTTAGCCTCTGATGATAAAGTAAGAAAAAGATATGAGCCTCTAAGTGTTGGGTTCCAGTCAGGCAGAGCAGATAGAGGAAGAATTGACCGGCAGAGTATCATACTTCAATCCAGATGTGTAAAATGTGTTGATCAAGCAATCTGTGATATTATACATTGTTAGCTGACATGATTTATGACTTCTATGCCTATGTTTTTGATGCGCATCACTAATCAAACATGGATCCAGCTGACAGATCAATAACTTACAAATATCTCAAGTGTTCTTATTGCCGACTACAAAGTTGTTGGAAATCCTTGATGCAAATAATATACCCGATGGATTCAAGCCTGTAAATGTGTGAAATTAATAGCATGTATGGTTAAGTGCAAAGAAAAGCAAAGATAAGTGCAAAGGCAGTAATTCAAGCCCAAAATGTGATAGGAAAGTTATATTGAGTAAAGGAAGAATGAAATGTGCCAAATCAGTATACTGTACCTAACCGGAGCTGAAATCCTACATGCATAGATGATGTTCATCAGTTCAAACACCTTGGTATCATCTGTAAGCAATTGTAGACTATAATTCTCTTGTAGGCAGTGGGCCTTTTGTGAGCAATGTGCTCAGGAAGTGAGCCCTAATTGGCAAGTGCCAAATTTGTACTCTTATTCTTTTAACAGAGAATACAATCTTGGGTTAGTCACCCCATGGTTTTTCCCTTAACAAGGTTTCCAAGTAAAAACCCTTGTGTCATGTGTTAATTTCTTTTTCAACTCTTATGATTGTCTTGTTTTGGCATAACATTAAATGATAAGTTAAGAAAAGGAAAGAAAATAGAAAAGTTATAAGATAACTAATTCACCCCCCCTCTCACTTATCTGAATTGTTTCCAACAATACTGTTCCTTCTACTTTAGCTATTGCAGAGAAAAAACAAACAGTTTCAGGAATAGTTGCTGTAGGTTCGCAGGAAGAGACTAAAATAGTTGCTACAAGTTCTAAGACAACACTATGGCATAACAGACTTGGGCATATGAGTGAAAAAGGTATGAAGGTACTTCATTCTAAGAAAGTTTTACCATGTCTGAAATGTATTAATATGGATTTATATGACAGTTGTGTGTATGGAAAACAAAAGAGAGTTAGTTTTCTAAAAGATGGGAAGCAAAAGAAAGATGAAAAGTTGGAGCTTGTACATACAGATGTATGGGGACCGACTCTGGTATCTTCTCTTGGTGGCTCTCGATATTATGTTACATTCATAGATGATGCAACTAGGAAGGTTTGGATTTATTTCCTCAGGCAGAAATCTGATGTATTTGAAACATTTAAGAAATGGAGAAGCTTGGTTGAGAATGAGATAGGTAAAAGATTAAAATGTCTCAGATCTGATAATGGTGGTGAGTATTGCAGTAAAGAATTTGAGGATTATTGTTCCTTTAATGGAATCCGTAGGCAAAAATGGTTCTAGGGACTCCATAGGACAATGGAGTGGCTGAACACATGAATAGGACAATAATGGAGCATGCAAGGACCATGAGATTACATGTTGGGCTACCTTTAAATATGTGGGAAAAGGCTATCAACACCACTGTTTATTTGATTAATAGGTGTCCTTCAGTTCCTTTGGCTTGTGGTATTCCAGAGGAAGAATGGATAGGTTAGAAGGTGAGTTATTCTTTTCTCAAAACCTTTGAATGTGAAGCATTTGCACATGTAGATTCTGAAAATAGAACCAAGATGGATGCAAAATATAAAAAAATGTACCTTTGTTGGATATGGCATTGATGAATTTGGTTATAGGCTTTGGGATTTTAAAAATTAGAAAATTGTGAGAAGCAGGGATGTTATATTCAATGAGAAGGTGTTGTACAAAGATCAGTTGCAGAAGTATGAGAAGAAAGAAAAGGATTATGTGGTGCTAGATGATACTCCAAATAGTGATGTCCCAATGGTTCCTCATGCTCCGCAATAGCAACAAGAAATACCACAAACTCTGGAGTGAATGTTAGACGATCAATAAGGCTAAGTAGACCTCCTGAAAGGTTTTCTCCCTCTTTGTATTCTATTTTCTTAACAAATACTGGTGAACCAGAAGGGTCTGATGAAGCTATGCAAGTGGATACACAAGTTCAGTGGGAGCTTGCAATGAAAGAAGAAATGGACTCCTTGCTGAAAAATCAGACTTGAGAATTATGCAAAGTTACCTGCAAGTAAAAAGGCTTTACCAAACAAATGGGTTTATAGCTAAAAGAGGAAGATGGAGGTAAGAAAAGATTTAAAGCCATGTTAGTAGTAAAAGGATTTGCACAAAAAAAGGGGATTGATTTTGATGAGATTTTTTTCTCCGGTTGTTAAGATGACTTCTATTCGTACTGTTTTAAGTATTATGGCTTCTGAAGATTTGCATTTGGAACAGCTAGATGTGAAAACTGCCTTTCTCCATGGTGATTTGGAGGAGGAGATATATATGGAACAACCCCAAGGATTTGAGGTCAAAGGTAAGGAGAAACAGGTGTGCAGATTGAAGAAGAGTTTGTATGGCCTGAAACAAGCACCTTGGCAATGGTATCTAAAATTTGATAGTTTTATGGCTGAGCAAGGCTATAGTCAGTGTAATTCTAACCATTGTGCTTATTTTAAGAGGTTGGATAATGATAGCTACATCATTTTATGTTTATATGTTGATGACATGCTTGTAGCTAGGTCTAACATGGATCACATAAGAGAGTTAAAACAACAGTTGGCACAATCATTTGCTATGAAGGATTTGGGGGCAGCAAAACAAATCCTTGGTATGAAAATTTGCAGAGATAGGCAGTACAAAAAATTGACTCTGTTTCAGGATGATTATGTTGAAAAGGTGTTGCAGAGATTCCATATGGAGAATGCAAAAGCTGTCAGCACACCTTTGCCTAGTCATTTGAAATTGACTAAGGAGATGTGTCCTAAGACACAAGAGGAGGAAGAAAAAATGTCCAAGGTACCATATGCTTCAGCTATAGGAAGTTTAATGTATGCCATGGTATGCATGAGACTAGATATTGTACATGCTGTAGGAGTCATAAGCAGGTATATGAGTCATCCCAGATTGGAGCATTGGAATGCGGTAAAATAGATTCTTAGATATTTGAGAGGTACATCCAATACACATTTATGTTTTGGGGGCTTTAAAACTGATTTAGCAGGCTATGTAAACTCAGATTTGGCAAGGGATATTGATACTAGGTGGAGTACTACAGGTTATGTCTTTACTATAGGTGGGACAGCAGTGAGTTGGATCTCATAGTTGCAAAAGGTGGTTGCTTTATCCACCACAAAGGCAGAGTATGTAGATACAACAGAGGCAAGCGAGGAGATGATATGGCTGCAATCTTTCATGGAAAAATTGGGCAAACAACAGGCTAATAGTTCTTTGTATACAAACAGTCAGAGTGCCATACATCTTGCAAAAAATTCTACCTTGCATTCAAAGACCAAACACATATAGTTGAGGTATCACTTTATTCGGTCAGTGTTGGATGATGGATAGTTAAGGTTAGAAAAGATACATACAGATGAAAATCCAGCAGATATGTTTACAAAGGTAGTGACAAGGGAGAAGCTGAGCTCCTCTTTAGCTTCGGTTGGTCTTCAAGACTGAAACAATAAAATTAGAACAACATAGTCCAGGGTGCTTATTTCCAGTGGGAGCTGCATATGCAGCGGTGTCATCCAGGATCAGTCTCTAAGTGGGAGATTGTTTGGTGTGGAGCCTGATCAGTCTCCAAGTGAGAGATTGTTGGTAGGTGGTGACTGTTCATGCAAGTACTGTACACTAGTTATTTTTCCTGAGCCAACATAAAAAAAAACCCTATTTTTATAACTGACATAAGGCTTGATAAAAGTGGCTAAGGGTTAGGGTTTTGGTAGATATTGTATTGTAGCATTTGCAATGGTATTGAGTTGCAGGGATTGTTGGTTGTAATCAGTTTGATTTACTAGATAATAATATTGGACTCTCTGTTGGTGGATGTAGCCCGAGTTTGGGTGAACCACGTTAAAACTTGTCTCTCATTGTTATTATTTCTGTGTATTTTTCATTCCTCTGTTTAATCTTTATTTGCATTTAATTGACATCTTTTGCTGGCTAACCCTAACACCTTGCCTTGTTTCTTACAACCTCACTATCTTCATTCAGTTTATTTCGGAAGACCCATTTGGTTCCAATTACATTTTTGTCCTCAGGTTTAGGAACAAGATCCCAAGTGTGATTCTTTTCAATTTGTATCAATTCTTCTTCCATTGCCTTAACCCAGTTTTCATCATTGCAAGCTTCACTTACTGATTTACATTTAATCTTTGAAATCAAACAAATCTCTTCTTGATCTTCAGCTACTCTTCTCCTAGTTTGAACACCTCTATTTTTATCTCCTATGATTTGATCTTTAGGATGATTCATTCTTACATACCTGGGAGTTTTGGGAATTGTTTGAACTTATTTCTTGAACTTGTTCCTCATCTTCTGCACTAATCTCTTGAGTTACTAGAGTTACCGGATCAATCTAAATGTGAGTCTGAATTTGATCTTGCCTTCCTTGACTTTGACTTTCATCTTGATCATCTAAATCATATCTATAATACTTGGAATGACCTTCTTTGCTTTCATCAACTTTAACATTAGCACTTTCAACAATCTTTTTCAACCTCTTGTTGAAGCACCGGTAAGCCTTACTTTGAGTAGAGTATCCCAAGAATATTCCTTCATCACTTCTTACATCAAACTTGCCTAAATCCTCATCTCTTTTGATATAGAATTTAGTACCAAAAACTTTGAAAGGCCTTAAATTTCCATGAACAATGATTATTTTTATAATTTCATCAATAGTCATAGCGACCTTACCAGTGACTAGCTTTTTACTGGCTTTATTGCTTCCGAAAGGCTGGTCTTCATAAGTCTTTGAAGTTCTAGCTTTCTTGGATCTTATTTCTTTCATTTCTTCATCTGTCTAGATGTCTCTTCATCATCTTTTGTGCTCTTGTGGGTTCTTGTGGCCTTGTTTTCTTTCTTTTCCCTCCATCATCGGATGGAGTGGCTTCAGGCTTCTTAGTGGAAGTGGACTTGAGTTGCTCAACAAGAGTTGCAGAACTCCTTGTCTTCCTTGAGGAGCTTGGTGAGATTTTTGGAGTGACTACTAGCTCACTTTCTATTTTTTTCTTCTATAGTCTACTCAGTGCTTTTATTCATCTTTTCATTTATTTCTTTATTCTACTTTACTACGTCCTTGGTTAGGCCAATGCTCTCAGCATACCTTTCAACTTATCTCTACACTTTCCTCTTGGTCTCAGGCTGTCTAAGCTCCACATGCAATTTTAGACTTAGTTTCTTGTAGGTTCCAAACCTTTCCATAGAGGTATCTTTAGGTCTGCTCAAAAGATGTTGAGCATACATATCCAAAACTCTTCCATCCACCTCATAACCCATAGGTATTATCCAAACTATCCTTGGTTCTATAGCTTCCATCAAGCACTGATCTTGTTACGCAGATTAGGGGTTTTTCTTGGAAATCTTTTTCTCACTTCCAAATCTTGAGAATTCTCAGCTCTAAGCTTGTCCACTTCTTTCTTATTGTTTTCTCTTAATGCAAAGTATTTCAAATGAGGAATGAATGACCTTTTTAAGCTTCGCATCACCTAATTTCCCTTTGTAATAAATGCTTTGCCCTAGCACATCCGATTGCTCTATTTTTGAATAGTCTTTCATGTATCACTCTGCAATTTGCCATAATCACTTCCTTTATTCCACAAATCCTTCCAAATGTTCTATGTCAATTTAAGGTATCTTTTCTCATTGTCCCAAAACCAGGCACTCAACTACTGGTTGGGGGAATTTGATTTGCAATGCTGCTCCTCCTGAGCCAAGGCTCCCAAATCAATTCCCAGAGGAATTTTCAGCATTGGATTCCGGTGCGGATCCAAAACTGTCATTCATAATTGTTTTCTTGACCCATATCTTGTTTGTTTCATTCTAAGTCTCATTTGCATCAATTTTTTCTCTACCTTTCTCTTGTCTCTGCTCATCTAGTTTTTTGTTTATCAGACCTCTTCTTCCATTGTTCCTACTTCTACAGAATCTTGCAATATGACCAGATTCATTACAGTTAAAACACATGACATTTCTTTTCTCATAAACCTGATTTTATCTTGATCTGCACTGATTTGCCATGTGTCCAAACCCATTGCAAACAAAGTAGTAACCATTGAAAGAATTGCTAATTCTTCTATTTTTGGCATTATTCATTATCATACTTTTGCATTCATTTGATTTATGACTATACCTTTTAAACTTGAAGCATTGATCGGAGAAGGACGGACCATTTTGATTTACTCTGCTTCTACACTGAATAGATTTAAGACCAAATTTGTTGCAGTTGAAACAATTTCCATTGAATGATGGATATCTTTGAGCGTTAGGTTGTCTTATCAGAGGTTTTCTAGTTCTGTTTCTCCCATTCCTAGGTTGAAAGTTTCTCTGTCCGGATCCGAAGCTTTCTTCTTTCTCATATCCAAGACCATGCTTGTCATCAACCTTTTTCTGTCCTTCGAGTAGTGCTTCTAGTTTTGTTGAGCTTATCTTGAACTTCTCCTTATATTCATTTGCAACTTCTAGGTCATGTCTAAGAATGACAATTTGTCTTTCAAGTTCTCTCTCATTGTCTCTACTTTCTTGTAGATTAGATTCTAGATGTCTAGCTATTCTATCCAATTTGCAATATTCTTTAGTTCTTTCTCTTAGTTTTTGATTAAGATCTTCTTCAATTTTCTTCCTATCTTCACTTTCTTTGGTTTGCCTCATTACTTCAGATTCCATTTCAATTTATAGAACAACAACTTCTTTTGACAGCTTCTCACATTCCTGTCTTTTCTTCCAAAGCTTCATTCATGCCATTTTCTTCAGGTAAACTAGATAGCTGCAGAAGTAGCTCCTTTTTATTTTGTAGAGATTTATTTAATTTATCTTTTAACATTTCAATGGTATTATCAACATCTTTGAGTTCACCTCTCAGATTGCTATTTTCTTCCAGGGCCATCTGAAGTTGATCTTTGTTTGAACCCATTTGAAACTTCTTCCAAGGACTTTTCCTCAAGCTTCTTAGGCTTTTCAAAGGAACCTTTCTCTGATACCAATTGTTGGTAATAGTGTGGACAACTAAAAGGGGGGGTGAATCAGTTGTCCCTAAATTTTAACCTTTTCTAAACCTTTTAAATCTTCTTTATAATTAGATTAATGATGAAGACATTTAAGCATAAATCAACAAATGAGCAGAAACAACATGAACACATAAAACCAGAATTTTGATGTGGAAATCCTGGTTAAGGGAAAAACCACGATGGGGGTTAACCCACAAAAATGTATACCCTGTTAAAAGTACTTAAGCCTTCGGGAGCACTGCCCAGAGCTCACTGCTTAAGAAGAGGCTCACTACCTATAAGAAATTATGATTTACATAGAGATAATGAACTAAGAAATAACATCTATATTCATGCTTGAATCAGTCCCTTTAAAGGCTCAAAAACTTTTGCTCTTATCTTGAAATTCTTCGTCACTGAATCTTCACTCTATACTTCCTTCGCGCCTCTTCTTTTCTGCTCTGCTTTTGATCCTTTCTTCAGATTTAATTCATTGTATACAAGGATGCTTTTCAACAACTCTTCAACAAGTATTTATATGCTTCATCAACCTTGGAATGATCAACAAGGTCAGCTAAACTAGACGTGGATCATCACACTGTCAGTCAAACACAACTGAGACTTGGATCTTCTACAACCATGCCACACTTCATAAAAATGCTCTTAGATCATCTGCAACATGCTAGGATCATCCGGTCGGCCAAGACAGGGAAGAACATCAACCTCAAAGAAGAAATCTTCAATCAACAAGCTTAAACTTCAATGAGGACCTTCAATATAGCAGCCATACGATCCAGAGACCTCCACAAGCACATTAAAATCACCAATAACATTCACTCTAAACTAAATTACCAAAATCATTTTGATCTTTCTCCAGAACCTCAAGAACACTATCTGCCATGACTATCAAAATAGAAAGATAGCTTGTAGACCTCCAAACCATGAACCACTAGAGTTGATGATACACACTGACTTCCCAAACATGCCTTCAGATTTGCAGACCATAGTATTTCACTGCGGAGCAATCCAGACCAACTTACGGTCACACTATCTCTTCTAAATACTGTAAAATCTGGTTCTACTTAGATGGCCATAACTTCTTCAAATCTTCATGTAGACTTCTCAATTCTTAACTGGAGAAACCTCTGACAATCCTCTACATAGCCATATGGTCCACATGCATTGATTGTCATTAATTTTCTCAATGTCCTCAAAAATTTAGTCTTCTATATAGACAACAAAATAGGATACAGTTGACACCAATGGCAACAAGGATATGTTGACATCAATGACAACATTACTTAGGCACATATTTGTAACATATCCCTAGAGAATTGAAAGAGGCACTTTGTTGGGAAGGAATCATTTGAATAACTATTAGTATATTGTACAAGGTGTTGCTACTTAGTGCTATTGGCAAAAATTTGAGCATTAAGAGTCATGGGTGGAGGAGAATCCTCCATAGTAGGAAGAACTAATGAATAAGGTATTAGAGGTGGTGGAGATAGTTGCATATGCTTGGGTTTGTGGAAGAGTGGTGTGGGCTAATGTTTTAGTTTACATTTAGGTGGTGAGCTTAGAATGTCAATGTCAATTGTTGCAGGACAGAGCGTATCTAGGAAAATTGGGTGGCGAGTGCACTAGAATAAGAAAAGTGCTAAGAGAATGGTACTATAAATGACATTGACATTTTGAAGATTGAGGGGCTCCAAGAAAGGATGTTAATTTGCAATTATTGGAATGATAGGGTCCTTAGTGGATGGGACCAAGACTACTTAAACCCTTTTAGGGTTATGTTCATTTGGATCTGGCTAAGGAGATGTAGGGTTCAGGGATGGGAGAGGTTCAATATTGGAAGGGAGAGGCTAAGGCTCAAATGGAGGAGCAAGATTAGGGGGTGGATACATAGGACGAGGACACTTGGGAACAAATTGAGTTTCAAAATCATGCTCTTGAGTTGCAAGACTTTGTTGAAGGAGTAGGTGGTTTTTTAATATAGGTTCCTGTTCTTCACCTATCTAAGAAGTAGGAGGAGGAAAAAAGCCACTAAAAGTTCGGATACCATAGAAAAAGGGGGAAGGGTCTCACAACATGGGTTTCTTTCCTCACTTTACTAAAGAGGTAGGAGGAACAAGATAAACCTCTAGAGGTTGAGAAATTGAAGGGATAATAGGTAGTTTATGTAGGAATGGCTATCTAACTCTAGAAATCAAGTAAGAGGTTGGAGGAAGGACTACCAAATACTAGTTAGCCACACAGGGATAGAGAAAGTTACTTAGTATGAGTTCCTCTCCTTTTACTATTATCAAGGTAGTAGAAGGAACTACGGAAATAGTCTGGACAACTGAGAGGGGGGGTGAATCAGTTGTCCCTAAACTTTAACCTTTTCTTAACCTTTTAAATATTCTTTATAATCAGATTAGTGATGAAAACATTTAAGCATAAATAAACATATGAGCAGAAACAACATGAACACACAACACCAAAATTTTGACGTGGAAACCCTAGTTAAGGGAAAAACCATGGTGGGGGTTAACCCACAAAAATGTGTACCCTGTTAAAAGTACTTAAGAAAATAGAAGGTACATGCCTTTGGGTGCACTACCCAGAGCTCACTGCTGAAGAAGAGGCTCACTGCCTATAAGAAATTATTATTTATATAGAGATAATTGATGCAGGAGCATCCAGAGGTGTAAGGGCAATCTTGCATCACCCAAAAAGAAGTTAATTCAAAACCATTGTAGTTGTTCTCATTTCTTCCCATAATTAGTGTTTTTGGTTCCATAATATCCAGAATAATAATGTAGGACTTTTAGTTTTTCCAAAACTACTAAAAATAGCGACCTACCTATTTAGGAAAGTGTACCTGCTATTTTTAGAAAGTTTGCATTTGGGCACGTAATGAAGCAAAAACTTCCAGAAAGTTACATAATGGAAATATAAGACCTTTGGCGAAGGAATTAGGTAAAGATCATTTGTGAGTTGAAAAATATTAAAGTTTTTGTTTTCCGAAAAGCCCCTGAAAATTTATGGAATGAGATATGAGGCACTAAAACTTCTCATAACATCTCAAAAAGTTAATGAAAATCTATTTACAGATTTCTGGCATGATATTTTACATCATGAGCTTTCTGACACTTAAAACGGTTCGTCAATCGGACACCTAGATCAAAAGTTATGCTTCCCAGAAGTTGACCTACTTTTGGAGGGAGTTGCAAAATTCAAAATTTAGCTAGAGGCTACCAAAAAGTGCTATTTATGACTATTTTGGGAACCCTAGGCAATAGTAGAGTCAAGGGGGCCAGTGTGGAGTCAAGAATAGGTGGGAAAATAAAAACCCTAGTTGATTTGGGGTTACAGAAGGCTGAAGATTCTAGAGTCTTGAGGTTGGAAAAGCTGTAATGTGTTGCAGCCAGTAGAGGATTTATCCTCTGATTGTAATTGAGTTTCTATAATGTAATGAGTTGCCCAGTTCAATAAAAGAAAGTTCTATTTGCTGTGTTCAATATCTGTTATTGTGTGTTTTGTGATTTACCCCCTTCATCAAGTGGTATCAGAGCGAGGGTTCCTGAGTGTGTAGACAGATCGCCGACCATGAGGTAGTTTGCACTAGGACCTGAGGTTGTGGGCTTGCTGTGGAGACCAAGATGCCTCCACAAAGAAATCGTGTTGGGAGGAATGCTTTGACAGAAGAGGGTTTTAGAGCCCTACAAAGGCAAATCGATGCATTGCAAGAGGAGCTATGAAGAGGGTTTGAGCCAAGGACGAGAGAAGAAAGTGAAGGTGAAGATGAAGAAGAGCTTTCTAAGGAAGAACAAGAAGCTACCGGAGATCTTGCAGAAGTTAGGTTGTTGAGGGCCATTTCAAAGATCAGAAAGAGGCCCAGGATCAAAATTTCTACATATTCTGGAGAGTTGAATCCAGAATAGCTTATTGATTGGATCAATGACATGGAGGAGTATTTTGAGTATGAAGATGTGGAGGACCCAGATTGGGTTAAGTTTGCAAAAACAAAGTTGAAGGGCCACACCAATATTTGGTGGAAGGAGGTCCAATTAGAGAGAAATAGAGGAGGAAAAGGAAAGATCTCTAGATGGGATCGGATGGTGGAGAAACTAAAGAAGCAGTTCATTCCTGTGGACTATGAGATGGAGTTGCTGAAGAAGCTGCAAGGACTGAAGCAAGGTAACAAGTTTGTTAAGGAGTATACAGAAGAGTTTTATAAAATTACTATCAGGACAGGCCATGCAGAGCCCAACAAGGAGAAGGTAGCCCATTACATTAATGGGTTGAGGCCGAGTATTCAAGAACAGTTGAGCCTAGTCAGAATGTCCACCTTAGAAGATGAGTACCAGTTTTCCCTAAAGGTGGAAGAGAACCTGAATAAAAGATTTGATAGCAAGCAAAGGGGAAGAGGTCAAGGCAGAAGGACTGGTGGAAGACCCTATGGGGGCTAAAATGAAGATGCAAAGAAAAGTGAAGAAGATGGCACCAGTTGAAATTAGAGAGGTGACAATACCTACTGCCCTCGTGACCAGAACAATGGTGAGCAAAGAGGAAGAGGAAGAGGCAGACCTAGGCAAGGACCTAGAAGAGGAGGTTTCAGAGTAACCTGTTTCCAATGTGGAGAAGAAGGACATTGAGCATATGAATGTCCGTAACATCAAGGAAGGACGAATAGAAGACCTGAAGGTAATGCACGAGTTGCACATGTAGATGAAGATGCACAGTCTGAGCATTCTGAAGATGCTAAAAGGGGAGAAACCCTAGTTGTCAGAAGAACTTTGTTGAATGAGGAGAGAGAACCCAATCAGAGGAAGAGTTTATTCCACACAAGGTGCAAATGTGAAGGTAAGTGTTGTGATATTATTATTGACAGTGGAAGCACTGATAATCTTGTTTCAGAGGAGATGGTTGACAAGTTGAAGTTGACAAGAAGAAAACATCCACATCCATATCGGATTGCATGGTTGCAGAAGGACCATAGAGCTTTGGTCAATGAGCAATGTTTAGTGAAGTTCAAGATTGGTGACTACCATGATGAGGTGTTGTGTGATATCATACTGATGGATGCATGTCATATGCTGTTAGGGAGGTCATGGCAGTATGATAGGAGTGTTGTCCATGATGGCCGTGCAAACACATATTCCCTAACAAAGGATGGAGTTCGTCATAAGTTGAAGCCCTTGAAGGAGGTGGAAGAAAAGGTATGAAGTACTTCTAGAATTTGCTTGGTAGATGGTAGGAAATTTTTGGAGGGTATGAAGCATGAGCGTCATTGCTTTGCATTGATTCCTAAGATTAGTCAAGAGAAATGTGATGATGTACCTGTAGAAGTTTTAGATATGTTGGAAGAGTTCTAGGACATTATCTCTGATAATGTACTAGAAGGTTTACCACCAATAAGGAAGATAATTCATCAAATGGATTTGATACTAGGAGCCAGTTTGCCAAACAAGGCAGCCCATAGAATGACCCCTGTAGAGAATGAAGAGTTGAACAGACAAGTTCATGAGTTGTTGAGAAAGGGATTGTTAAGGGAGAGCCTAAGTCCATGTGTGGTACCTGTAGTATTAGCACCAAAGAAGGATGGAGAATGGAGGATGTGTACAGACTCTCGAGCCATCAATAAGATAACGATCAAGTATAGATTTCCATTGCCAAGAATGGATGACATCATGGATTGTTTGAGTGGAGTCAAGTACTTCACGAAGATTGACCTGAAGAGTGGGTATCACCAAATCCGTATCAGAGAAGGAGATGAATGGAAGACAGCCTTCAAGACAAAGGAAGGTTTGTATGAGTGGTTAGTCATGCCATTTGGGCTAACCAATGCACCGAGCACATTCATGTGGCTCATGAATGAGGTACTGAAAGAATTTTGGGAAGTTCTGTTATTGTTTATTTGGATGATATTTTGATTTTTAGTAAGACTTGGGATGAGCATTTGATGCATATCAGAAGAGTTCTAGAGAAGTTGAGGGAAGAGAAGTTGCTGATTAATCTAAAGAAATGTAGTTTTGCAAAGAAGGAGTTGGTATACCTGGGATTTGTTGTCTCAGAGGAAGGTCTTAAGATGGACCCAGAAAAAGTAAGGGCTATCATTGAATGGCCTACGCCAAGGAGTGCAACAGAGGTAAGATCTTTTCAAGGTTTGGCAAGTTTTTACAGAAAGTTTATCAGGAATTTTAGTAGCATTTGTGCACCCCTAACTGAGACAATGAGAGGGGATAGAAAAGAGTTTAGATGGACTAAAGGAGCAGACAAGAGCTTTTACACATTGAAGTAGAAAGTCATAGAACAACTTGTTTTGGCACTTCCAGATTTTAATAAGGTATTTTAGGTAGATTGTGATGCTAGTGGTAGTGGTATAAGAGCTATTTTGAGCCAAGAAGGTAAGCCCATTGCCTATTTTAGTGAGAAGCTTAATGATGCCAAGAAAAAGTATTCTGTTTATGATCAAGAGTTTTATGCAATAGTCCAGGCTTTGAAGAAATGGAGACATTATTTGTTGCCAAAAGAGTTTGTTTTATATACTGATCATTAGGATTTGCAGTATCTTAATAGTTAAGGAAAGTTAAATCAAAGGCACTTAAAATGGGTTGAGTTTTTGCAAAGTTATACTTTTGTTTTGAAGCACAGGAGTGGGAAGTCCAACAGGGTTGCAGATACCTTGAGCAGAAGGCAAAATTTGTTGATAGTAATGAAGATAGAGGTTGTTGGGTTTGATAAACTCAAAAGTTTGTATCCTGAAGATCTAGATTTTGCAGAGGCTTGGAAAGCTTGTTTGGAACCTGTTACTTTGGACAGAACAAAATGGTTGGATTTCATAATCTAAGATGGCATGTTGTTTAGAGGAAGCCAATTGTGCATTCCAAGGAGTTCCATGAGAGAGAACCTAATTAAGGAGAAGCATAGTGGGGGGTTAACTGGACACTTTGGTCGAGATAAGACCATTGCCATTGTCGGTGAAAATTATTATTAGCCGTAGTTGTAACAGGATGTGAGGAAATTTGTGCAGAGTTGTAGAGTGTGTCAGATGGCAAAAGGAATAATTCAAAATACAGGGTTGTATCAACCATTACCTATACCGGAGAAGCCATGGGATGATATTAGCATGGATTTTGTTCTTGGTTTACCAAGGACACAGAGAGGACATGATTCTATTTTTGTGGTGGTGGACAGATTCTCAAAAATGGCACATTTTATTCCTTGTAAGAAGACTAATGATGTTGTTCATATTGCAGAGTTATTTTTCAAGGAAGTGGTGAGACTACATGGTCTACCAAAAAGCATAGTTTCAGACCGAGATACTAAGTTTGTTGGTTATTTCTGGAGGACATTGTGGAAGAAGTTAAAGATAGACTTGAAGTTCAGTTCCGCACACCATCCATAGACTGACGGATAGACAGAAGTGGTGAATAGGAGTTTGGGTAACCTGCTACGAAGCTTAGTAGGAGATAAGCCCAAGGGATGGGATTCGATTTTACCACAGGTGGAATTTGCCTACAACAATTCTATCAATAGGAGTATTGGTAAATCACCATTCCAGATTGTATATGGTAATAGCCTGAGAAATGCTTTCGAGTTAAGGAAGCTGGACAATGGAGAAAAGATAAGTGCTAAAGCCGAAGACTTTGCAGAACATTTGAAGAAATTGCATGAAGAAGTGAGAAAGCACATTAATAAGATGGATATTCAGTACAAGGCTAAGGTAGATCAGAAGAGGAGGTATAAGGAGTTCCAAGTGGGAGATGAAGTCATGGTTCACTTGAGAAAAGAAAGGTTCCTAGTTGGAACATACAATAAATTGAAAATGAAGAGATTTGGACCATGCAGAATCATGAAGAAGCATGATTCAAGAAATGCATATGAGGTAGAGCTACTGAGTGGGATCAATATTTCTCCTGTTTTCAACATTGCTAATTTATCAGAATATCATGAAGGTGGAACAAAGGATGGACCAACAGAAGTGCAGTGGAGTATTCTGGCAACTACTTCAACAGAGGAGACAGAAGAGATTTTGGATAGCCATGTGGGAAGGAGCACTCGGAACAATCAATACGAAGAATATCTAGTGAAATGGAAAGGAAGGCATGTTGAAGATTCTTCTTGGTTGTCTAAGGTAGAGGTTGACCGTTTGGGTTTTCCTCACACAAACACCTGAGACGTGACAGGGTCACTTCTCAAATTACCCTGGGTGTTTGATGCAGGAGCATCCAGAGGTGTAAGGGCAATCTTGCATCACCCAAAAAGAAGTTAATTCAAAACCATTGTAGTTGTTCTCATTTCTTCCCATAATTAGTGTTTTTAGTTCCATAATATCCAGAATAATAATGTAGGGCTTTCAGTTTTTCCAAAACTGCTAAAAATAGCAACCTGCCTATTTAGGAAAGTGTACCTGCTATTTTTAGAAAGTTTGCATTTGAGCACATAATGAAGCAAAAACTTCCAGAAAGTTACATAATGGAAATATAAGACCTTTGGTGAAGGAATCAGGTAAAGATCATTTGTGAGCTGAAAAATATTAAAGTTTTTGTTTTCTGAAAAGCCCCTAAAAATTTATGGAACAAGATATGAGGCACTAAAACATCTCATAACGTCTCAACAAGTTGATAGAAATCTATTTACAGATTTTTGATGTGATAGTTTACATCGCGAGCTTTCCAGCGCTTAAAACGGTTCATCAATCAGACACCTGAATCAAAAGTTATGCTTCCCGGAAGTTGACCTACTTTTGGAGGGAGTTGTAAAATTTGAAATTTAGCTGGAGGCCACCAAAAAGTGCTATTTATGACTATTTTGGGAACCTTGGGCAGTAGTAGAGTCAAGGGGGCCAGTGTGGAGTCAAGAATAGGTGGGAAAACATAAACCCTAGCTGATTTGGGGTTACAGAAGGCTAAAGATTCTAGAGTCTTGATGTTGGGAAAGTTGTAATGTGTTGCAGCCAGTAGAGGATTTATCCTCTGATTGTAATTGAGCTTCTGTAATGTAATGAGTTGCCCAGTTCAATAAAAGAAAGTTCTATTTGTTGTGTTGAATATCTATTATTGTGTGTTTTGTGATTTACCCCCTTCATCAATAATGAACTGAGAAATAGCACCTACATTAATGCCTGAATCAGTCCCTTTGAAGGCTCAAAACTTCTGCTCTTCTCTTCAAATTCTTCTTCACTGACTGTTCACTCTATACTCCCTTCTCTCTTCTTCTTCTCTACTCTACTTTTGATCCCTTCTTTGGATTTAATTCATTGTGTACAACAATGTTTTTCAACAACTCTTCAATAAGTGTTTATATGCTTCATCAACCTTTGAATGATCAACAAGATTGGCTAAACTTGACATGGTTCATCACACTGTTGGCCAAACACAATTGAGACTTGAATCTTTTCTACAATCATGTCATGCTTCATAAAAATTCTCTTAGATCATCCTCAACATGCTCGGAACATCTAGTCAGCCAAGACTAGGAAGAACATCAACCTCAAAGAAGAAATCTTCAATCAACTAGCTCAAACTTCAGTGTAGACCTCCAACATAGTAGCCACATGATCCAGGGACCTCCACAAGCACATTGAAATTACCAATATCATTCACTTTAAACCAAATTACCAGAATCATTTGTATCTTCCTTCAGAACCCCAAGAACACTATCTGCCATGACTGTCAAACTAGAAAGATAGCTTGCAGACCTCCAAACCATGAACCACTGGAGTTGATGATACATACTGATTTCCTAGACATGCTTCTAGAACTGTAAATCATCATTTTACATTAGCAGAGCAATCCGGACCTCTTTCCTGTCACTCTATCTTTCCTGAATAATCCAAGAACCAATTTTACTCAGATGGCTATAACTTCTTCAGATCTTAATGCAAACCTCTCAAATCTTAACTAAAGCTTCTTCAGACAAACCTCTATGTAACCATATGGTCCACATATATTGATCTCCATTAATTTTCTCAATATCCTCAATAATCCAGTCTTCTATACAGACAACAAAATAGGATATAGTTGACACCAATGGCAACAAGGATATCTTGACATCAATGACAACACCACTTAGGCACATATTTGCAACAAGAACAAGAGCAACCACTAGAGATTAAGAGGCCAAGGAGGGAGTAGCTATAGGAGTAAAAGAAGAAGGGCTACAAAAAAAAGTGCAATTTGGCTAGATTTGAACTTCTAATAAGACATAAATAAGCAAGGATGAAGAGGCTTAGTTAGGGCCAGCCAAAAGTAATCGAAGGAGAATTTTTCATGCATTGAGAGAGGCTAAAATCCACTATAGTGGTTTGTCAGCACTGTGTGGGAATTTCAGAAACTTATGGATTATAGAGGGGACAATCTAATGGAATAAATCCATGCATGACCTAGCTTCACTCGAAAATGATTTGAGGTAGGGATTGCAGAGAAAGGAACATCTAGAGTTTTTGGTCCCACCTAAATAGAGAGAGTTAGCAAACCTAAGGATGGTTTAGAAATCCCATCGTGTGATCATATATAGACTTCTAATTGCTCATGCTTGTCTTTATACAACTCATGAATACATAGAAATTCCTTTTTGATTAAATTCACCATGTAGATTAGGTCAATCAAGACACCTCTAATAGGTCTTCCATTGACCTATGTGGTAATTTAATCAAGTTTTTCATATATATGCATGGGCATGTCGAGAGAGAAGGAAATGATAGGTTTCTCCCAAGGAACTAAGGGGTAGGTGCCCACCATCCCTATTATCCTAGAAAAAGAAGGAACTAACTAATCATTATTGGTTTCTAGCACCTAGGAGGTGGAATCAAGGTCTATGAAGTTTGGAGAATGGTGGGAAAGTGGGTTGGTGTAAATTTGTAGATTTTGGTTTGGTGGAGCAACCAATTTCTTACCTTTTTCATTTACATCAAAGACCTGTGTCATGTTCAAATCAATAAGGTTTTGCACAATGTTCTTAATATGCAAGTATCTCTTTGTATATTGGTCAGGTGCTCTATGAAATAGGCAGAAGGCCTTCAGGTCATACAAAGGTGGGAAATGTGTGTTTGTGTATAATGGATGAATAGGTGGTAAATGCACTAAATTATTGTTTAGGATTTATTATAATAAAGAGTAAAGAGACTCAAATAGAGGTGTGAATTACCTATTTATTTATTGTTTTGATGAAGAGAAGGCCAAAGGAATTGGTAAAGATGCAAAAGGAATTGGTAAAGATGCAATGGTTATTGCATTATTAACAACTATGGAAGTATTATTTCCAAATATATTTTACTTTTCTTATAATTATTGAAGGAAGATGAAGTTTTAGAATATCCAATAGGATCCTATGAGGTTGGACCTCAAATTACCTAACAGACTACTAATAGTCACAAGTCTCTATGCATAAATGAGCAAAAGAAGGATTCTTCATTAATGATATCTTATCTTGGATCAATCATTGTAGGTTTCTAATAAATACTTGTTGCACATTTGATCAGGTAGATCATAAAGAATCTGTGAGAATAAAGATTGATAACTAAAAAAAAATTAGTTATCTTTTCTCGAGCACCAGTGGATCAGGTTAGTAAAGGTGATCTGGGGTCCAATGTTCACTTGAAAGTGCTAGAGAAACTGATTTACCAATCATTCAAATGGTGTCTTTCAATGACTACGTGATGATTTTTGCCAATAATTGGTCCTCGAATATCAAATTATTGCATAAAGTAGTAAAAGAAGACACATGGGTATGTGGGTCTCCCTTACTAGAATAATTTTTAAATTTGGGCACCTCAAAATCAATGGGAAAGGCATTTGCTAAAATGGTGAGTGATAGGAGAGTATGTTGGTAGTATGGTGGAATGAGGGGTTGAAAGAGTAGCAAGTTGCCACTAAAGAGCACCAATGTTTAAACATGAATTTAGGCTTCACAACACACAATCAAATGTAATGAGAAGATGTTTAAATGCTAAGGAGTGTCAGGTTCACCAATATAAAAGAGTAAAAAAGAGATTTAGCTAAGATGTATTAGCCAAACTATTTTTCACTACTTTCACATTAGCATTGTACTAGTTTTTCTATTGCTTAATATAATGATTCTACAATCCCAAAAAAAATTGAACAAAGGAAATGAATAGATTTATTTTGCTAAGATAAATGAAAGAAATGTTGATAAAGTGCTAATTAATGAAAACTGGAAAGTGATCTAGAAATTTTTGTTACATTTTAAAAAGAGGAATATGAAAGGAACTTGGTGCTAGATGGATGATGCCACTACCTAGGACATCAATGCATCACATAGATGTTTGCACATCGTGTTGTATTATAGAAAGTGTGAAAAATCAAAAACATTAATTTTGTTATCAATTATTTCACTCAACCTGCACAACAAAAGATAATGACAACTTCTAGTAGCTTCCAGGATACAACATTAAGATAAAACAAAAGGGGTATTCCTATTATGTTTGAAATAAATAAGTGAAATAATAGAAATGAAGAGGAGAGATCTACAACACCAGCATGTGGTTGAAATATCCTCTCTTAAACTTGTAACTTCCAAGAAAATAAGAAAAGGTTGGGGTTGTTTGGGGGCTTACCTTTAAGTATAGCCCCTATGTTAGTCTTTTGACCTCCATGGATAGCTAGTATGTAGAAATATCAAAAAAATAAGTGTGCTCTTACGTTATAAGGGTATCTAGAAAAATAATAGTAGTGACAATGATAGAACTAAGAATGTAAAAACTATTCTACTCAAACTAGAGAAAATTAGTGTCCTATGGAAATAGAGATAGGAAATAAAGGAACCCACAAAATGTTGCACAAATGGAATAAACAAACAGAGGGAAAGAATGGAACATAATCACCTCAAAACAATAGATGAGAGCTACCCATCCAAGAACTTGGCTCAAGGAAGATCCCAAAAATAAGTAGTGGCTCCAAAAAGACCCTACGAAGGTGAAAAGATTCAAAAGATGATCACATGAGGTTGAAAAGAACAAAACAGGTTCATTGCACACTGTAGAAAGCAATGGAGATTGACAAGAATATTGGAAAGTATGCTAAGGATTACAAGAATATATTGAAATCAACAATGGAGTTGCAACAAGTTCTTTGAGATTAGCAAGAGATAATTCAAAAAGAGTAGCTTAGAGGGAGAGAATGGAAGGTAGGTCAAAAAAAGGTTGAGTGAATGGAAATGGGGGAGAAAAATGGGGTCAAAAGTGGCCACTTTTTTTTTTTTTTTTTTCTAAAATCAGCTAAATTGAACTTGGATGAATAATTTAAGATGTGTACATTTAAAATTTGAAGATAAGATAAGAACAAGAATTGCAGTAATCTAAATCTAGTTTTTTAACTACTACATATTTATAAAAATGGTTAAGGTTAAGGGGGTGAAATGTTGAGCGCACACAAAAGTGTTCCTATTTTTATCACTAAAATATAACATAGTGTCTAGTGTGCACCCCCCTATTTTTTTTTACATTAGGTATTTTTTAAAACCAATTGGTGGAAATATAACCAAGAGTGAGTACTACAAGTTGTATATATTTTTAAAAAAATTATTGAATATTAGTTTTTTCTGATTTTTCAAAGTGGATGCATCCTAAAAATTAAATCAATGAGTGGTTGCATCACATAAATTACACAAAACTAATAAAAATATGAATATTTTGTTTTAATGTGTATATAATGAAGTTTAGAACAATTCTACTTTTTTTTTCAAATTTGGATATGTGGGTCAAAGTTATAAAAAATCAATACATACATACTAGAGGAATATGAAGACACTCTTCAAAGAAAATAAAAAATAATTACCTTAACTTATATTAAAAAAATTGTATGGATATAGAGATAAGAAGTAGCTCTTCATTTTGGTTGTGGTTCCGTAAAATTTTGTTACAAAACATGTAAACTTGATGAGGTTGATGTTCAAATTCGAGCCATTTTTTGTTAAAAACATGAATTTAGGATCTACAAGAGATATCCAACCCTTAGTCTTGGAAATCAAAGTTTAAATGGGTGGGATCATAAAAAATTTAAATTTAGGGCATAAAAATGCATACAAATTAAAACACATATGTGTTATGTTTTTTCATAACGTGAAGACATTTTGCTAAAAATTCCAAGGCTAACCACTCATTTGTTCCCCATTTTCATGAACTTACCCAGAAGCTATTAAAGGGTAATGGAGGTGTTACACAAGATCCTACATGTCACAAAAAGTGGTAATTAATGCTTATAAATGGTCACTAGGTCAAATTTAGGCTCAAAATGCTAGTGTGTCACTTGGACGTCTGTGTTAAGAGCTAGTGTTTGAATGACATCAACTTTTGAAATCTTAGAACACCTTAGCAAAAGAAAAGGATTATGAAATTTAAATTTAATTTCATAAAAAACATATAAGGGTTGAATTATAATAAAAGCACAACATTATGTGGGTTGGAAGAGACTAAGGTAGATCTGAAAATGGACCTAAAATATGTTAGGGGAGTGGACACCATAATGAGTGAAAAATGTAGGATGAAATTGCAAGGGTATGTAATTATCTACACTACAAGGACTAGTTGAATTAGTAGTCTTATGCTCTAATTCACTTTTACACCTACAAGACTGATCTATTTTTTGTGGAATTAATCTGCATGCCTATACAAATAATCTTTGTGCCTAAAAATCTAAACTTGTACACAAAACTAAACCCTACCCATCAATCTAAATTATGTCTATGATGGATGTTACAATGTTGTTTTCCTTCATGTATGAAACTCACATTTGAAAAGAAATGGTTTGATAAACATTGCTTAGGAGATACCTAAGGTGGGATGGTTCTTGTATTCATTGTTACCAATTTATCGATTTGATTATAAATGATTGAAAATACGTAGTCATGGGGGCGGGGGCCTTGGCTCGATTGGCTAAAAAATTCCATTGCGGTAAAGAAGGTCATGAGGTCTAGTCTCCCCCCCATCCTCATGGTATTGGAGGGCATGTTGTGCCAGCATCACTAGTCACGTGAAAAAGTCTACTAGGCACACTGCAATTTATAGGGGGGCTACCCGATTCCTGCAGTCTAAAAAAAAAATGTAGTCGTGGAGTATGCCTAGGATGTCGGTGTCATGCAAATGTTATTCTCTTATTATAATACAATTACCTCTTATGACTCCTCTTAATGTTTCTAAGATGTTATTCAAATGAATTAGAGTTTGTCCTTTTATAAAAGTTACACCTTGACATGAAAATTAATACATTTCATGCTCTGGTCAACAACTAATGACTAGTGGGATATAAGTCATCTTGGGCTCAATTTAAATTTTAAATTTGAAGATCGAGTCTACTCTTTGGGTATGCATGAAGATAGGACAGCGTTAAGTTTAGGATAATTGACAACTTTTACACATGAACACATCATTTAACACACTAATCATTACAAAAAAAAATCAAAATAACTTCAAAGCAAATAAGAAAAATGCACATTGTAGAATTTTTATCATTATAATTGATATTTTAATGTATATGACTCCTGATTATGCCCACACCTTTGAAGTCTATCATTTAGTTGAAGTAGGTTTTTTGTTTCTTTGTGGTATCTTAGTGTGGCATCTCTTTGGATTGTATTTTATCTTTTATGCATTGGCATAATCAAAGTTGAGGGATTCTTGTTTGAGATGGTGGTCACCGTGGTTATTGTTGCAAGTATCTTGATGGAGCACATGGAGCACTTGGATGTTTACACGGAACATGTTGGGTACATGGATTGTTTCTTTGATGTTTGAGTTTACTTTTGACCCCTTATGCAATTTATACAACAAGTGGGAGAATGGTGGGAAAGGTGTGTTGCACACCTTACATAATGTGTATAATGTAAAATGTAATATTTAACTGCGGTGCATCTTAGAGATGTGTGATGTAGATGTGCCTAGTGCATTGTAGATGTGATTTATATGAATTTATATAGATCCCTTACCAAACAATTACAACAAATTTAGAAAAAACAAATCTTTAAGACAAATGGTTTCATAACTTAACCATTAATTTTATATATAAAAAATGGTTTCATAACTTCCCACACATTATATAGAAAGTTAATCAAGGCCATATGTGTAAGTGGGATATTATGTGTCCTACTTACACATACAACCTTGATAAACTACTTTTAATAGGGAAGTTATGAAATGATCATCCTTGATTAACTTTTTTAATAGGGAAGTTACAAAACCATTTGTCTTATAGATTTTTTTTTTCTAATTTGTTCAATTATTTAGTAGGGGGCTTATAAATTGAAAAGTGGGCCTAATGAGGAGAAAAATAGAAATAAAAAAGGAGACCAGATTATTTCTTTATTGCCTAGATATGAAAAACCACAACTTCACAATGCTTATTAATGAAAAATCTTATAAATTTTTTATAGAAGCTCATACACTTGAGAGGAAACTAGTGGTGGCATAGGCTACCAAATTTTACCCAATATTTACTTAGTGCTCTACATATATCTTATTCACATGAACAAGTGGAAGGAAATATAATATACATTGAGGTGATTATGCTCCCTTGAATATCAAGATATCAAGCATTCCCAAATAGAAATAGATGAAACTTCCTTTAGCATAAGTGAAATAACAACCAAAGTTCATACCCACAACACATTTCCATCCGCTACCTCAACACTTATTGAACTCTTGTAAAAAAACCAGAACTAAATAACTCAAGATAAAATTATCAAAATATTAATTTTTTATCTTCTTTTGTTTGGATCTTGAGTTGCTTTGAGGTCAATATTTTTGAAGAGAAAAAGGAGATGGTTAGTGACTTTGGGCATATTCCTTGTTGAGGGAATGGAAGTTTTGTTTGATCTTCCTTTGGTTTGAAAGCATTACATATTTATTAGTTGAATGTTGATGAGGCTTCTTGATTTGGGGTTTTAGGAAGTAGATCTTACTTTTTCATTGCTATAGCACATTGGTGTTCATAGGAGGACATGGTTTTGATTTTCAAGTTCTCTCTTGTTACTATAATCCTTCTTCCTAGATGTTCATGTTCACATGATATTAGATTTGGTTTTTCTATCTTCTATGATGTGGAGAACTTGGAAGAGATATTTTCTTGTGCTGAGAGAGTTATGTTGCAATTGTTTTGGTTTGCAAGTTTTTCATATCGGTGTGTCTATTCTTCAACACTATGTGATAGAGGATTTAGCCACATCCTCTATTTGAGTTCTATTGGTGGATCTTTGGATGCCTTGATTAATTTCATATTTGACATTACCCATGCAATGGGAGTTCCAAGATGTATATGTGTCATATCTTAGATGTCCTGATTATACTATAGTGTTGATGGACTTGAGGTTTTTTATCACATGTTTATGTGTTGTTACCTTGGAGGACTTCTTTATGCAACATAGTGTCTATACCGAGACTTGTATTCATTGTAGTTTGGGTTGGATGTGTTGATGGCATAAGGTATACTTGTTATGATGATTATACCTTGGATTTGTGGTATGGTTAGTTGGATGTGTTAGCAACTAGCTATGGTCGCTATCCTAGCTATGGTGATTAAATTCTTGGCAGCTACTCAAGCCCATTTGTTACCATTATATTTAGTGTTTGTGTTTGGATATTAGTTGAAGTAGGTTTTTTGCTTCTTTGTGATAGCTTAGTGTGGCATCTCTTTGGATTGTATTTTATCTTTTATGCATTGGCATGATCAAAGTTGAGGGATTCTTGTTTGAGATGGTGGTCACCTTAGTTATTGTTGCAAGTATCTTGATGGAGCACTTGGATGTTTACACAGAACATGTTGGGTACATGGATTGTTTCTTTGATGTTTGAGTTTACTTTTGACCTCTTATGCAATTTATACAAGTAGGAGAATGGTGGGAAAGGTGTGTTGCACACCTTACATAATGTGTATAATGTAAAATGTAATATTTAATTATGGTGCATCTTAGAGATGTGTGTTGGAAACTTGCTGGTGTTGTCATTAATGTAACCCTCTAGTAGGTAGTTCGCTTGGTTTCCAAGTGATTTTGAGAAAATTTGAATAAGAAGGTGTGTAGTTTGATAGAGTTGTGCTCAGTATTGTGATCTGTATTTCTTCCTAGTTGAAGATATGCATATGCAGTTTGGAAGTGTTGATCAGAGGTATTAAGAGGAGTTGTTCCAAGTATGTGCTAATCAGTGTTGTCATTGATGTCAACATGTTTGTGTTGTCATTGGTCTCAACTGTGTCTTCTGATGTCGTTGTTGTCATTTGATTAAGTTGTGTTAAAGTGATATGAATGCCTTGTAGAGGTTTTGATGATGTAAGTAGATTGTTCATGTTGCTGAGTTTCCAAGTGCTTTTCAGAAAAATTGATTAATACTGGAGACAATGTGTTGAAGATTCTTCCGGCATATAGAATATTGTTCGAGTTTTTTCTGCACATTTCTTCTGTGTTGGAGATTTGAGTGTATAGTTTTGATATGCTGTCAATAAGTTTTTGAAGATGCTAAATCTAGAATTTGGTGCTCCAGATCGTTGTACAGTGGAAGTTATGTTCACCAATTTGAGAACAGTATTTGACAGTGTCTCTGAGTTGTGCAAAGGTGTCTGGGAGAAAGTATTTTTCTTCGTATTCATCCGTAGATAGATTTTAGGTGCTATGGTTCTAGATATGTGTTCATAAGGATCTTACTTATCTTCCATCCAAAAGGTATGTGATTTGGTGCTCCAGAAAATAATCTATTGTGTGGTAGAGTTCGACAGTGTTGTGTTCAGGTGAAATTTGTTGTGTTTAGGTGAAAGTTGTTGTGTTCAAGTGAAATTTGTTGTGGCTAAATTTGTTAGTTTCTAGGTGACTTCAAGATGTTTGTGGATGTTTCTAGATTGTTTTTAAGCCATATGTACGGTTTGCAAGTTATGGTTGTGATTGTGAAAGCATGTGATCAAGAATTCCTTATGTTTACACTGTTTGGCCGACCTTGAATGTTTGGGGAGTTCATTTGGTGATTATGTGAGTGTTGTGTAGTGTGCCTCAATGGCTTTGGGTCTAAGTTAAGGCATAGAGTGGATTTCCTTCATTCTCTTGTGCCATGGAATGTTTAGGTCTAGACCTAATTCAAACATTGTGTGTTTGCCAACCTTGAAGATTGTGTTGCCGACCTTGAAGATTGTTTCAAGGGTAATGATGGTATAAATAAGTATTAAGATTTTGTGTGTGTGTGTACAAATGGGGGATATGATGTTGTGATGTGAATTTGATTAGGGCAACAAGGGTTTTCATGTGTTAGGCTACTAGATGCAGTGAGAAGAAGGTGTCTACAATTTTTGGTGATGTTGTGAAGGTGTTGTGCATGTTGATGTGTATATTGAACTTCATTGGAACTAAACTTCATGCATAGGTTAGATGCAATTATATTAGTTCAAAGCATGGCAGTGATCTATTCTTCTCTTCTCTCTTTCTTTCTCAATGGGCAATGAGTCCACTTGGATAGTGAGTTCCCTGCAGTGAGCATTCTCTCCATGACAGTGAGCGTTTGTAATTTGGTATTGTTACTACATTATATTTGAGCTAATCCTCACCATGGTTTTTCCCTTTTAGGGTTTTCCACATAAAAATTTGGTGTTCTCTTGTGCATGGTGTTGATGTGTTTAAGTTTATGTTATCTACTTTTCATGTTCTAACTTCATAATAGATTAAGGGTTTAAGTGAACTGATGTGGATGTGATTATGTTTATGAGGGTTTGAAGTTTTTGATACAACTAATTCACCCCCCTCTCAGTTCTCTTGTGACTTCAACAATTGGTATCAGAGTGGGTTCCTTTGAAGAAAGCTTAACAGCTTGAGGTAGATCTGGGATGGTGCACAAGAAGGATGATATTGTTATAGATGACTCTGAAGGATGCATGGAATAAAATGCCCTGGAGGTAAGTCTTGGCAATGAAGATCATAATCCTCTTACTAGTCAAAAAAAGAAATATTGGGTTATTGGAAATAGTTGTTCAAATTATATGACTGATGACATAAGCAAGTTTGTTAAATTTGAGAAATATGATGGAGGACTAGTTATCTTTGGTGATGATTGTACTTCTAAAATATGTGGAAGAGGCTCAATCAGTCTTGATGGAAAACATATTACTGATGATGTTTTATGTGTCAAAGGCTTAAAGTAAAATTTCCTGAGTGTTGTACAATTATGTAGAAAAGGATACAGTCTTATGTTTTAGTATGACAACTTTGAGATTACAAAGAAATCTAGAACTCTGATAGCTGATGGAAAAGGGACAGATGGAAATATTTATCATCTCAAAGAAAATGATGGTTATTTCTTTATAACTCAAATCAATGAAAGTGGGCTATGGCATAGAAGGATGTGTCACATCTATTTTGATAGTCTAGTGAAGATAAGTATAGTTCAAGATCTGAAAGACCTACCGAAGATCATCAAACCTGCTAATGCTATCTGCAAGGAATGTCAATATGGAGAGCTAGTGAGGAGCTCTAAAGTCAAAGAATAATATTCTACTAGACTGTTGGAATTGGTTAATACAAAACTTTGTGGTCCTACCAAAATAAGAAGTGTTCAAGGTGATTGGTATTTTATGATATTAACTGATGATTATTCCAGAATGACACATGGGTTATTTTTCTTAAAGAAAAATCAGAAGCCCTAGATAAGTTCAAGACATTTAAAACTATGGTGGAAAATGAAATAAACATGAAAATCAAATATTGGAGTTTTGATGGAGAATTAACTTCAAATGAGTTTAATATGTTCTATGAGGATCATGGAATAAAGAGGCAATTGTCTACTCCTAGGACTTCTCATTAGATTGAAATAGTTGAGAGGATGAACATGACCATTCAAGAAGCTACAAGGACTATGTTAAAAGAACCAAGCCTACCAAAAGCCTACTGGAGGGAAGCAAGTCAAACTACTATCTACATACAAAATAGAGTACAAGTAAGAGAAAATGATACAAAGACTCCCTATGAGCTATGGTATGGAAGGATTCTTATTGTTAAATATTTCAAGATTTTTGGAAGGAAATGTTATATCAAAAGAAATGAAGATTTAAGAAAATTTGATGTAAGATATGATGAAGGTAGATTTCTTGGGTACTCTAACAAAAGAAAAGTTTACTAGTGCTATAACAAAAGGCTAAGAAAGATTGTTGAGAGTGTGAATGTCAAGGTTGATGAAGACATACTAAAGATTTCTAAAGTTAATAAATATGCATCAGATTTAGAAGAAGAAAATGTTGTTGAAAATGAAGTATAGATTGAAGAACAAGAAGCTTCAGAAAGAATCTCTAAAACCCCCAAGTATGTATAGAGGCATCCCACTAAAGGCCAAATCATTGGTGACAAGAGAAAAGAGGTATCAACAAGAAGCATAGCTACAGAAGAACAGGTAAATCTATGTTTAATTTCTAAAGTAGAACCTAAAACAATGGTTGGGGCATGCAAGGATGAACATCAGATCGAGACAATAGAAAGAGAAATTCCTGTTGTTGAATTTTCAAAAGGGGAATGCATGTCTACTAATAGTGAAGAACTCAAAATTGCTCTTGAATATCTAGAGAGAACTGAAGAATAAATCATAGACCTGAAGGAGAATGTCAAAGAGGCAAATGAATGTATTAGAAATCTAAGAGAGCAGGTCAAGAAATTCAAACAAAGGAATAAGGAGGTCAGTGAACAATTAAGATTAGCAAATGAATCCATAACTAGTCTAAAAGTACAAGTTGAAGAAAAGGTAAGAACCAAGGAATGTCTGAACTTAATAATGAAAGACAAATCTAAAGAATGTACAAGGCTAGAGCAAGAAATTCTGAAATTGAAATTAGATATGGAGAAGGCAATGAACTATGAAGAAAAATTCAAGTTAAGTTATGCAAGGCTTGATGAGATGATTGCAAGTCAGAAAGATCCCAATAATAAAGAAGGCTCTGAGTTTGAAAAAGATGTAAGCTCAAAATCAAGTTAAGCATCAAAATTTGAAGACAAGAAGAACAATGACAAGTAGATTTGGAATCAGAAGAAAGGAGCTAGAAGACCACCATTTAGACAACCTAATGCTCAAAGGTACCCATCTTTCAAAGGCTATTGTCATTCTTGCAATAAATTTGGACATAAGGCTATACAATGTAGAAGCAAGATGAATCAAAATGTTCCATCTTTTTTTGGTCAATGTTTCACAGCAAGAAAGCTAGTCATAAAGCTAATGAGTGCAAAAATCAAAGAATGAATGGATATAACAATGTTAGTGAATAGATTTGTCCTTTGAGAATAAATGCAGAAAATGACTCAAGATGCCTAGAAAGAAGAACAAATGTACTAACAATTGGAGAAGTTGTCATTGGATTAACAACTTTCCTCTAAATTTTAGAGGTACAGCTCCGTCTTAAGATATGCAATGAATAAAAATATGGGGTATACTTTTAACTAGAAAGTAGAAAAGGTGCATTAAAATCTACTCATCACCATGAAATAGATGTGCATAAATTATTTCAGAAAGAAATGAACGCAGATAAATGATACACAGCCCACCTATCCAATAGTCACAAACAAGGATAAATTGATTGAAAGATATAGTTATATTCCGCCTTAACACATGCCAACATAAAAGAAGCAATATTGAGGATAGATTATGAATTGACACAAGAACAATTGCAATCATAGAAGACACTTAGAGACACAAAGTTCTATAAGTAATTCTTCATTTCTTCAGTATAACAAAACTCAAAGTTTCTGCAATGCCTTTATACATAAGTTGAGCTAAGAAAAATATAACTGGAAAGTAAAATAGAATAAATTTACTCTCCTTCCCCTGTTCACAGACAGCCAGAAAAAGATGCCTTCCCTTCGAAATCCCTTCACTTTATATAATTTTCAAAACTTCCCCAAAAACTATAATTGTTCAAAATGGTCTTTTTCAAGTAACCATTATCAAGAAGGTGACCTCTATAATGGAAACGGTTACATTATACCAAAATTGTAATTATCATCACTAATTACAAAAGAACTTCATACATGCAAGACAAGTGGCATTAAACTGCCCCCAATTCTAGGTGTATCTCCATAAAAAGTTGGCGCAACTCAGCATGTTCTTCTTCCTCTTCTAGGATGAAAATTGCCCTGCGGTATTCAACATAACTAGTTTTCTCCTTCCAAGCAACTGTGCACAGCTGGGAGATGATATCAATCTGCTCCTCCTCGGGCCAATGCAAATCAAGTTGTAAAACAGGCATAGGCTCATCATCCCAAATTTCATTAATCGCAAGAAGTCCCATTCTGAAAGATGACTTGGTCAACAAGAAAGACTGAATTTAGAGAGCACCATCATCATTCTCTACAGTCAGGTTTATTTAATTATGTCAGCAAGTAATGATGGTTTTTAAACTCATTAATGTCTTGCTACCACCTTAACAAGCTCCGTTACACTTGTCATTTAAGAGGTAATTAATGCATCATTGATTTTGTATCTTGAAGAATGAGTCTTAAGATTGAGCTCACATTTCATAACTCCTAAAAAGACATTCTTATTGCATACCACATGAGTAATCTAATGAACTAACAATATCTTGAAAAATGAGCACCGCAAAAATGCTGATTAATCAGGGGTCGGAGCATATTTCAAACTTTGAACCTTGAGAAGGAGTTCAAAAAAATTGAAAATTCCTGACAATGAGTGAGGTCAGAGTGTTGGAGCTCTTATGATCCTTCAAACTATTAGAGTGACTTTCAAAAACTCTAAACTTCCCCGACATAAAGGAGAAATCAGGAAGTCAGCCATTTTTTGCACTTAGGAACATAAGTCAGGAAAACAAAAGATTCAAGAATTTGAAAAATGCTCAACAACAAAGACTCATACAAATGCTTTCAAGACTTAAAAAAAAATTGTGATGGAAAATGACCGGACCGGGACAAAGCGATGATCGTATAAATCCCTATGCACTCAAATTTGAAAATTTTTGGGGTAACAATAGGCTCTAATTGGGGATGAGGACTGCAAAGGATGAAGCAAGGAACCCAAAATCATAAGCACGGACCAGTACCTTATCCATTGGGCAATAGAGTTAGATAGCACAGGGGACAAAGAAGCCAAAACAAGCCAAAAATAGAGTGAACAGGAAACTAGACTACCAGCATAACAAAAACTCCTAATATGTACATGGTAGGAAGATCCTACCTCCATATGACTCTAGAATGGTTATGCAAAACCATTAACCGGCTGGGAGAAATAGTTGCCTATGCGAAACAATACCAGATGAGTGAATAGTCCATAGGCAACTAGTTGCCAACTAGTGACCAACGCGATCAAACTGATAAAAATGACTTCACATAAAAACCCTCTGGATATGTCTTGATGTTCGAGAAGCCATTTTTCATTGTACACTTCTTGACAATTCATACTAACATTGCCTAGCACATGACTACCAACACCTACCTGTATAGTCTCATATAAAATGTCAGAATACATTTGATTTTGTAAAGATGGAGAAGTCAGCCCCCGGATTGGACAACCCATACACAAATCATAAGATAAAGAACCTTCTCTGGCTGCTCCATCACTTTTCTGTATATAATCATCTCTCTCTGCAACAGATAAACTAATATACCATTCTTGAAAATAACCCTTTGTATGTATATGCACTAGAGAAACAGCTTCACTTTCACCTTCTTCTCCGCATACTTTCACTACTTCCTCAGAGGGCATTTCAAAAGAATTTTTGGCCTTCATATCGTTGTCCTCTTTTTGCAAATGATGTATCATGGCATGAGATTCTTTCCCATGTGTATCTTTTTCACAAACAAAAGTCTTTTCATGGCTGCAAGTAAGAAAATGTGTATCTATCCCATCTCTTTGTTCAATTTCTTGCAAAGTTCTAAGAAAAGCTGGGTGTACTTTATTAAATTGAAATTGCATACTACCATAAAAACTCTTTAAAAAGCTTACTTGCGTAGGATCCTCAAGTACTTGATCATTTCGAGAAGTGGTGAAGTCTTCATCATTACTGAAAGGATAAATTGATTCTTCACTAGGCCCTTCTTTTTCTACTTTATCAAATGTTGAATCAATATTATAAAAGATGAAAATTCTCGTGTCTGAACTATAAAAATTCATTTCCAGACTCATGAGGAAAACCTTCTATCACTTGGTCTTCTATATCTAAATTAAGTATTTATGATTTAGGAGAAAATACAGAAACATTCATACCTCCTTTCTTATCATGGGAGACATGATTGGTTGCATCCATGTGATCATCTTTGTCCAAAACTCCACATAAAAATTCATCATTAAATGTGTTAGAGTACTTATGAGACTCGCTACATTTATCTGTTAGACCTCTTTCATTAAATCTATCATGACCATTTTTAACCTCAACTTTTAAATCTTGCTTGAAAATTTTAGCATTTATGACCTCTTTTTGCAGCCATACCTCTATATTATTTGACTTAGGAGATGTGAAGCCTTCATGCTCAACTCACATGCACATTGGAGAAAAGGTATTCAACACTTTTTCTTCATGCTGTGTACTCCCATGTCACCCTTCATTGCTTGAAAGAGTAAATGATTCTATCTCTGTAGTAGGCAAGGGAGCCAAAATAGTGTAATTTGCATAACCTTCTCTACTATTTACACCACGGGAGAATTGTTCATCTTCTACATTACATGGGAAACCTATGGATTTACCATTGTCTTCCTCATAATGCAAATAGTAAGATTCAACTCTCATATCCACATGAGATTTAATTTATGTGGCACTTACTTCATTTCTACCGAAACGTTTGGAATAAAAAATAGAGAGATTGAAGCATTCAACAGAAGGAGGTTGAGTATTATGGAATTCTATAGGCTGAAAATTCTGTTTGTACATAATCAGCTTCTCATTCAAATTACTCATAACCTGAGTTTTCCATAAACCACTTATTATCAAATCATCTTCAATCTTTATAGCATCTTGCTGAGCAACCTTTATATTATTTACTCTACTCCTTTTCAACTCAAATTGAACCTCTGGATGCAATGCAAAAATAAAAGTACATAGCTGGAGTTGTTTACCTAGTTGAATAGAAGTAGGAATCTCTTTGGGCAGCCTATTGAATCTGTCCACAAAGTCTTTGATGAATTCTTCTTCTTGCTTGTGGATGTGGAAGAATTGATTCAACAATGCAGCTTCATCAACAGGGCCTTTAAATCTTTCCAAGAATTTATTCTTTAATGAATCCCAATCAGTAATACATTTTTGTTCTAAATGATGAAACCATTCTACTATAGGCCCAATAAGGGATTGATAAACAATCAAATAAAAATATCTTCTTTACTTACCCCAAAAACTCTGCATGCAACGGTGAATGCAAGAATATGATTTTTAGCATTTTGATGATTTTCTCCACTAAACTTTGGGAAATGCTTTCTTGATCCTTTAGGCAATGGTGAATATACAGGCAAATAAAGAGGCCCAAAATGATTTCCCCATGGCTAGGAAGAAATCAATGCCATAATGCAAATTTGAAAATTAAACCAGATAGGAATCTTTGCTGGAATATTATTTCTGGACATATTTTATTTTGTAGAGCTGCTAACCTTCGTTCTCAGGGAGCCACCTTCAAATTACTGGGAACATAATAACACTGGTCTATCACTTTCGAATCCCCAGTAGAGTCGCCAAAAATCTGTTAGTGAACAGATTTGTCCTTCAAGAATAAATGTAGAAAATGACTCAAGATGCCCAGGACGAAGAACAAACAGTACTAATAGTTGGAGAAGCTATCATTGGATTAACAACTTTCCTCTAAATTTTAGAGGTACAACTCCCTCTTAAGATATGCAATGAATAAAAATATGGGGTATGCTTTTAACCAGAAAGCAGAAAAGGTGCATTAACATCTACTCATCACCATGAAATAGATGTGCATGAATGATTTCAGAAAGAAATGAATGCAGATAAATGATACATAGCCCACCTATCTAACATTCACAAACAAGGATAAATTGATTGAAAGATACAGTTATATTCCGCCTTAACACATGCCAACATAAAAGAAACAATATTGAAGATAGATTATGAATTGACACAAGAACAATTACAATCACAGAAGACACTTAGAGACACAAAGTTCTATAAGTAATTCTTCATTTCTTCAGTATAACAAAACTCAAAGTTTCTGCAATGCCTTTATACATAAGCTGAACTACAAAAAATATAACTAGAAAGTAAAATAGAATAAATTTGCTCTCCTTCCCTTGTTCACAGACAGATGGAAAAAGATGCCTTCCCTTCAAAAGCCCTTCACTTTATATAATTTTCAAAACTTCCCAAAAAACTATAACTATTTGAAATGGTCTTTTTTGAGTAACTGTTATCAAGAAGGTGACCTAAAAAATGAAAATGGTTACATTATACCAAAATTGTAATTATCATCACAAATTACGAAAGAACTTCATACATGCAAGACAAGTGGTATTAAACTGCCCCCAATTCTAGGTGTATCTCCATAAAAAGTTGGCAACTCAGCACGTTCTTCTTCCTCTTCCAGGATGAACATTGCCCTGTGGTATTCAGCATAACTAGTTTTCTCCTTCCAAGCAACTGTGCGTAGCTGGGAGATGATATCAATCTGTTCCTCCTCAGGCCAATGCAAATCAGGTTGTAGAATAGGCATAGGCTCTGTTGGGATAGGAAAATTTAAAATTTTCCTACATTCTTACCCACCTATGTCCGACCAATCATAAAACATTATACCCAAAATCATAATAATAAGAGGGTTCAAATTTCCTAATATCGGAAAGACCTCATTTTAGTCATACCAATCCATAAAAACTAGTTGAAATGAGTATCGGTGTGAGTTACTGATCGGGGAGAAGATTTCAAGAATCACCGATGGAGAAAATAATACCGATGGCCCTTTCGTCAGAGAGAAAGTTACCAGTCACACTGATCGGTATAAGACGACACTATCGGGTAATACTCTACAAATTCTCCTGATAGTATAGATCATACCGATGGAGGATTTTGGTTGGACTCTCACTGATCATCCAATGGAACGGAGGAAACTAATGGTCATCAGAAGGAGATAAATATCAGAGAGAGGGAATTGAATGTCTCTGACACATTGATGTCACGGCGACCAAAGGGATTGTTTCTGTATAGCTCACGCCGATATGTATGAAGGATAAGAACCATCGGCGAAGCTAAATAAGTAAGAACAAAGTTTATATGTCTTACCGAACCAATGGTCACAACGATAAAGATGTCGGTGACATGTCATGAAGATCTCTCTGATGAAGAGTGTAAAGGAAGCTATCAGGGAAACAACCATGATCGGGTAGCTTGAAATAAGTTATCCTAATGGTTTATCTTATCCTGACAACAACGATGACCATGTTCATTGACAAGACTCTCACCGATAGTCATATCGGTAACACTTGACATATTGAAGAAGAACGTTATTCTTACAACGATGAAGAAAGTCAGGCCAATGATAACCATGTGCAATTCTACATCGGGTAGACCTTGAAGATATCCTGCCGATACAAACTCACTTATGAAAAATGACATCGAAGAGACAAATCAAGGGTTATAGTGATTGATCCATAAGCAAACTTTCGCACCATGAATAGATATTAAAATCGCCTTGACATTACAAAAATCATGTCGATGATAGAAGTTATGATGATGTGACATTTCACAACGATCAAGAAAATTGAAATGCTAGAACCATTAATTACAGACGATGAAGAAATCCTCTAAGACACCATTTGAAATTATTGCAATTGAGTTTGAAGGAATTATTTGAAGCAAGCAAGCAAGTAGAGACTTGGAGGAGAATATAGGGGAATTCAATCACCATTTCAAAATAATAGGTACATACATACAAACTTCTATGTGATAGCCTGTAATTTGAATTTTCTATCTAGGATTGTAAATGGAGACTCCGGTGAAAGGGAAGGGCAGAAAACAACAGGGTGACAGCAGTAAACCTAAAAGACAAAAAATTGACAAAACTCCTAAAGAGAAAACAAAAGAGAGAAAATTGAACCAAGACTTAATTGATCAACTACCTGGATCAACTCCCAAAGCCCAAAGGTCTGCACAACTTAGGGCAGAGGTGGAGAAACTAGAAGACAATTGTAAATACCTTGGGAACGTTTGGACTCCAACTAGAGGATATGAGATTTTCAAATTCCACTACAACAGAAGAATCAGGAATTGTCCAGTGTCAAACCCATGGCATTTGAATTTGGGTAAATTAGTTGTTCCTGATGTGTTTCTGAATGCTGAACTCCTCCAACTTCTTGCTAAATAGTATAATCCAACTCTTAAGGCTATATGCAACCCACAACGGGAGCCTACTATACACTTGTCTAAGAATACCATTTGTGAAGTTTTCGACTTGGATGATTTATGTACTGTCCCAATAGTTTATGAGGATTTGGATAAAGAGTACTAGAGAATGGATACTACATATAATGGATGGAGATTGCCTATTCACAGGCCTAGGGCAGAGAGAGAAATGGTGCCCCTCAGTGAAAATGATGGCCCTCCATTCAATGTGTCATTATTTGAACCCTACAAACAATACACATACTACTCTGTGGACCAGGTCCTAGGATCAGAGGTCCCTGATTTCATGAAAATTCCTCTGATGGTGATAGCCACAGACATTCAGTGCCACAATGCCAGGCAGTTTGATTATGCTGCCTATATTTTTAGTAGAATTGAATCTGGTCTGACTGTAATAAAGAACAATGCCCCATCAGTTTCCTTTGAACATTAGTCACTTCTCATGCACATAGTGCTTTATTATGGCCAGGAAGTGGGGTTATGGCCAACTGAATTCAAAGTTGTTCTAGTAGACCAGAGGGGGCAAAAGTCACCTATGCAGATGTGGACCAGAATATGGGATAGTAGATATGCCCATTCTAGCTATGTACAATTTGAGGAATATTGTGTCAAAGTGTTATATAGATATTTTAGTCATCCCTGTGAGTATTCAATCTCAAATGAAATAAAGAGGTTTCTTAGACCAAAAGATTTTGGTGGTCCTCCAACTGTTACTCACAACTAGGGAGATTGGTACTGTTTTGAGGATGCTACCATGGTTAGAGTTTATGGTTTTGAGGACACTCCTTTTATCTTGCCTAAAACTGTCCCTGACAGAATTGCCTATTTAGAAATAGTTAGGCAAATGAATTGTTCAAATGTGATGCACTTGAGCTCCCATGACAAACAGTCTTTTATGCTTATAGTACTCTTTACTTTGGAGATTTTACTGTGGTATCCAAGGAGGGTTATGGTCTCATTATGGATAAGTTGATGCATTACAATATGAGGTGTGCAGAGGCAAGAAAAGAGTTTGATCCTAAGGGATTCATTGATCTTGCTTGGAGAAAACAAAATCTTAGTGGATACACACATGTCCCATACCCCCATGATGATGTTATCAGGAATTTGGAAGAGACTGAAGTTGAATTGGTGGTTGAGAAATACAATAGGGACTTAGATGAGAAGAGGAAACAACTGGCAGAGGTAGAGTTGATATCTTCTGGTGATGAAGAACCTGCAGAGGAACCACAACAACAGACAACAAGAATGTCCAAAAGAAGAATGCAACATTATCAGTCTCCTGGTATAGCACATGATGAGGAGGGGTCTGCTGATGAAGACCCAAGACAAATAGCATACGATTCTTTTATTTCAGATGATAAATTTATTCATTCTAAAGAATTTAAATCATTTTTATATAAATGCAAAGGGAAGGAAATCAGAGATTCAGTTGATGATATCTCTGCCAACAATGAAGGGCAGTTACTTGATATGTTGAAAACAACTATGGATAGTGAATTACAAGATATGACTCCTAGTAAGGGTAGACATCTACTCAAAGAAGTAGGGGTGATGATCTTTCCTGGTCTTGATTTGAATTCTGCTCTAGTATTTGATAGTTTTCTGCATAACACAGATGATAAATACAAGCTCACTCCAGAAGGTGTCACTGAAGTATATATGGGCACCAAATATAATAACGATGAAAATTCATTAATGATATGGGCCTTGTATCCTACCCATAAAAAGACAACCATTATAGACACTGAGAAGACTTTTGACCATGTCATGACTTTAAAGACAGGGGAGACTGACCCCTTGATCACTACAGACATTGGCATTAATGTTGCAAAGTTGAATAAGGCACAGGCTCAGATGTTAATCAAAGAAAGAGATGCTTACAAACTAAGCTGTGAGAGATTAACCAAATAAAATGACTATTTGAAAGATGCTATTAAGAGCACCTTCGGGGGGTCAGTAAAAAGATTAACTCAGGGAGAAAGCTCACAAAGTACCCAACCACTGTCTATTGACCAGATTGCTCAAGTTCAAATAGATACACTTGCAATGGTGCTCTAGAATAGGCATACCAATATGATACATTGGTTAAATCAATTTTGGGATATTTATTCTCAAAACTGCAAAGCTATCCAAGAGCATGAGAGACTTGACAAAAGGCTATAGGAGAAACTCAATGAGACACAGAGTAAGGATATAGATACCTCCAATGCAAAAGATTTGATTGAGCAGCATCAGAAGTATCATGATCAACTTAAGAATGATGCCAAAGAATGTGTCAAAGCCTCAAAGGCAAGAGTGCTCACATTGTTCAAGAATGATAAAGAATTAAAGAGCAAAGAGGAATGGAGTAGAGACTGTCAAGTTCTATTGCATGAAGCCTTAGGAACTCTCAAGGACAAAGATTCTGCATCTGGAGAAGCCTGTAAGTACCTGGAGAAGATGGTTACAATGGATGTGATCACAAGGAATACTATAGAAGTCACTAATACACACCGTAGTCAGGAGTATTTGGATCACATTGCCTAGCTATACCTATGGTTGAACAGAGCTTAGGCATTGTTATCTTTATGGTTGTTATGTTAATCTTGGTAATTCCCAAAAGACTTCTTGAAGAGTTATGTCTTTTCATAAGCATTTATATATAAGTTCAAACATATGATGCTGAATGATCATCAGCAGTAGAATATAATACATAAAGTTTACCATGTTTTTCAAAGACCATGTTGCAAAGAGGAATGGAGTAGAGACTGTCAAGTTCTATTGCATGAAGCCTTAGGAACTCTCAAGGACAAAGATTCTGCATCTGGAGAAGCCTGTAAGTACCTGGAGAAGATGGTTACAATGGATGTGATCACAAGGAATGCTATAGAAGTCACTAATACACACCGTAGTCAGGAGTATTTGGATCACATTGCCTAGCTATACCTATGGTTGAACAGCGCTTAGGCATTGTTATCTTTATGGTTGTTATGTTAATCTTGGTAATTCCCAAAAGACTTCTTGAAGAGTTATGTCTTTTCATAAGCATTTATATATAAGTTCAAACATATGATGTTGAAAGATCATCAGCAGTAGAATATAATACATAAAGTTTACCATGTTTTTCAAAGACCATGTTGCAAAGAGGAATGGAGTAGAGACTGTCAAGTTCTATTGCATGAAGCCTTAGGAACTCTCAAGGACAAAGATTCTGCATCTGGAGAAGCCTGTAAGTACCTGGAGAAGATGGTTACAATGGATGTGATCACAAGGAATGCTATAGAAGTCACTAATACACACCGTAGTCAGGAGTATTTGGATCACATTGCCTAGCTATACCTATGGTTGAACAGAGCTTAGGCATTGTTATCTTTATGGTTGTTATGTTAATCTTGGTAATTCCCAAAAGACTTCTTGAAGAGTTATGTCTTTTCATAAGCATTTATATATAAGTTCAAACATATGATGCTGAAAGATCATCAGCAGTAGAATATAATACATAAAGTTTACAATGTTTTTCAAAGACCATGTTGCAAGTATATTTTTGAAGAAGAAAATTGAAGTTCTCTGATTCTGTGGTTTTATTTTGGTATCAATTGTTTGTTTAAATTACTCAATTGTATGGTTGTCTCCAGTTCAGTATTTCCTTGTTATTCAAATTAATATATCAAGTATATAGTTAATTTGTCAATGCACATTTGATGTATCTGTGTGATTGAATTAATTGGTTTCCGTTAGAGGAATTAAAATCCTTCTGATCAGTCACAGTAACTTGGAAGTGTTAGTTTGGATTACTAAGAAGAACCATATAATTAGGATTGCCATTTTGTCTCCAAGTTGATATTATTTGTTATTCTTGCATATTTCATTCAATTGCTTCCTTCAAGAAAGGATTAAATTACCTTATGATGAATAACAAGAAATCTAATTATATTGGTTGGATTATTAAGAAGAATTTGTCAGTCATTTCCTTGCACGTTTATACAAGTTATAAACTAAAATATTGTGCCAAATAGTTAGAGTTACTGCCCACTATAAGCCACTAGTCTTAGTCTTCCTTTTGACTCTATTTACCCAACAAGGCACTGGTCTTATTTTGATTCATCATTTAAAAACCCTTTTATTAGTAAAGCATAGTCATAAATCCACCTCGATATCGCTTATACAATTTATGCCAACTATCCATTAGATATTAGATATAGAGTTAGTTAGCAAGATTTCATCTATTCTACACTATTTGCCATTGTAGGTAGATTCATTTACTTAGAACATTTATACTCAATTTGCTTTAATTTCCAAGGTTCACCTGCTTAGGTGTAGCAGGACCTAAAGTACAGGGAGTCATCAAACCCTAAAGGTTGATTCCATCACGTTAGTTCAAAAATATTGCAAATTTGAGCATAGAGCCTGGCATCCTCTTAGGATTAGCAACCTTCATTTTTGAGACCTAACATGCTCATCATCCCAAATTTCATTATTCGTAGGAAGTCCCATTCTAAAAGATGACTTGGTCGACAAGAAAGACTAAACTTAGAGAGCACCGTCACCTTTCTCTACAGTTAGGTTTATTTAATTATGCCAGCAGGTAATGATGGTTTTTAAACTCGTTAATGCCGTGCTACCACCTTAGCAAGCTCCATTACACTTGTCATTTAAGATGTAATTAATGCATCATTGATTTTGTATCTTGAAGAATGAGGCTTAAGATTGAGCTCACGTTTCTTAACTCCTAAAATGACATTCTTATTGCATACCACATGAGTAATCTAATGAGCTGACAATATCTTGAAAAATGAGCACTGTGAAAATGTTGATTAGTCGAGGGTTGAAGCAGATTCTGAACTTTGAACCTTGAGAAGGAGTTCACAAAATTTGAAAATTCCTGACAATGAGTGAGGTCAGAGCGTCAAAGCTCTTATGATCCTTTGAACTATTAGAGTGACTTTCAAAAACTCTAAACTTCCTTGACATAAAGGAGAAAGTGGGAAGTCGGCCATTTTTTTGCACTTGAGAACATAAGTCAAGAAAACAAAAAATTCAAGAATTTGAAAAATGCCCTGACAACAAAGACTCATACAAATGTTTTCAAGACTTAAAAAAAAATATTTGGGATGAAAAATGACTAGACTGGGGCAAAGCAATGATCGCATCAATCCCTATGCACTAAAATTTGAAAATTTTTGGGTTCAAAATTTTTAGGTAACAAACAATAACATAATGATTCAATCCTTTAATGGCAATTGTTATATATGCAATAAATTTGGACATAAAGCTAATCAATACAGATCCAGAATGAATGAAAGGAACAATGTTCAGAGAAATGTTGTATGCTACAATTGTAGTAAGCTTGGACACATTTCAAAGTTTTGCAAAAGCAAAAGCATGAAGAAGGATATTCCAAAAGAGAAGAACAAACTAGTACAAAGAATTGATCTGACAGAGACTAAAAAGGAGATGAGTAAGATTTGGATTAAGAAGGATGTCACAGAGGCTGAGAACATACCAGTACCAGCTCCTAGTGTAGATGCTTCCTCTAGAAACTGAGTTGGAGGCTGCCTCTTAGGGGGAGTAGGTAGTGGTGTGATTGGTTGTTGCAGATAGAGGGAGTAAGAGATGATATAGTTTGGTGTGCACTCCTAAGGGGGAGTATTCATAGAAATGAAATAAAATTTTTAGTAGAGCAATTGAGAATAGTTCAAGTAGTGCAGTATCTCATCTAGGGGAGAGAGCCTGAAAAAGATGTGTCACCCTTTTCCATTGATGTCAAAGGGGGAGAGAGTTCATGTGAAAAACAAAGGTAGAGAAAGAGAGAAAGATGTGTAAAAGAAAGGGGAAGAGTGAGATTAGTGTAGAGTTGTGTCATGATGATTTTCAACATCATATGTTGCCATCAATGAAAAAGGGGGAGATTGTTGCATGTATGTGCTAATCAGTGTTGTCATTGATGTCAACATGTTTGTGTTGTCATTGGTGTCAATTATGTCCTCTGATGTTGTTGTTGTCATTTGATTAAGTTGTGTTAAAGTGATTTAAATGCCTCATAGAGGTGTTGAAGATGTTAGTATGTTGTTCCTCTTTCTAAGTTTCCAAGTCCTTTTGAGATAATTTATTTAATACTGGAAGCAATGTGTTGAAGAGTCTTCCAGCTTACAAAACAATGTTCAAGTTTTTGCTCCACATTTCTTCTGTGTTCGAGATATGAGTGTGTAGTTTGGATATGTTGTCAAGAAGTGTTTGAAGATACTAAATCTAGAATTTGGTGCTCCAGATTGCTTTACAGTGAAAGTTATGTTCACTAGTTTGAGAACAGTGTTTGACAGTGTCTCTGAGTTGTGCAGAGGTGTCTGGGAGAAAGTATTTTGCTCCGCATTCCTCTATAGATAGGTTTAGGTGTGTGATTCTAGATATGTGTTCATAAGGATCTTATCTATCTTCCATCCAAAGGGATTATGATTTGGTGCTCTTGAAAGAAATCTATTGTGTGGCAAAGATTGACAGTGTTGTTGTGTTAAGGTAAAAGTTGTGTTCAGGTGAAAGTTGTGTTTAAGTGAAAGTTGTCGTGGCTGAATTTTTTGGTTTCCATGTGACTTCAAGATCTTCATGGATGTTTCTAGATTGTGTTTAATCCCTGTGTAATGTATGTAAGTTATGGTTGTGATCGTGAAACCATATGATCAAGAATTCCTTATGTTTACATTGTTTGGCCGACCTTGAACGTTTGTGGAGTTGATTTGGTGATTATGTGAGTGTTGTATAGTTTTCTTGGATAGATTTGGGTCCAAGATAAGACATAGAGTGGTTTTCCTTCATTCCCTTGTGCTGTGGAATGTTTAGGTCTAGACCTAATTCAAACATTGTGTGTTTGCCAATCTTGGAGATTGTTTCAAGGATTAAAGAGTGTGATGCCAACCTTAAAGATTGTTTCAAGGATAATAATGGTATAAATAAGTTTCAAGAGTTTGTGTGTGTGTGTGTATGAATGGGGATATGATTTTGTGATGCGAATTTGATTAGGGCAGCAAGGGCTTTCATGTGTTAGGCTACCAGATGTGGTGAGAAGAAGGTGTCTACAATTTTTGGTGATGCTGCAAAGGTGTTGTGTATGTTGATGTGTATATTGAGCTTCATTGGAACTGAACTTCGTGCATAGGTTAGATGCAATTATATCAGTTCAAAGCATGGTAGTGAGCCACTATTCTCTTCTCTATTTCTTTCTTAGTGGGCAGTGAGTCCACTTTGACAGTGAGTCCGCTGCAGTGAGCATTCTCTCCATGGCAGTAAGCCTTTGTAATTCAGTATTGTTACTACATTATATTGTGAGCTAATCCTCAATGTGGTTTTTCCCTTTTAGGTTTTTCAATGTAAAAATCTAGTGTTTTCTTGTGCATGGTGTTGATGTGTTTAAGTTTTTGTTATCTACTTTTCATGTTTAAACTTTATAATAGATTAAGGGTTTAAGTGAACTGATGTGGATGTGATTATATTTATAAGGGTTTGAAGTTTTTGATACAACTGATTCACCCCCCCACTCTTATTTGTCTTGTGCCTTCAATAGGTGTCATATCTAGAATTTAAGGCTTTGGATCATGTAGAAATAGAAGATGTGTTTGACAGTGTGTTTACCTATGTAGAAGACTATCTGGGAGAAATGAGATTGCTCTAGATTTCTCTGCATTGAGGTTTCATGTCCTGTAGATCTAGGGATGTGCTTCTACAGTCTATATCTACCTTTCCTTGAAGTTTCCTATGTCGGGTTTCTCCGCAAGATTGATTCTTGTGTTGGTATTCAATGGTAGTGGATCCTGATGTGCTTAATGAATATATTCTTTGTCTCAGATGGTTGTAGTAGTGTTGTAGAGGTTTCTAATGATGTTTAATGTTGTAGAAAGGTGTGTGGATGTTGTGGATTGCCTCTCTGTGGTCCACACAATGTGTTTGCACTTGGAGAAGCATCAAGATGTGGTTGTTAGCTCAGGTTTGGCTGACCTAGCTTGTTGGTACCATTTGTGAAGGTACCTCATGGACTGTTGATGTGATGAGCAACTTGGTGATACAGATTTGGGTCTTAGTTATCCCTTGACGTGGTCCACTTTCACTTATTTCTACTGTAGAAGTGTTTAGTGCTAACCTAAGAGATGTTGCATGTGTGTAATGCACACTCTTCATTAGGACTAACCTAATTGAGATAGGTCTTGGTTGTGGATGGTATAAATGCAAGATAAAGTTGTGCGGGGAAAGGTAGAGAAGAATTTGTGAATATGAATCAAGGGTCATGAGTGGTGTGCTAGATTAAATGCCTATGACTCTAAAATGTAGTGAGCAGAAGGTGTCTACATTTTAGTGTGCTTGAAGTTGTTGGATGTAGTGAGCCAAAGGTTGCAGATAGCAAGAAGTTGCAGTGGTGGATCCTCCATGTTGCTCTAAGATAGTGAATCTCTTTGTAACAAATTTCTTCTTTATTCTCTCTTCTAGGTAGTGAGCCCTTGGTAGTGAGACTTTCTCTGGAAGTGAGCCTTTCTTCTGGGCAGTGAGCCTATTAATTTTTGGTGTTGTTATTCATATATATTGTGAGCTAATCCTCACCATGGTTTTTCCCTTCTAGGTTTTTCCACATAAATCTAGTGTTCTTCTGTGTTTGGATGTGTTTTCATTGATGCTTCATATGTTTACATTCTGCTAATGCATTATATTTGGTTGATGATTGAAATTTCTTTGAGGGCTTAAAGTTCTAACATACAACTAATTCACCCCCCTCTTAGTTGTCCTGTGCATTCTAAAAATTGGTATCAGAGCCAGGTTCCCTAAAGAAGCTTAACCTCTTGGGGTAGATCCAAATGGCACACAAGAAAGGTATGGAAGTCCCAGTGTTTGATGGAACAAATTTTGCTTTATCAAAAACCAGGATGGAAAGCTTTATTTTCTCCCTAGGATCTGGTGTATGGAAGATAGTTGACAAAGAGTATACTATACCTCCTAATGGTCCAATGGATGAAGATTAAATTAAAGAATATGAGAATAATGGCAAGGAAAGGAGTGCTCTTCTAAACAGTCTCTCTGATTCTAAATTAGTGAAGGTGATGAGTTACAAAAATGCTCATGAGATCTAGAAGAAATTGGCAAGTACCTATGATGGAGATGACAAGGTCAAGCAAGCGAAGATGTAGATTTTGAAGACTAATTTTGAAACCCTCAAGATGTTAGAAGATGAAAATATTGCAAGCTACATGTAGAGAGTGGATGCAGTTGTCAACTGTATCAATGGTCTTGGTGGAAATATGGAGGAGAGTGAGGTGGTAAAGAAGGTACTAAGAACCCTTCCAAAATCTTATAGTGCTAAAGCTTCTTCTATTGAAGAAACTCAAAATTTGGATAAGTGTTCTAGGGATCAAATGTTTGGTACTCTAACTACTTTTGAGATAAGAGAATTTGGTCAACATGATTCAAGAAAAGAAACTACTTTTAAGGCTAGCAAGATAGAAAAGAATGTTGTATCTGATTCATATGACTTTGATGAAGTGGAAGAAAATTTTGTGAGAAGATTGAAAAAGGGCTCTAGAAAATACAGAGGTAATTTACCCTTCAAATGTTTTAACTATGGAAAGATAGGTCATTATGCTTCTAAATGTCTAATCAAAATTTCTAATGACAAATACAAGGAGAAAAAAGGTAAATCATTCAAGAAAAGTTATTATGTTAAAGAAGATCACAACATATCTAATGATGATTCTAACTATCTAGATGATGATGGTAATGAATGCTTGTTCATCACTTTGAATGTTGGAACTTATTCTACTAATCCTAGAAGATGTATGAAGAATACTACTTTGAAAACAAGGCACCACATTGAAGGAGCTTTGGTTACTTCTTTTCATTCAAGAGAGGAGGAGAATCTCTGGTTAATTGATAGTGCATGGTCAAATCATATGATAGGTGATAAGAATAAGTTTACGAATCTTGATAAGCTTGATGGAGGTTTTGTTAAGTTTGGAGATGATGCATCTACTAAGATCTATGGAAAAGGTTCAATCAATTTTGATGGCAAGCACAATACAGATGATGTACTTTATGTGAAAGGTTTCTAGCATAATCTTCTGAGTGTAGGACACATGTTTAGTAGAGGATACAATCTTTTGTTTCAGGATGGTGGCTATGAAATTAGAAAAGAAGACTCCAAAACTCTTATTGCTAAAGGAACAAGGACAAAAGGAAATATATATCAACTCAAAGGTACTAATGGTGTGTACCTTATGACTCAAATTAATGAAAGTTAGCTATGGAATAGAAGAATGTGTCACATCAATTTTGACATCCAAGTGAAGATCAACTCTACTCAAGTTGTGAGGGATCTACCAAAGATTACAAAGCCTATCAATGCAACCTGCAAGGAATGTCAGATTCAAAAGAAAACAAGGAAGAATTTCAAGGTCAAGTAGTATTCCACCATGGGACCTTTGGAGTTGGTGCATACAGATCCGTGCAGACCTACAAGAGTAGGAAGTTTTCAAGGTGTTAGGTATTTTATATTGTTGATTGATAATTACTCTAGAATGACTTGAGTAACTTTTCTCAAAGAAAAATTAGAAGCTCTAGATAAGTTTAAGGCGTACAAGATTATGGTTGAAAATGAAATTGATTTTAAAATCAAGTGCTTGAGGCCTGATAGAGGTGGTGAGTTCATCTCTAATGAGTTTAACTACTTTTGTGAAGATCATGGAATAAAGAGGCATTTGTCATCTCCTAGGACTCCTCAACAGAATGGGGTTGTGGAAAGAAAGAATATGACAGTTTAGGAAGTAGCAAGGATAGTGTTAAAAGATATCTATTGGAGAGAAGCTATTCACACTGTAGTCTACATACAAAATAGAGTGTAAGCAAGGGTCAACAGTTCAAAGACTCCATATGAACTGTGGTATGGAAGAACTCTACTATCAAATAGAGTATTTGGAAGAAAGTGCTACATTAGGAGAGATGAAGAAAACCTGGGAAAGTTTGATACAAGATCAGATGAAGGAATCTCTCTTGCATATTCCATAAAGAGCAAGGCCTATAGGTGTTAGGAAAAGAGGCTAAACAAGCTGGTTGAAAGTGTAAATGTCAAAGTGGATGAGGATCCACATCAAAACTCAGTACTAATAGAAGAATATGAATCTAATGAGCTCCCTTGTAGAAAAGAAGAGAGTGAAGAAGAAAAGGAAAAGGAGATGCAAATTTATGAAGAAGATGCTCCAGAAAGGGTTCCTAAGACTCCCAAATATGTGCAAAAGAATCATTCAGAAGATTAGATTATTGGAGATAAGAACAAAGGTATGTTAACAAGAAGGAAAATTTATATGGTAGATGAACAAGTAATATTGTGTTTGTCCTCTATAATAGAACCCAAAACTATGACTGCAGCATGAAAAGATGAGCACTAGATCAAGGTTATGGAAGAAGAACTAATGCAGATTGAGAAGAATCAGACTTGGGAAGCTATCCCAAGACCAGCAGACAAAAATGTGATAGGAGCTAAATGGGTCTTCCAAAACAAATTGAATGAGAATGGAGAAATCCTCAGAAATAAGGCTAGGCTTGTGTGTAAAGGCTACTCACAAGTGGATGGAATAGACTATGAGGAAAAATTTTCTCTAGTGGCAAGATTGTAAGCCATTAGAATGTTCTTTGCCTTTGCAGCTCATATGGACTTCAATATCTATCAAATGGATGTAAAATCTGCATTCTTGAATGAAGAGTTGGAAGAGGAAGTTTACATTGAGCAACCGGAAGGCCTTCAGTTATCAAAAGATTCAAATATGGTCTACAGGTTGAAGAAGGTACTATATGGACTGAAACAAGTTCCTAGAGCTTAGTATGCAAGGCTGGATAAGTACCTGTTGTAGCAAAGTTTCAAAAATGGCATTGCAAATATCAATTTGTATTTCAAAGTTGAATAAAATCAAATCCTAATTGTGGAAGTGTATGTTGATGATATAATATTTGGAGGTAATGAAGGTATGTGCAAGAGGTTTGTAGAATAGATGCATAAAGAATTTGAAATGTCAATGTGTGGGGCATTGAATTTCTTCCTTGGATTACAAATCAGTTAATAAAAAAAATGATATTTTCATTTCACAATCAAAGTATGCTAAGGAAATGTTGAAGTAGCTTGGGATGGAAGACTCCAAACCAGTGTGTACTCCCATGACTACTGTTTGAAAGTTAAGCAAAGATGATGAATCTCCTAAGGTTGATCAGGGAAAATACAGATCAATGATTGGTGAATTGTTATACCTAACCACTACTAGACCGGACCTCATGCATGCAATTTGTCTTCTAGCTAGATTTCAAGTTGATACTAGAGAGTCACATGTTTCAGTAGTAAAAAGGATATTTAGATACTTGAAAGGCTCTCTAGAGGTTGGCCTATGTTATCCTAAGGATATTGATCTCTCCCTGAGTACATAGACAGATGCATATTGGGAAGGATGTACAAATGATAGAAGAAGAACAATTGGTGATGCTTTCTTTTTGGGAAGCAGACTTGTCTCATGGTTAAGTAAGAAATAGGATTTAGTGTCATTATCTACTACAAAGGCTAAATACATTGCAGTAGCATTTTGTTGCACACAGGTGTTATGGATGAAGTAAACATTAAAGGATATCAAAGTGTCATATGATGAACCCATTCCTATATTATGTGATAATACAAGTGCTATCAACATCTTAAAGAATCTGGTAATGCATTCAAGGACAAAGAATATTTCAATCCAGTATCACTTCCTAAGAGAGAAGGTTGCAAAGAATGAGGTGAAATTAGAGTATGTGCCTACTAAGGACCAAATTGCAGATATCTTTACAAAGGCTCTTCCTAAAGATACTTTTGAGTATCTCCAACATAAGTTAGGGGTTATTGCCCCTCCTTTAATTAGATGCATAAGTGTGTGCATCTATCCAAGAAGAGTTTCAAGATACAGTCTTAGTCTTGGATTGATGTTGGAGGCTACCTCTCAGTGGGTGTAGGTAGTGATTGGTGTAGTCAGACAGAGCATATGTTTTAACCCTAAGGGGAAGAGTGTAGAAAAGTAAAAGTAGTGGAGAGAAAGAGCAAGTTCTTGCTGGTGTTCCAAGTATCACCCTTTTCCATTGATGTCAAAGGGGGGGAGAATGAAGGTGGTTGAAAAACCATTGTGCAAGAAAGTGTCAAAAGAATAAGATTTGCTACATTCATGGGGAGTAAAGTTTGTGAAAATTAAGAGTTGTTCTAATTAGGAAGAGTATTACTGAGCTGCTAATTGTTTGCTTTAGGTCTTGATGGTTTTTCAGAAAGTTGGTGTTGCCATCAATGAAAAAGGGGGAGATTGTTGGAAACTTGTTGGTGTCTTCATTGATGTCAACCTCTAGTAGGTAGTTCACTTGGTTGCCAAGTGTTTTTGAGCAAATTTGAATAAGGTGTGTAGTGTGACAGGGTTGTGCTCACTATTGTGCTCCACATTTCTTCCTAGTTGAAGATATGCCTGTGCAGTTTTGAATTATTGATCAAAGATATTAAGAGGTGTCATATCTAGAATGTGAGGTTCTAGATTGTGTGAAAATAGAAGATGTGTTTGATAGTGTGTTTGCCTGGTTAGAAGACTATCTAGGAGAAATGAGATTGCTCCACATTTCTCTACATTGAGGTTTCATGTCCTGCGAATCTAGGGATATGTTTCTATAGTCCATATCTACATTTCCTTGAAGTTTCATATGTTGTGTACTTACGCAAGATCATTTCTTGTGTTGGTGTTCAGTGGTAGTGGATACTGATGTGCTTAATGAAGATACTCTTTGTGTCAGAAGGTTGTGGAAGTGTTGTAGAGGTTTCTAATGATGTTGAATGTTGTGTAAAGGTGTGTGGATGTTGTGGAGTGTCTCTCTATGGTCCACACGATGTGTTTGGACTTGGAGAAGCATGGATGTGCCTGTTAGCTCACGTTTGGCTGACTTGTCTTGTTGGCACCATTTACAGAGGTGCCTAGTGGATTTTAGATGTGATGAGCAGCTTGGTGATATAGATTTGAGTCCTGGTTATCCCTTGACATGGTCCTCTTTGACTTCTTTCCACTGCGGAAGTGTTTAGTGCCGACCTAAGTGATGTTGCATGTGTGTAATGGACACGTTTCATTAGGACTGACCTAATTGAGATAGGTCTTTGTTGTGGATTATATAAATGCAAGATAAATTTGTGTGTAACAAGGTAGAGAAGAATTTATGAATATAAATCAAGGGTAGTGAGTGGTGTGTGAGATTAAATGCCTATCACTTCGAAATGCAATGAGCAGGTGTCTACATTTCATTGTGCTTGAAGTTTTGATTCATATATATTATGAGATAATCCTCACCATGGTTTTTCCACGTAAATCTAGTGTTTTGTATTTGGATGTGTTTGCATTGATGATTCATATTTTTACATTTTGCTAATGCATTATATTTCCAGTTAATGATTGAAATTTCTTTGAGGGCTTAAAATTTTAACATACAACTGATTCACTGCCCCTCTAAGTTGTCCAATGTATTCTAACAATTGGTATTAGAGCCGAGTTCCCTGAAGAAGCATAAGCTCTTGGGATAGATCTAGATGGTGCACAAGAAAGGTATGGAAGTCCCAGTGTTTGATGGAACAAATTTTGCTTTTTGGAAAACTAGGATGGAAAAATTTCTTGTCTCCCTAGGATATGGTGTATGGAAGATAGTTGAAAAGGAGTATACTATACCTCCTAATGGTCCAATGGATGAAGATGAAATTAAAGAATATGAGACTAATGGTAAGGCAAGGAGTGCTCTTCTGAATAGTCTCTCTGATTCTGAATTAGTAAATTTGATGAGTTACAAAATTACCAATGAGATCTGGAAGAAGTTGGCAAGTACTTATGAAGGAGATGACAAGGTCAAGCAAGCAAAGATGCAAATTTGAAGACCAAGTTTGAAACCCTAAATATGTCAGAAGATGAAAATATTGCAAGATACATGTAGATACTAGATGAAGTTATCAACTACATCAATGGTCTTGGTGGAAATTTGGAGGAGAGTGAAGTGGTAAAGAAGGTAGTAAGAACTCTTCCAAAATATTATAGTGCTAAAGCTTCTGCTATTGAAGAAACTCAAAATTTGGATAAGTATTCTAGGGATCAAATGTTTGGTACTCTAACTACTTTTGAGAAAAGAGAATATGGTCAACATGATTCAAGAAAAGAAACCGCTTTTAAGGCTACCAAGACAAAAAAGAATGTTATATCTAATTCAGATGACTTTGATGAAGTGGAAGCAAATTTTGTGAGAAGATTGAAAAAGGGTTCTAGAAAATATAGAGGTAAGTTACCCTTCAAATGTTTTAACTATGGAAAGATAGCTCATTATGCTTCTAAATGTCCAATCAAAATTTCTAATGACAAATACAAGGAGAACAAAGGCAAATCATTCAAGAAAAGTTATTATGTTAAAGAAGATGACAACATATCTAATGATGAGTCTAACTGTCTAGATGATGATGGTAATGAATGCTTGTTCATGGATTTGAATGTTTGAATGGATTCTACTAATCCTAAAAGATGTATGAAGGATACTGCTCTGGAAACAGGGCACCACATTGAAGTAGCTTTCGTTACTACTTTTCATGCAAGAAGGGAGGAGAACCTTAGTTAATTGATAGTGGATGTTTAAATCATATGACAGGTGATAAGAATAAGTTTGTTAATCTTGATAAGTTTGATGGAGGTTTTGTTATGTTTGGAGATGATGCATCTACTAAGATATGTGGAAAAGGTATAATCAGTTTTGATGGCAAGCACAATACAGATGATGTACGTTATGTCAAAGGTCTCTAGCACAATCTTCTGAGTGTAGGACAAATGTGTAGCAGAGGATAAAATCTTTTGTTTTAGGATGGTGGCTATGAAATTAGAAAAGAAGACTCTAGAACTCTGATTGCTACAGGAACAAGGACAAAAGGAAATGTATATCAGCTCAAAGGTGTTGATGGTGTGTGCCTTATGACTCAAATTAATGAAAGTTGGTTATGGCATAGAAGAATGTGTCACATCAATTTTGACAGCCTAGTGAAGATCAATTCTACTCAAGCTGTGAGGGATCTGCCAAAGATAATCACAAAGCCTATCGATGCAACCTACAAGGAATGTCAGATTTAGAGGAAAACAAGGAGGAATTTTAAGGTCAAGGAGTATTCCACTACCAGACCTCTGGAGTTGGTGCATACAGATCTATGCAGACGTACAAGAGTAGGAATTTTTCAAGGTGATAGGTATTTTATATTGTTGATTGGTGATTACTCTAGAATGACTTGGGTAACTTTTCTCAAAGAACAATCAGAACCTCTAGATAAGTTTAAGGCATACAAGATTATGGTTGAAAATGAAATTGATTTGAAAATGAAGTGCTTGAGGTCTGACAGAGGTAGTGAGTTCACCTCCAATGAGTTTAACTACTTTTGTGAAGATCATGGAATAAAGAGGCATTTGACAGCTCCTAGGACTCCTTAGTAGAATGGGGTTGTGGTAAGAAAGAACATGACAGTTTAGGAAGGAGCAAGGATAATGTTGAAAGAACCAAATCTACCAAATATCTAGATACAAAACAAAGTGTAAGCAAGGGTCAATAGTTCAAAGACTCCATATGAACTATGGTATGGAAGAACTCCTACTATCAAATACTTTAGAGTATTTGGAAGCAAGTGCTACATTAGGAGAGATGAAGAAAACTTGGGAAAGTTTGATACAAGATCAGATGAAGGAATATCCAAAGAGGCTAAAGAAGTTGGTTAAAAGTGCAAATGTAAAAGTGGATGAGCATCCACATCAAAGCTTAGTACTGATAGAAGAATATGAATCTAATGATCTCCCTTGTAGAAAATAAGGTGAAGAAGAAAAGGAAAAGGAGATGCAAATTTATGAAGAAGATGCTTCAGAAAAGGTTCCTAAGACTCCCAAATATGTGTAGAAGAATTATTCAGAAGATCAGATTATTGGAGATAAGAATAAAGGTTTGTTAACAAGAAAGAAAATTTCTATGGCAGATGAATAAGTAAATTTGTGTTTTTTGTCTACAATAGAACCCAAAACAATGACTGAAGCATGCAAAGATGAGCACTAGATCAAGGCTATGGAAGAACTAATGAAGATTGAGAAGAATCATACTTGGGAAGTTGTCCCAAGACCAGCAAACAAAAATGTAATAGGAACTAAATGGGTCTTCTAGGACAAATTGTGTGAGAATGGAGAAGTAGTCATAAATAAGGTTGGGCTTATGTGTAAAGGTCACTCACAAGTGGAAGGAATAGATTATGAGGAAAAATTTGCTCCAGTGGAAAGATTGGGGGCCATTAGAATGATCTTGGGCTTTGCATTTCATATGGACTTCAAAGTCTATTAGATGGATGTGAAATCTGCATTCTTGAATGGAGAGTTGGAAGAGGAAGTTTACATTGATCAACCGGAAGGGTTTTAGTTATCAAAAGATCCAAATATAGTCTATAGGTTGAAGAAGGCACTGTATGGACTCAAACATGCTCCTAGAGCTTGGTAGGCAAGGTTGGATAATATCTATTGTAGCAAAGTTTCAAAAAGGGCATTGCAGATCTATCAAATTGTATTTCAAAGTTGAAGAAAATAAAATCCTGATCATGGAAGTGTATGTTAATGATATAAAATTTGGAGGTAATGAAGGCATGTGTAAGAGGTTTGTAGAAGAGATGCAGAAAGAGTTTGAAATGTCAATGTGTGGGGAAATGAATTTCTTCCTTAGATTACAAATCAGTCAATCAGAAAAAAGGTATTTTCATTTCACAATCAAAGTAATCTAAGGAAATGTTGAAGAAGCTTGGGATGGAAGACTCCAAACTGGTGTGTACTCCCATGACTACTAGTTATAAGTTAAGAAAAGATGATGAATCTCCTAAGGTTGATTAGAGAAAATACAGATCAATGATTGGTGGACTGTTATATCTAACCTCTACTAGACCAGATATCATGCATGCAATTTGTCTTCTGGCTATATTTCAAGTTGATCCCAAAGAGTCACATGTTTCAGTAGTAAAGAGGATATTCATATACTTGAAAGGCACTCCAGAGTTTGGGCTATGGTATCCTAAGGATACTAATCTCTCCCTGAGTACATATATAGATGCAGATTGGGAAGGATGTATAGATGACAGAAGAAGTACAAGTAATGGTGCTTTCTTTTTGGGAAGTAGACTTGTCTCATGGTTAAGTAAGAAATATGATTCAGTTTCATTATCTATTATAGAGGCATAGTACATTGTAGTAGTATCTTGTTGCACACAGGTGTTAAGGATAAAGTAAACATTAAAGGCTATCAAAGTGTCATATGATGAACCTATTCCTATATTATGTGATAATACAATTGCTATCAACATATCAAAGAATCTAGTAATGCATTCAAGCACAAAGCATATTTCAATCTGGTGTCACTTCCTAAGAGAGAAGGTTGCAGAGAATGAGGTGAAATTGGAGTATGTGCCTACTAAGGACAAAAATGTAGATATCTTTACAAAGGCTCTTCGTAAAGATACTTTTTAGTATCTCCAGCATAAGTTAGGGGTTATTGCCCCTCCTTATTTTAATTAGATGCATAATTGTGCGCATCAATCAAGGAAGCATTTTAGGGTATAGTCTTAGTCCTAGACTAATGTTGGAGGCTACCTCTAAGGGGGAGTAGGTAGTGATTGGTGCAGTTAGATAGGGCATATCTTATAACCCCTAAGGGGAAGAGTGTAGAAAAGTAAAATTAGTGGAGAGAAAGAGCAAGTGCTCACTGGTGTTGCAAGTATGGCCCTTCGCCATTGATGTCAAAGGGGGAGAGAATGAAGGTGGCTAAAAATCCATTGTGTAGGAAAGTGTGAGAAGAGTACAAATTGCTCCAATCAGGGGGAGTAAAGTGTGTGAAGAGTAAGAGTTGTTCCAGTCGGGAAGAGTACTACTAAGCTACTAATTGTTTTCTTTAGGTCTTCATGGTTTTTCATAAAGTTAGTGTTGCTATCAATGACAAAGGGGGAAATTGTTGGAAACTTGTTGGTGTTTTCATTGATGTCAACCTCTAGTAGGTAGTTCACTTAGTTTCCAAGTGTTTTTGAGAAATTTTGAATAAGAAGGTGTGTAATTTGACAGAGTTGTGCTCAGTATTGTGCTCCACATTTCTTCCTAGTTTAAAATATGCATGTGTGGTTTGGAATTGTTGATTAGAGGTATTAAGAGGTGTCATATCCAGAATTTGAGGTTCTGGATCTTGCTGAAATAGAAAATGTGTTTGATAGTGTCTTTGCCTAGTTAGAAGACAATTTGGGAGAAATGAGATTGCTGCACATTTCTCCGCATTGAGGTTTCATGTCCTATGGATCTAGGGATATACTTCTACAGTCTATATCTACCTTTCCTTGAAGTTTCCTATGTTGGGTATTTCCACAAGATCATTTCTTGTGTTGGTGTTCAGTGGTATTGGATACTAATGTGCTTAATGAAGATATTCTTTGTGTCAGATGGTTGCAGAAGTGTTCCAGAGGTTTTTGAGGATGTTAAATATTTTGGAAAGGTGTGCGGATGTTGTGGAGTGTCTCTCTATAGTCCGTATGATGTGTTTGGACTTAGAGAAGCGTGGATGTGGTTGTTAACTTAGGTTTGGTTAACCTATCTTGTTGGCACAATTTGCAAATGTGCCTCGTGGATTGTAGATGTGATGAGCAGCTTGGTGATATAGATTTGAGTCCTGGTTATCCCTTGACATGGTCCACTTTCACTTCTTTCCACTGCGGAAGTGTTTAGTGCCAACCTAAGTGATGTTGCATGTGTGTAATGCACATGCTTCATTAGGACCAATCTAATTGAGATAGGTCTTGGTTTTGGATGGTATAAATACAAGATAAAGTTGTGTGGAGCAAGTTAGGGAAGAAGTTACGAATATTAATCAAGGGTAGTGAGTGGTGTACAAGATTAAATGCATATGACTCTGAAATGTACTGAGGAGAAGGTGTCTACATTTCAGTGTGCTTGAAGTTGCTGGAGGTAGTGAACCAAAGGTTACAGATAGTAGGAAGTTGTAGTGGTGGATCCTCCATGTTGCTCTAAGATAGTGAATCTCTTTGTAACATATTTCTTCTTTCTTCTCTCTTCTGGGCAGTGAGCCTATTAATTTTTGGTGTTGTTACTCATATCTATTGTGAGCTAATCCTCACTGTGGTTTTTCCCTTATAGGGTTTTCCATATGAATCTGGTGTTCTTCTATTTTTGTATGTCTTTGTATTAATGCTCTATATGTTTATATTTGTCTAATGCATTATATTTGGTTGATTATTGAAATTCCTTTGAGGGATTAAAGTTTTAACATAAAACTAATTCAATGCCTCTCTCAGTTGTCATGTGCATTCTAATAGTTGGTATCAGAGCTGAGTTCCCTAAAGAAGCTTAACCTCTTGGGGAAGATCTGCATGGCACACAGGAAAGGTATGGAAGTCCCAGTGTTTGATGGAACAAATTTTTCTTTTTGGAAAACTAGGATGGAAATCTTTCTTGTCTCCCTAGGATATGGCATATGGAAGATAGTTGATAAAGAGTATACTATACCTCCTAATGGTCTAATGGATGAAGATGAAATTAAAGAATATGAGAATAATAGAAAGGCAAGGAGTGTTCTTCTAAACAGTCTCTCTGATTCTAAATTAGTGAAGGTGGTGTGTTATAAAATTTCTCATGAGATCTGGATGAAGCTGGCAAGTACCTATGAAGGAGATGACAAGGTCAAGCAAGTAAAGATGCAAATTTTGAAGACCAAGTTTGAAAGCCTAAAGATGTCAGAATATGAAAATATTACAAGCTACATGTAGAGAGTGGATGAAGTTATCAACTCCATCACTGGTCTTGGTGGAAATTTGGAGTTGAGTGAAGTGGTAAAGAAGGTACTAAGAACTCTTCCAAAATCTTATAGTGTTAAAGAATCTTCTATTGAGAAACTCAAAATTTGGATAAGTATTTTAGGGGTCAAATGTTTGGTACTCTAACTACTTCTGAGATAAGAGAATTTGGTCAACATGATTCAAGAAAAGAAACTACTTTTAAGGCTAGCAAGATAGAAAGGAATGTTGTATCTAATTCATATGACTTTGATGAAGTGGAAGTAAATTTTGTGAGCAGACTGAAAAAGGGTTCTAGAAAATACAGAGGTAAGTTACCCTTCAAATGTTTTAACTGTGGAAAGATAGGTCATTATGCTTCTAAATGTCCAATCAAAAATTCTAATGACAAATACAAGGAGAACAAAGGTAAATCATTCAAGAAAAAATATTATGTTAATGAAGATGATAGCATAAATAATGATGAGTCTGACTATCAAGATGATGATGGTAATGAATGCTTATTCATGGATTTGAATGTTGGAACTGATTCTACTAATCTGAGAAGATGAATGAAGGACATTGCTCTGGGAATAGGGCACGACATTGAAGGAGATTTGGTTACTACTTTTTATGCAAGAAAGGAGGAGAATCTCTGGTTAATGGATAGTGGGTGTTCAAATCATATGACAGGTGATAAGAATAAGTTTGATGGAGGTTTTGTTAAGTTTGGAGATGATGCAGCTGCTTAGATCTAGATGGAAAGGGTTCAATTAGTTTTGATGGAAAGAACAATACAAATGATATACTTTATGTGAAAGGATTCTAGCATAACCTTCTGAGTGTAGGACAAATGTGTAGCAGAGGATATAATCTTGTGTTTCAGGATGGTGGCTGTGAAATTCAGAAAGAAGACTCTAGAACTCTGATTGCTACAAAAGGAAATATATATCATCTCAAATGTGCTTATGGTGTGTGCCTTATGACTCAAATTAATGAAAGTTGGCTATGCAATAGAAGAATGTGTCACATCAATTTTGATAGCCTAGTCAAGATCAGATCTACTCAAGTTGTGAGGGATCTGCCAAAGATTACAAAGCCTATGAATACAACCTACAAGGAATGTCAGATTCAGAAGAAAAGAAGGAAGAGTTTCAAGGTCAAGGAGTATTCCAGCACTGGACCTTTAGAGTTGGTGCATATGGATATGTGTGGACCTACAAAAGTAGGAATCTTTCAAGGTGATAGGTATTTTATATTGTTGATCTATGATTACTCTAGAATGACTTGGGTAACTTTTCTCAAAGAAATATCAGAAGATCTAGATAAGTTTAAGGTATACAAGATTATGGTTGAAAATGAAATTGATTTAAAAATCAAGTGCTTGAGGTCTGACAGAGGTGGTGAGTTCACCTCCAATAAGTTTAACTTCTTTTGTGAATATCATGTAATAAAGAGGCATTTGTTAGCTCCTAGGACTCCTTAGCAGAATGGGGTTGTGGAAAGAAAGAACATGACAGTTCAAGAAACAACAAGGACAATGTTGAAAGAAGTAAATCTACCGGATATCTATTGGAGAGAAGGTATTCACACTGTAGTCTACATACAAAATAGAGTGTAAGTAAGGGTCAATAATTCAAAGACTCCATATGAAATGTGGTATGGAAGAACTCCTACTATCAAATACTTTGGAGTATTTGGAAGCAAGTGCTACATTAGGAGAGATGAAGAAAAATTGGGAAAGTTTGATACAAGACCAGATGAAGGAATCTTTCCTAGATATTCCACAAAGAGCAAGTCTTACAAGAGTTACAACAAGAGGCTAAAGAAGTTGGTTGAAAGTGCAAATGTCAAAGTGGATGAGGATCCACATCAAATTTTAGTATTGATAGAAGAATATGAATCTGATGAACTCCCTTGAAATGAAGACAGTGAAGAATAAAAGGAAAAGGAGATGCAAATTTATGAAGAAGATGCTTCAGAAAGGGTTCCTAAGACTCCCAAATATTTGCAAAAGAATCATTCAGAAGATAAGATTATTGGAGATAAGAACAAAGGTATGTTAACTAGAAGGAAAATTGCTATGGAATATGAATAGGTAAATTTGTGTTTGTTGTCTACAATAGAACCCAAAATAGTGACTGAAGCACACAAAGATGAGCATTGGATCAAGGCTATGGAAGAAGAATTAATGCAAATTGAGAAGAATCGGACTTGGGAAGTTGTCCCAAGACTAGAAGAAAAAATTATGATATGAACTAAATGGGTCTTCAAGAAGAAATTGAATGAGAATGAAGCAGTTAGAAATAAGGCTAGGCTTGTGTGTAAAGGCTGCTCACAAGTGGAAGGAATAGGTTATAAGGAAAAAATTGCTCCAGTGGCAAGATTGGAGGCCATTAGAATGTTCTTTGCCTTTGCAGCTCATATGGACTTTAAAGTCTATCAGATAGATGTGAAATCTGCATTCTTAAATGGAGAGTTGGAAGACGAAGTTTACATTGAGCAACCAGAAGGGTTTCAGTTATCAAAAGATCCAAATATGGTTTGTAGGTTGAAGAAGGAACTGTAAGGACTCAAACAAGCTCCTAGAGCATGGTATGCAAGGTTGGATAAGTACTTGTTGTATCAAAGTTTCAAAATGGGCATTGCATATATCAATTTATATTTCAAAGTTGAAAATAAAATCTTGATTGTGGAAGTGTATGTTGATGATATAATATTTAGAGGTAATGAAGGTATGTGCAAGAGGTTTGCAGAAGAGATGCATAAAGAATTTGAAATTTCAATGTGTGGGGAAATGAATTTCTTCCTTGGATTACAAATTAGTCAATCAGAAAAAGGTATTTCATTTCATAGTCAAAGTATGCTAAGGAAATGTTCAAGAAGCTTGGGATGGAAGACTCCAAACTGGTGTGTACTTCCATGACTATTGGTTGTATGTTAATCAAAGATGATGAATCTTCTAAGGATGATCAGAGAAAATACAGATCAATTATTGGTGGACTATTATACCTAACTACTACTAGATCGGATATCATGCATGCAGTTTGTCTTCTGGCTATATTTCAAGTTGATCCCAGAGAGTCATGTGTTTCAATAGTAAAGAAGATATTCAGATACTTGAAAGGCACTTCAAAGTTTGGTCTATGGTATCCTAAGGATACTGATCTCTACCTGAGTATATATATAGATGCAGATTGGGAAGGATGTATAGATGACAGAATAAGTACAAGTGGTGGTACTTTCTTTTTGGGAAGCAAACTTGTCCCATGGTTAAGTAAGAAACAGGATTCAGTGTCATTATCTTTTATAGAGGCAGAGTACATTGCAAAAGCATCTTATTGCACACAGGTGTTATGGATGAAGTAAACATTGAAGGATATCAAAGTGTCATATGATGAACCTATTCCTATATTATGTGATAATACAAGTGCTATCAACATATCAAAGAATCCGGTAATGCATTCAAGGACAAAGCATATTTCAATTTGGTATCACTTCCTAAGAGAGAAGGTTATAGAGAATGAGGTGAAATTGGAGTATGTGCCTACTAAGGACCAAATTACAGATATCTTTACAAAGGCTCTTCCTAAAGATACTTCTGAGTATCTCTAGTAGAAGTTAGGGGTTATTTCCCCTCCTTTTAATTAGATGCATAAGTGTGTGCATCTATCCAGTAAGCATTTCAAGATACATTCTTAGTCCTAGACTAATGTTGGAGGCTACCTCTCAGGGGTAGTAGGTAGTGATTGGTGCAGTCAGATAGAGCATCTCTTATAACCCTAAGGGGAAGAGTGTAGAAAAGTAAAAGTAGTGGAGAGAAAGAGCAAGTGCTTGCTGGTGTTCCAAGTATTGCCCTTTGCTATTGATGTCAAAGGGGGAGAGAATGAAGGTGGTTGAAAAGCCATTATGCAGGAAAGTGTGAGAAGAGTAAGAGTTTCTCTAGTTAGGGGGAATAAAGTGTTTGAAGAGTAAGAGTTGTTCCAGTTAGGAAGAGTACTACTGAGCTGCTAATTGTTTTCTTTAGGTCTTGATGGGTTTTCAAAAAGTTGGTGTTTCCATCAGTGACAAAGGGGGAGATTGTTGGAAACTTGCTGGTGTTTTCATTGATGTCAACTTCTAGTAGGTAGTTCACTTGGTTTCCAAGGGATTTTGAGTAAATTTGAACAAGGTGTGTAGTGTGATAGAGTTGTGCTCCACATTTCTTCCTAGTTGAAGATATGCCTGTGTAGTTTAGAAGTGTTGATCAGAGGTATTAAGAGGTGTCATATCAAAAATTTAAGGTTCTAGATCATGTGACAATAGAAGATGTGTTTGATAGTGTGTTTGCCTATGTAGAAGACTATTTGGGAGAAATGAGATTGCTCCGCATTTCTCTGCATTGAGGTTTCATGTCCTACAGATCTAGGGATATGCTTCTACAATCTATATCTACGTTTCCTTGAATTTTCCTATGTTGGGTTTCTCCACAAGATCAGTTCTTGTGTTGGTGTTTAGTGGTAGTAGATATTAATGTGCTTAATGAAGATATTCTTTGTGTCAGATGGTTGTGGCATTGTTGCAGAGTTTTCTAATGATGTTGAATGTTGTGGAAAGGTGTGTGGATGTTGTGGAGTGTCTCTCTATGGTCTACATGATGTGTTTGGACTTGGAGAAGTGTGGATGTGGCTATTAGCTCAGGTTAGGCTGACCTATCTTGTTGGTCCCATTTGCGAAGGTGCCTCATGGATTGTATGTGTGATGAGCAGCTTGGTGATATAGATTTGGGTCTTAGTTATCCCCGAACATGGTCCACTTTCACTTCTTTCCACTGCAGAAGTGTTTAGTGCCAACCTAAGTGATGTTAAATGTGTGTAATGCACATGCTTCATTAATACTGACCTAATTGAGATGGGTCTTGGTTGTGGATGGTATAAATGCAAGATAAAGTTGTCTGGAGCAAGGTAGAGAAGAAGTGGTAAATATGAATTAAGGGTAGTGAGTGGTGTACAAGCTTAAATGCCTATGACTCCAAAATGTAGTGAGTAGAAGGTGTCTACATTTTAGTGTGCTTAAAGTTGCTGGAGGCAGTGAGCCAAAGGTTGCAGATGGTCAGGAGTTATAGTGGTGGATCCTCCCTATTGCTTTGAGATACTAAATCTCTTTGTAACAAATTTCCTCTTTCTTCTCTCTTCTAGGCAGTGATCCCTTGATAGTGAGCCTTTCTCTGGTAGTGAGCCTTTCTTTTGGCCAGTGAGCCCTTAGCAGTGAGCCCTTGACAGTGAGCCTTTCTCTGGTAGTGAGCCTTTCTTTTGGGTAGTGAGCCCTTAGCAGTGAGCCTATTAATTTTTGGTGTTGTTATTCATATATATTGTGAGCTAATCCTCACCATGGTTTTTCCCTTATAGGGTTTTCCATGTAAATTTGGTGTTCTTATGTGTTTTGATGTGTTTGCATTGATGCTTCATATGTTTACATTCTGCTAATGCATTCTATGTGGTTGATGATTGAAATTGCTTTGAGGGCTTAAAGCTTTAACATACAATTGATTCACCTCCCCTCCTCTCAATTGTCATGTGGATTCTAACAATGTGAACACCACAATGGGTTAGACATTCTTTGGGCCACTTTCAATTTTTATGTAATATTGAAATAAATATTTAATGTGAGTTGCATATTAGAAAAATATTTAATATTGGGAAAACTTAGTACCATAAAGTAAATAAGGGGCACATGGTTTAGTGAGCTCATGGTTTTGAAGGAGATGGTTATGTAATACCACTTAGTGGTTTTGTGCAATATTATTTCTATAAAATTAAGAACATGAGTAGTTTTTGAGATTGGCTAGGTTGGCTTGCATGACCTTTGACTTGTTGGCTAAGGTTGGATTGAGTATCTCTTGCAGTTTGATTATGTGAAGAGAGTAATCATGGATTTGGATGTGTGGTTACATGATTCTCATTTTCTTGTTCACATGGAGTGCAATTAGGGATATTGATGCTTCAAAAGTATTCATGGAGGCTATGTATTGTAGTCTATTTTCATGAGATAATACATTGAGTGTGGATGCTTTTGAAAGTTGGGTTTTACCTTATGAGGGTTTTCCTAGGGTATATCTTGTGTCATCTTGATTGTATGTTTGTCTATTCTTTAGAATGTGGATTTTGAATACTTGTTTGCATATTTTTCTCTCGTGGGTTTATGTGGAAATAGTTTATTATGGCTGTAAATTTCCTTTCACTTTCATGGTATTTTTATTTTCTTATCCTCATTGGATTTAGAAACTTAGATAACAATCCCTTATTTTTAGGTTATTTCCTTTTCCTCATCATCATTAGATTCAAAAACTATGAGGTTATATATTGTACATCCTATCTCTTATTGTGATAATTCATTTTGCATTCACTTGAATATAATATAGTTTATTCTAGGCATTTAGATTTTTTGATTGCTTTCCATTCACTAATTTGTTTATGGGTTATTCATATCTATATTTTAGATTTCTAATAGTATCCTTCATATTCTTCATTTTATTTTCATTCTCTTTTTCCTTTTTTTTAAATTTTTTTATTCTCCTTCTCCTTCATCCTTAAATTCTACTTTCTCGTGTTATTTATCAACTATTATTTCTTTTGATGCCCATCTATCTCAAAAACATTCTGATTCATCCAAAGAAAAAAAATTCTTCATACAATGGATTATACCATATTAGAGATTCACCTTTTAAGTGTTAAAAAAAGTCAATCTATATTTGATTGTGACCATAAGCTCTTTTAAATAGGGGCCACCATTCTAATGTATTACTACTTCCGCCAAACTTATGAAACTCTGAAAACTAGGGTTTTAAAAAATATTTTATTTTTCAAGAAACCTTCTTTTCTACTACAAGATTAAAAGAAAATAATGTAAAAATATTATATTTATATATTTCTATCCATTTGCAAATAATGTAATGTGATTTTATTGCTTGGCTTTTAAGATATGATTTTTTCCAAAAATAGCATGTCAAAAATTTCTATAAAATTTGAATTATAGAGTTAACTTTAGATCATCATATATCTCTTGATACTAATTAAATTTTTTAATTTGAGCATTTTTATGAAAACTCTTAAATTCCTCTCTCCAATGAATATGGAATCACCTTTTTTAAAGACCTATGTGAAGCACATGACCTTTTGCAAGAAATTCAACACTAAATAGAAAAAATTCAGCAACAATTTTTTTTCCCACTTTTCCCTAGAAAGAGCTCCAATACCAAATGTTAAGAAGCTCAATAAAAAATAATAGAAATACCCAACAATATACTTGAGAGATCTCACAACTCAATAATATAAATACTCAAATATATTCAAAAAATAGATCAAACCCTTGAGGTATGGTAACACCTTACAATGCTCTTTATTCAATGGAAGCCACTCCAAACTATACCTTAATATGAGAACTAAACAAATACTATATTTTTTTGCATCTCTCATATGAGTCTCTTTAATTTATTATATACTACTCAAATACCTAACACTACCACTTACCCATACATGTGGGATAAATACTTTAATTGACAAGTGGGATGACTTACAAAGCATATGCACCACAATATATTATTTATTACCACCTAATACTATTAGGATTAAGGTGCCATCAACCTTATAAATCTTATGTTTTTAAGTATTCCTAATATTGTGTATACTTGCATTCATGAGGGATAAAGGTTTCACCGACAATGGTAATTTTTTATGGGTACAATAATTAGTTATTTACTACCAACAGTAATTAATTATTTACTAGGAGACATTTTCTATTTACTAGTTAGATCATCTTGGGGAATGCAAATGAGGTGATAAGGTCAAACTAGGAACCCATCTTGGAGTGGCTATTATTGGGAAAATTGTGACACATATAAGAGAATCTTTACATAAGCTATTGATAATCTATAACACATGTAAGAGCATCTCCTATTTTCAAGGAATTGTATGACAATCTAGGCACCCAAAATAGAGAGATAATTTTAGTCAATTATGTAAGAAGCTATAAGAGGCTATTTTTAGCATGCTTGTGAGATTCCCAATGTAGGGTATTAGAATTTCCCAAGTTAGGATGCCACATTTCATGTATTCTCATTCTTGTATTTAATTTTTATATAACATGTGCTTGAGGAGATAGAAGGTAGAAGTTGTGAGAGTTCACATACACATAGGTGGGGTTTTTTACCTAAAAGGGTTTTCTCCATGTGTAAATATTGTGTTGTGAGTTTCTTATGTGTTTTTGATTTCTTTGTAGCTGATTTTCATTATTTTAAATCTCCATTTGGGTATTCTACGGATTAATTTCCAGATTTGTAACATAATTTCATATTTTCATATTATAGTGGTTTGCCTTCATTTTCTAACATTTGCTATCAAAGCCTAGATAGATTTGATTCTTAGATGGAAGAGTGAAGGTTAATTATACTGCAATGGGAGTTCTAGTTAAATTTATTGTACAAATTTGTGTATGTGATAGTTACATCTACATTTCAATTGGATATTGAGAAGTTCAATGGAACTAACTATGAGTTGTGGAAGCTTAAGATGGAGGATCTCCTTGAAGATAGGGATAAATGATTGGCTACAATAAAGGGAAAAAAAACTACACAAAATAGATCTAGAGGAGTGGAACAAGATGGATAAGAAAGCACAAGAAACAATCTGAATTTCTCTTGTAGACTCTATCCTACTAAATGTTTCAGAAGAGAAAACTACATATGATCTTTGGAAATAGTTGGGTGAGATCTACCAAGCCAAGGGTCTAGTAAATAAATTATATTTGAAAATAAAATTGTTTTATCTAAAAATGAAGGAAGGTTACTTAGTTGCTAAGCATTTAAATACTTTTAATTTGATTTTGAGTCAATTAGCTTCAATTGATGTTAAGATAAGTTAGGAAGATAAATGTATTATGCTACTTTATTCTTCACCTGAGGCATGGGAGAATTTCATTCTTGCTTTTAGTGCTAATCTTAAAGATTCCAAGATAGATTCTCTTGATGCAATATTGTTGTTATAAGAAATGAGAAAGAATTCAATGGATAGATCAATAGATGCTCTTAATGGCAAGGGAAGATCAAAAGAAAGAAGAGGATCTAAAGGAGAATAGAAGGGGCCTAAAGACAAGTCTAAAGATAGATCTAAAACTCCTAGTGAAAATAATAGAGTGAGGTGTTGAAATTGTTAGTGTAATAAAATAATTAATTACACTTTATTAAGTTGACTTAGGGCTCCTTTAATTCATTTTAGGTTTTTATATCTTGCAAACATAAAAGAAAGTTGGCATATGTAATTTATTACTCCAAATCATTAATTGCATTCATATATTGTGCAATATTGGTCTCTTGTTCTTTTTTTCCTCATAGAAGGTAAATATCAAGTTTCATAGGTGATCCTGGCCTCTTGAGTCTATTAGGGACTCTCACATGTTATTAGAGCTCCAGATCTACAAGCCCCTTCTCAAATCTAGGAAAATTAAGCCAAGAGATTTTGTTGGGTGCACTTTTGGGAAAAAAGGCCATCACCATTGAGTCCACAAGGCCCAAGAACCCCTATTTTCATATAAGGCACTTGATGTTTTGGTGTCTGGAAAAGATTCACCATTTTGGGGGCTTTAGAAAATTTTGCAAGCCAAAAATCCATACAATCCATACATATCCATAAAGTTGTATCGCTGCCTACATCATCTAATGCCATCGCTAAGAAACTTAGCTTGATATTTTGTTCACTGGATCTTTGAAAAATCTTCTGGTCACTTGTTTTTTGTACTCAAGGTTTTAAAATTTTTGTTGGTATTTGACTAGTGGATTTACCTTTTAACCATAGATCTCTATCCATTCTATTACAGTAGGTATAGATCTGAAGCCTTGAGATTATTGACCAGAAGATTTTACTTTTTTTTGGTGGTTAATCATTTGGCATGGCATTTAAAAGGTTTTATGCAGTACTGCCACCACTCAAGCAGTACCACACTTGTAATATCCAGTGCTAGCGATGCCTCCCTACTACACCAACACTTAGGACCTTTAGGCAAGGTCATATCTATGACCGTTGGCTAATCTTAGGTGCCAAATTTCCCTTAGACACAGCAAATAGTCATTTGGAATGACCAACCTTCAAGCACTAGCCCCTGTCAATTAGTCATTGGTCCTATTAGCGACCAGGGCAAAATTTTAAGTTGCCATCTCATACCCTCTAGTTCCTGGTCACATGGGTGACTAGGCCCTTAACCACAGGGGGCTATTTTGTCCTTCTAGCCTATTTGGAGAACTTTTGCGAAATTAGGTGTAACTTGGGCATACAGTGTCAAAATTTTGCAAACAAATTGGTGTTAGAAAGCTCACTTTCTGCTCTACACATTGGACCACTTCTTTTTTCTAGAAAGTTTCACTAGGTACCTAATATTTTTTCTTCAAGTCAAATCTATTTTATAAGCCTATTTTTTGGAAAAAGTGCATACAAGTGGCAATTTTTTTGAACAAGGGGGAATATTCTTGAATTGTGAGGGGTATATTGTTGTTTCTCTATTATTTTCTATATACACATCATGGATCAACACACTCACCTCATACAACTTTCATGGATGGAAAAAACAAATTGAGATCCAAGGAAATTGTGGTTATACATAGTGACTATGTGCATAAAACTTGAACCAATAGGGATTGTAGAAAAGAGGAAATGGTAAAATAGGTGTGATGAAGCTTTTAGAACTTTATGCCAGTCAATTTTGCCTAGTCTACTCTTTCATGTTGAATCTTGCACAAAACCCACTAAAGTATGGACCTAATCGGATAATTTGTTTGGAAAGCAAGATACTTTGAGGATTTTTCAATTGGATAATAAACTTATTGGTTTGAATCCTACAAATTTTGATAGCATCTAGGAATTCAACTCAAATCACTTATATTGCAACTAAAACAATGTGGTATTCAGAAAGAGGACACCCTCTTGATTCTTTCAATACTTTCCAAGATTGGTTCTAATTATTCTATTTTTGTTTCCAAATTCTATGCTACCATGGATGCTCTTAGTACTACATTTAAGATTCCTTCACTTGATGACTTTGCTACATCACTCACAAAGGAGTAGGCAAACTTAGTATAGATGGGCACATTGAGGTCTTCAAACCCACATGCTCATCTTGCAAATCAAAGCACCAAAGATAAAAAGGCTTCAAGTGGCAAGGAAAAGAAATAGAAAAACAAGAATAATGAGAAAGCCAAAGAATCAACATCATATGCTACCCCTAAGTCATATTCATCTAGTATAATGGAGAAATCAAAGGAGAAACCCACATGTGCCTATTACAAGAAATGTGGGCATGATGAACATGTTTTCTACATAAAACAAATAGATGGGTTGATGAATCTTGTTTAGAAACTCAATGTAAATTTTTCTAGTTCATCTTCTCTTACTTGGAATCAAAATAGTCAGTATGTACTAAAAAGGTGATGTGGACATTTCTAGCCTGGGGTTGATAAATACAAAGGTAGGGCACCTTGTGCAAGTACAAGTCATGGATTAGGTAAATGGATTCTTGATTTTGGAGCCTCTCATCATATGGCTTCATCACAATCCATGTTTTCTACTATTGAGCCTTGTGTTATGCCACCTATTTTGATGGGTAACAATACTTATATGAATGTAATTGGAAAGGGATCTATTGATATTGCTAAGGGAACTTTCACTCGTGTATTGTGTGTGCCTTCTTTGTCACAAAATCTACTTTCCATATATTAGATTACTCATAGTGGTGCAGGGAAGATTACAGAGTTCACACTTGATCTAGTTATCATTAGAGATCTAGAGAGCACAAAGATTATTGCTACTGAGTTGGTTGATCATGAATCTCAATTATAGACCTTTTCAGATTTTCTTCTTATGATGGTTCACATCCTTTGGCTATTGATCACACTTCTTGTGTGAATACTATTTCTGAGGAGAAGTTTAGTTATTGGAATCCTTGTGTACTTGCTTCTGATTTAGTTTTCCATATTAGTGTCACTAGTTCTTCTCCTCCACCTCCCACTTCTTTTGACATCAATGATTCATTGGTTGAGAAAGATTTGATTTGTTCCTTTGATTTTGTTATGTGGGATGACTATCTGACTAGTATTTCTGAGTTATTTATTGAGTCTCTCATTGCAGGTCTCGAGGACACTCTTGAGGATTTGTAGTTCCTATTTGATGATAGTCATGGCACTACTATTATTAGTTTTATTTTGGAGACCATTAATTATGAGCTTACACTTTGTCTTGAGTTATCACACTCATTGATTAGGCATGTTGTTCCTAATTTTCTTGTGGCATCTTCAAATTGTGACATGTTGACACCTATACAGTTTTTAGAGGTGTTCATTTTGATACTTTCTACTTCATAGGTTCTTCAACATTCACCATTAAATTTGTTTCTTTTTAAGGGAAGAAATATCATTTTCCACAAGTGGACTATTTTCTGCATTCATGTTTAGACATCCTCTTCTAGTATAGGAGATTATGCAGTGTTCCATAGGATTTCATTGTCTCTACCTTTCCCTCTTATGGGGGCTCATGATTGTATCTTTGTGATGGATGCAGTTCTAGAGGGTCTTAGTTTTAATCTTTCTTCCATCACTTGTACATATTTGTTTGCATTTTTTTATCTCTTTTGGAAAGAGGTTCTCTTCCCATAGGGTTTTTCTCATTTATTTCATTTATGGGAGTTTTCTTTATGTACATGGGTACCTAATATGACCTTGTAGTCAGGACCAATCCTTGCATTGTTTGGATGTTTCTAATTCTCCCTAAGTTGCACTTAAGGGGGGTGTTGGTGTAATTAAATAATTAATTACACTTTTTAAGTTGACTTAGGGATCCTTTAAGTCATTTTAGGTTTTTTTATCTTGCACACATAAAAGAAAGTTGTCATATGTAATTTATTATTCTAATTCATTAATTGCATTCATATTGTGCAATATTGGTCTCTTGTGTTTTTTTCCTTGTAGAAGGTAAATATAAGGTTTTGTAGGCAATCTTGTCCTTTTCAGTCCATTGGGGACTCCCATAGGAATTTTGGAAAAAGGGGACATGTTAAGAAGGAATGTAGAAAAAAAGAGACAATGGGATTCCTCTATAGAAAAATACTTGGAATCAGGAGAAGTCTTTCTTTCTTCATGTAATATTATTTCTAATGGACACTAGTTGTTGAATGCAAAGAATACTGAGAGGGGGGGTGAATCAGTATTCTTAAAACCTTTTCATTTACACATTCATTAATCCATTTACCAAATTCAATTACATGAAAAGAAAGTAAACATGAGAAGAGCAACCACAAATTCATAACACATAGACACCAGGATTTTACGTGAAAACCCAAAAAGGGAAAAACCATGGTGAGTGTTAGCTCACAAAATATTATGATACAAATACTAAATTACATGAGGCTTACTACCTTAGGGCTCACTACCCAAGGACTCACTGTCTGAGAAGTGCTCACTACAAAAAGGCTCACTGCCAGAAGGATAGAAGAGAAGATAGAAGAAGGATTAGCTCACTTCCAAGAGAGGACTACTACAGGTGCATCTACAATGCTAAAATACAAAACCAATATTCTCAGTATACAAATTCAAAAGACTTCAAACTGTTTGCCCTACTTTTATGCTCTGCTTTACATATACTCATGTTTTCTGCCCTTATTATGCTTTTCTACTCTGCAAACTAGGTTATATTATGCACTTATCAAATTCACACATTATTCCCACACTTTCATACATCTAACACCGAAATCCATCAAATATATATATCTGTAATAAGATTCATCTCACAATTAGGTCGACAACCCAGACATGAAACGTGTATACAAGTGTTGTACCTTGTCAACTTGATCTTGTGCTCAAACAGGAATGCAGACCCAAACAAACATACAATAGTCTTCATATGGGTCAGCATCAATCATTCAACTACTTGAATTAATTCTTCAAACAATGTATCTTCTCCACATATAGATCTAGCTTGCTTGTCAGCCTATCCCTTAAGCACACACTTGTCCAATTGAACTATCACATCATGATTTACACTACAGACCATATGAGACTTTGGAAATCGTATCCAACATTCATCATTGACCTTTTAACATATCTTTAGATCTGCAAGACATAATAGTTTTTTATAGCAAAATGTGGATCTTGGCACTATTGCTCTGTCATAGTGAAATACTGTGAAATTGGAAGCTGATAAAGAACAAATTATAGAATGTGATCAAAGGAACTTTAGAGGATATAAGTTTGGATTTAGGTAGTCATGATGTGTCTCTTTTCTACCTTAGAACCACAAGACAAAATATGCCACAGTGGAGGAATGCAGACCCTTTTACTCTAGTACTGTGCAATGTTCCTAACTTGACTTTGTTCACCCGAACTTAGATATTTTACCATATGACTTCTGGAGGAAGTCAGGACTTGAACACTAGAACATGTGATCACTAGGTAGCTATGAACAACATACTTGAATTGCATACAAATGTCTTTAACTGCAAAGGTATACCTTCTCAAACATTGTCACTTACTTGGTATACTCATACTTAGTCATTTATTCTTCTGGAGTAAGGTCTCTTTGTTGTGACGGTAGAAACCTTTTGCCTTGTTGCCATCAATGAAAACATTTAACATTCATCAGAGTAGTGTCTCTTGCCAACAATCTCCCTAATGGTACCATGTTGAATTTTTCCATGGCTTTGGTCATTTGCAACTATGTATTAGGTCTGTGATTTAGGATTTTTGCAAAACAATGTAAATCCAAGCTAAAATTCTTGAGGGAAGCCCTAAAACTCTTTTATTTCACTTCCTATCTTACAGTCGCCACTTTTTCTCATAGCTAAAAACCTATATTTTGATAACCAAGTGATTCCATGTCCGTATCTAATCCCAATAAGACATTAGCCATTTTTGAAGGCTATTTTTGGGCCAGGTGTCGGGTACCACTAACCCCTTTTGGTAGGTCACATCAGTGTGTGCTTTTCTACCGATCCGCAAACATTCAATATTGATCGACCAAGATGATTGCGGAATTGCAGGATAACTAATAGCTCCTTAGGAAGTCTCGTGTGCTATGAATGGTGGGCCCCTCCCCCTAAATAAAAGTGACATCTAAATGTTTCCCCTATTTCGTCGAACCTCACTTAAGGGCCCCAACCAACATCCTCAGAAAGGTGGAAGCATGACATTTACTTGCCACATATGAAAGAAGATATCCAACTGGAGGAGGCATGTTCTGACATCATGGATTTTTGGTCCTTCGTCATTCTGTTGGGTGATTGATTAGTGTACCGCATCGAATGGTGGAATCATGGAAAGCTGCCATGTTGCGGAGATGGCATAAAATTGGTGGATTGCCCGTTCTAGAATATAATAAAAAATATAAAGGGGGTAATTATATTAAAGGTTTCAATAAATGTCTCTGGATGTGTCCTTACCATTGAATCTTTGGGATTGATCATGGCCATTGGGTAAGTTGTCAAAATTATAAAATCTGATGGTCGATATTCAAATATCCCGCGGTGCATAATCTTGCATGATCTAGTTCATTTGAAATGAAGTGAAGATAGATGTGACTAATTCTTGTTTGGGACGGGTGTTATTAATATAAGGTATTTCTTAGTTCCTTCAAATACTTGCTATGTCAGAAAGCATCAAAGTGCTAAAAAATTGAAGCTAAAGGTTGTTGCTACACCTTTGCTACTTGGTTCGAAATAAGCTACATAAAACAAGCCCAGCGAGTCATTTGTTCCTCTCATCTACATTTTTCTTTTCCATTAGGGTTTTCCATTTCCCTCTTATTAAAGGAATTAAATTCTTTGATAAGAATTGAGTTGACCCCTGAAAAACTAGAAGAGATAATCATTGTCCCCAGTTTTCCATCTTAATAATGGCCCCACCTAAAACCCAGGTTTCCTCTGGTACCCAAAAATGAGCCTTACATGAAGACCTAGTAAAGCAACTCCCAAGCTTAAGTTTACATAGGGTAAGGGTGACTGGCCTGGAAGGTATTGAGGGGTTAGTTGATAAATACATTGATTGTAGGGATGTTGAAATCCCTATCCATGGTTGGTCCATCTTCTATCACGGGTGGGGCAAGAGGAATACTCAAGCACCACTATCATATGTGTGGGAGAGTGGCCTGGGAAAATTGGTGGTTACCAATGTATTTGAAGATATTGAGTTGCCCCAGGCCATGGTGGCTAACTATAATGAAATGTTCAAAGCAATTAGAAGCATGAAGGGAGGAATTCTAGTGGAAATTAACAGAGAAGCCATTGCCGCAGTTTTAAGACTAAACTTGGCTGCCTCAACACAGATTGATGGAGATAGATTTAAAGCCCTATATGTAAAGAACAAGAGCAGCTACAAAACTTTGTATTTGCCTAAGTTTAGGGAAAAGGGGCTAAATGGTAAATCAGTAAAAATCCCCTACAATGAGTAGGAACCCTTCAAGCTGATTACTTTTGAAAATTATTTTTCTAAAACTTACTATGCTCTCTGTCAAGTACTAGGAGAAGATAAGAGGGAGTGCATCCCTATTGATCTTACCTATATGGTTGCAGACATCCAACATCCATCTCACAATACCCAATTTGATTTTGCTTCTTATTTAGTGCAACACATCCATCAGGGATTGGTAGACATTAGAAACAACAAGGATTCAGTCAAATTCATATGGTTCTCATTGCTCTGCCATATGTTCTTGCATCATGGAAGAGCTCAAGGGGTATGGCACCCTAAGCTAATGGTCAACCCTATTGACAACAAGGGGAATGAATTGAATGTCCAATGTTGGACTCACATTTGGGATAGACATGATACCCATTCCAATTATAGGTTCTTCAGGGATTACTTTTTTGTTACAATATTAAAACATTTCCAGCCAGATATACCTAGGATTCCAAAACCATTGATGAATTTTCTCAGACCTGTAGTAAGGGTCCCCCCTTTGGATATCAAGTATAATTGGGGTGATTTCATCCCCCATGAAGAAGGTATAATTTTTAGAATCTATGGCACCCCTTTTGGTTTGCACTATTTGCCCAAGCATGTGCCATTGAGGCTGGGTTTCTTGGAGATCATTTGGCAACTAACTGAGACAGAGAATACTCACCTAAAAGGGCATAAGAAAGGATCTTTCTTTCCCTTCTTGATAGTATTTTTTGATTTCAAACTAAATAAGGAAGGATTCCCTAAGTTGAATGTAAAATTGCTACCTTTCAAAATGGCACAAGAAAGGCCCAGATTCTCTGATCTTGAGGGATTTATCAATAACATTAGAAAGAGTATCAATAGGTCTTATCTTCCCCATTAGGTTTTCTTCCTTGAAGATGTTATTAGAAAGTCTCTTCCTGATGATGAAGTGAAATTAAAAAGAGCAAAGTGGACATTGTATACAAGGTATGAAGAAAAAATAAAGAGGAAGAACCCATCTTCCAAAGGACTCTTCTCAAAGGTTGATGACCCCATCAATAGAATCAAAAGGATTTTGTCTCATATTAAGGAATTGGTTGACATACAAGATCGTGAACCTTCTCAACTCCTTATGGAAGAAAGACCATCATATCGGCCCCTTGCTAGGAATCCGATCAGATATACCTTCAAAAGGAGAAACAAAAATGAAGAGGTCAAAGGACAAGCCCCCTAGGCCCCTCCACCAACTCAATTAACACTATCTTGACCACCACATCCTTAATCCTCTTCTCCTTCTGCACCAATAACTAAAGATGAGTCTCTCCCTAAAGAGCCTCCTCCAAAAAGAACAATGATTGAAATAAGCCCTCTGGTAGACTACCCTGATGACAAAGGAGATATGGAAATAATAAAGGAAGAAATACAGATTGAGAAACCATCCCCTAGCCAAGATGTGCTAGAAGGATTGCCTTTGGATAGAATTTTTGACATCACCATAAGAGGCAAAGACATCTCATATGACATCATAATTGTTGCATGTAGAGATTTTATTACTGATGATATTTTGTAAATACTAAGGAAATTCAAGAGTTCTTATGGAAAAGCAAAAGAGGTGAATACGAGAAAAGATTGGAGGAAGAAGCATCTTGGTCTCCTCAGGAAACCTGTGATTAGGTATCTATCAGTGTACTCACATAGATGAAGGATGAAGTCAAAGACATTTCTCCAGATCAGGGCAGGCAAATGGTTAGAGACAGTGGGATCTTTTTACTCCCTAAGTGGGACATAGCCTCTGCTATTGTTCTAGACACTGCAAGAAGGCAAGATAAGTAGGTCTTTTCCATAGAGGAGGACGCTGAAGCTGCATTAATAGGTGCTAAGTTTAACCCAGAGTGGCATACCTTAGCCATATGGGCCTTAGCATTGAACACTAACAAACATCTAGTTGCAGAGCTTGATAGAGATTTTAAAGGTGGTTTAATAGTAAAGAGGGCCTTTGAGACCCCCACTACAAAAGCATCAAAACTAATGGTAGAGGTAGCAAAATTCAACAAGGCAACCACAAATGTTCTTCAAGAAAAAAATGATGCCTTGTTAAAATACTATATGGCCATATTACCAGAATATAACAGGTTGAAAGAAAAGGAGATACAATGGTAGCATCAAGCTTCAACATCTGCCTCATCACAAATAGCACTAGTGGTTAAGGATTCCAATCTCCTTCTTCCTGGTTCATCTTCCCCATCAAGGTCTGCTCTTGAAAAGGAAATTGAAAACTTAAAGCAACAGGTTGAATCATTTGAAGATATTTTTACATATGATTTTCATAGACAATAGGAAGGCAATTGGTCTATTGTCTCAGGGATTCTACAATTATTAATGAACAAAGTGTCTAGATAGGCTGTCGGCATTCACAAGTGCTACTATGATTTGTCATTGATCATCAAGAAAATTGTAGTTGACAAGGAAAGAACAATGCATCTATTTGATAAATGGATCCCTAGGATCATTTCTTTATTAGGTATTTGTAAAGGAGCTAATCATGATCCTAACACTCCCAATGAGGTTAAATAGGTTGTTGCAAGTATGAGGTTAACCAGTGTTGTCATTGATGTCAACATACTCATATTGCATTGGTAAGAAGGTTTGGATGAGCTGTGTGTTGAGGATATTAAGAAAAGTAGTCTCAATCAGGAACGGTGAAGAACAGTGATAAGAAGAAGGCAAATGTACTCAATAGGTTGAGAATCAGAGGATACAGATTAAAGGGTTTGTAGATATGAGTCTTGAGATGATCTAGTTAAGATTTCAGAGGTCCGCATGAAGATATGAAAAAGTTGTGATTGGTCAAGTAGAACCGGTTCTGGGAGCTGTTCCGAAGTGACAGAGTGTTACAAAAAGGTCTGGTGAGATCCAGAGGAGCATTGTCAGACTCTGCGGATTGGAAGGAGTGTTTGGGATGTCCTTGTGATGTGTCATCTTAGTTTGTACAAAGTTTGGAGGTCCGTAAGCACCTTCTTCAGTATGACAGTGGCGACAGACTGTGTTCTTGAAGTTCTGGATGAAGAGGAGAAGAGATTCCAGTGAGTAGAGGAAGTGCGGGTGTACCTGGTTAATCAGGCAAGCTCATGAAGGTTCTTGGATCATGTTGAGGTTATGTTGTCAGTCCGCATTGGTGGTAGAGCCTGAAATTGAAGATATTCTTTTGGATGAAGTTCTTGCTCAGACTAGTCGACCAGATGAGTTGTTCATCTTGTGAGTGTTCTTGTGGTGGCCGACCGGATGTATTAATCATCTTACGGATGTCCTTATGGTTGATTGCTGACTTAGATGATTGTTCCTAAGTCGATGTCTTGTATAAATAAAGGTTTGTGAGTTCATTTCAAAGTGTGTTGAGCAGCGGATGAGAGTGGTATAGTGAAAGAGTGAAGGGCAGAGTAGAAGTATCTCGGGCTTAAATGGAACTGATCTAGACATGGTAAAGATGTCAATCTCCAATTCAAGTTTGTGATTCTTATCACTTTGTAGACAGTGTGTCTCTTGTAGGCAGTGTGCCTCTTTGTGAGTAGTGTGCTCGGGTAGTGAGCCCTAATTGGCATGTGCCATTCTTTTTTTTTATTCTTCTAACAGAGAATAATCCTTGGGTAAATCACCCCGTGGTTTTTCCCTTAAATGGGTTTTCCACATCAAAATCTTGGTGTCCAATGTGTTGATGATTATCTGCTCTTGTGTTTATGCATTATGCTTTCATGAATGATTAACTGATATGCTATTAACTAACAAAGAAGAATCAAGTGTTCAAAATAGAAGCAAGTCTTTGCACAATTGATTCACCCCCCCTCTCAGTTGTGTGCCCTAGATCTAACAATTGGTATTAGAGCCAAGTTCCTCTGAAAGGATCTTAACCACTTGAGGAGATCCAGGATGTCGTCATACAAGAAGGATAGTCTGAAGTTTGATGGAACCAACTTCACTCTCTGGAAAGGTCGCATGAAATGTCACTTGGAGTGTATGGGAAAAGCATACTTGGCCATGGTCTCAAAACCATATGTACCTCCACAGGGTGGTCTGACAAATCTGAATGAAATCACAGATGCTGAAAACAATTTGCAGACTAAGGAAGCTCTTCTAAGTGCATTGAATGACTCAGATCTCTCAAATGTTATTGACCTACCAACTGCATATGAGATCTTGACTAAACTGGAACTTCTGTATGAAGGAGATGAGTTTGTCAAGAGTGCAAGGTTGCAAAGTCTGAAAGGGAAATTTGAAAGATTGAAGATGAGAGATGATGAAAATATCACTACCTTTATGCCAAGAGTGAATGAGCTAGTGTGTGGAATCAGGAATGCTGGTGGAGTTCTGCATGAAAATGAAATTGTTTGCAAAATTCTCAGATCCCTTCCTGCTGCCTACAAAATCAAGGTTGCTGCCATTGATGAATTCAGAGCCCATACAACTGTCACAAGAGAGCAACTGGCTGGCAAACTGGCTGCATTTGAAATGACTAAGTTTGGAGATGATCCCCCCAAGACTGAATCTGCATTCAAAGCCAGTGCCTATGTGAAAGGCAAACAAAGATTTGATCCGGGAGAGAACTCTTCAAGGAAGCTATCATGGTATGAACAAGCAAGGAAAGATATGGAAGAGGAAGAAGCAGAAACAACTCAACTTGAATCCCTCATTGCAAAAAGACTGCCAAGAGGATCTGGTAAGTATGAAGGAAAACTACCCTTTAAGTGCTTCAACTGCAATAAGATTGGTCATTTTGCTTCAAGATGTCTGGAAAGATCTGCAAGGTCTAATACCAACAGACAAAGGTTTCAAAAGAACTACTATTATGTTCATGAAGAAGATGATAATGAAGGAGTAACAGATGATGAATCAGAAATAGGAAGCAAATCTGGAAATGAATGGGTGTTTATTGCCATCAAGGAAGAAGATTCAATATCCTCTGAATCTGTCAATCATAAGGTTATAGAAAGAGCTTTGGCTGCCCAAATTGAAGAAAAGGATGATTGGGTTATTGACAGTGGATGCTCTCACCATATGACTGGTGACAAGAACAAGTTCTTAGATTTGGAAAAGTATGAAGGAGGAATGGTAAAGTTTGGTGACAATTCTACTGGCAGAATCAGAGGTAGGGGAACTATTTCTTTTGATGGAAAGAGCAAAATTGGTAATGTACTATATGTTGAAGGATTGAAGCACAATCTTCTCAGTGTTGGTCAGTTAGTGGATAAAGGCTATGATCGCCGGTTCAAGAATGGAAGATGCAGAATCTTTACAAGCTCCGGAACTGAGATTGCATCTGGCACTCAAACTAAAGGTAATATCTTCCATCTGGTTGGTTCAAATAAAAGTTGTCTATTTGTTCAAGTTGATCAGAGTTGGCTGTGGCATAGAAGGATGTGTCATGTAAATTTTGATAACATCATCAAGATAAGAAACATTCAGGCTGTAAGAGATCTTCTAAAATTGGTGAAACCTACAAATAGTTTGTGCAAAGAATGTCAGCTAGGTAAACAGAGCAGAGTCTCTTTCAAAAGCAAGGATCAGTCCACTACCAGATTGTTGGAATTAGTACATACTGATCTCTGTGGTCCGACAAGAATCAAGAGTATGCAAGGTGATAGATATTTCATGTTTCTAATTGATGACCATTCCCAGATGATGTGGGTTACCCTCCTAAAAGAGAAATCAGAAGCCCTTGAGAAGTTCAAAATCTTCAAAGCTATGGTAGAGAATCAAACCGGATTGAAACTAAAGTGTCTAAGGTCTGATAGAGGTGGTGAATTCACATCTGGTGAATTCATAGACTTTTGTGAGAAGCATGGCATAAAGAGACAGTTGTCTGTTCCTAGGACTCCACAGCAGAATGGAGTAGTTGAGAGAAAGAACTGGACCATCCAGGAAGCTTCCAGGACAATGATGATGGAAGCAAATGTTCCTCAGATGTTTTGGAGAGAAGCTGTCAGCACTGCAGTCTACACTCTTAACCGAGTTCAAATTAGAAACAATATCGGTAAGACTCCTTATGAACTTTGGTTTGGTATAACTCCTACTGTGAGATATTTAAGAGTATTTGGTAGCAAGTGTTACATCAAAAGAGATGAAGATCTAGGAAAGTTTGATGCTAGAAGTGATGAAGGAATTTTCTTGGGTTACTCCACTCAAAGCAAAGCATACCGGTGTTACAATAAGAGACTGAAAAAGATGATAGAAAGTACAAATGTGAAGGTTGATGAAGGAATTGAGAAGCCCTCAAGGTTTCATGAATATGATGAAGATGATCAGGATGGTGCTCTGATTCAAGGAACTCAATCCCTTCCTGAAAGTCAGATTCAGACTGATCCGGTAAATCAGGAAGAAGAGGTTTGTCTGAATGAACCTGATCATGAAACAGCAGTGTAAGGGACTCCCAAAGTTCCAAGGTATGTAACTTTAAATCACTCTGAAGATTAGATCATAGGTGACAAAAGCAAAGGGGTACAAACAAGGAGGAAAATTGCTCAAAATTCAGATGAATGTTGTTTGATTTCAAAGATTGAACCTAAGACAATAAATGAAGCATGCAATGATGAAAATTGGACAAAAGCAATGGAAGAAGAGTTGATGCAAATTGAGAAAAATCACAATTGGGATCTTGTTCCTAGACCTAGAAACAAGAATGTGATTGGAACCAAATGGGTCTTCCGGAACAAACTAAATGAGGTTGGTGAAGTTATCAGAAATAAAGCCAGATTGGTCTGCAAAGGCTACTCTCAAATAGAAGGAATTGATTTTGAAGAAACCTTTGCTCCGGTAGCAAGAATTGAAGCAGTCAGATTATTTCTTGCATATGCTGCCTTCAAAGACTTCAAGGTATATCAGATGGATGTCAAGTCTGCCTTCCTAAATGGTGATTTGGAAGAAGAAGTATACATTGAACAACCAGATGGATTTCAGTTGTCTGATAATGATGATATGGTCTGCAAGTTGAAGAAAGCATTGTATGGATTGAAGCAAGCCCCAAGAGCATGGTATGAAAGGTTGGATAAGCATCTTGTGCAGATTGGATTCAACAAAGGTACTGTTGACAGTAACTTATATTTCAAAATTGACCATGAAAACATTTTTATTGTTGAAGTGTTTGTGGATGATATCATTTTTGGAGGAAGAGATAGTATGTGTAAAACTTTTACAAATTAGATGAAAAGTGAGTTTGAAATGTCTATGCTTAGTGAAATGAATTTCTTCTTGGGTCTACAAATTACTCAAATAAAGAAAGGGATCTTCATTTCTCAGACCAAATATGTGAAAGAATTGTTGAGGAAATTCGGTATGGAAGATTCAAAGCCAATGAACACTCCTATGGCAATCAGATGTAAGTTGAGCAAAGATGATGACTCTCCAAAGGTAGATCAGACAAAGTATAGATCAATGATTGGTGGATTGTTGTATCTCACTCAGACTAGACCAGATATAATGCAGGTTGTTGGTCTTGTGGCAAGATTTCAGGCTGATCCTAGAGAATCTCATGTTATGGCAATCAAAAGAATTTTTAGGTACTTGAAAGGAATAGTTGAGTATGGTCTATGGTATCCTAGAGATCTAGATTTCTCTCTCCATGCATATACAGATGTAGATTGGGCAAGAGATGTGGATGATTGGAAGAGCACCAGTGGTGGAGCATTCTTTTTGGGAAAGAGATTGGTTTCTTGGCTAAGCAAGAAACAAGATGCAATAGCTCTGTCTACAGCTGAAGCAGAATACATTGTAGCAGCAGGTAGTTGCACTCTGAAGCAGATGCTAAGAGACATTAAAGTTGAATATGAGGAGCCTATCACAATTTTTTGTGATAATTCAAGTGCAATTAATATTTCTAAGAATCCGGTATTGCATTCTAAGACCAAGCACATATCTATCAAGTTTCACTATCTGAGAGAACAAGTGAACAAGGATGAAGTCAGATTGGAGTATGTACCCTCCAAGGATCAGATTGCAGATATTTTTACTAAACCTCTCCCCAAGGACTCTTTTGAGTATCTCCAGGAGAAGTTAGGGGTCATGGCCCCTCCGGTGATGAACTAGGATGCAGTGATGTGCATCAGTCCGGTGGATATCACAGTCACATCTTGTGATCTGGATTGATGATGGGGAGCTGCTACTAAGGGGGAGCAGCTGGTATGATTCTGATATGTTACAAGTGCAAGTATGAGCCCTTTGCCATTGATGGCAAAGGGGGAGAGAAGACATGTGAAAAACAAGTGGTTGATGATCAAAGGGGGAGCAGTAAAGGAAGAGAAGACATGTGAAGAGTTGTTGCTGATAGGGGGAGCTGTGACAGAAAAGAGAAGTTCTTGTCTTGATGGTTTTTCACATTATATTTTGCCATCAATGACAAAGGGGGAGATTGTTGCAAGTATGAGGTTAACCAGTGTTGTCATTGATGTCAACATACTCATATTGCATTGGTAAGAAGGTTTGGATGAGCTATGTGTTGAGGATATTAAGAAAAGCAGTCTCAATCAGGAACAGTGAAGAACAGTGATAAGAAAAAGGAAAATGTACTCAATAGGTTGAGAATCAGAGGATGCAGATTAAAGGGTTTGTAGATATGAGTGTTGAGATGATCCAGTTAAAATTTTAGAGGTTTGCATGAAGATATGAAAAAGTTGTGATCGGTTAAGTAGAATCGGTTTCGGGAGCTGTTCCGAAGTGACAGAGTGTTACAAAAAGGTCCGGTGAGATCCAGAGGAGCATTATTAGACTCTGCGGATTGGAAGGAGTGTTTGGGATGTCCTTGTGATGTGTCATCTTAGTTTGTACAAAGTTTGGAGGTCTGGAAGCACCTTCTTCAGTATGACAGTGGCGACAGACTGTGTTCTTGAAGTTCCAGATGAAGAGGAGAAGAGATTCCAGTGAGTAGAGGAAGTGCAGGTGTACCTGGTTAATTAGGCAAGCTCATGAACGTTCTTGGATCATGTTGAGGTTATGTTGTCAGTTCACATTGGTGGTAGAGCCCAGAATTGAAGATATTCTTCCGAATGAAGTTCTTCCTCAGACTAGCCGACCGGATGAGTTGTTCATCTTGCGAATGTTCTTGTGGTGGCCGACCGGATGTATTAATCATCTTACAGATGTCCTTATGGTTGATTGCTGACTTAGATGCTTGTTCCTAAGTCGATGTCTTGTATAAATAAAGGTTTGTGAGTTCATTTCAAAGTGTGTTGAGCAGTGGATGAGAGTGGTATAGCGAAAGAGCAAAGGGTAGAGCAGAAGTATCTCGGGCTTAAATGGAACTGATCCAGACATGGTAAAGATGTCAATCTCTAGTTCAAGTTTGTGATTCTTATCACTTTGTAGACAGTGTGTCTCTTGTAGGCAGTGTGCCTCTTTGTGAGCAGTGTGCTCAGGCAGTGAGCCCTAATTGGCATGTGCCATTCTTTTTTTCTTATTCTTCTAACAGAGCATAATCCTTGGGTTAATCACCCTGTGGTTTTTCCCTTAACCGGGTTTTCCACGTCAAAATCTTGGTGTCCAATGTGTTGATGATTATTTGCTCTTGTGTTTATGCATTATGCTTTCATGAATGATTAACTGATATGCTATTAACAAACAAAGAAGAATCAAGTGTTCAAAATAGAAGCAAGTCTTTGCACAACTGATTCACCCCCCCTCTCAGTTGTGTGCCCTAGATCTAACACAGGTCTATGCAGTAGTGAAGGAAGCATGAGATCTCTAGGCATTCATAAACCACCTTGAAGAGAAGGCATTGAATTTGATTCAAGGGTTTGATAATGACACAGTGGGGATAATTCCTCCAATAAAGAATGAAGGCGATGTTATAAAGCCTGCCCAACTATGGATCCTCCAGTTCAACAACATTGTCCCTATTATCTTTTTCTTTCTCTGTCAAAATAATAAGATAGATCTTCCAATGTTTAGAACTAGTATCGACAAATTATGGGACTCTTGTCAACTAGCTGCCCATTTTACTAGAGAGGGACATTCAGTTCTAGCTAAATATAACAATAGATATTTATCCTCTATGGATAAATTAATTAATTTCCAATGGCCTTCTGATGTTTGAGGTATTGGTTGTGAGATATTTTTGTTCAAAGAATATGGACACCTGTCTACCCTATAAGAAAATCTTTTTGTTCTCTTATGTAACTGTTGTTTGTTTCATAAGGCAGTTGTGAAATGTAAGTAGAAAACAAAAGTTGGCTGAAGTTTGTTACATTTTTCTCAAAAGCACAAATTCCAAATGCTACGAGCCTTATGAACAAACTTGCAACAGCTTTTGTTCCCATGAAAAATATCTGGGAAGAATCAATTATCTTTGAGAAATCTATCAAGGTTAGAGGGTGACATCTATTTCTAGGTCTAAAGCTTGTTTTTGCTCACTTGTTCATATGAAAGGGAATTTAGGACCTAGTTACAATGATCTGGGAGAAATTTTCTATAGTATAGCACTGTATCATAATAATTAGTTTTCTACTTCTAGGAGTGTTTTCAAGATAGGATCGTTTGTATTTGCAATGCTAGCATAAAGTTACAATAACTCAATATTTTGAATATATTGCTGAGGTTCATAACATAATGTCTCCTACAGTTGTGTTTGTTTATTATGTTTTTGAATGAATTGATAAAGTTATCAACATTGTTCATCTTCATAGTCTTTCTTGTGTAAGGACATCCAATCCGAAAGGCTTCTACTCAAGGAGTAGAATTAAGTGCTTCAAGGAGGATATAAAACATAATAGATACATGTAGGGATAAGTAAGAATGAATGCTATGCTCTGATCTCAAGGTATGGTGATATAATGCATCATTACTGTATTCTCAATACAGTTGCAAATGTGCTTTTATGCTAAGTTCATTTATATTCATTTTTTGACTCTGTAACCCCAAGTATAGGTACTGGTCTCTTGATAGTTGTTGTTCTCAAAATCTAAAATCTCCCTAATCATTTTAGATGAATCAAAGAATAGTTTTAAACTTTGATATTTATTTTGATTAAGTCATGCATGTTCCTTTGCAAAGAATGGGATAAGAGCTTAAAGAATCTAGCCAATCCCTTTACTTTATCATACATTCTTTCAAGCAATTCACAAGGAACATATCTGTGATATGAACAATGTTGACAATCTAATATCTCTGGAAAGCCCCGTCCATTTGAGTAGAACATTGCTATCCCCAAGAAGAAAGATATCAGTTAAAGAGAGGTGGCCATAGAATTAGAAATAAATCCATCTATATAGGAACACCCTCCTTGGTTTCACAGAGCCTAAAGTGCAGAGGAAGAAAAGGGGGATTGAGAAAACCTTCTCTCTCTAATCTCCTATTCGTTGGCCAATCCCCTCAAGGCAGATTGATCATTAATAAGTGGCTATTTTATAGATTTGTTGCAAGAATTAGGTTGGGAATTTAAAACAACCAACACTCCCTCTTTGGCACTGATGGCGACACTTAGTGAAAAATGCTCATCTTCTCCCCCTTACTATATGAACTTTGTTTTTCTTCTCCCTCTTAGGTGTTTACCTATTTTTCACTAGTTTTCTTCTCCCCCTTTGACATCAATGGAAAAGGTGTATGTGCAGGAGTCAAATTTGTGTCAAAAATGCAAAAACTACAAAAATTGTCATACTATACCTCATATGTACAGGTACAATCCTCAACTTAATTTGTTGTGGGTTGTAGGATGTCATTGAAAATTTTCTTGATTTGAACTAACTCTCTATCCCAATTCTTCTTAGTATTGTCCAAAATTTGAATATGTCCACTTATTAAGAAGACTCGTTTCTCTATTTTTTGTATATCAAAAGGTGTGTCAATTAGTGCACTTACATGCAGTGCTTCTACTACAAGATTTGACATTGAATCTAGCTTGGGTCTTATTAGTCCTCTCAATTGACACATTCTATTTTTCATTTGATCTTTCTTGTTCACCAGATTACTTAACTCATTATGGATATTGATCACATGTAACTCTTTGCTGCTTACTGACTCAATTGCCAGATCAAATGACTTAGAAATATTTGTCAGCTGTAGCTTTAGATTGTTAATCTTCACCTCTAACTCCTTTATGGCTTCCACACATGATAACAAATTTTGTACAAATCACAGGCTTCTTTTATGGTACTTTGTATACCTCTTATTCCATTGTCTAAAGAAGTTTTATCATTGATCAACATGGTCTTTAACTTAGCTAATCTTATCTCATCAAACTCTTTTCTGACTTTTGTTTTTGTAGATTTTTCAAAAGATTCAAAATGATTGCTAATTGCTTTTATCATACCTTTAAGTTGATTAGTTGATGATAATGATGTATCTTTCTAATATTCAGGCATCAACTTCTCTAGTACATCAGATGTTGCACCAATGAGCTTGTTGTCTAGTATGTGTGTTTTCATCATCTCTTCCTGTGCCTTTGTTTGAATAATTGATACCAATTTAAATTTCTATACAGGGGACATTGAATCCAAATTTATTGGTCCCCGCAAAAATTTAGGTTCATCCAAGATTTGTTTTTCTCTTTCCAAGAATTCCTTGATAGATTCTGTAGTGTCTCTTACTATACCAGTGACTTCTTCTTGGTTTTGTTTTGGAGGATCTAAATCCATGACATCATTTGCATCATTCTTTTGTTTCAATGCAGAGTTTTCTTTAGCTTCTTCCTCTTCTTGATCATCATCTTTGTTTTGTTCCTCAATCTTTTCCTTGTATATTTGATCATCAATTTGTTGTTTTGGAGGAATACTTTTTTTGGATTGATCCTTAACAGCACTAGCTGAACCAGTAGCATGGACTGGATCATCTTTCTCCTTTGGCTCTTCATCACTTCTGTCTAATCCTTGATCCATGTTCTCGTCAGGAATAAATGTATCAACTTCAACATTTGTTTCTTCTCTATCATATATAGTTGGAAGATGATGTTCCCTTAACACTCTCAAAGTGATTTCCTTAGTATCCTTCACTACTTTCTCAATGTCATCTGACATGAGAGTGTTCATCCTCTTCTTTGTTCTAAATTATTATGCAACACTTTAGAGACTTTTACTTTTTCTTCTGGTGTAATCTCCAGACATAACTTTATCAGTGTATACTCTTTGAGTTCAACATCCTTAGCCATAGAAGCTTCCTTTCTTGCAAACATTATACTACCCAAACTATCTGGGAGATCAGTAATGATCTCAATAAGGGCTTTGTTGTAGATGTCCAAGTATCTGACGACAGCAGTCTCAATGATCCTCTTGTCTGGATCATCATACTCATCATACAGTTGAACTATGGGTTTCAAATTTATATCAACTATTATGGCTTTTAGGACATCTTCAAGACTTATAGTAGTTTCTCCTGTCTGAGACTTATCTTGCCTTTTCCTTTTCTCAGCTTTACCCTTATCGAAGGGTTTCTTCTTGCTTCTCCCGGAGGCTTTGGTGTCCTCAATTTTCATCTTCTTCACTTCTTCATCTAACACTATCTCTTCCTCATCTGCTCCTATACTGACATACATTCTATGGCCTTTGGTTTTCTATCTTTTGAAACTTTTGTCAGTGGTCTTCTTGGTGGGTACTTCTACCCTAACAGATGAGGTCAAACTAGAGGTTTTTGATGCAGTTCTTGGAGAGAATGAATCTCTTGTCCTCTTCCTTGTTGCAACAGGTTCCTCTGCCTTTGTCTCAGACTCATCTGGAGCCTTCACTGATTCATTTTCTTTCTTCTCTTCTATAGCCCTTTATGCTTGTGTCTCTTGTTGTACATCATGAACTTTCAGAGCTTTATTAACTTCCTCCAATTTTTTAGCTGTTCTTGCCCTTGTTTTGGCAAATTCTTCTTTTGTGATCCCTATGCTCTGGGCATATTCCTCCACCAATTCCCTCATCTTTTTATGGGTTTCTAGTTTCCTTAGTTCAACATGGACTTTTATAGATAATTCTTCATAAGTGCCAAATCTTGGCTCAGAGATATCCCTAGGTTTGCTTAGCATAAGCTTGGCATGACCATCTAATACATCTACATCTACTTCATATCCCATTGGCATAATCCAAATTTTTCTAGGCTCCACAGCCTCCATCATACATTGATCTTTCTTTACAATGAAACATATGTCATTTTTGTATCTCTCAACAATTGATTTAGGTATCCTTTGTCTAGAATGCATAACTTTTTAAAATTTCTTAAAATAGCCCCATAGAACTATATTTTGTGTATCTTTGTTTCTTATTCCACTTAGGTGATTTCTAATTTGAATTACAATTGGTTGACTTCTAGACCAAATTAACTTCATTCCTGGTAATTCTTGCATAAAATAGAAAAATAAGCACATTATCAACATACCAAATTTGAAGGGATACTTGCTTTCTTTTGTCTTCTTTAGATTCTCCATTAGTTGTTGTTGGAGTAGTTCACAAAGATCATAGTCTTTATTTTCCTTAATCATCTCATAGGCTATGTATATAACAATACCTGAGACAGAGTTCTCCCAGTTTGAAAAGTAGATTTTGTGGCTGATTACCATAGATGCAAACCTTACTACATGGTCTTCAATGTCATTGATTGTTAAAGCCCTTTTGTCAAATTTGGCTCCAGTGGCCATCATCATTGTGTCATTTTTCACATCTTTTAGCATAGGTACTGTTTTGGTAGAATTTAATCCAGTTACGACCCTTATCGCATCCTTTGTGATCATAAATGGTTTTTCCAGCCACATGAATTCATCATGTATCCTGCTTAAAACATATCGGACCCATTCATCTTCTACAAATATTGGAAATTCTATGTACTAGATGAATATCTTCTCACTTAGCACCTTATATTCTTCCTTCAAATCAAAATTTCCATGACTTAGATGTTTTAGATAGATATTGTCAAACCTTCTGTTACCACATTCTTCTAGAGGAACGTGAATGTAGACCCTAACATCTTCCGCATGCATTACACCAAATGGAATTTTTGAAAATGCACCATTAGGATTGACCTCTGTTAATTTGTATGGATGTTTCTTGAACATTAGCCATGGTCTCTCAATGATATCGACTACTTGAGAAGATGCCATCTTTGTAAAGATTTAGATAAATTCATAGTAGGGTTTCGAATCTAAAAAATACCTCTTTTTATCAAATTAGGGTTTTGTTTGATCTTGCCTTGAGTTGCTTTTGAAATCACTGTAGTTGCTTGGATTTTTTCTTCAAATCACCTTAGACACTTGAGAGATTGAATGCAAAATGAATTGTTTGTTGAATGAACTCCTTTTTAATCCTTTGTTTTGTCTTGACCTAATCGTCATAAATGCTATCCTTAAAAAGTTGTCAAATCCTTCTCTATTGAGTTTAGTAGATTAGGATTGCTCCGCAATGTTCCATGATTGATTCTTTTCTTCTATAATTTCTTTTAAAAGATCTATCATATGAATCTTTACATCATATCTTCATGTCAAATCCCAGCACTAATTATCTGGTGAGGAGATTTGGATTTGCAATACAGCTCTCCCTAGGCCAGAGCTCCCAAATTACTTCCCAAAGGAAGTAACTGCACCAGAGACTGGTGTGGACCATCCCTGATATTATCAACATCCTTCTTAATCTAGACCATGCTCATTTCCTTCTTGATCTTCACCAAATCAGCCTTGTTTTTACATTTGTCTTCTTTCTATTTTATTTTCATATCCTCTGTAGGATAGTTTCTTTTCTCATTCTTGCTTCTACAGAATTTTGCAACATGCCCAAAATTATTACAATTGTAGCATACCACGTTCCTTTGTCCTTGATTCCTTCTATTGATTGAATTAATTCTTGATCTACATTGGTTAGCGATATGTCCAAATCTATTGCATGCAAAGCACTTTCCATTGAAGGTTTGAGTATTTCTTCAATAGTAAAAACCATTCCTAACCAAACTTCTACATTTGTTTGATCTATGACCAATTTTCTTGCAATTGAAGAATTGACCAGGGAATGAAGGAACATTTTGATTTATTCTACTCCTACACTAAGTAGCCTTCTAACCAGACTTATTACAATTAAGTCTTCTAGGTCTTCTTCTCTGATTCCAGAACTGGTTGTATTTGTTTTTGGTGCAGTCACGGTAGGAGGGTTCACAGAATGAACTGTCCAGACCGTGCAGCATGAGTAAACACAACGAAAAAAACTTAAGGAAATGGAACAAATGCAAATTAAGTCATTAAGTATATCACAGAATTCAAATACAATCTAGCTGACAACATCCAGGCTTACAATTAGGGCTCACAAGCCTGATTACATACATGCGCAAGATAAAGCTTTGAAGTTCCTTCACACAAAATCTAAACTATGGATCATGAATCAATTGCTAACTACTCTCCTAAGGATCTATTACATCAATATATATCATCTCCGGACCAATAGATTCCTCCACGTTAGCTAAGGAAGGTCACAAACTCCAATGAAGAGTTGTAGTGTGTACACAGATAGGTCAGACCTAAATGCATAGAACACTTCCTCAAATGAATGGAACAATGTGCGGACCCTTGGGGAGGGTCAGCCATGAACCACATGACATAGAATGATGTGTCATTAGGATCCACAAGTCAAGGAATGATCTGCAAGAATTCTCCCATAGCTGATTTGTCTAAGATTGTCAGGATGCTCTACTCTAAGAAAATAGTTGATCTTCTGATAGCGATATCTTTCCGGTAACTGATCCGAATACTCTAAATTCTTGATATGATGTAGATGAATGAATGTAGATGCTAAGTCCAAATCCACAAGGTGTGAAATTCCAATACCGGACCACAAGCTGAAACTGCTTCTGACTAAACTACCTAAACTGAATTGAAAAATGAAAGAACTGAAATGCAAATGTTTTTTGGTTGATGCAAGATTGCTCTTGAACTAGGGATGCTCATGTATCAGACATCCAGGGTTATTGAAAAAGTGAGTCCCTCACTTTTCTAGGGCTAAGGGAGAACCAAGATGGTCCATCTTAGCTTGAGAAATCCATGATGAATCTTCTTCCAGTCTGCCTTTCCACTTCACAAGATATTGTTTGTATTGTCTTCCTCTAGTGCTACGTCCAACTCTACTATCCAAAATGTCTTCTATCTACTCCAGTGCTTGTTGTGGTAATTGCTTCTTCAAGTCTTCTTCCATACTATCACTGAGCTCTGCTTCATGATACTGATATAAGTCTACAATGTTGAAAATAGGTGATATACCCAATGTCTCCAGTAGCTCTACTTCATATGCATTTCCTGAATCAAATTTACTGAGTATCTTACAAGGTCCAAACTTCTTCATCTTCAACTTGTTATATGTCCCAAATGGAAATCTTTCTTTTCTTAGGTACACCATTACTTTATCTCCCTCTTCAAATTCCTTATGTCTTCTCTTTTCATCTACCTTTTCCTTATACTCACTATTCATATTCTCCAAATTCTTCTTCACCTGATTATGCACTGTCTTCATGTGATCTGCAAATTCTTCTGCTTCTACACTTCTCTTTTCCTCTATACTAATATCTCTCAATTTCGCAACTCCTCTAGGATTCACTCTGGTCACAATCTCAAAAGGTGTTCTTCTAGTACTCCTATTTACTAAATTATTGTATGCAAACTTTTCTTGTGAAAGAATCAAATCCCAACTTCTGGTCTTTTCTCCAACCAAACATCTCAACAAATTTCCCAAACTCCTATTCACTACCTCTGTCTGTCCATCAGTCTATGGATGAAAAGTTGAACTGAACTTCAAATATGTCTTCATCTTCTTCTAAAGTGTCTTCCAAAATTATCTAATAAACTTTGTATCTCTGTCTGAAACTATACTCTTAGGTAATCCATGCAACCTCACAATCTCCTTGAAAAATAGGTCAGCTACATGCACTGCATCAATTGTCTTCTTACAAGGTATGATATGAGCCATCTTTGGAAATCTATCAACCACTACAAATATTATATCATGTCCCATCTGTGACTTAGGTAATCCCATTACAAAATCCATGCTTATGTCTTCCCAAGGTCTCTCCGGTACTGTCAAAGGTTTATACAATCCATTGTTTTGACTACTCCCTTTTGCAACTTGACAGACTCTACAATTTTGTACAAATCTTCAAACTTCCTTATGTATCTAAGGCCAAAAGTAAAATTCACTCACCAAAGCCACTATCTTGTCAATGCCAAAATGTCCTACTAATCCGCCACTATGCTTCTCCTTGATCAAGTTATCTCTCATTGAACTTATAGGTATGCACAACTGACTTCCTTTGAACAACATATCTTCTTGAATGAAATAGTCTAACCACTCACTCCTATCTATCACAACAGGTTCCCTACATTCTTTCCAAGGTTCTAAAAAATTAGTGTCTCCCTCATACATGTTCTTCAATTCATCAAAACCCAACACTGCAATTCTCATCTCTGTTAACAAGTTTCTTCTCCTACTCAATGCATTAGCAACTTTGTTTGATTTACCACTCCTATGCTTCAACACAAAAGTATAACTCTGCATGAACTCTACCCATCTCATATGTCCTAGATTCAACTTACCTTGACTGTTCAAATATTGCAAAGCTTGATGATCTGTATACAACACAAACTCCTTAGGCAACAAGTAATGTCTCCACTTCTTCAAGTCTTGAATTATGGCATAGAAGTCCTGATCATAAACTAAATATCTTCTCCTTGCATCATTCAATTTCTCACTGAAATATGCTATAGGTCTACCTTCTTGACTTAACACTACTCCAATTGAATTTCCACTTGCATCACAATCAACTTGAAATACCTTATTGAAATCTGGTAATGCCAAAACAAGTTACTCTGTCACTTTCTGCTTCAACAACTCAAAACTTTTATCTTCTCCCAATGTCCACTTGAAATCGTTTCTGTCACCTCTCATTGTCTCTATCATAGGGTTACAAACTAAACTAAAATTTTAGATGAACTTCCACTAGAAACTAGCCAATCCATGAAATGATCTAACCTCTCCAATGCTCTTTAGTGTAGGCCATTCAACAATTGCATTCACTTTCTCATGGTCCATCTTCAATCCTTCCGCAGAAATTACAAATCTCAAATATACCAACTCTTCCTTCATAAAACTACACTTCTTGATGTTTATCAGCAATTTCTCTTCTCCAGTCTCTGCAAAACTTGTCTAATATGCCACAAATGTTCTTCTTTCATTTTACTGAAAATCAAAATATCATCCAAGTATACAATAACAAACTTACCCAAGAATTTATTCAAGACTTCATTCATCAATCTCATGAAAGTACTACGTGCATTTGTCAATCCAAAAGGCATCACTAACCACTCATACAGTCCTTCATTTGTCTTAAAAGAAGTCTTCCATTCATCTCCTTCTTTGATTCTGATCTTATGGTATCCACTCTTCAAATCTATCTTTGTGAAATATCTTGCTCCACTCAGACAATCCATGATATCATCCATCCTAGGTAAAGGAAATCTATACTTAACTATGATCTTGTTTATTGCTCTAGAGTCAGTACACATTCTCCATTCTCCATCCTTCTTCAGTGCTAACATTGCAGGTACTGGACAAGGACTCAAACTTTCTCTGATCAAACCTTTCCTCAACAATTCTTGTATCTGTCTATTCATTTCCTCATTCTCTATTGGTGTCATTCTATGTGCTACTTTGTTAGGCAAACTTGCTCCCGGTATAAGATCCATGTGATGACTGATACTCCTTAGAGGTGGTAATCCTTTAGGTACATTATCTGATATGATGTCTTCATACTCTATCAGCAACTCTCTTATCTCTTCTGGTTGTGTCTCTTTAGTTTCTTTCTTCATTGTTTTAGGCTTCTTAGGAATCAAGGCATAACACATATTCTCATGTCTCAAACCATCTAGAAATTTCCTTCAATCTACCAAACAAATTCTAGAATTCCCACATACTTCACCCTTAGGATCATCTTCCAAAGGAATCAAAGTAATTCTCTTCCATTTGTTGTTATAGTATATGTATTCTTTCTCCCATCATGTATAGCTTTTCTATCATACTGCCAAGGTCTACCCAACAAGATATGACAAACATCCATAGGCATAATATCACACAAGACTTCATCATGATAAGATCCAATATGAAATTTTACCAAACATTGTCCACTCACCAGTACCTTATGATCATCCTAAATCCATTCTATCTAATAGGGCTTAGGGTGTTTTAATCTTTCCAACTTCAACTTAGTCACCATCTCCTTTGAAACTAGGTTATCTGAACTACCACTATCAATCACAACTTTACAACACTTACATCTGGATTTGTATCTAGCTCTGAACAAACTTTTCCTCTACGGTGGTTCCTCATTTGTCTTTGCTTGAAATAGTGCTCTCCTCATCACCAGTGATTCTCCTTTCTTAGGTTTGCCAACAAAGCAGGGATCACTTAGTTCAACAGGTTCTTCTTCAACATAAGCTGCTCTTCCACTATTTTTTGTCCTCTTACTCGTACTACCCTGATTACACTCAAATGCTCTATGTCCTTCACCTCCACACTTGAAACAAGTACCTTAGAATGTTTTCTTGTCAAATCCTCTTCCTTCTCTCCTATATCCTTCATTCCGGTATGCACTAGGGTTTCCTCTCCGGTAAAAAGTTTTGGCATCTCTCTAGTAAGCATTGTTATCTTTGTCCTCCTTAAATGGGCTGTCAAACTTGCTCTGCTCCACAAAGGATCTATCATATCTGAAAAATATTCTTCCTCTCTGAAATTTACCTCCTCTGGCTCTCTATCTCTTATCATACCTCTTATTCAGCTTCTCTTCAACTTTCAAGGCAAACTGATATGCTTCTTCCAAAGATGTCACCCTTACCAAGCTTAGTTCTTCTTGAATGTTCAATCTCAGTCCATTGATATATCTAGCCACTTTCTCCTTGTTTGCTTCACTATGTTCTATCCTTATGATCATTTTATGAAATTCTTTAGTGTATTCCTTCACAGATTTCTCCTTTTATATCAGGTTTTGCAATCTCTTTAATAGTTCCAACTCATAGTCAACAGGTATAAACTGATTCTTCAACTTTGTTAGCATCCTATCCCATTTTGTAATCTTTTTTTTCCCTCTTCTATTTCTTTCCAACTAAACTTCTTTCCACCATATAGCAACATGACCTTTCAACTTTCTCTTTGTAAATTTCACCCTTTTCAGATCTTCAACCTCCTCATATTCAAAGTATTCTTCCATGTCATTTATCCAGTCAATCAACTCTTTAGGATTCAAATTACCAGTATAATTTGGTACATCAACTCTAGGTCTCTTTCCAATCTTTGAAATAGCTCACATCTTTACTTGATCTGATTCTTCTTCATTACCTTCTCATTCTTTCACCAGTTTGTTTAATAGATTGAAATTCTTCTTCATCATCACTTTCAACATTAGGACTAGGTGTCAATCCTCTTCGCCTATCTTCCTCAAGAGCATCCAAATGAATTCGTATTGTTCACATCAATTCCATCATCTCATCCATTCTATTAGCCATTCTACCAACATGAGGAACTCTTCACGGTGACATCTTCCTAGGATCAAGTGCAAACTGCCTCAAATTTAGCGATCAGGCTACAAGTGACAACTAACTCTTAATTGGCAATCCGTTGCGTACAAGTAACCTGCCTCAGATAGGTGATCTACTTACAACAAGATCTTACAGAATCCCCTTCGCCAATTCACTCCAAAGAATCAAACTTTCACTTTGATACCACTTGGTGTAGTCATGGTAGGAGGGTTCATAGAATGAACTGTCTAGACCGTACAACATGAGTAAACTCAATGGAAAAAACTTAAGGAAATGGAACAAATGCAGATTTAGTATATCACAGAATTCAAATGCAATCTGGCTGGCAACATGCTGATTTACAATTAGGGCTCACAAGCCTGATTACATACATGCGCAAGATAAAGCTTTGAAGTTTCTTTGTACAAAATCTAAACTATGGATCATGAATCAATTGCTAACTACTCTCCTAAGGATCTATTACATCAATATATATCATCTCTAGACCAATAGATTCCTCTGTGTCTGCTAAGGAAGGTTTCAAACTCCAATGAAGAGTTGTAGCGTGTACACAGATAGGTCAGATCTAAATGCATAGAAAACTTCCTCAAATGAATGGAACAATGTGTGGACCCTTGGGGAGGGTCAACCACGAACCACAAGACATAGAATGATGTGCCATTAGGATCCACAAGTCAAGGAATGATCCACAAGAATTCTCCCACAGTTGATTTGTCTGAGATTGTCAGGATGCTCTGCTATGAGAAAATAGTCGATCTTCTAATATCGATATCTTTCTGGTAACTAATCCAAATGCTCTGAATTCTTGATATGATGTAGATGAATGAATGTAGATGCTAAGTCTAGATCTACAGGGTGTGAAATGCCAATACCAGACCACAAGCTGAAACTGCTTCTGACTAAACTACCTAAACTAAACTAGAAAATGAAAGAACTGAAATGCAAACAAACTAAAATGCAAATGTTTTTTGGTTGATGCAAGATTGCTCTTGAACCAGGGATGCTCCTGCATTAGTTTTGTTTAAACTCAATGTTTTCTTGTCCTAATTTTGAACTTTCTCCTTTTTCAAATCCCAAGCCTTGCTTGTCATCTGGACTCTTCTGACTTTCAATCAGCTCCTCAAGTTTTGTAGAGCTTATTTTGAGTTTTTCTTCATAGCTCTTAGCCTTCTCTAAATCTGATTTCAGGCTCACAACTTCCTTTTCAAGTTTAGCACATTCTTCTAACGTGCTTTTCACCAACAGATTTAGATCTTCTTCTACTTTAGATCTTTCTACAACTTCCACTTTCAAATCATCCAAGGTTTCATTAGTTGATATCAATTGTTCACTAACCTCCTTGTATTTTTCTTTGAACTTCTTGACGTGTTCTTTTAGCTTTAGAATGCATTCATCAGCTTCTTGTATGTTATCCTTCATATCCCTGATTTGAGCTTCAAAATTTTCAAGATCTTCAAGAGCAGCTCATAATTCATCATTGCTTTCATATGAGGCTTCAGGAGAAGTGAAATATCTTCTAGTTGCCATGAGTACACCTTCCCAGATCTTCCTTAAGCTGTTAAGCTTCTTCCAAGGAACCTTGCTCTGATACCAATTGTTTAATGCAAAGAATACTAAGAGGGGGTGGGGTGAATCAGTATTCTTAAAACTTTTTCAATTACACATTTATTAATCCATTTACCAAATTCAATAACATGAAAGCAAAGTAAACCTGGGAAGAGCAGCCACAAATTTATAATACATAGACACTAGGATTTTACGTGGAAAAACCAAAAAGGGAAAAACCACAGTGAGTGTTAGCTCACAAAATATTATGATAGCAATACCAAATTACATGAAGGCTCACTGCCCAAGGACTCACTGTCCAAGAAGTGCTCACTGCAAAAAGCCTCACTGCCAGAAGGATAGAAGAGAAGATAGAAAAATGATTGGCTCATTTCTAAGAGTGGACTACTACAGGTGCATCTACAGAATGCTAAAATGTAGTATTGATATGCCCAATATACAGATTCAAAAGACTTCATACTGTCTTCCTTACTTTTCTGCTCTACTTTACATATACTCCTATTTTCTACCCTTATTATCCTTTTCTACTCTGCAAACTACATTAGATTATTCAGATATCAAATTCGCACATTATTCCTACACTTTCATACATCCAACACCAAAATCCATCAAATATATGTATCAGTAACAAGATTCATCTCACAATTAGGTTGGCAACACTGACATGAAACATGTATACAAATGTTCTACCTTGTTGGCTTGATCTTGTACTCAAATAGGAATGTGAACCTAAACAAACATACAATAGTCTTCATATGGGTCAACATCAATCTTTCAACTACTTGAATTAATTCTTCAAACAATGTATCTTATCCGCAGATAGATCTAGCTTGTCTATCGGCCTATCCCTTAAGTACACACTTGTCTAATTGAACTGTCACATCATGATTTCCACTGCAGACCATATGAGACTCTAGAAATTGTATCCAACATTCATCATTGACCTTTTAAATATATCTTCAGATCCGCAGGACATAATAGTTTTTTTATAGAAAAATGTGGATCTTGGAACTATTGCTTTATCACAGTGAAAAAATGTCAAAATGGAAGCCGATAAAGAACAACTTGTAGAATGTGATCAAAGGAACTTTAGAGGATATAACTTTGGATTAATGTAGTCATGATGTGTCTCTTTGTTGCCTCAGAACCGTAAGACAAAATATGTCGTAGTGGAGGAATGTGAACCCTTTTACTCTAGTATTGTACATTGTTCTTGACTTGACTCTGTTCACCCAAACTTAGATATTTTACCATATGACTTTTGGAGGAAGTCAAGACTTGAAAACTAGAACATGTGATCACTAGGCAGCTATAAACAACATACCTGAATTGCATACAAATCTCTTTAACTGTTTAGGCATACCTTCTCAAACACTATCACTTACTTGGTATACTCATACTTAGTCATTTATTTTTCCAGAGTAAGGTCTCTTTGTTGTGTCAGTAGAAACCTTTTTCCTTGTTGCTATCAATGACAACATTTAACCTTCATCAGAGCAGTGTCTCTTGCCAACACTAGTTGCCTGACTCAAGATGGTCTTATCACATGACTCATCATAATGAGTGGTTTTCAACATATAAAAAATATGATAGAGGTAATGTCTATCTTGGGGACAATAGTTCATATCTCATAGGTTGACAAGACAAGTTATAGTTGTGTTTCAGTGATGGGAGGATAAAAACCCTCCCTGATATTTTACATATTCCTAGATTGGCTAGAAATTTAATTTATGTATCAAAGTTGAATAATTTAGGAATACATGTAACATTTGATAAGCATGGTTATAGATTGGTGAGAGGAAGCTTGGCGGTAGTGAGGGGGAAAGACTGGGAACACTGTTTAGGCTGAATGCCACTACTTTATGTAAATCCACCAATGTGACTTAAAAATCTAAAAATGGATGTATGTTGTGGCACCATAGATTAGGTCACATAAGTGAAAAGTTTTTAAAAACTATTTTGAATAAAAGGTTACTTATTTCTCCTATTCTAATGAGTATTTTGATTTTTGTGAGCTTTGTGTGTTTGGGAAATAAAATAGAGCATCATTTCCTTTAGGAAGCACTAAAGCAAAGAGAAAATTAGAAATTATTCATATAGATATGTTTGGACATGTGGATAATGATTCTCTTAGAAAATCTTGATATTTTGTGACCTTCATTGGTGATGTTTCAAGATATACATGGATTTATTTTATGAGACATAAATCTGAGATTTTCTCTAAGTTTAAGGAAATGAAATTCTTAGTAGATAATCAATCAAAACATCAAATAAAAGTATTGAGATCTGACAATGGAGGGAAATATTATTCTTTGGAATTTGATAAGTTTTTCAAGCATGCAAATATCATAAGGAAAAATACTAATCCTTACACATCTCAATAGAATAGGGTTGCAAAAAGGATGAACCAAACATTAATGGAAAGACCTAGAAGTATGTTAAGTGATGCATAATTAGGTAAATATTTTTGGGCAAAAGTTGTGTGCACTATTTGTTACCTGATCAATAGATCTTCTTATAAGGCTCTTTATTCAACACCTTATGAAGTGTGTTTACGTAAGAAACTATCTATTTCACATTTAAGGGTTTTTGGTTTTGATGCTTTTATTTCATGTGTGTAAATAAAAACATTCTAAGTTGGATCCAAAAGAACAAAAAAATATTTTCATTAGAAATAGTGAGAATGTTAAAGGTTATAAGCCTTGGAATCCTCTAACCAAGAGATTTATCTATTCTAGAGTTGTGAGTTTTAGGGAAGTTAGATCTATTTTTTATCTTGAATAGCCAAAAGATAAAGAAGGGAAAATGATAGTGCATTTCAATTTGAAGCAAGAAGATGCACATAAGGAATAACAAAATGATGGATTTAAGGATGGAGAGGAAGAAGAGGATTCAAGTGAGAGTTCCAAGTAGGGTGACTATGAGATTACTGAAGAGGTTGATCATGTAGAAGAATAAGAGGAAGAATCCCTTACTCCACCCTTGAGAAGATCCACAAGACAATAGAATCTTGTTGATAGGGATAACCCACTAGATTTGCATTGTGTATTTGCTTTATTAAGTACTAACAAGGAACCTAGATCCTACAAGGAAGCTATTCTTTCATATGATAGTGAGTCTTGACAACAATCCATGTAGGAGTAGATAATAGATTTAGACTCTTGCGACACCTAAGATCTTGTTCATTTTCCCCATAGGAAGGAAATCCATTGGATGTAAGTGGATCTACAAGAAGTAATTTAGAGTAGACGGTTCATTGGAAAACTACAATGCTAGACTGGTAGCCAAGGGCTACTCCAAAAGAGAGGGAATTGATTTCAATGAAATATTATCTTGTTGCTAAATTATCTTCTATTAGATTTATTTTATCCATTGTTGTTGCTTACGATTTTGAAATCAAACAAATGGATGTTAAGAATATATTTTGCATGGAGTTCTAAAAGAGGAAATTTATATGTAATAGGCTAAAGGTTTTGAGGTTAAAAGGAAAGAACACTTGGTTTGCAGATTAAAATGGTCTCTTTATGCTTTGAAACAATAACCTTAGATGTACTATCAAAATTTTGATTATTTTATGTTGAAACTAGGTTTTGTGAGAACTGAAAAGGATTATAATAATTATTTTTGATTAAGTTTAATAAGGAAAAGGATCCTAGTCCCATACAATAAAAGTTTTAGAACCAGTAGTCCATTAAGTAAAACATATTACATCCATAAAACCCTGATAATAACCCTAACTAGGCTAGGGAATCAATGAAGTCACAACAAGAAAACAACAACCAGCATGACACAACAAAAAAAAAAGTAGACAGGCAACCAAATTAGATATTAGTTTTATCCCAATCCTTATGTGCATTTGAACCATCATCTAATTGCAAGAAGAATCTCCCATCTATTACTCCTTCCTCTATCGTTTGCTAGAATCCTGCACTTTGTCATGCTAAGCCTTTTGTTTCTCCAGCTAAGCTCAAATATCCTTCACATCAGAAGTTGTTTTCCTCATAATGTTATTGGAGAACTGAGCTAGGTCCTTAAGACCCTATTCCAACATAACCAGCCTTTGCCAATACATTTGCATTATATCAAACATATTGACCCACCTATCCTAGCATGTAATGCAATCCATTCTCCTGTGAAAGACCTTTTCCATCTCTTTCATTCTTTTCATGAGATTATTAATTTGATTATCTCTACTAGCTTTAACCTTCATCTCACTCTTGTGAAGTTCATTTTCAAAGGTACCAATATCATTCCCCGCATTTTCATTATCATTTTCACCATAGGAGTTACCCCCTATATCCCCTTGATCAAACTAAAAAGTCATGTTACAATCCTCCCTCAGCTCATCCTCTTATTGTGGCTACTCTTCATTCTTATTATTATCCTCTTCTTCAACCTCCATCTCAACCCGGAGCTTACCAATAGGATCTAAATCTAACTCCTCTCCTTGTTCATTAGCCATCAAAGGAATATCATTAGAGATAGTATCAGAGGCAATCTCCTCAATAGAGATCTCACCCTTCTTGTTACCTTTAGTGATATTCTTACTTTGATTATTCTTTTGAAGAGTGGCTTTAGCTACCCTGTCTAATCTTCTACCCATAGTAGCAACATGAGAGTATATATCCTCCATAGTTTCTTGTGGCTCGATTTCCTCAAACCTAGCATTGAGGTTAACATTAGTAGAGGTATATTTGATTTTCACATTTTTTATTTTCCTTACCTAAGCCTTTGGTAGAAGGAGCCCCACCCTTCCCTTTATCTCTTAGAGAAAGTAAAATATTCTCAAGGGAGTCAAGATCCCTACTAGTCATAGATCTTCCTGACTTAAGGGTTGAAGTATGAGGGGAAGGGTTTTTATCAACTGAGACCCTAACATATTTCCTTTTATGACTATGAGAAACTTTTTAGGATTAACCCCATCAAGTTTTTTCTTTTCTTCATCATGCCTGTTAGAGATCCTAAGATTATCTTGGGAGTTACTAGTATTGTGACCTATAACCACTTCATCACCCTTCTTATTTCCAGCTTTACCCTTTCCCTTTCTAGTTATACTAGGGTTTCCAACAATATTGTTTTGGGGTAAAGGAGGGTTAAGAAAAACATTAAATTCATATAAATGAGCATGAGGCCCTACTGGAGAGGACGATTATCCCCTTTATTCATACTCTTCTTAAGTGAGGATAGAATAAAGAAGGGAAAGCTTATATAATTTCCATGCCTTAAATGGTCTAACAAAGGAAAATGATAGCCGTGAATGGCTTCATACCTTTCTTCGAGGGTAAATTACTTCATTAGATAGTAATTGACGATGCCCCAAGGAGGAGGAAGCTCCATGCATTGGTACCCATTTTGATGCCATACCAAGGTCTCTTTCCCTTCAAAGAATATTTTTATAAATCTCTTGTAATCACCATTACCAACCATATTGACCTTTCTCCCACTATTGCTCAACCCAGTAGCTTCCTCAATAAGGTCCTCAGTCACCGTAAAGGAAATCCCATTCATAGAGACCACTTTGTTTCTCCAAATATTCACAAATTGTTCTATCACCAACTGGTCATGACCCCTCATAGACTGAACATAGGTAGCAATGCCCCCTTCCTAAAAAATGCACCAAATTTGATATTTTTTCTTAAGACCCACATAAGAAGTAGGTTTGACCCTTAGCAATTGACCACCCATTATCAAAAGATTAGGAAAATTGTAGAGGATATGTCAGATGTAGATTTTGAAATGCAAGATGGTAGAATGAAGAATCCAAAAGTAATAAATAATGAATTGATCCTCATTACAACCACCAGGATCAAAATTATTAATTCTACACAAATCAACTCTCCCTTCCACACAAGTGAGAAAATAGTAATTATGAAACTTAACCCCTTTTAAGTCCTTGTCCTTATCCCTGAAATTCAGACTATCAACACTAAACATACACCTCATCATCTTAAGGCAATATGAAATATTTATTGGTTTCTTCATTGATAATAATATTGTGGACATCCCTAGGAATGTCATCAACTTTAGTGCAATACCACCAATCATGAAACTAAAGGCCAAAATTGGCAATCTTGTCTGCTGCAGAATTCCCCTCCCAATAAATATGTTTAAATTTTATGTTATTTAATCTCCTTTAGGAATTTTTTATGTTTTCCACATAATCTCTTAATTGCCAAGGGGTGTTATAGGTTCTCATAATAAGATATAAAATGACCTTAGAATCTCCTTCTATCTCCACATTCTAAAAGTTGTGATAATGAATTCTTTTTAGTCCCCACCATAAGGAATGGACCTTAGCCAGATTGTTAGTTTCCCTGCCAATAGATTTAGCATAGCATTATATCATGCAATATTTATGATTTTTTATTATACCTCCCACTACTGAAGGGCCTGCGTTGCCTTTAGAGCACCTAGCAAAGTTGAGCTTTAATTGTTGCCTTGTATGTGGATGACATGTTTTTTAGTAACACCAAGGGTATGATTCTCAGTGAGTTGGAAGCTTAACTTGTAGGTGCATTTGAGATGAAGGATTTGGGGGAAGCAAGGTACATATTGGAATGGAAATAAAGAGAGATTGAGGTAAAAGAAAACTTTGGTTTCCACCAAGTAAGTATGTGAATACTATTTTGCACAAATTTAATATGTAGGACTATAAGCCAATTGGAATTCCTTTACCAATTAGCATTAAGCTTAATTTAGATATGTGTCCCAAGTGTGAAAATAATTTTGAAGATATTTATAATGTTCCATATGCTAGTGTGGTAGAAAGTTTGATAGTTTGCACTAGGCCAAATATTGCCCAAGTAGTGGGAATATTGAGCAAGTTTATATCTAACCTTGCTAGAGAACATTGAAATTATGTAAAAAGGGTGTTAAGATATTTTCTTAGTACTTTTGATTATTATTTGGTTTATTTTGATACTAATAGTAAGGATATGAAATTGGACATACTAGGTTTTGTTGATGCAGATTGAGTAGGTGACTTGGATAGTTGAAGGTCCACTAGTGGGTATGTATTTACTCTATTTGAAGGAACTATGAGTTGGATGAGTAAGAGGCAGCCCACATTTTCTTTATCCACTACTGAATCAAAGTATATGGTTGCTACCCATGTCTATAAGGAGGTGGTATCGTTAGAAATATTCTCTAGAGGTATTGGTTTTGATTCCAAGACAATTTAGACTAGTTGTGATAGGCAAAGTGCAATCTATTTAGCTAAGAATCCTATATATCATGCTCAGACTAAGCATGTGGATGTTCAGTACCACTTTTTTAGGAAATGGTTGTAAACAAACAAATTGAGTTGAAGAAGGTTGACACTTGGGAGAATGTTGCAAATTATCTTACCAAACCTATGAGCATTAAAATGTTCACTTAGTGCAGAGAGGCCATGGATCTTGTTTCTTGTACTTAGTTGATTTTTTTTTCCAATGGATGTATTTACAATGTATGATGTCAAGTGGGAAAATGTTAGTATTAAGGTGTCATCAACCTTTTAAATCCTATGTATTTAATTATTCCTAATATTGTTTTTAAATGCATTCATAAGGGGTAAATGTTTCACCAACAACAATAATTATTTTTTATAGGTATGGTAATTAATTATCTATTGCCAATAGTAACTAATTATTTACTAGGAGACATTTTCTATTTACCAGTTAGAGCATCTTTGGGAATATAAATGAGGTGATAAGGTCAAACTAGATGCACATTGTTGACACTTGTTTTTTTGCCCCGTTTCTTGAATAGGATGACCTTCAGATTGACACTGAGACCTAATTTTCAGACCCTGAAGTGGTAGGCTGACCTAAAATTACTGGAATTAAGTTCTCTAAATCTAGAGCTCATCTTCAAAACATCTTTGGAAGAGGATATTTAGTATGCATAAGCTACCTTTAGTTCTAATTTCGTGTTGATCCGATGAGTTTTGAGCCTAATTTTAATGTTTCAACATTTGGTGGCGAGTGTGTTGAATAGGGTCTAAATGATGCTATTAATAAATTATGGAGAATTGATGAGTTTCAATATTGCATCAGGATGCTCCAACTTCAGTTTTGAATCTACCGACTAAATTTTGTAGTCGTGGTACAAAAACAAAAAAAACTATTTTAAATGGCATGCCAATTGACCCCAGTTACAAAGGAAGTTCTCAAAACATCACATTTAATCAATTCAAGTAGTTGCACAATGTTCTCTAGCATATTTTATTACCCCCTGCAAGTTTTTGTGGCCCCCGAATGTCGTATGAGCTCATGGCGTAATTCCCATCATTTTGGCAGCAGTGTTTAAATGTTGGCATTAATGGTGAGAATTAATAAATTAATACAATTTTAAATTGTTTTTATCTAGGCATTCAAAATTAAAATTATTACGTAATAGAAATATTTTAATATCAAAGGAATTAAAGGTCAAGGAGTTTTAAAACAATTCCCGTCAAAGGGTAAATTTGGTAAAATAAAGGTTAAAAAAGGGACATGGGCAGTTTTAGAAGTATATTTTAAAGTTTAAAAATATTTTAATTTCAAGGCTGATGGAGTAAACGTTTACAATGGATAATAGTCCAAAGTTAATATGAAAAATTAAACTCCTTTCTATTGTGCATCGTGCACTCTTACAAATAGTTTCTTTCAAAACCGCGATGATACGCAAACGTATCGCATGGATGAAGCTTGAGGAGGAGTCCATCTCGCATCCACATTAGCAGAGAGTGAAATTAAATACATTAAAATCTTCTCATCACACAAGCTCATTTTTTAAAGTATTCTCACAACCCAAACTATAATGAAGCGATAACTTACCACGTGAAGGGTCTGGGAGGGATTTTTTATGGTTTATCTTGCATTTTAATATTGTTTTGGCATGTGTAACTTTGTCCAGACCATTTCTCATGCCCCTGCAATGTTTTGGCATTATTTTGCATGTTAAAATTACCTTCATTAGCAAAAATGACCTGCAACTATAAAAAAATATCCTACAGATTGATTTGAATTCCTGTGCAATTGTTTTGTTGCCTCCAATACAACAAAAATGTCACTGGCAATAGCAAAAATGGCCCAGCATTCATAAAAACTACGTAGAGATTATTTTCTAGCTTGGGGATGGAGGAAAAATGCCCTGTGGAAACAAAAAATGACCCAACATCAGAAAAAAAATGTCCTAGCATTTATAAAAATCCCTTGGGCAATGTTCCAAATGCCGAAGTAGCAATATTTTTCCCTAGCATGATTTTAAAATGCGCATGCATGTTAAAAACACCGAGGTGATTTTTTAAAGAATCCAAGCATATCAAAAAATGCCTAACACATATCATTGGAGGTTTGAAGGTTAAAATGCTTGATGTAAAAGCATGATTTTACTGTTTACAAAATGGGTAAATGTGAGTGGTTAAAATTTTACCTACCAAGTGAAATTGTAGTTGAGAAGTTGATTTTACCATGTATAGGTAAAATTTCACACGGGAAATGCAAATCATTCTCTAGTTTGTAGGTGAAAATAAAGAGGTAAGTTAGAAGATAGCATGGCATATTCCTCATGTCATTTTGTTATATAGTCAAGTGGTCCAAATGTGCTAGATCTAATGCCTCGGTTGAATCTGGGGTTTTTCATCTTCTTCTTTGTTTCTTAAATTGTAATTTATATATCATTTGTAGAGGTTCTAGAGGATTGGAAAAGCTTTGTAAAGGGGAATTCTATTATAGGTGAAGATCTATGTCTGTAAATCATCACATAATAATGGTATTGTGTCTTGAATTTGAGCATATATGAATACATACTACATTGTAGTTGTCTCCAAACTGGCAATGTAATGCTCTTTTAATGAAATAATCAAGAGTTATGGATTTATTCTTGCACATTTTCTACAATGAGCTATTTTATGTGATTGTTTTCTGCTCAAGGAATATAGTAGATACCTTCACAAGAATGATGGGAATGTTATATTTTTCAGGTGGATTATTAATTATGATTACATTGTAAGCTTCTAGAGGTTATTCTATCATAAGGTGGTAGTACATCAGATAACCATTAAGATATGTTTATTCATGTTTATATAAGATGTATGACATATGACTATGTAGCCCATGATAGGCACCGAGCAATCTTTTGCAATCTCCATTTCTAGAATCCCAACCTTAAATGATAAATTCAAACCCATTTCTATAATTTATATATAATTATTTCTAAGCTTCATACCAGAGCCTTGAAGCATTACAAGGAAAAAGCCACCTATGTGTTCATCTATACAAATATTTGTCATTATCTATGAAGCCTTTCATCTGCTAACCATTGTGTTTCAACTCTGTTGTTAAATTGTATTCAGTGTCATAAAGGGGAACCCACCTAGGTCTTGCAGAGGTTGAAGACTAGGGGAGAAGAGTATGAAATCAATCTCCCGTTCATTGACCAAATTTCTCAGTGTTGTTGATCATAAGGTCTAACTAATCTTAAGATTTCACTAAGGTATAGTTTGAGGAACCAACATATTGGTGACTCTATTGGGGAGACTCAATGGTTTATTTTCTTGGGTTATTAGAGATTGAGGACTCTATTGGAGATTCAAACTCTAAAGATTATTTGAAGTTTGAATAGTAATGGTGTATTGAAAATCTTGTCCTCTATGAGAGGTGGTGACTCTATTGTTAATTTACTAAACAAATACTTCCTATTACACAAAGCTTTGGTAAGGATCTGCAAGATATTCCATCATAGAAAGCATTGTGTGAAGTCTGCAATAATTTCAAGAAAATCTATTTTTCCTTCTTGTTATATCCTCAAAGGAGGAAAGATTTGTGTATGGAATTCATTTATGGAATTCTTTGAGAAGTGTTATTCCCTAGCTAAATATGAATTTATGTTGTAAAGATGGGAATTAAGACAAGCATGATACACCTGCATATTTCAATAGTATGATTGTAATATGCATGTGTTGATAAAATATGCACTATAGATGAATAGATACAAGGTTGTTCATACATATAGATGCATGTTTTGTGAAAGCATGTAATGTATTTGTATGCTTATAAATCTTGTGCATCAAAATATGGTATGTAAATGTCTCATCTGGGAACTAGAAATGACTTAAGTATAGAGTTGTATTGTGTAGTCATGAGATCTTATTACCTTGTTAAGGGTTGTAAAAGATGTTGATAAGGGAAACTAGTTCTCATCAAGGGTATGTGTGAAAGTGGATTATCATTTTAACTTTCCCCTTTCACATTCAAATGTTATAATGCATGATAAAAAAAATAACATAAGATGCACCCACAAAGAAAACCTTTCTCTATTGGAAGATACAGGCCTCCTGATTTCAGTGATATTCAAGGCTATCCAAACCCTATTCCCAGTGAAGTCAGATACCGTTTGCCTAAGTTTAGTGGGAAAGGTTCTAAATTAGCAAGTAAACACCTATAGGCATTCAGCGATTTGATGAGCGACTATGAGATTGATGAAGAAGATGTTGTAATGAAGTTATTTGTTTAATCTCTGAAAGGAGATGTAAGAGATTGGTTTACAAACTTTCCCATGCATTGCATTTCTTCATGGAAAGAATTCAAAGCAACATTTATTGATTAATTAGGTGAAAAGGTTGATGTAAGTTCATTGATCAATAAATTTGTTCACATTCAGAAGGATGAAGAGGAGTTGGTTCCAGCTTTCAATCTGAGGCTTGTAAAGACAATAAGAGATATTCCAAAGAATGTAAGGCTAAATGATGCAATGTGCCTGGTTATATACCTAAGTGCATTTGATGAAGAGGTAAAATTTTTACTAAGAGATAAAAATCCTACAACAATTCATCAAGCATATTTGATAGCTATGGATATTGAGAATAATTTGAAGTATTCCATGATGAAAGGACATATGAATGCAAGTATTGATTATGTTAAAACAACTCACACAAATGAAAAGTGTAGATCAGAAAATAGCGAGGACTATCAAGGTAGCAGCAATTCTACTATCACAATTAACTCATCATTTCATCATTCAAATCATAGTTAATTTCATACAAAGTGTGAGAAGTATGCAGACAATGTTGATCATATGTTTCTTATTCAAGCATTGCTTAATATAAAAAAGGCATAAAGGAGAATCCCCATATGGTTTTCATGCAAGGTTTGTGGATGCTTTGTGGGAAATCCCCAAATGTTTCAAACCTAAAGATTCTATGTGTATTGATTTGTTTTGTGAAGCCTATGGGTCAAGGTTGAGTGTTGTGCCCAAAGAGTTGAAGTCTCTTTATGTTAATCAAATATATGAATGGATTGCTCTTCTTGAGAGGATGAAACAAAATTATGCAAAAAATATCATGTGTACAATCAGTAATGATAGCAGTCCAACTACTTTGTATGAGCCAAGTAGTGACATGTCACATGAGGATGAAGAGAGTAAGGAAAAGTTTAAAGGTGCATATTGCAATGGTGAAAATGAAGTTTGTGATCAGCTCATTGACAGAATGTATGAAGATGAGGATTTCAATCATGACATTCAAAATATAGGGTATGATGAAGAAAAGGAGATATATGAGGTTGTACCTTATTACAACTCTACTAATTAAGAAATAGATAGGTGCTCACATGTTCAGTATGGTGAATCACCCTAGGTGATTGGTAATGTTGAAGAAGGTTATGCAGACATACTGCTTGAAGGGATTGAACATAGTCTTATGCATGATGATATTCAATGCTTTGTTAACTTTGATGGCAATAAGTTTAACCAGATCTTTGATATTTGTGGTTACTCCCATGAAGATAAGTTGGAGACTTTTTCTTCACATGAAGAGTGTACTGATGTGAATCATGATAAGGGTACATGTTTGCCTATGGATGAACAAGATTCCTTCTTTAATGAATTTTTAGAACATGGGTCAAAGATGCTAACTATTGACGATGCAAATGATGTTGAAAATTTATATATATGATATTCTAGTCACTATAATGATTCTAGGTATAATGATGATGAGAGGGATTTAGATCTTCACATTGAGGAGGAAAAAACTTTTATGACAAGAATGAATGTAAGGAAAAATGTCCTTTATGACGAGCCTCCAGCTCCACCAGAAATGAGGAATGATAATCGTTATTGGTGTAGAGATAATCCTATATTTGCAAATGACCAAGAGTGTGGAGAATGTGATGAACCTGAGAAAGATGACCATTCAAATAATGATGAAAGTCTTAGCCAAGGGAATTGCCTCCTATGTGTAATGTAGAATTCAAATTATATAAATCCTCTTGTATTTGATGAAGCTAATACACTTATATGTAGACCTATTTCTAAGTTGATGAGGAATGATCAAGTGCCCTATGTTCAAGAATTTAATGTGTATGTACAGTTGATACTAGAGTTGTCCAATCTTATGAAGATCATGACTTAAGATTTGATAGTAACCTAGTTGTATTTGGACCTAAATCTTCTCTATGAAACACCAAAGTACATGACAAAGTTGGACATAATTTGGATGATCACTCAGTTGGCATATCTCAATCTTTTACCTTTAATCAATCTAATTTATCAGATTTGGAGCTGAAATATGACTTTAATAAGTTAGATCAAATGCATGTTGAGGTATTCTAGGAAGACACTGATTATGAATGTTTCAATTTTAATGTGGAAATAAAGGATGAAGTGAATGTTCTTGATGTATTTTTCACAGATTATAACAGACAAATTTTAAGATGAGCAGTCAAAGTAGGTGGCCTTGCAATTTGCATTACAAAAGTAAAATCTCACAATAGAAGGCTACTGGAAAACAATTCAAAAGGCCAGTGAGAAGGAAATAATAGAGTGGAGAAAGTTACCTTGATTCATACATCATTAACAAAATTGATGAACTTGACAAATTCCTTGAAAGTTTAGCTCAACGCAAAAGACCAACTTTAGCATTTACAAATAGACATCCAATCTACCAATCATGTGCCTGAGGTTATCTAGATGGTAAAGTACCTATATGCATTGCATTGGGAAAGAATAATAGCTAGCACAAAATAGCTCAAGGATGCACTCAAGTTTATTTCATCTACTCAAAAATTTATTACACAAGTCAAAGAAAAAGTTGATCAAACTCTCCTATCACCTGCACCTAGAGTCTCCCAAGCTCAAACCTTGGTTGAGAAACTTTATAGTTTGATATATGAAGTTCTCCTATCTGTAAGAGTTGATAACATGTATTTATGTAGGAGCATCCCTAGTTCAAGAGCAATTTTCATTAACCAAAAATATTTGCATTTCAGTTTGTTTGCATTTTAGTTTGTTTATTTTCATTTTCTAGTTCAATACAGTCAGTTCAGTCAGTAGCAATTTCTATATTTTGGTTCACATTCTATCGTAGTTGCATTTCAAACCCTATGGAGTTGGACTTAGCATCTAGATTCATTCATGCACATCATATCCAAAATTCATATCATTTCGATCAGGTATCGATAAGATATCGCTATTAGAAGATCAACTATTTTCTTAGAACAGAGCATCCTGATAGTCTCAAACAATCAACTAAAGGAGAAGACTTGTGGAGCATTTCACGACCTATGGAGCTAAATTACACATCATTCAATGTTGATTGGTTCGTGGCCGACCTTCCTTGATATCTGCACATCATTCCATTCATTTGCGGAGGAGTTCTATTCAATTAGGTCTGACCTATCTATGTACACACATTCTAGCTCTTCATTAGAGTCTATGATCTTCCTTGGCTGATGCTGAGGAAACTTATTTTCTCACGATGATATATATTGATGTAATAGATACCTAGGAAAGTAGTTATCAGAATTGGTTAGTTGATCATTAGTTCATAGTTGATAGTTTGAATTTTGTGCGAAGGGGCATCAAAGCCATATCTTTTGCATATTCTGTAATCAGTCTTGTGAGCCCTAATTGTAACCTTGCATGTTGCCAGCCAACTTGTATTTACATTCTATGATATACTGAATGATTGAATTTGCATTTTCTTTATATCTTTGAGTTGTTTCCATTGTGTTTACTCTAGCTAAACAGCTTGGATAGTTCACTTTGTGGACCCTCCTAGCCATGATTGCACCAAGTGGTATTAGAGTGAAACTTTGAATCTTTGGGAGTGAATTGAGTGAAGTTGGCAAAGGAATTATGTAAGATCTTATTGTGAACAGATCATTGAATCCAAGGCAGGTTACTTGTGTTGTGACTGATTGCTAATTGTGAGGCAGTTGTCACCTTGTAGCCCGATCATCAAATTTGAGGCAGTTACACTTGATCCGAGGAAGAGATGCCACCAAGGAGAATCCCTGTTATTGGAACAATGGCTGGAAGAATGGATGAGATGATGGAGATGATGAAAACCATGCAAGTTCACTTAGATGCTATTGAAGAAGATAGATGAAGAGGACTTACACCTAGACCTAAAGTTGAAAGTGATGATGATGAAGAATTTCAATCTGCTGATCAAAATGGTGAAACCTAGGAGATGAAGAAGAAGAAGAATCAGATCAAGTCAAGATGTTGTGAGCTATTTCAAAGATTGGAAAGAGACCTAGAGTTGATGTACCAAACTATACTTGTAATTTGAATCCTAAAGAGTTGATTGATTGGATAAATGACATGGAAGAATACTTTAAGTATGAAGAAATTGAAGATTCAGAGAAGGTGAAATTTGCAAAGACAAAGTTGAAAGGACATGCTGCTATATGGTGGAAAGAAGTTTAGTTGGATAGAAATACAAGAGGAAAATAAAAGATTACAAAATGGGATAGGATGGTGACAAAATTGAAGAACTAGTTTATACCTGCTAACTATGAGTTGGAACTATTGAAAAGATTGCAAAACCTGAGACAAAAGGAGAAATCTATGAAGGAGTATACTGAAGAATTTCATAAGATGATCATAAGGATAGGACATAGTGAAGTAAGAAAGGAGAAAGTGGCTAGATACATCAATGGAATAAGATTGAACATTCAAGAAGAATTGAGTTTGATGAGAATGACAACATTAGAAGAAGCATACCAATTTGCCCTGAAGGTTGAAGAAAAGTTGAATAAGAGGCATGATCAAAGATAGAGGTAGGGGAGGTAAATTTCAAAAAGGTAGAACATTTTCTAGAGAAGAGAGGTCATATGTGTTGGCAACATAGTTAAGAGACACTACTGATTAGGTAATGTTGTCATTGATGGAAATAAGGCAAATAGAGCATGATGGAGCTAAGGATGATTGGGAACTCAACTTGGAAACAACCTGCACATAAGGATCTGGTCTGGGCACAAAAGACTAAGGAAAAATGGCTAAGTACTGACAACACAGAGTTAGTAGCAGACTCAAGTGGTATTCCTCCGCAGTTGATGGTCAAGGTATGTGGTTCATGTATGTTGTTCACAGTTGCTTGAAGGTGAAATATCCAAGGTTGCAAGTTCTAAAGATCTCTGGATGACATACCATGATTTAGCTAAGTTTGAGTGAACACAATTAAGTCAGGAACAGTGCACAGTGCCTAAGAAAAAGGGTTTGCATTCCTCTATAGTTTCATACTTTGTCTTGTGGTTCTGAAGATATGTTAAGAGGTCAAAGATGAGTGTTGGAGGTGATTCTTAAAGTCATATATGATTCGTAGTGAAAGTTGTGAAGTGACAGTTTAACTGGTTAAGTGTGCTCTTAAGAGATAGGCTGACATGCATGAAAAATTCATATACAGAGAAGATATATTGTTTAAGAAATAAATCTAAGTGGTTGTATGATGCATGCTAACCTATAGGTGTTAGAATCTGAAAAGATTATTAACCCAGAAAACTAGTGCAAATGATTAGATATCTAAACTATGAATGCAAATGATGCAAAATCAAAATAGCAACATAGAGTTAGTCTCCAAGAGAGTAATGCAAATGCTAGAGGCAAAATAACATTAAGAGGATGTAAAAACAAAAGATACAAAATACAAACCAGGTAGCATGCTTATATAGACCAGGGAGAGGGAGAAGGTGGCAACACCAACCAATCAAAAGAAACCATCTATCGGACTAAAGATAGCAAAGTATCTTCCCAAGATAGCTAATGGATGCTCACATGTAGGAAGGTGATGCCTCGCAACCACTCACCTAATCAAGATTAATAGAAGTGTAGGAAAAACCATGGAATATAGGGAAAAATAAATAACCCAACTAGGAAATAAAAACCTACACTAACACCCCCCATAAGCGAAGCTTAGGTGGATGTAGAAATGGGTCCCGACAAATCAAGCCTGATGAGGTACCCATGTACATAAAATTCCCCCCAAAAGAGAGAGAAAAGCTCCCCCCAAAATAGAGAGAGAAGAGACCCCCCCAAAAGTAGAGAGAGTCAGGACTCCGAGTGAGAGGAAGAAGCCCCCCTAGAAGATGAAGCATCTCACACCCCCAGCAAAGCTCACAAATGAAGGAACTTGCTCTCGGTGAAGGGTTTGGTGAAGATATCAACAACCTGCTTAGAAGTTGGACAGTAGCAAAGGTTGATGACGTGGCCATGGATGAGCTCCCGGATGTAGTGCATGTGGACCTTGATGTGTTTGGTTTGCTGATGATGGACCGGATTCTATGAGATCTGAATGGCACTTTGGTTGTCACAAAATATGACTGATGGCCATCTGATCTAGATACCAAACTCAATGAGAAGATTTTGAAGCCAAATGGCCTCAATGGTGGCATTCACAGCCCCCCGATACTCAGTCTCAGTAGAAGATAGAGCAATAGCAGACTGCTTCTTGCTCGACCAACAAATAGGACCTGAACCAAGTGAGAAGTTGTAACCTAAAGTAGACTTATGATCCTGAGAATTGCCCACCCAATCTGAATCTGTGTAGCCCACCAAGTCAAGCTCAATGCTCGTTGCATAGTGAATCCCAAAACTGTGAGTACCCTGAATGTAGTGAAGGATCCGCTTGGCTACTTTCCAGTGTAGCTCATGAGGCTCCTGCATGAATCGAGAGACCATGCCTACATCATATGAAATGTTGGGTCTCGTATGAGTTAGATAAATGAGACTCCCAACAAGTTGTCAGTACAAAGTGCCATCAACAAGTGGAGAAGAACACTGAGCCTCAAGTTTGACTCCAGAAAGAAAGGGAGTCAGAGCAGGCTTGCAGTCAGCCATATGAAACCTTGAGAGAAAATCTAGAGCATACTTGGACTAGTTGATGGTGATCCCGGAAGCAGACTAGTAGATCTCAATCCCAAGAAAGTAATGGAACAAGCCCAAGTCAGTCATCAAAAACCTGTCATGAAGGGCAGCTTTGATAGCCCCAATGGTGGATGAAGAACTCCTTGTGATCAGCAAGTCATCAACATACAGAACCAAAAATAGGAGTGAATCATCCTACTACAGAATGTAGACATTGGGATCAGAATGGTACCGAGTGAACCCAACTGATAGAAGGAAGGAGTCCATCTTGGCATACCAGGCCTGAGGAGCCTGTTTGAGGCCATAGAGAGACTTCCAAAGATGATACACAAGTGAAGAATCCTAAAGGAACCCCTGTGGCTGCTCCATGTAGATCTCCTCCTGAAGGTTACCATGAAGAAAAACACTCTTCACATCCATCTAGTGTACTTCCCAACGATTAGCTGTAGCAATGGCAAGAACAAGTCAGATGGAATTCATTCAAGAAACTGGCACAAAAGTCTCAGAGTAGTCAATCCCAAGAACTTGGGAGAATCCTTTAGCAACCAAGCGTGCCTTATGCTTGTCAACCGACCCATCTGCCACAAATTTTGTCTGATAGATCCACTTACATCGAACAAGTTTTCTTCCCTTAGGAAAATGGACAAGATCCCAAGTGTGGTTCCTCATCAAGGAACTATACTCCTCCTACATAGCTATATCCCACTCAGGAATATCAGAAGCCTCATGAAAAGATTGTGGATCTGAGGCAGTAGCAATGAAGACATGTGGAGCATCCTGGAACTATGAATGAGTTCACCTGGTGTCTGATGGATCCCCAACCCAATCACCTGCAGACTGCAAGGTCTGTCTAGCCCAAAGTGGACCAGAAGATGGAGAATCTAGAGGAGAATCATCAACCTTTGAATGATGACTAGGAGAGGAAGGAGGTGAGTCCTCTAAATCGCTCTCTACATCAGAAGTGGAGGTAGAAGACTACTCAGGTGAATCTGACTCATTAGAAGATTTATCATGTATCCCAAGTGACTCCAATGTCAAAGTAGAAGGAGTTGGAGAAGTGATAGAAAGTGAGCTCGAAGAGCCCTCCTCAAACTAAACACTCTTCTCAATGAACAACTCATGTGTAGTAGGGTGAAGCAACCGATAAACCTTCACACCATCAGGATAACCTACAAATATGCAAGGTCTGCTCTGCAGATCCAAGGCCTTACATTTCTCTGCAGGAATGTGGGCCCATGCAGGAGAACCAAAAACTTGAAAGTGCTTAACTGATGGTTTTCGACCGCTCCAAGCTTCAAAAGGAGTGACTCCCTTCAAGGTTCGGTGAGGAACATGGTTCTGGGTATAACAAGCACAGTTAATGGCCTCTGCCTAATACTGTGGTGCAAGAGATTTGGAGTGAATCATGCAGTTCACCATTTCCTTCAAGGACCTATTCTTCTGTTCTGCAACATCGTTCTGCTGAGGATTGTATGGAACTGAATGCTGCAAATCAGTCCCCTCTAAAGTGCAAAACCTCTCAAATTGATGGTTGACATACTCACCACCATTGTCAGTGCGCAAAACTTTGATGGCTTTCCCAGATTGCTTTTCTACAAAAGTATTGAAGTCTTGAAAGTGATCAAATACCTCAGACTTCTATTTTATAAAGTATACCCAAGTATATCGAGAAAAGTCATCAATGAATGTGACATATCTAGCCCTGCTGAAAGAAGGATGCTGAAATGGACCAGCCAAATCACTGTGAACTAACTCTAGTATCTGTGAAGCTCTCTATGCCTTACCTTTGTCAAACTTTTCCTTAGGATGCTTACCAAGAATGCAACCTTGGCAAACACCACCTGAAAACTAAACTGAAGGCAACCTTGTGACCATGCTCTGCTAGTTGAGTTGCTGCAAGTAGCAGAAGTTAAGATGACCAAACCGCTCATGCCATAATCTACTCACATCATTAGAATGAGTGAGCAAAACAGTTGAAGGAGGATCAGGAATAGAGTGAGAAAATAGATAGAGCCGTGACTAATGATCTGCTCTCCCAACTACAACTATAGAACCACTGTGCAACTCATGAATCTCCATTGAATCAGGAGTGAACTCAACCTGCTTGCCTGAACCTATGTGAGTGATCTGGTATACCGATAGGAGATTAGTTGATAATGAGGGCACACAAAGAACATCATGGAATGTGCCATCCTCCACATCAATAGACCCTCTCCCACACACCTCAACAGGAGTGTCATCACCCATCAAAATAGAAGGCATAGTACACGGCTCCAAAGTTGCAAGTTCTTCATTAGATGAAGCCATATGGTGTGAAGCACCTGAATCAAGAACCCAAGTGGATGGTGAAGAAGCAACTGCAACAAGGGCCTTGCCCTTTCCTTTCCCCTTGCTATTTTCTTTTGCCTTATTAGACCCCTAATTAGAACTCTGTTTGATAGACTCAAGAACACTAATATTATTCTTCTCAAGAATGTGTGTCAAGTGATCAATTTGTTTCTTCAGACATTTATGTTCATCATGACCGGGTCTTTTACAATAGGCACATTGGACCCTCTCTTTCTTAGGCTTGTCACCCTTGGAAGATTGGGCCTCATTAGTTGCTTTTGAAGCAACCGGTATCTAATCCTTCTTCTCCTTGCTATTCTTCTATTTCTTATTCTTAATATTGTTGTTACTACTTTGTCTTTTTTGTTCTTTTGTGCCTTGGTTGGCAGCCAAGGCATGTGACTTAGAGGACTTAAGAGTGCCCATTTGGATTAGTTTGTCCTGTTCCCAAGTGAGATTGATAGCAATCTAAAGATGGCATGGTGAATTGAGTACCAATTGCACCCTTAGTAGCATAGAAGGCAGAAACAAACACAAAATATTCTGAACTTCGCTTAGAGAGAATACTAAGAATCAGTTGTTCATCTTTCTTTTCAATTCCACATTGTTTTAACTGCAGCCTTAGTGATTTCAATTTAGTGAAAAAATCTTGGATTGTGTTGAAATTGTCTGGACTTAAACTAATTAGTTCATTTTCCAACATATGACCCCTCATTGAATCTTGTGTGCCAAATACTATTTCTAGCTTTGTCCAAATTTCATTTGGTGTATTCAAAGACTCAATGTGAAAGAGTAAATTAGGAGAAATAGACAAACACAATGTTTCATATGCCTCATCATATTTGTTAAACCACTTAGGCTTATCTCCATCTTTAGCAGGTTCAGTTTCAAGTCCCATAGTTATCCTATTTAATCCAGCTTTCCTTAAGTGAATTGTCATACGTGATTTCCACTCAAAGTAATTGTATGGAGTTAGGATGGGCACATTTGTTTGATCCATGATGAAGAAATGCAGAGAAGAAATGCTGAAAAGAAGAGAACCCAACCAAGACAACCCCCCCTTTTCACTCAATCAAAGAACCCCCCAAGAAAATATGATTTGGAACTTTATATTAGTGTGTTTACAACTTCCACTAGCAAGAAATACTAAGTGGTCTTTATTTCAATGCATTACAAAACCCTCACGAAGAGCATATGCTGAAAATACAACTTTGGCATAATATCTAGAGAGATAAATAGCACCATTGTGATCTACTCAAAAAATTATGCACTTTCAAAAAAAGAATCACCTCGATACAAGGTCATATGTGAAAGTTATGATCCCACGAAGTTTCCAAAACAAGAACTGTATAGTGTCATGATTGAGAATCTACAATTTCTAAAAAATCTCTACATCAAAATAAAAAAACGTCTATACTAGTGCATAGAGCACAAAAAAATAGCCAAAATAAAAAAATAAAACGTGGGAAACGAAGTCTATATGAGTAAGAATGGAGCATTTGAAAACTACCTTCAAAACTGCAACTACCAATGGAAAGGGGTCCTGCTGTAGCTTTCTAAGCACGTTTCTACAAAATATATAGCTTACATGCAAAAATAGAAAAATACCTAGATGGTTTTTCTGTGCTACAAACAAAACCCAGAAGGCATTTTTCTTGCTGATGTACAGAAGATGTTCATCCAATGTAAATAGAATGCCTTTAGCTACAAAAAATGACCTCAGCAACCAAAAAATGACATGTAAAGGCTGAATCAAATACCTAAGACAATAAATGGCATGCTGGAACCTGCAATATTGATTTAAAACACCAAATATGCAAGTTGGTTGTCAGATTTGAACTCGAAACCTTGGTTCCGCAATTGTGTATGACAATCTCCAATTTCGGTGAAACGAAAGCCAAACCTGACTTTCTCAAGCCTCTTGGATGTGTTGGAATAGCCAGAAATGCTGCCAATATAACCAGAAATGCTACAATCACCCAGATTTCAAAAAACACATGTGCAAACCCCAGAGATTAAAAATGTTTCCGTCACACTTTTCTGATTCTCAAGATCATCCGAAGATGCAAGAGAAGAGCATACTGGGTTTTTTGAAAAATTGCAATAATCTTTATTAGCCCCCCCCCCCAAATCTCTCAAATATGGAAACTAAAATCTACTCTTGCACATAGAATAGCTCTGATACCATGTTAGAATCTGAAAAGATTATTAACCCAGAAAACTAGTTCAAATGAATAGATATCTAAACTATGAATGCAAATGATGCGAAATCAAAATAGCAACATAGAGTTAGTCTCCAAGAGAGTAATGCAAATGCTAGAACAAAATAGCATTAAGAGGATGCAAAAGAAAAAGATATAAAATACAAGCCAGGTAGCATGCTTATATAGACTAGGGAGAGGTAGAAGGTGGCAACACCGACCAATCAAAAGCAACCATCTATCAAACTAAAGACAGCAAAGTATCTTCCCAAGATAGCTAATGGATGCTCACATGTAGGAAGGTGACACCTCGCAACCACTCACCTAATAAGACATGCTTTATTAACCTAAGCAAGATTAATAGAAGTGTAGGAAAAACCTAGGAATATAGGGAAAAATAAATAACCCAACTAGGAAATAAAAACTTACACTAACAATAGGAAGATCATTATATGTTTGGCTTGGTCTGCATTTCATATTTTACACAAGTTCAAGCCGACAAGATGTAGTATTTGTGTACATAGTTTATGTTTTGCTTGCTGACCTGATTATGAGATAAATCTTTGTAGAGAATATATATTCAATGGAATTCGATGATATAGTGATGTATGTAGGTGTGTGGTGTACAAATTTGTGTGTGAAAGAATATGAGCAGAGTGCAGAGCAGAAAAGTTGAATAAGGACAGAAAATAGAGTATATGTAATGGAACTGTGATCTAACATGTCGTAGATGCATCAATAGCAGTTCATCCTCTGGCAGTGAGCCAATCCTTCTTATTTCTTCTTTTCTCTAGGTAGTGAGCCTTTGTGCAGTGAGCACTTCTTCATAGGGCAGTAAGCCCTAAGGCAGTGAACCTTCTTGTAATCCAGTATTGAGCTATCATAATATATTGTGAGCTAACACTCACCATGGTTTTTCCACATAAAAATCCTGGTGACAATGTCTTATGTCTTTATGGTTGCTTCTCTTATGCTTGTTCTTCTCTTATATTATTAATTTTGGAAATTGGATTAATAAGCAAGTTAACAGGTGGTTTTATGGAATACTAATTCACCCCTTGTTATCACCTAAATATGCACCCAGACTAATTTCAGAAATTAGTCTATTTGACGAAACATGGGAGGACCTCTAAAGTTGTGGGTTACTCTATGAGCAGAGGTCAACCTCCGGAGAAGGCCGACTTCCTATGGATATCACCAAAACTACTACCTTGATGAGGAAAAGGGTAAGAATATGCTTATTTTAAATAAAAAAGTGGTAAAAATGAAGTGAAAATGGGTGATACACCAAACTAATAAGAGCTATGAGATACTAAGACTGACATACACTTGGTTATTTATGATGAATACAAAAAATACACATGTTACTGTAAGTTTCTACATAAGTGTTTCATAAACAAGTATGTCTTGCATATACTTTCAAGAAGGAAAGATCACAAACTAGAGGTTTCTATGCAATACTAAGGCAAAATTTATAGCCTACAAATTCCTACTTTTGCAAAAAAAAGGCATAAAATGAGACAAAACTAAAGGAGAAAAAGTAATCTCACAAATAGCTCAGTCAATCACCTAGAAATGCACAATGCTTGCAAGAACAAGAAGGTAACAAGATTCTTCAATAATCTCCAAAGTAAAATCTATATTCCATACTCCAAAAATGCTGGTAAAATGAGTTACAAATTTGCCAAAATCTAGAGCACAGACCATAAAATCACAAGTCTCTCCAAGTAGCATAATTAGAACTAACTACAAATGAGTCACATAAGTGACTATATCCCTCAACTCCCTCCAAAAACCCACTAAAAAGGGAATTGAAATAGTTGGGGTCGGATACAACAGAAAAACCCCCAAAATAGCAAGAAGAAACTCTCCAAAAGGACTCTCTCATGTGGAAAAAGTCAAGTCATGACTTGATCTACCATAAACACTCCTAAATCTGCTCCAACCTTTGTCAAATCACTCTCCAAAAAGGAAAACAACCCCCAAAATACTTGGCATGTGTTTACCAACTGAAACTGGCATCCTCCTAAAAGCTAGGCATGTGTTCGACAAATCCTCCTCTCTACTATATTCTCCAAGACATTCACTTACCATTCTCTTTGCATAACATTAAACTTAAAATGATTTATAATAACATCATTTAAGCTTAGATGTTTTACATTTTTCATTTCATGCAAAGGAAATAAACAAAGGGGAATAAAAGCACCAAAGTGCTAACCCTATTGTGTAAAGGACAAAGCAATGCAAAAAGTCTTAAAAGACTTGTCTAAGACCTAAATCTTGGACCATGGCTATTAGTAAAAGGATGCAAAATTTAAAGAGAACACAAAAACCCCATTGGGTTTTTTAGGGCTCAAACCCTAAAAATACAAAAGACATCTTTGACACTTCATTTACATTTTTTGCATTTTGCAACTTTTCTTGTCGCCGCCATGAGAGTTTTTCTATAGCTCTAGATCTGGAGAGTTTCGAAGGGTTTCTTAGATTGCATTTCGAAGGCATTTAGCTACAGATCTTTGATGAATATTTCAAACTATTTAGGTGAGTAGAATAAATCTATTCTTGAAGCTAAACACTATAGATTCCATGTCATTTCTACTCTTTTGTTTATGAGAAGATGATAATACATTATTTCACCATGGTCGTGGTTATATGACTGTATCTCATGATTAATAACATGCATTTTATTTGACAACTACATAAGAAGAAAAATTTGTCATTTGTATATAATATGCCACCCTGTATATGATTTAATCACCCAATTGACTTTTGTTGTTTGAAAAAGATTGAAAAATTAGGATTTAGCTTCACTAGGGTTTTGTATAAACAAATCCCTCACAGGATATCTATTTTCTCTGTGGCTATTAACATATTCAGTATGCATCATGAATCTATGTAAAACTACCCTGCAACTCTAATGGTCTTAATGTCTCTTAACATGATATCACTGTATTACACCTTTGTATAATGTGTAAAGGTCCCTGAGAGAGTTTAAACCCTTGTTCACTGTATTGATGTTTGGTGTTGTCAAATCTTCATCCTACTTCATTGTTGTTTATACTAGTGGCTGATCCTTGACAGTTTATAGTCTCTATTGCCTACACATGGTGATGGTCTTCTCAACATGTAGCTATATCTCTAACATTCTAAGCATGATTTATACTATTTCTGGTTTATTCTAACTAAGATGAGCAGCATATTCATTGGGTTCTGATTTGAATATTGATGAAAATAAAATATGAAATGTATTTACTGTGTTTTTCATCTTTACTTGCTTCTCTTTAATTGGATTGTCTTCTAATTGGACTGCTCCTGATCTCTACTCACATGGAGTGCTTCTCTAATCTCTATCTTCTATTCAAACATCAAAACAAGCAGTGTAATTGAATTTGCTTGTTCCAGCTTGGCTACTAACCTAGGACTGTCAATGGCATGTTATATGAGGAAGACGTAACTATTGTCATATAGTCTTCTTTGTGATCATCTTTATCATTGTGCAAATCTATGCACAAGCACTACAATGGAAGACCTTACCATGCTTATAGAACCTTGGATAGCTTCTAGCTCTTTTGTCTCTCCTTTATTTTGGATTATGACCAACCCCTCCACTAGTACCCTTCACTAACTTTTCATGACTACCTACTTGATGAAGTCTACTCGACTGTCCCTATCATGGTGGCTGCTTAAACCATTGTATTTCTAAGTCTTCCCATCTCATGTTGATGGTCCCTTTCATGGCACACAGCCATTGTTACACTGTTTCTTCCTTATTATTGTTTTACTGCTCCTCCTTTTAATGACTGCTGACAGTCACAAAGCACTAGTTGGACTATTTCTTACCTAGTTCATAGCCTATAGCTATCTTAAATGCTCTATATTTTGTCCTCATTTTGAACTTGATAGTTTACTCATGACTGCAACAACTTTTGGAAAGATCCTTCATGTAGTATCTTCTTTCTATCTTTTGACAGTCCCTTTATTTTCCTTGATCTAACCTTCGTTCACTTATTTATGACTTCATCACCATCCTTTCTCACTGTGACTTCCATGTATTAAAATTTTCTTAATTCTTTGATTTCTCTAAACATTGACTGTTGCTCCTCTATTGTGGACTATCTTTTGTCACTACACAATCCTAATGTATTCATACTAAGATTTAAGAAGATCCTTGGACCTCTGACAGTGTAACAGTGTTGTTTTACAACTTCATGAGTAAGACACTTGTGAATGATTTCACATACATATATGGCACTATTTTTATCAGACCCATAAGGCATCAACAAACCTCCTCAAGACACAAACCTCTATTTGTGTATAAGTAAAAGTGAAACTGTTAACCATGGTTGTTCTCTAGACTATTGAGACAATCTTTCTTGATTTATTCACCATATTTAATCATGCCTCTTGAAAAGTATCGGCATTGTTTCTCACTGTCCATCATGGAGTCTCCTCAATTCACTATGTAATAGTGAGCACTCACTGTGCCTCTTGGACTATCCCTTATCAAGTTTATCAATGTTCCTTCAATTGAAAAGACTGTCCCCACAATCAACAGGATTACTCATTGTTCATGCAACCTCTATGACAATGATCTGCTCTTTGAGGGCAGACACAAACTGTTGTCTCAATGCCTCTACTGACAATCATTTAGGATTGTCTCCACTATAAAAGATTGATAGATCTTGGTAATGACCTTGTATCATTAGCATTTTCTCTACCCAATCCCTTTATCACTACATCTTCACCAACATGCAGTCCTCTATCTTCATGAGATATAGTTGATGTCATAGCTGTATAGGGATTTTCCTTTTGTTGACTATCTTTGTTATCTAATCTCTATCAGTGATCTCAAACCTATGCCTGTTTCCTTTCTTTCTGCTCTGACACCTACCTCTTTGCAAACCCTTAACTTTTCATTCTTGCTCTTTCAACAGTCTTCTAACTATTGTTAATCATGTGTAGTGTTAGGAGGTAGTTGTCCATTGTCTTATTCCTTATAAAATTCTCTCAAACTCTTAACAGTCCTATATCTACTTGCTTTGTTTGAAGGAACACCACTATTCAGTCAATGCTCTTGTTCATGAGATCTCCATCTTTTGTTATCTCCTTGTGTTGTGCATCTAACAGGGCATAATGAAACCTTTGTAACCTCAATGTTTATGACTGTGTTTCTTATCATTTTTTATATTGCAATCTGTAGGCCTTGTCAATGGGCTCCTTTAGATCTAACTTCTACTGCTATTACTCGACCTATTTTGGCTGTGATAGTCTTTATTGGCTATACTAGTGAACACACAACTTTGTACTATCCAATAACTAAGACACACTATTTTTGTATGACTACATCATAGTCAATATGACTATCCCCTTGCTTTTGCAGTCATACCCTCTGAGTAAGGTGAGCAACATAAGATCAAACCCCTTGTAGCCGATTTGTCTCGTGACTCTAGTAAAAAGCAACTTCTGAATACATTACTTGTAGCAAGTTTTTTTTTACTCCTCATGTACCAGGTCTGTCTCAGTACACTCCTATAGCAAACTTCTATCACTGTATCTTCTTGTTGATCTCATGCATGTATTTAACATGCTTCATTAGTGTCTTGATATCCTTGTTGTTGACTATCCTTTAGCAAAAACCTCTTGTCAATCCTCATACTTCCTTGTTATTGCTTCTTTCTGTTTCATGGCTGACTGTCCACAATCACTACTCTCAGACCAATGATGACTATTTTTTTTTTAAACTAAGTTTGTAAAGCATGCTAACTATTCTTTGCTCTGAGAAATACATATGAAATGTTCTATAATGACTATAAGCTAGGCTCAACCCTTGTGGGAGCCACATTTTTTCCACTCATAATATAAATTGATGAATCACTCAGAAACACAATTTCACCTGTATCTGCACATGAAGCAAACTTGTTAGAAAGTAAATGCATACTTTTGATGTGTTTGCTGACTTGCTTGTTTTCTAGGACATCCAAAGTATACATCTCTTGTTTAATGCATTTGAAGATCAGTTTATGCATGCATAGGTACTTGTTCATGTCAGGTTAGGGACCATTCATTGCTTAGAGCATTTCTCTAACATCATTCTTTTGCCAAATGCAGGAACTAGAATTGACATGAACTAGGAAGGACAAAGACAACTCAGGGCAATAGGGCAACACACCTGAACCAGAACCAGTCATTCTCAGGCAATGACTAGCCTCTATCCTTACATGCACTTTTACTTTCATTTACTTATTCATATATAAATTGTTTCTTTAATTTCATTGAATAAGAAAGTTAATCTCACGGCTTGTGTGAGATAATGTACATTTTACATTCAATAAAGATTATTTATTTTTCAGAAAGGATTTGTATCAATCTTTCTTATGTTACATGCACTTGGATAAATGCAGTAATTTGGTAATCATAATCTTTTTTAAATTATTTCATTTATGCACTTGAATGTAATCTAGGAAAGATTAGATAAAATGTACCTTTTTGAACTTTGAATCAAAACTCTATCGGAATGAGCTGCAGTGAAATTTAGGTAACACCCCCCTCTTAGTATTCCTTACTTTCAACAATTAGTATTAGAGAAATGTTCCTTGGAAGAAGCCTAATAGCTTGAGGAAGATCTGGGAGAGTTTATTCGTGGTAGCCAGGAGATATGGAAACTTCTCATATGAAGACAATGTTAAATTGGAAGCAGCTCTTGTTGATCTTGAAAAATCTGAAGTACAAATCAAGGATCTGAAGGATAACATTCAAGAAGTTGATGAGTACATTCTAAAGTTGAAAGAACAAGTCAAGAAATTCAAAGAAAAATATAGAGATGTTAGTGAACAATTGTTATCAGTAAATGAGAACCTGGATGATTTGAAAGTGGAAGTTATTAAAAGAGCTAACGCAGAAGATGATCTAAATCTGATGGTAAACAACAAGATAGAAGAATGTGTTAAATTGGAAAAAGATGTGGTGAGCCTAAAAATAGACTTGGAAAAAGCCAAGAGCTATGAAGAAAAGTTCAAGATAAGTTCTACAAAACTTGATGAGATGATTGCTAGACAAAAGAGTTCAGATGACAAGCAAGGCTTAGGATTTGAGAAAGGAGAAAGTTCAAAATTAGGTCAAAAAAATTTTTAGATGAAGCAAAACAAAGGGAACTAATTCAGGAATCAAAGAAGAAGACCTAGAAGACCTCTGGTTAGATAGGCAAATGCTCAAAGGTACCCATCTTTCAATGGCCATTGTTTTAATTGCAAAAGGTTTGGTCATAAAGCTACTTAGTGTAGGAGTAGAATAAATCATAATGTTCCATCATTCTCTGGTCAATGTTTCAATTGCAAGAAAATTGGTCATAAATCCAATGAATGCAAAAGTCTGGTAAGAAATGGCTTTCACAATTCAATAAATACTCAATCATTTAATGGAAGATGTTTTGCTTGCAATAGATTTGGACACATGGCTAATCAATGCAGATCAAGGATGAATTAATTTAGAGGAAGGAATCAAGGACAAGGAAACATTGTGTGCTACAATTGCAACAAGTTTGGACATGTTGCAAGATTTTGCAGAAGAAAGAATGTCAAAAGAAATTACTATGCTAAAGAAAGGAAAATAGAGCAGAGGAATAATAAGGGAAAAGAAAAAGTTGGCCCAGTTGAAACTAAGAAAGAAATGGACAAGACCTAGATCAAGAAAGAAATAATTGAAGTCAAGGATGGATCCGCACCAGCATCTGATGCAGATACTTCCTCCAGGAAGTAAATTGGGAGCTCTGGCTCAGGGGGAGCTATGTTGAAAATCTAAAGCCCCCAGCTAGAATGTTAGTGTTGGAATCTAGCACTAAGGTATGTCGTGAAGAACTCTATGACAAAGCCTTTGAAAGAAATTTCAGTAAAGAAAGATTTAATGCACAACATTGTGGAGAAATTTGGATTGACTGTGAATGATAGAGAAGTGTTTGACAACTTTTTGAAAGACCACGTTTATGATGATTAAGTTAAGACTTCAAGGGGTTTAAAGGCTTGGATTTGTAAATGATTAATCACTTTGCATTCAATCTTTCAAGTGTTCAAGGTGATCTAAAGCTAAAATCAAGGCAATTCAGAGTTTTCTAGAATGATTCAAGTCAAAATCGACCTTAGGGGAAGGAAACCCTATTTCAGTGGAAAAGGTATTTATAGCTTGAAAAACCTTTTATGTAGTCTAAAATATTTCAGAAAATATTCACTCCCCAATTAATTGAGATTTTGGAAAAGCCTCACCCCAAGTTCAAGAAACATTTCTTCAAACCACCGGAAAATGATTCAGTAGGAGCATTCTTAATTTCTCCTCATGGAACCATGCATATGGAAGATATTAGGGCATACATTCATATCAATATAGAGGAATACAATCACTTGAATCTTGGCAAATTATACTTCGATGAACTAACTACTACTGATGTTCAGTTGAAGAATGAATATAAAGTTTTGGGAGAAAAGAAATTGGACACCTGGTTGGATTTTCCTTTGATCCCAATTGATATGTGGGTTAGGTTCATTCTCAATAGGATTCATGATGATTTTTTGTGGCTCGATGGACCATGTATGATAACCAAAGTATCTATTAAAGTTGTGACTAGTATGAGTTCCTTCGAAAGGATTCCAGGCAAGAAGAAAATAAAGAACAATTTAGTAATGCAACTAACAGGGGCCAAATTTGATAAGAAAGCTCTCACAATAAATGATATCAAGGATCCGACCGTCAGATTTGCACTAATGATTGTTGGATACGAAATATACTTTTCTCATTTAGAAAATTATGTGTCTGCATCAGCTATATACTCATCTTATGATATTATCAAAAATAATACAGATTATAATATAGTGAATTGCTCTAGAGTGAATTAATGGAGAACCTGAAAAGAACAAAAGAGATAAATTATCCCTTCAAATATGGAACTTTGATTACCTGTTTACTTTTCTACTTCCAGAGAGAGTTACCCAGCTAGGGAAGCATTGTCTGGCTTGATCATACACCAGTACCAACTCAAATAAAAAATCATCTACAAAATTTGGGAAATATAGACAAACAAAATGAAATTTTGGGGGAACACTTCATGAACTTTCAAAAGAGAATGATATGTAGGGTCTAGATACCTAAAAAGGTAGTGATGAAATATGAAAATGACATTGTATTCATGGTGAATAAAGACAAATGCTTCATGGAAGCTGTGGAACCAAGAACTACATGGGTCCCTCAATTAGGATATGAAGTTGCAGAAGATATCCTGACTAAGCTAGCTGATGAACTATTGAAGAAACCAAAAGATCTCAAAAAAGATAGATTTGGAACATTCAAAGAATTGTCTATGGAATAAGAGCACTCAAAGGAAATTTTTTATGAATAAACAAGCAAGGCAAAAACCAAAGATGGAGAGTCAAAACCCTTAAATGCTCTAGTGAAATGGAAGTCAAACACTCTGGAAAGAAAAGATAAGAAAGATGAAAAGGAAGAACATCCATCTAGCCCCAAGAAAAGAACAAGCATCTCATCTAGTACAGAAGTAGAGAAAGTCAATCCAATAGAAGGAAAGAAAAGAAGGAAAGTTACACCTAGTGATGAATATGCGGCAAGAGACATTGCTGGAGACCAAATCTCAATTGACTATGCTAGAAAGATTTTGGAAAAATAATAGAATGTATAGATTCCAGAATCATCCAAGACTCTACAAGGACTAATAAGTTTGGCTTCTATGTCTCCTATGAAAAAGTTCAAACTAGTATCAATAGTGCAAGATAAGGCTCACGAAGAAATGTTGAGAACATATTTACAAGACAATGAAATCATTAAGGAGACATCAAGCATTCTAGAGAAGTTAATTCCCACATACCAGAAGGATATATTGCATCATCAACTACTCATCTCAAAGGTCTTATAAATTCTATAAGTACTCATTTTGAATCCTTTGAAAAGTCTGCTGATATTAAGGTTAAAAAGGAATATGAAGACAAAAGATTAGCAATATCAAAAACCAAGTTAGACAGTGACAAAATTATGTTAGAGAGAAGCATCAAGAACATGATAAGTACAATCAAGAAAGCCTGTGAAATATATAAATTTTTTCTGTCTTGGCCTGAAACTACTAAGGAAATGGATGAGACAATTAAAATCATGGATCTTCAACTCACAAAAATTTATGAGACCTTTGATCCAGCAGTTGACTCAATTAGCTGCATAGAAACACAAGTTGAAAATATTCAGAACAACCTAAGCAGTTTGCTCAGTAGACAGGAAGAAATTAAAAACAAAATGTGTTTTCTGAGAAGGGTATTAAGCTTAAAATTTGAGATCATGACAAATCTTGCAGCAGAAGCACAAGCATATTGAAATTAATGAACACTGAGAGGGGGGGTGAATCAGTGTTCTGCAAAACTTTTTATTACGTTCCTTTATTAATTTACCACATACATTCAAAAGAAAGAAGCATGAACTTAAGAACAACAATAACAAGATCATCACACATGAACACCAGGGTTTTTACATGGAAACCCGATTAAGGGAAAAACCACAGTGGGGGTTAACCCACAAGATTTTATACTCTATTAAAAGTATTAGAAAATGGGAAGGCACATGCCTTTGGGCACACTGCCTAGAGCTCACTACCTACAAGATCAATTACAAGAGTTCACTGAAATGTTTGAACTGAAGAATAGCATCTAGCAATACAAGATTATAGTTCCGGTTAGGCTCAATATACTGACTTCACACACTTCATCTCTTACTTCCCTGTTTCACTGTTCTTCCATGATCCAAACCCTAGATCTCTTTGGTTCGCACTTGTTACTGCTACACTTCTCACCTCTCACTTCATATTCACACCTTCGCATCACAAAATGCTCAAACTCATCAATTATATATATCTGCAACATGGGATTTCATCAACTACAGTTGACCTCAAGAAAACTTAGAAACTTTTTCAAGACCAGTGTTCTGTCAGTTGAATCCATACACAAACATCAATACACACCATAAATTATGAATTCAAATCACCACACATGTTGGCGAATACCACTAGATCTCATAAATTACTCAACCAACCACTTCTTTAATCTGCACAAGGATCAAACACCAAGTCAGCTTGTTCTTCACTAGACTGAGTTGTCTAACCAAAACTTGATACTCAAATGCTTGTAACTTTCAATCCCTTCATCACTAGAGGCTAAAACTTTGGATTTAGATAGCCCTGACATCCCTTAACATTCCCTTAGATTTGTAGCACAATATGATAATCTGTGGAGAAATGCGGACCAAAATGTTGAGCCATGTCATATGCTATGTTCATGTCTATTCGGACTTAGACAAATCTACACTCTGACTTTCAATATGATCAAATGATGCAATGTGGATGTGTAAGATAGATTTAATTGCCATCAATGACAACACTTGACATGCCTAGTAGTGTCTCTTGCCAACAATCTCCCCCTTTGGCATTGATGGCAACACTTAGTGAAAAATGACTAAGTGTTAGAATGGCTCCCCGTTACTATGTACACTTGTGATTTCTAATGCTCCCCCTTAGATGGATTCTTCATTTTTTACTACTTTCCACTCCCCCTTTGACATCAATGGCAAAGGATGGGATCCGTATACCAAAATTCATGCAAAAATCCTATGTACATGGGCGTATATATACAAACAATCCTTATGTCTTGTCTACATGAACTTAAGCACATCACCAAAAATGTTTTTCAATAGTGTCAATTCATTGTCCCAACTTTTCTTCATGTTGTCTAAAACTAAAATATGACCACTAAATAGAAATGTATGTGACTCTACCTTCTGTAGATTAGTGGGATTACTTGTCAGAGCAATAGCTTGAGCTTGTGTTAATGCATTGAACATTGTTTCTAACTTAGGAGAAATCAATCCCCGGAGTTCATCCAATTTACCCAAAAATTTAACCTTTTCCTTCTCCAAATTGCTCAATTCATCAAGCAAACTCACTACTTGACATTTTTTAGTTATTACAGACTCAGTTAAGGGATTATAGGATTGAGAGATGTTAAACAATTTAATATCTAGGTCCTTAATCTTCTTCTCAATATCTTCAACAACTTTAGACCGAGCTAGGCAAAACTTATAAATCTCTGCACCTTTAGAGAGGGAATTTTGAATACTCTTTACACTAGTATCTAGCATAATTCTATCATTGTCAATTATTCTTTTTAGTTCACTAAATCTTTTATCATTAAATTCATTCCAAAATTTAACTTCTGCTGACTTCTCAAAAGACTCAAAGTGAGTACTTACAGAATTTATCAGACTCTTCAACTGACCAGAGGGGGGTGCTGATGAATCCTTTTGAAATGTAGGCATGATTTTCTCCAAAATGCTGGATGCAAGATCAAGCAACTCACTGTCTTCTATATGGAACTTCAAAATTTCCTCTCTGGCCTTAGCTTGTGCAAAGGAGGCCAACTTCATCTTCTGTACCAGTGATCGAGTATCAAAATTGATTGGACCTTGTATTATATCCAAATCTTCTGCAACTTGTTTATCTTTCTCCAAAATTTCTTTCACTGCTTTTGCAGTGTCTCTTGCCCAATATGATGTTTCTATTTTATGCTCTTTAGGGCCTGCATCTTCTCCCCTTGCAGAGTCAACCACATTTTTATTCTTTTTCTCTGCTTCTACTTTCTCTACATCATCAATAGAGGCATCCTTCTTATTATCTTTATTAGAAATGTCTTCTACATTCTTTTCTAGAGGATTTTGTGTATCCTCAGCAGCAGCATTATCATTATTTTTATCAAATTCCTCAACATCCGGAATGGAGGAATCAATATCATCATTTTCTTCTTCTTGATCTTCCTTGTCCTTAACCTCTTCTACTTTTTGCTCTTTATTCTTCTCAGAGTCATCTTCAATAGGAGTATTCATTTCTATATTTTCTTCACCAGATTGGTCTAGAGGAATTTGAGTATCCTCTACACCATCAACATTATCTTCCTTCACCATCTCTTCATCTTCTTTATTCAATATTTCCTCTTCTAGAGCAGAGAAATCATTTGCCTCAGCTTGCTACTCATCTTCCTTCAACTCTTCATTATTTGGAGTGGAAACATCATCAGCATCAATAGGTTCTTCAATGACCACATAAAACTTGTTCTTGTCCAAAGCTCTCCTTAGAATTTGTTCTATTTCTTTGACCACTTCATCAATGTCTCTAATTATTAGCTTATTCATCCTAATTTTGCTTCTGAATTCATCTTTAACTTCTTTGAAGGTTTTATTTGCTTCCTTCCTAGAGATTACTGGACACAGACTAGACAACACATGTTCTCTTAGCTCCAAATCCTTTGCTTTGGCATCTTCTTTTCTCATCTCCAAAATGTCACTTAGACTCTTAGGGATTTCTGACAAAATTTCCACAAGTGCTCTATTGAATGTATTCAAGTACTTAATAGTAGCATCCTCCAAAAAAATTTTGTTGACATTATCACAGCTATCATAATATTTTGTTATGGGCTTCAAATTCCCATGAATAGTTACTGCATTCACAATATCTTCAACTGACAGGGTGGATTTATCAACATGAGTTTCAGTTTTTAGTCTTTTGCTTACCCTTATACTTCCAGAGGGCCTATTTTTGGCAACCTTTGATGCTTCTTCTTTCTCTGATTTTGTGCTTCCAGAAGGCTTCTCCTTAGATAATTTAGTACCCTTATTGCTTAAGGCCTTCAACTCTTTAACCTCACCATCTGACTCAGTCTCTTCTTCATCTTCCTTCTCCACACTGACATATGACCTTTTGGCCATTACTTTTGTCCTTTTTCCTTCCTTACCAATAGATTTTTCTTTGAATTTCTCTGCAATAGGAGAAGGTGATGCACCGGAGGTTAAACTTGTACTCCTAGTAGTCCTTAGCTTAGAAGAGGATTCTACCAGAACACTTCCATGTTCCCTACCCTGCTTCTCCTTCTCAACTTTCTCTATCCTTTCCCTGTTTTGTCTCATATCTTTTTTTTAATGCTAATGCTTTTTGCATAAATTTCAACTTGCCTTTGGATCTTTCTCTTAGATTTAGGTTTCTGGGGCTCAACATGTGGTTTCACACTGAATTCACTATATGTACTGAATCTCTCAACTAAAATATCTTTTGGTTTTCTCAGAAGGTGTTGAGCATACATTTCTAGTATTTGTTCATTAACTTCATACCCCATGGGCATGATCCATACAGTCCTTGGTTCAACTACTTCCATCAAGCATTGATCTGTTTCCACCATGAAACAAATTGTATCCTTGTACTTCTCCACCACAGATGTAGGGATTCTTTCTCTTGATTGCATCATATTCTAATTTTTTTTGAAATATCCCCAAAGAGAAGTCCTTTGGGCATTGGAGTCACCAATACTATGCAAGTGTTCTCTGATTTGTATGGCAACAGGCTTATCACTGGTCCAACACAGGCTCTTCTTCCCGAGTAACTCATTCATGAAATAGAAAAAAAAACACAAGACCAACATACCATATTTGAATGTATTCTTCTTGTCCTTCTTGATCTTGTTTAGATTCTCAATTAACTTGTTTTGCAGCAGTTCACACAAGTCATAGTCATCATTTTCTCTTAACATCTGATAGGTAGCATAAATGGTTCTATTGAATAAAGAGTTTTCCCTGCTAGAGTGGTATATCTTATACCCAATCACCATAGATGAAAATTTCACAGCCGGATCAATTATATCATTTATTTTCATTGCCATCTTATCAAATTTTGATCTGATAGCTTCAGTTACAGTTTGATTCTTCACTGCTTTTAGCATCAGCAGTCCACTAGATGAATTCAATCCTATTATGGCCTGGATGGCATCCTTGGTGATCTTAAAGGGTTTCATCAACCACATGAATTTAGCATGCATCCAACTCAGTACTATTTAGGTGAAAATTAGATTTGTTTAGTTTAGTGTTTAAACCTCCTTTCACCTATTACATTCAAGGACCTTCGGATCGAGTGGAAGAGCACTATCAGGTTCTTGGTCACTTACAAATGTAGGGAAACTTGGATTAGGGTATTTGATTATCATTTTGCCTTCTCTTACGCTTAATTATCCATTGAAACCCTAATTATGCAAATACGGTAGTAAACAGATGAATAATGGGAAATGCCTCTATAGAAAGCTGTAAAATTACAAATAACTGTGCACCTATTTTCAGGATTCCGAGGCAGAAAAGTTAGGGACAAAAGAGCAGGCACCCAAATCTAGTGCCTTGCTTTTTGTTGGGATCTGCAGACAAGATCTATAACCTATTCTTGCTGCACCGAAGGTTTTTCTGTCATGAAAATTTGGGACTAATGAGTGGGCACCCAAGTCCAGGGTGTCCTTTTTCCTACTTTTCTCCAATTCTGACACTCCAACATGCCCTCCTACAACTTCACTTTGTCTACATCATCAACTTGTAACCTACAATCATAAAACTTTGGGAGGAGGTTGTGGTGTTTAGGAACTTGCCTCAGTCAAGTCCTAGAAGGACACTTAAGTCTTCCAAACACCTTTGTCAGATAGAGAGTACATGCCTAGGGAGGCAGAGGCAAAAACCAAATGAATAATGATGAAAACACAATATAATGTCACCTTGTAGTGAAGATATCATGGGAGGAAGATACTTTTCATTCCATGAGGAAATGGATGCTCAAATCTGCAAACACAAACACATAGACCACACAAATCTACTCTTACAACACAATGAAAGCCTTGAATCACCTTGAGAATGCCTAAAGTTCAAAATGATCATCTAATTGGAATCATGTTTACAAATGAATACCTGAACGTGCTTTTATATGCAACTACAAACACTCCCACTAAGAATTTCATAATTCAAACTTACCATGTCAGCATAGGACCCAAATAACTATCACAAGCCAACACCCAAAAATTTGGACTGCCCCAAAATAGGGCAGGACTAGGGCATGGGCGCCCAAGTCCTCCCCCTTATTTTGGGCAAGGTCTATCTCAAGTAGTCCCTCTAGGTCCCATTTGCCAAGACACTTAGGGGTTTTCTCATCAAGATGTTGAAATATGATGTAAATGTCCTAAATGCACACTAAAAACCTAGGAGCTAAACCTAGAGAGGGAAATGCCCCCAAGGGGACATTTTTTGACGTTACATTTAGCCCCCACTTTAATGTATGTATAAACGCAAGGCCAATACATGCATTAAATTATGGTCACAAATGTTGCAAGGTGTGACCCTTGGTCTCCTTATTCAGCGTTGCACTGCGGTGGTTTGTGACAAGGGCTTAACTGCCTCCCATGCTTGTTAAGTCAAGTGGTTCTATCGGGCATTAATAGGTTGATCTTTTGGTGCAATGACAACTAACAATTGGTATCAGAGCTGAGGTCACGGGTTCAAACCCCATGCTTGCGCTGGGGGGATTGTTGCAAGGTGTGACCCTTGGTCTCCTTGTTCAGCATTGCGCTGCGGTGGTTTGTGACAAGGGCTTAACCGCCTCCCATGCTTGTTAAGTCAAGTGGTTGTATCAGGCATTAATAGGTCAATCTTTTGGTGCAACGATAGCTAACAACAAACACAGAAAACACACCAAGCATGGAGAAGACATGCCAATCACATAGAAGATAGTAATAAGCACATAAAAAATGGAGAAGATACTTACAGTCACACAAAACATGAAGAAGACAGTAAATGCATAGAAGACACATTAATGCATGGAAGACAAGCATGATTTCTTTTCTTTTCTTTTTCCTCATATATATGAAATGTAGATGCAAGTACTGGAAAGTAAAAAAACCTCCCATAATGCAGGAAGTACTCATCACATTGGTCATTAGACTGCATATATGGGGCAACACACTCGCAAGACATGCAAAACCTCCCAAAATGTAGGAAGCACTCATCGAGCTAGTCTTTAGATTGCTTATGGGGAAACAGACACGCCACACAAAGCAAGCATGCCAAACACACACACTTGAAGACACAGAGAAAACACGGTAGACAAGCAATGGAGTGTTCCTATTTCTAGGTTCAACACCATCTCAGGCACATTACAGGCACACACCGATGATTGGGCTTCGCCACAACAATCACCGAAAACATGCTTAAGGGTTGAGTTAGTCACAGAACTGCTCCCCGCCTCTATAGAGGACTTTTGAAAATGACAGGATGATGCAATCTGTTCCGAGAAATACACCATCCCCACCTCCGCAGAGGGATTAAGATAAAAATGATATAAACGATATCCCTCCTCTGTAGAGGGCTTAAATGATTGATTGATTGCAAACAAACTCAGGATGCAGGAAGCACTCATCAAGCTGGTCTTTAAACTACATTTGAGGACAAGCACATAGCTAACATCTAACTTACCTTATATATGCCCCCACCTTAAGGTGGTTGATATTAGGTATCGATATCAAGCATGTTAAGGTAGGATGAAAATACAGAAGGGAACACAAGCTCTCGCAAAGCCCATGCCCCCCGGAGGTGACATGTACTTTGCGATCACCAAATGTTCCACAAACACATCCCTACAAGAAACATGTTAGTGTCTACAAAATCATGATAAACAACAACATCAATGCATATGATTAATCACACAAAGAGCCAAAGTTATACAACAAATTCAGAGTTCGAGGATAACCATGGGGCTATATCACAAAGTTCTCTGAATCGAGTAGCACCAAGGCTAGATTCAAAGACAAACAAAGGTGTATAGAGCAGCAGTATTGTTAAGGTTTGTAAATGAGATATCATACCATCAAAATCACTACGCAGAAATCATGGAGTGCTTCCACTAGCCGAGCATCAAATAATTTATTACAACCCCATCGTCATATTAGGAACTAAGTCCAATTTTTTATTTCTCGTGAAAGGGATGCTAGGTCCGCATCAGTATAAATGTTTTTTGTCATCCGCTTGCTAGATAGAAAAACTAGAGGAAGGGAAACAATAAATCAAAGAGGAGAAACAAGTGTCTTAGGGATAGTCATGTAGAAGGGTGCCCCCAAGTCACCAACCGCAACACTATGTCCATAAGACACGACACACAATGAAACCAAAGAGAGAGGCAATATAGAAGAATGATGATACAAATAGAAGGTCACAACAGAGGTGGTCTTCTGGTATCTCGGACCTTACAAGACAATCAGGGGTCATCCCAGGAGGCCTAAACAATACATAACACATCATGAGGGAAGTACACCATGAGAGAGATAAAGGGTTAGAAATACTTACATGTTTCATCCCCAATGTTAAGAATATACGTGTCTAGGATATCTCTCATGTTGTTGTGGTCTTGTTGATATTGTATTAAGCTTATGATGGCAAGAGGCTTTGGTGGGTTTCAAAGAGCAGTATCCTATACCAGTCGTGTAGTTAATTCCTACAACTTGTAAAGTTACTCTAATTTCTTGTTGATTTATATCGCAACCATTGCCTACATAGTCGATATTTTTGTACAAGATTCTAAATCCATGACCATATAGAGAGTCCATTTCTTTAGAAGAAGGTAAAGCCTCATAGGTATCATAATTTGTAGTGTAAGTGAGAGTGTTGTTTTATTTTCTACCAAGGTGACTTTTGTTTTCTTAAGTGCTTCAAAAGATTGCATAGGTGAGATCGATGCTACTTTTGATGTGTCAAGGCTATTGATTTTATACTCCCCTATACTACAAGGATTAAAATCTAATGAACCCCAATCATCACCAACAAGTGCATTCGATGATTGAGAGTCTTGCACAACATTATTCATGGCTAGAAGCATTAATGAACTAGCTCGTAAATTGTTTAAGCTCATATGATTGTAAACTGGTTTTTACTTTTCAAGGTGTAAGCAGTTATCTGGTTCAAGATCGACATGAATAGTATGAAGTTTATGTTTGAATATAAATTTGATTGAATGATGCAAGGTGGAAGGAACTGCCCCAAATGCATGAATCCAAGGTCTTCCAAGAATCATGTTGTAAGATAAAGAACAAGGCATGACATGAATCAAGGTAGGCACAAGCACAGATCCTACTTGTATAGGTAGAGTTATAGTGCCCATGGATTGTCATCCAACATTACCAAAGCCACGAATGTTAATGCCATTTGGTTTGATTTGTGATGTGTCAACCTTGATTTTGTGTAGTAGGTCAATGCTACAAACATTAAGAGCCGATCCATTGTCAATCATAACTCATTTTACCAATGTTTTGTTTATTATGACAGAGATCATAAGTGGATCATATTGGTTTTGAACTTCAATTGATGGTAATTCCTGTGGTTGAAAGAGAATATCTATTTTTGTCACATGCATACTATTCCATATGGCTGCTACATCATTAGGCTTAGCAGTAGGTGGGATAATCACCTTTTGCAAAGCTTCTTGGAGCATTCCATGGTATGTAGGTGATGTTTGTATTAAATCCCAAAGAGAGATCTTAGCCAGAGTAGCGTGAAGCTGTTTGACAAGATCATACTCTTAACCACTTTTATGAATAAGACGAGGTGGTGGAGGGAGCATAGGTTGAGAACATGGAAGAGAGATAGGCACATGTGGTGCTTGCTTACTTTGCTTGTTATTACAGTTGTTATATGTGTGAGCAATCACATTGTGGTGTGGTTGTAACATATTTTGAACACCTTGAACCGTAATCACCAGTTTTAAGAAAGAAGGTGCACTAGGTGCCCCCTGCACAACCATCTTGGGAATATTGCTACCAAGTCTATTAATGAAGATTGAATTAACATTGTTTCCCTCTTGATTGCACCCAACATCCATCCCTAAAGGATTTAATGTGAGAGACCTTTTTCCCATCCACTAATACTACATCTTGGCCAGGGAGAGCATTGGAATGAGAGGAGGTACAACATCATCATCATACTCTAAGGCGGAAAAAGGCTTTTCACTCTCATCTTTCTCATGAGTGTTCCTAGAGATGAATTTGGTTAAATCTTCTAATATCAAAGGATGTTCACTCATGAGGATTAGGAATTTTTCAAAATCAAGATCTTTGATAAATGCATGTAGAGATACCATAGAAAAATGACATGAAATTTCCATTGCATTGTTTTCAATGTAAAATCAGATTTTAAAAGCTTTTCAAATTTGATGTAAAAAGACAAGTGTAAAAAAAATGTATGAAAATGACTTAAAATGCTTGATTTTTTATACTTTTTCAATGTAAATGAATGAAACAAAAGGTGTTGTAAGGATTTTGATCATGGGTAGAAAATTATGTCTGATATTAGTCCAAAAAAGCAATAAGATCCTTCACAACACACTCTTGATGCAACTCTAAGATGACGATAAGTTAAAATATAGTGAAAATATGTCAAAATATGCAATTTTTTTCCACCAAATATCGATACAAAGGAGCATGACAAAAGGTGTTGTGAGGAAAATTATGATGGGAAAAAAAATATATCAGTAATAACAGCCACTTAGTGTCAAAATATCTATCACAACATGCGTTTAGTGTCATTTAAGGTCAAACCCTAGTGAAAATATAGAAAAAATAGGCTATTTTTCACAGTTCTTCAACTCCAAGACCTAGCAAAATGGGTCAAAAAATAAAATCAATGATATAAGTCACCTCAATCCATAAAATTTGTCACAACACACTTGGAATGCAAACTAGGCCAAACCCTAGGGCAAACATAGCAAAAATGTGTAGTTTTTCACCAAATTTTCAATACAAGAGGCCAATAAAAAGGTGTTGTGAAGATTTTTAGGAGAGGAAGAAAATAATTACCCTAATAAAAACCAATTAGTACAAAAATACTCTTCACAACATGCCTATGGTGCAAATTTAGAGAGTCAATAAGGCCAAATCTAGTGAAAATCAATGTTTTCCAAGCCCTAGGTTTGAGATCTTGATAGAAAATGTTATATGAACATTTTAAAGTCTAATTTATGATGAAAATGAAGTGTACTCAGATCTTAAAATGAATTCCAAGCTCTAAGATGCAAAATGCAAGTGCAAATTTAATGAAAATGCATGAAAATTGCTAGTTTTTTATTGAAATTTTCTATGCAAAAATGCAAATATTTGAAATCTAAATACAAGTTTACACTAAAATGAAAGACTAAAGCCAAATGAAAGTTTGAATGAGTCTTTAAAATTAGTAGAAAAATCTGAAAGAAGATTTTGCCTACTAACCCTAGATTTTGGAATTAGTAGGTTATATGACAATTGTTAAAATTTCTACAAAACCCTAGCAATTAATGATGAAAATGCAATGCAAATTATTAAATTTTTATGTTTTTCTGTAGGTTATATCAGATCTAATGCAAAAATCATGAATTAGGAAAAATTAGAATGAATTGATGCAAATTAGTAACCCTAACATGCAATTTTTTTTCAAATTTTTTAATTTTTTTAATTTTTTCTCAATGCAATAAGATGAATGACTATATGAATGAATCAAATCAACCCAAATATGAATACAAACACTCAGCAAGTTGCAGTTAAGTTCAAAAATATGGGTTCACCAAAATGTTTAGGTGAAAATTAGATTTGTTTAGTTTAGTGTTTAAATCCTCCCTTCACCTATTACATTCAAGGACCTTCAGATCAAGTGGCAGAGCACTATCAAGTCCTTGGTCACTTGCAAATGTAGTGAAACTTGGATTAGGGTATTTGATTATCAATTTTCCTTCTCTTATGCTCAATTATCCATCAAAACCCTAATTATGCAAATACGGTAGTAAACGGATGAATAATGGGAAATGCCTCTACAGAAAGACGTAAAATTACAAATAACTATGCACCTATTTTCAAGGTTCCAAGGAGGAAAAGTTAGGGACAAAAGAGAGGGTGCCCAAGTCTAATGCCCTTCTTTTTGTCAGGATCTACGGACAAGATCTATAACATGCTCCTGCTGCACTGAAGGCTTTTCCATCATGAAATTTTGAGGGCTAATGAGTGGGCACCCAAGTCTAAGGTGTCCTTTTTCTTGTTGTTCTACAATTCTGACACTCCAACATGCCCTCTTGCAACTTCACTTTGTCTGCATCATCAACCTGTAACCTGCAATCATAAAACTTTGGGAGGGGGTTGTGGTGTTTGGGAGCTTGCCTCAGTTAAGCCCCATAAGGACACTTAAGTCTTCCAAACACATTTGTCAAATAAAGAGTGTGTGCCTAGGGAGGTAGAGGCAAAAACCAAATGAATAATGATGAAAACACAATATAATGTCACCTTGTAGTGAAGATCTCATGGGAGGAAGATGCTCTTCACTCCATGAGGAAATGGATGCTCAAATCTGCAAACACAAACACATAGACCACACAAATCTACTCTTGCAACACAATGAAAGCCTTGAATCACCTTGAAAATGCCTAAAGTTCACAATGATCATCTAATTGGAATCTTGTTTACAAATGAATGCCTAAACATGCTTTTATATGCAACTACAAATACTCCCACCAAGAATTTCATAATTCAAACTTACCATGTTGGCATAGGACCTAAATAATGGTGACAAGCCGACACCCAAAAATTGGGACTACCCCAAAATAGGGCAGGACTAGGGCACAGGCACCCAAGTCCTCCCCCTATTTTAGGCAGGGTCTATCTCAAGTAGTCCCCCTAGGTCCCATTTGCCAAGACACTTAGGGGTTTTCTCATTAAGATGTTGAAATATGATGTAAAATGTCTTAAATGGACACTAAAGACCTAAGAGCTAAACCTAAAGAGGGAAAAGCCCCCAAGGGGACATTTTCTGACGTTACAAGTACATACCAGACCCATTTATCCTCATCAAAGGACAAGAACCCAATAACCTGAATGAAATGTTTGTCTTCCAGTGCCTTATACTCATATTTAAGACCATAAATCTCACCCCTCAGGTGATCTTGAACAAGTCTACTAACTTTGAATCCCCAAACTCATCTATTCTAGCATGAATGTAAGACCTAATATCTTCAACGTGCAACACAGCATGCGAAACATTTGAAAAGGCACCTAACAAATTGACCTCTACAAATTTGTGTGGATGCTTTTTAAATTTAGGTTGGGGCCTTTCAATGATGTCAACAACCAATAGAGTAGTCATATCTAGAGATTGCAAATTTAGAGAGTTTCACAAAGAATACCTTGTTTCATCGGTTAGGGTTAGCTGTCGAATTCATTTTTCACACTTCAAATCTTTGAAATCTCAGCTCAGGCACTCTTCTCCTTGTTCTCTTCGAATGCAAAGTGATTCAAATGTTAATTAAATGACCTTTTATGCTTCACAAAACCTAATTTTCCATTGTAATAAATGCTTTGCCCTAGTTCATCCAGTTACACTATTTCTGCATATAGTCAATCTTCAATTGCTTCACAATCAATCGCATTAGCTTCTTTTCTTCCAAAATTTCCTTCAATAGATCTACAATAGGCTTCTTTATCTTCATTCATCATGCCAGATTCAAGCACCCACTTACTCATAGGGGGAATTAGATTTTGAATGCAGCTCCCCCTGAGCCAGAGCTCTTGTTTCAATTCCCAGAGGAATTATTAGCACTAGATTCTGGTGCGGACCCATCACCATCATTCATTTCACCTTTCTTCACCCTTGTTTTGTTTATTTCATTCTAGATCTCATTCACATCTACTTTACCCTTGCCTTTATCTTGTCTCTGCATGTTTTGGTTTCTATTTACTAGACATTTTCTGTCATCATTCCTACTTATGCAGAATCTTGCAATATGACCCGATATATTGCGATTGAAGCACACAATATTTATTTTCTCATTTACTTGATTTCCTCTTGATCTGCATTGATTAGCCATGTGTCCAAATCTATTGCATGCAAAACAGTTGCCATTGAAAGAATTGACCTTTCTTCTTTTGTTAGAGTAGTTCATCATCATACTTCTGCATTCATTGGATCTATGATCATACCTTTTACAATTGAAGCATTGACTGGAGAAAGATGGACCACTTTGATTCACTCTACTTCTATACTGAGTAGCTCTATGACCAAATTTATTGCAATTGAAACAATTTCCATTGAAAGATGGATACCTTTGAGCATTAGGTTGCCTTACCGAAGGCCTTCTAGGATTCCTTCTTGGATTTCTTTGACCAGATCTAGAGCTCTCACCTTTCTCATATCCCAGACCATGCTTATCATCTGCCTTCTTATGACTATCAAGTAGCACCTCAAGTTTAGTTGAGCTTATCTTGAACTTTTCTTTGTATTCATTTGTAGCTTCTAGGTCATGCTTAAGAATGACAATTTTCTTTTGAAGTTGTTCCTCATTATACCTGGTTTCTTGTAGATCAGACTCTAGATTGCCAATTATTCTATCCATTATGTAGCACTCTTCTGTTCTTTCTTTCAGAGACTGATTTAGGTTTTCTTCAGTCTTCTTCCTTTCCTCTATTTCCTTGGTTAGCCTCATCACTCCAGATTCCATCTTATGTTTTAATACAATAACTTCTTTTGCCAGCTTCTCACATTCCTTTGACTTTTCCTTTAGAGCCTCATCCATGTCATTGTCTTCATTCTGATTTGCTAACCACTAAATTAACTCCTTCCTCTTTTCCATAGATTTGCTCAGTTGCCCTTTTAAAGTCTAAATGAAATCCTCAACATCTTTAAGGTTCTCTTTCAGTTCTTTGACTTTTGCTCTGGACTGATCAAGATCTTCTAAAGCAACTTGAAGTTGTTCATTGATGCCATCAGAATATCTAAACGAGCCCATTGAAGTACCTTCCTAGATCTTCCTCAAGCTATTAAACTTCTTCCAAGGAACCAAGCTCTAATACCAATTGTTGAAATTAAGGAATACTAAGAGGGGGGTGAATCAGTGTTCTGCAAATTTTTTTATTATGTTCCTTTATTAATTTACCACATACATTCAAAAGAAAGAAGCATGAACTTAAGAATAGAAATAACAAGATCATCACACATGAACACCAGGATTTTTACGTGGAAACCTGGTTAAGGGAAAAACCACAGTGGGGGTTAACCCACAAGATTTTATACTCTATTTAAAGTATTACAAAATGGGAAGGCACATGCCTTCAGGCACACTGCCCAGAGCTCACTACTAAAAGGAGGCTCACTGCCTACAAGATCAATTACAAGAGTTCATTGAAATGTCTGAACGGAATAATAGCATCTAGTAATGCAAGATTACAGTTTTGGTTAGGCTCAATATACTGACTTCACACACTTCATCTCTTACTGCCCTGTTTCACTATTCTGCCATGATCTGAACCCTAGATCTCTTTGCTTCGCATTTGTTATTGCTACACATTGCACCTCTTACTTCATATTCGCACCTTCGCATCACAAAATGATCGAACTCATCAATTATATATATCCACAACATGGGATTTCATCAACTACAGTTGGCTTCAAGAAAACTTAGAAACTTTTTCAAGATCACTATTCTATCAGCTAAATCCATACACAAACATCAATACGGACCACAAATTATAAATTCAAGTCACCACACATGTTGGCCAATACCACTAAATCTCATAAATTACTCAACCAACCACTTCTCTTAATCCACACAAGGATCAAACACCAAGTCGATCTGTTCTTCATCAGACTGAGCTGTCTAACCAAAAACTGTTACTTAGATGCTTGTAACTTTCAATCCCTTCATCACCAGAGGCTAAAACTTTGGATTTAGATAGTCCTGACATCCCTTAACATTACCTCAGATCAGCAGCACAATATGATAATCGGTGGAGAAATGCAGACCAAAATGTTGAGCCCTGTCATATGCTCTATTCCTGTCTATCCGGACTTAGACAAATATGCACTCTGACTTCTGGTATGATCAAATGATGCAATGCAGATATGTAAGATAGATTTAGTTTCCATCAATGACAACACTTGATATGCCTAGTAGTGTCTCTTGCCAACAAGGCAACTTCATAGATTGACACACCCTTAAATGTGCAAAAGGTAGAAAAATCCATCTTTTTGATAAACAGTCACATTCAAATTTTGGAAAGGGCAAAGAATCAATGGGATGAAGAGATTACACAATTGAGGATTGTGTATAAGGATATTCTTTCAACATCAACTAATTGAGTTGAAGTATTGTATGTGTACATATGCGGCAGAGTATGAAGATTTCTGTAGTTTTGGTCCAATTTTGACTTTTGTACATACATCTTTGCCATTGATGTCAAAGGGGGAGAAGAAGACCAGTGAAAAATGGGTAAACACCTTAGGAGGAGAAGGATTATAGAGTAAGGGGGAGTAGATACACTTTTTTCACTAAGTGTTGCCATCAATGCCAAAGGGGGAGATTATTGGCAACATAGTCAAGAGACACTACTGATTAGGTAATATTGTCATTGATGGAAACAAGGCAAACAGAGCATGGTGGAGCTAAGGATGATTGGGAACTCAACTTGGAAATAACCTGCACACAAGGATCTGGTTTGGGCACAAAAGATTAAGGCAAAATGGCTAACTACTGACAACACGGAGTTAGTAGCAGACTCAAGTGGTATTCCTCCACAGTTGATGGTCAAGGTATGTGGTTCAGGTATGTTGTTCATAGTTTCTTGAAGGTGAAATATCCAAGGTTGTAAGTTCTGAAGATCTCTGGAAGACATACCATGATTTAGCTAAGTCTGGGTGAACACAGTTAAGTTAGGAATAGTGCACAATGCCTACGAAAAAGGGTCCTCATTCCTCCTCAGTTTCATACTTTGTCTTACAGTTTTGAAGATATGTTAAGAAGTCAAAGATGAGTGTTGGATGTGATTCTTAGAGTCATATATGATCCGTAGTGAAAGTTGTGAAGTGACAGTTGAACTGGTTAAGTGTGCTCTTAAGAGATAGGCCGACAGGCATGAAAAATTCATATATGGAGAATATATTTTGTTTAAGGAATAAATCTAAGTGGTTGTATGATGTGTGCCAACCTACAGGAAGATCATTATATGTTTGGCTTGGTCTGCATTGCAGATTGTACACAAGTTCAAGCCGACAATATGTAGTATTTGTGTACACGGTTTATGTTTTGCTTGCTGACCTGATTATGAGATAAATCTTTGTAGCGAATATATATATTCGATGGAATTCAATGATAGAGTGATGTATGTAGGTGTGTGGTGTGCGAATTCATGTGTGAAGGAATATGAGCAGAGGGCAAAGCAGAAAAGTTAAACAAGGACAAAAAACAAAGTATATGTAATTAAGTTGAGAAGCAGGGAAGAATAAATGAAGACCTTTGAATCTGTGTATTGATCCTTCAATGGAACTGTGATCCTGTTAGACTTAGGGCACACAACTGAGAGGGGGGGTGAATCAGTTGTGTGAAACTTTCTCAAATTAAACACTTGAATCTTCTTTAGTGATTAGCAGAATATTAATAATGAACCATAATGCATTCAAATCAAAAGTAGAAACATATCAACACATAAGACACCAAGATTTTGACGTGGAAAACCCGGTTAAGGGAAAAACCACGGGGTGATTAACCCAAGAATGTATTCTCTATTAGAAGAATAGAAAGAACAAATGGCACATGCCAATTAGGGCTCACTACCCGAGCACAATGCTCACAAGAGGCTCACTGCCTATAAGAGACACACTATCTACAAAGAAATAAGTATCACCTTTAAGAACTGGAAAATAGCATCTTCACCATGCTTGAATCAATTCCATTTAAGCCCAAAACTTCTGCTCTGCCTTTCACATTTCTCCTCGCTACCACACACTCATCACCGCAAGACACACTTCAAAATGACTTCACAATCCCTTATTTATACAAGGCATCGACTTAGGAACAATCATCTAAGTCGACAAACACCTACAAGATCATTCGCAAGACGTGTAAAACATCCGGTCGGCTAGTCTCAAGAAGAACACCATCATCCAATGGTTATTTTTTAAATGCGCACTCTAACTTCAATGCAGACCACCAACATGAACTAGACATGATCCAACAATCATCATAACCTTCCCTGAATCACCAAGAACATCCGCACTTCATCATCCTACTGGAATTTTTCTCTCCTTCATCCGGAGCTTTAAGAACATAGTCTGTCATCACTGTCATAAATGAATAGGCTCTTCCGAACCTTCAAACCATGAACCAATCTATTTGATACTTCTCAGGGACATCCTCAACACTCCCTCAAATCTACAAAATGGGATAATACATTACCGGACCTCACCGAACCTATCTGTGTCACTATGTTACCTCTGGACACCTACTAGAGCTGGTTCTACTTGAACGACCATGACTTCTTCAGATCTTCATGCAGACCTCTGAAAACTTGACTGGAGCATCTCAAGACTTATATCTACAAACCCTTTAAACCGCATCCTCTGATCCTCAACCTATCTTAGACTTTTACCTTGTTGTCATCACTGTTCTTCACTGTTCCTGATTGAGACTAATTTTCTCAATATCCTCAGCACACAGCTTATCCAATCCTTCTCATTAATGCAACATGAGTATGTTGACATCAATGACAACACCGGTTAAACCCATACTTGCAACAATCTCTCCCTTTGTCATTGATGGCAACATATGATGTGAAAAACCATCAAGACAAGAACTTCTCCTTACTGTCACAACTCCCCCTATCAACAACAACCATTCACATGTCTTCTCTCCCTTTACTACTCCTCCTTTGATCAGCAACCACTTGTTTTTCACATGTCTTCTCTCCCCCTTTGACATCAATGGCAAAGGGCTCATACTTGCAATTTCACCATCTCAGACTCACACCTGCTGCTCCCCCTGAGTAGCAGCTCCCCAACATCAATCTGGATCACAAGATATGACTGTGATATCCACCGGATTGATGCACATCAGTGCATCCTAGTTCATCACCGGAGGGGCAATAACCCCTAACTTTTCCCTGAGATACTCAAAAGAGTCCTTGGGAAGAGGTTTAATAAAGATATCTGCAATCTGATCCTTGGAGGGCACATACTCCAATCTGACTTCATCCTTGTTCACTTGCTCTCTCAAAAAGTGAAACTTGATAGATATATGCTTCTTCTTAGAATGCAACACTGGATTCTTAGAAATACTTATTGCAATTGAATTATCACAGAAAATTGTGATAGGCTCCTCATATTCTATTTGAATATCTCTTAGCATCTGCTTCATCCACAAAACTTGAGTGCAACTACTTGCCGCTGCAATGTATTCTGCTTTAGTTGTAGACAGGGATATTGCCTCTTGTTTCTTGCTTAGCCAAGAAACCAATCTTTTTCCCAAGAAGAATGCTCCTCCACTTGTACTCTTCCTATCATCCACATCTCCTGCCCAATCTACATCTGTATATGCATAAAGAGAAAAACTATGATCTCTAGGATACCATAGACCATACTCAGCTATTCCTTTTAAGTACCTAAAAATTCTTTTAATTTCCATGACATGAGATTCTCTGGGATCAGCCTAGAATCTCGCTGCAAGACCAACAGCCTACATTATATCTGGTCTAGTTTAAGTGAGATACAATAATCCTCCAATCATTGATCTATACTTTGTTTGATCTACCTTAGGAGAGTCATCATCTTTGTTGAACTTACATCCAGTTGCCATGGGAGTGTTCATTGGCTTTGAATCTTCCATTCCAAATTTCCTCAATAATTCTTTCACATATTTGGTCTGAGAAATAAAGATTCCTTTCTTTGTCTGAGTAATTTGCAGACCCAAGAAGAAATTCATTTCACTGAGCATTGACATCTCAAACTCACTTTTCATTTGATTTGCAAAGGTTTTACACATACTGTCTCTTCCTCCAAATATGATATCATCAACAAATGCTTCAACAATCAAGATGTTTTCATGATCAATTTTGAAATATAGGTTACTGTTAGCAATACCTTTGTTGAAACCAATCTTCAAAAGATGTTTGTCCAGTCTTTCATACCAGGTTCTAGGGGCTTGCTTTAGTCCATACAGTGCCTTCTTCAATTTGTAGACCATATCACCATGCTCAGATAATTGAAAACCATCCGGTTGTTCAATGTACACTTCTTCTTCTAAGTCACCATTCAAGAAGGTAGACTTGACATCCATCTGATACACCTTGAAATCCTTGAAGGCAGCAAATGCAAGAAATAGTCTGACTGCTTCAATTCTTGCCACCGGAGCAAAGGTTTCTTCAAAATCAATCCCTTCTATTTGAGAGTAGCCTTTGTAGACTAATCTGGCTTTATTTCTCATTACTTCACCAACTTAATTTAGTTTGTTTCGGAAGACCCATTTGGTTCCAATCACATTCTTGTTTCTAGGTCTGGGAACAAGATCCCAAGTTTGATTTTTCTCAATTTGCATCAACTCTTCCTCCATTGCTTTGGTCCATTTTTCATCATTGTAGGCTTCATTTATTGTCTTAGGTTCAATCTTTAAAATCAGACAATATTCATCTGACTTTTGAGCAATTTTCTTTCTAGTTTACACACCTTTGCTTTTGTCACCTATGATCTGATCTTCAGAGTGGTTCAGTCTTACATACCTTGGAACTTTGGGAGTTTCTTGTACTTCTGCTTCTTGATCAAGCTCATTTAGACCTATCTCTTCTTCCTAATTTATCAGATCAGTCTAAATCTGACTTTCAGGAGAGGATTGAGCTCCTTGAACCAGAACACCATTCTAATCATCTTCATCATACTCATAAAACCTTGAGGGTTTCTCTATTCCCTCATCAACCTTCACATTTGTACTTTCTATCATCTTTCTTAGTCTCTTGTTATAACACTGGTATGCTTTGCTTTGAGTAGAGTAACCCAAGAATATTCCTTCATCACTTCTAGCATCAAACTTGCCTAAATCTTCATCTCTTTTGATGTAACACTTGCTACCAAAGACTCTGAAATATCTTACAGTAGGAGTAATGCCAAACCAGAGTTCATAAGGGGTCTTACCAGTATTGCTTCTGATTTGAACTCGATTAAGAGTATAGACTGCAGTGCTGACAACTTCTCTCCAATAGATCTGAGGAACATTTGCTTCCATCATAATGGTCCTAGATGCTTCCTGGATGGTCCGGTTCTTTCTCTCCGCTACTCCATTCTATTGTGGAGTCCTAGGAGCAGACAACTGTCTTTTGATTCCATGTTTCTCACAGAACTCTATGAACTCACCAGACATGAATTCTCCACCTCTATCAGACCTCAGACACTTTAACTTTAATCCTGTTTCATTCTCTACCATAGCGTTGAATATTTTGAATTTCTCAACAGCTTCTGATTTCTCCTTTAGAAAGGTTACCCACATCATCCGGGAATAGTCATCAATTAACAGCATGAAGTATCTATCACCTTGAATACTCCTGGTTCTTGCCAGGCCACAAAGATCAGTGTGAACTAAGTCCAATAATCTGGTAGAAGACAGTTCCTTGCTTTTGAATGTGACTCTGCTCAGCTTACCCAACTGGCATTCCTTGCACAAGCTATTAGTAGGTTTCACCAGTTTTGGAAGATCTCTTACAGCCTGAGTATTGCTTATCTTGATGATATTATCAAAACTCACATGACACATTCTCCTATGCCATAACCAACTCTGATCAACTTGAACAAATAAACAACTTTTACTAGTACCAACTAAGTGGAAGATATTACCTTTAGTTTGAGCACCGGATGCAATCTCTATTCCGGATCTTTCAAAGATTTTGCATTTTCCATCCTTGAATCAGAGATCATAGCCTTTGTCCACCAATTGTCTAACACTAAGAAGATTGTGCTTCAAACCTTCAACATATAGTACATTACCAGTTTTCTTTCTTCCATCAAAAGAAATAGTTCCTCTTCCTTTGATTCTACCAGCAGAATTATCACCAAACTTCACCACTCCTCCTTCATACCTTTCCAAGTCTATAAACTTATTTTTGTCACCTGTCATGTGGTGAGAGCAACCACTGTCAATGACCCAATCATTCTTTTCTTCAACTTGGGCAGCCAGAGCTCTTTCTACAACTTTATGATTGATAGATATAGAGGATATTGGTTCTTCTTCCTTAATGGCAATAAACACCCATTCACTTCCAGATTTGTTTCCTGTCTCTGATTCATCATCTGTTACTCCTTCATTATCATCTTCTTCATGAACATAGTAACAATTCTTTTGGAACCTTGATCTGTTAGGATTTGGCTTTGAAAATCTCTTCGGACATCTTGAGGCAAAATGACCAATCTTATTGCAGTTAAAACACTTAAAAGGCAATTTTCCTTCATACTTACCAGATCCTCTTGGTAGTCTCTTTGCAATGAGGGCTTCAAGTTGAGCAGTTTCTACTTCTTCTTCCAGGTCTTTTCTTTTCATACCATGACAGTTTCCTTGATGAGTTCTCTCCTGGATCAAATCCTTATTTACCTTTCATAGAGGCATTGGCTTTGAATGCAGATTCAGTTTTGGGGGGATCATCTCCAAACTCGGTCATTTCAAAAGCAGCCAGTTTGCCAGCCAATTGGTCTCTTATGACAATGGTATGGGCTCTAAATTCATCAATGGCAGCAACCTTGATTTTGTAAGAGGCAGGAAGGGATCTGAGAATTTTACCAACAATCTCATTTTAATCCAAGACTCCACCAGAATTTGTAATTCCACAAACCAGCTCATTCACTCTTGGCATAAAAGTGGTAATATTTTCATCATCTCTCATCTTCAGTTTTTCAAATTTCCCTTTTAGACTCTGTAACCTTGCACATTTAACATATTTGTCTCCTTTATGCAAAAGTTCCAGTTTAATCCAGATCTCATAGGCAGTTGGTAGATCAATAACATTTGAGAGCTTTGAGTCAGTTAATGTGCTTAGAAGAGCCTCTTTGGTCTGCAGATTGTTTTCAGCATCTGTGATTTCATTTAGGGTTGTCGGACCACCCTGTGGATGTATATACACTTTTGTGACCATGGACTAGTATGCCATTCCCATACACTGCAAGTGACATTTCATGTGACTTTTCCAAAGAGAAAAGTTGGTTCCATCAAACTTCAAACTATCCTTCTTGTATGACGACATCCTGGATCTCCTCAAGCGGTCAAGCTCCTTTTAGAGGAAATTAGCTCTGATACCAATTGTTAGACTTAGGGCACACAACTGAGAGGGGGGTGAATCAGTTGTGTGAAACTTTCTCAAATTAAACACTTGAATCTTCTTTAGTGATTAGCAGAATATTAATCATGAACCATAATGCATTCAAATCAAAAGCAGAAACATATCAACACATAAGACACCAAGATTTTGACGTGGAAAACTTGGTTAAGGGAAAAACCACGGGGTGATTAACCCAAGAATGTATTCTCTGTTAGAAGAATAGAAAGAACAAATGGCACATGCCAATTAGGGCTCACTGCCTGAGCACACTGCTCACAAGAGGGTCACTGCCTACAAGAGACACACTGTCTACAAAGAAATAAGTATCACCTTTAAGAACTGGAAAATAGCATCTTCACCATGTTTGAATTAGTTCCATTTAAGCCCAAAACTTCTGCTCTGCCTTTCACACTTCTCCTCGCTATCACACAATCATCACCGCAAGACACTTCAAAATGACTTCACAATCCCTTATTTATGCAAGGCATCGACTTAGGAACAATCATCTAAGTCGGCAAACACCTACAAGATCATTCGCAAGATGTGTAAACCATCCGGTCGGCCAGTCTCAAGAAGAACACCATCATCTAGTGGTTATTCTTCAAATGCGCACTCTAACTTCAATGCGGACCACCAACATGAACTGGACATGATCCAACGATCATCATAACCTTCCCTGAATCACCAAGAACATTCGCACTTCATCATCCTACCGGAATTCTTCTCTCCTTCATCCGGAGCTTCAAGAACACAGTTTGTCATCACTGTCATAAATGAATAGGCTCTTCCAGACCTTCAAACCACAAACCAATCTATTTGATACTTCTCAGGGACATCCTCAACACTCCCTCAAATCGTCAGAATGGGATAATGCATTACCGGACCTCACCGGACCTATCTGTGTCACTCTGTTACCTCTAGACACCTGTCGGAGCCGGTTCTACTTGAAAGACCATAACTTCTTTAGATCTTCATGTGGACCTCTGAAAACTTGACTAGAGCATCTCAAGACTTATATCTACAAACCCTTTAAACCACATCCTCTAATCCTTAACCTATCTTGGACTTTTACCTTGTCAGCATTGTTCTTCACTGTTCCTGATTGAGACTAATTTTCTCAATATCCTCAACACACAACTCATCCAATCCTTCTCATTAATGCAACATGAGTATGTTGACATCAATGACAACACTAGTTAAACCCATACTTGCAACAGATCTAGCATGTGGTAGATGCATCAACAACAGTTCATCCTCTAGAAGTGAGCCAATCCTTCTTCTTTCTTCTTTTCTTGAGGTAGTGAGCCTTTGTGCAGTGAGCACTTCTTCATAGGGAAGTGAGCCCTAAGGAAGTGAGCCTTCTTATAATCTAGTATTGAACTATCATAATATATTGTGAGCTAACATTCATCGTAGTTTTTCCCTCTTTTGATTTTCCACGTAAAAATCCTAGTGTCAATGTGTTATGTCATTATGGTTGCTGTTCTTATGCTTGTTCTACTTTTATATTATTAATTTTGGAAATTGGATTAATAAACAAGTTAACAAGTGGTTTTGTGGAATACTAATTCACCCCCCCCTCTCATTATTCCATACTTTCAACAATATGTGGAACAAAACAGACAAGAGAACACATTCAAGAAGGACAGAGATAACAATGCATACCAGAGAGATGCCAAAACTTTCTACCGTAGAGGAAACCCTAGTCCATATCGGAGTGAAGGATACAGAAGAGAAGGGAGAGGACCTGATAGGAGAACATTTAGAGGAACTTGTTTTAAGTGTGGAGGTTAAGGACATAGAGCATTTGGATGTAATCAAGGGAGTACAAGCAAGAGGACAAGGAACAGTAGAAGAGTAGCCTATGTGGAAGAAGAACTTGTTGGATCACCTAGTTCAGTTGGCAAACCTGAGAAAGGAGAATCACTTGTCATGAGGAGAGCACAATTTCAAATAGAGACAAATGAGGAACCACTATAGAGGAAGAGTTTGTTTAGAACCAGATGCAAATCAGGAGGTAAATGTTGTAAAGTTGTTATTGATAGTGGTAGTTCTGATAACCTAGTTTCAGAGGAGATGGTGACTAAGCTGAAGTTGGAAATATTGATACACCATAAGCCCTATCAGATAGCATGGATTCAGGATGATCATAAGGTATTGGTAAGTGAGTAATATTTGGTGAAATTTTATATTGAATCTTATCATGATGAGGTATTGTGTGGCATTATGCCTCTAGATGTATGTCATATTTTGTTGGGTAGACCTTAGCAGTATGATAGGAAAGCTATACATGATGGGAGAAAGAATACATACACTATAACATCAAATGGAAAGAAAATTACTTTGATTCCTTTGGAAGATGATCCTAAGAGTGAAGTATGTGGGAATACTAGAATCTGTTTGGTAGATGGAAGAAAATTTCTAGATGGTTTGAGACATGAGAATATGTGCTATTCTTTGATCCTTAAGAAGCCTAAAATATTGAAGAAGGGGACTGAAGAATCACAACCGGAGGAGATAATTGAGTTTCTAACAGAGTATGAAGGCATCATATTAGACAATGTACCTAAAGGATTGCCACCAATTAGGATTATCAGTCATCACATGGACATTATACTTGGAGCAAGTTCGCCTAACAAAGCAGCACACAAAATGACACCGATAGAGAATGAAGAATTGAATAGACAGATACAAGAGTTGTTGAAGAAAGGTTTGATCAGAGAGAGTTTGAGCCCTTGTGTAGTACTTATAGTATTAGTACCAAAGGAAGATGGAGAATGGAGAATGTGTATAGACTCTAGAGCAATCAACAAGATCATAGTTAAGTATAGATTTCCTTTACATAGGATGGATGATATCATGGATTATTTTAGTGGAGCAAAATATTTCACAAAGATAGACTTGAAGAGTGGATACCATCAGATCATAATTAGAGAAGGAGATGAATGGAAGACTACTTTTAAGACAAATGAAGGATTGTATGAGTGGTTAGTGATGCCTTTTGGATTAATAAATGCACCGAGTACTTTCATGAGGTTAATGAATGAAGTCTTGAAGAAATTCTTGTGTAAGTTTGTTATTGTATATTTGGATGATATTTTGATTTTTAGTAAGACAAAATAAGAGCATTTGTGGCACCTGAGACAAGTATTGTAGAGATTGAGGGAAGAGAAATTGTTGATAAACACTAAGAAGTGTAGTTTCATGAAGGAAGAATTGGTATATTTGGGATTTGTGATTTCTGCGAAAGGATTGAAGATGGACCTTAAGAAAGTGAGAGCAATTGTTGAATGGCCTACACCGAAGAGCATTGGAGAAGTTAGATCATTTCATGGATTAGCTAGTTTATATTGGAAGTTCATTAGAAATTTTAGTTTAGTTTGTAACCCTATGACAGAGACAATGAGAGGTGATAGAAAAGACTTTAAGTGGACATAAAGAATAGAAAAAAGTTTTGAATTATTGAAGCAATAAGTGATAGAGCAACCTGTTTTGGCATTACCAAATTTTAATAAGGTATTTCAAGTAGATTGTGATGCAATTGGGAATGCAATTGGAGCAGTATTAATTCAAGAAGGTAGACCTGTAGCATATTTCAGTGACAAGTTGAATGATGCGAGGAGAAGATATTCAGTTTATGATCAAGAGTTCTATGCCATAATTCAAGCGCTGAAGAAGTGGAGACATTACTTGTTGCCTAAGGAGTTTGTGTTGTATACAGATCATCAAGCTTTGCAATATTTGAATAGTCAAGGAAAGTTGAATCAAAGACATATGAGATGGGTAGAGTTCATGCAGAGTTATACTTTTGTGTTGAAGCATATGAGTGGGAAATCAAACAAAGTTGCAGATGCATTGAGTAGGAGAAGGAACCTACTGACAAAAATGAGAGTTGAAGTGTTAGGATTTGATGAATTGAAGAACATGTATGAAGAAGATCTTGATTTTGTAGAACCTTGGAAAGCATGTAAGGAACTTGTTGTGACAGATAGGAGCAAGTGGTGGGACTATTTCATTCAGGAAGATATGTTTTTTAGAGGAAATCAGTTATGCATACCTTGGAGTTCAATGAGAGATAATTTGATCAAGGAGAAACACAATGGTGGATTGGTAGGACATTTGGCATTGATAAGACAGTGGCTTTGGTAAGTGAAAATTACTTTTGGCCTCAGATACAAAGGATGTTAGGAAATTTGTGTAGACTTATAGAGTTTGTCAAGTTTCAAAATGGAGTAGTCATAATGCCGGATTGTATAAACCATTGACAATACCAAAGAAACCTTGGGAAGACATAAGTATGGATTTTGTAATGGGATTGCCAAAGACACAGAGAGGACATGATTCAATACTTGTAGTGGTGGATAGATTTTCAAAGATGGCACATTTCATACCTTGTATGAAGACAACTAATGCAGTGCATGTAACTAACCTATTTTTCAAGTAGATTGTGAGATTGCATGGATTACCTAAGAGCATAATTTCAGATAGAGACATAAGATTTATTGGATATTCTTGGAACGTACTTTGGAAGAAGATGAAGACAAGTTTGAAGTTCAGTTCAACATTTCATCCACAGACTGATGGACAAATAGAGATAGTGAATAGGAGTTTGGGAAACTTGTTGAGATGTTTGGTTGGTGAGAAGGCATAAAGTTAGAATTTGATTCTTTCTCAAGTAGAGTTTGCATACAATAATTCAGTGAATAGGAGTATCAGAAGAACACCTTTTGAGATTGTTACCGGAGTAAACCCTAGAGGAGTAGTAGAGTTGAGAGATATCAGTATGCAAGATAAGAGAAGTGCAAAAGCAAAAGAATTTACAGGACATATGGAGATAGTGCATAACCAGGTCAAGACGCATTTGGAGGAGATGAATAGTAAGTATAAAGAACAAGCAGATGAGAAGAAAAGACACCAGGAATTTGTAGTTGGAGATGAAGTGATGGTATACTTGAGAAAAGAAAGATTTCTAGTTGGGACTTATAACAAGTTGAAGATGAAGAAGTTTGGACCATGTAGGATACTCAGAAAGTTTGATTCAGGAAATGCATATGAAGTGGAGTTATCGGAGACATTGGGTATATCACCTATTTTCAACATTGTAGACCTATACCAGTATTATGAAATAGAGTTTAGTGGTAGCATTGAAGAAGACTTGAAGAAGTAGTTACCACAACAAACACCAGAGCAGATTGAAGACATTTTGGACAGCAGAGTTGGACGTAGCACCAGAGGAAGACAATACAAAGAATACCTTGTGAAATGGAAAGGCAGACCAGAAGAAGACTCATCGTAGATTTCTTAGGCTGAGATGGACCATTTTGGCTTCCCTCTAACCCCAACAAAGTGAGGGACTCACTTTTCAATAACCCTAGATGTCTGATGTAGGAGCATCCCTAGTTCAAGAGCAGTCTTGCATCAACCAAAAATATTTGCATTTTAGTTTTTTTTTTCATTTTCTAGTTCAATACTAGTTCAGTCAGTAGCAGTTTCTGTATTTTGGTCTGCATTCTATCATAGTTGCATTTTAGACCCTACAGAGTTGGACTTAGCATCTAGATTCATTCATGCACATCATATCAAAAATTTAGATCATTTGGATTAGGTACCGGTAAGATATCACTATCAGAAGATCAACTATTTTCTCACAACAGAGCATCCTGATAGTCTCATACAATTAGCTAAAGGAGAAGACTTGTGGAGTATTTCATGACCTATGGAGCTAAATTACACATCATCCAATGTTGATTGGTTTGTGGCTGACCTTCCATGAGATCTGCACATCATTCCATTCATTTGCGGAGGAGTTCTATTCAATTAGGTCTGATCTATCTGTGTACACACGTTACAACTCTTCATTGGAGTCTGTGATTTTCCTTGGCCGATGCAGAGGAATCTTATGTTCTGGAGATGATATATATTGATGTAATAGATACCTAGGAAAGTAGTTAACAAAATTGGTTAGTTGATCATCAGTTCATAGTTGATGGTTTGAATTTTGTGCAAAGGGGCTTCAAAGCCATATCTTGTGCATATTCTATAATCAGGCCTATGAGCCCTAATTGTAAGCCTGCATGTTGCCAACCAACTTGTATTTGCATTCTATGATATACTGAATGACTGAATCTGCATTTGTTTTATATCTTTGAGTTTTTTACATTGTGTTTACTCTAGATGTATGTCTAGGATAGTTCACTTTGTGGACCCTCCTAACCATGACTGTACCAAGTATGTCGTAGCTTCCTAGGCTAACGAGGTGAGGAGTTGAAAAAAATATGCTCTAAAGTGTAAAACTAAACTAATCACTTTAGAGTAGGCTATGAAGGGAATGAGAGAGCATAGTGCTTCTCTAGTGCAATAAGGACTACCCTCTCCATTCCAAGATGATAAAAGTGTAGTAGAAAAAGAAGAATTCAAAGCAATTATTGTGAGTAAACAAATAGACTAGACATCATTTCAAGGTTGGGAACAAACATCAAGCATTGCAAAAGTTGAAGCAGTCTTTCACCCACTGGGTTAGTTAGAATATCAAGTGAAGGCTATAGTCGATGGGCTTTAGCTTATTTCCCACAAAGAGATCATATAGCTAGATAGGGATTTTAAAGCATTAAAGAAAAAATGGATAGCCTTCTGAAGGTGAATGGGAATCATTTAGGACCACCCTAGAGAATCTATAACTATGACATTTTATTTTCAAATTTTTGAAATTTTGTGATAGGTACATGAATAATGATTCTTAATTCTTCTTTCCAAGCATAGATCTCCTGAGATTTTCTCTCCATTTTTCCCTTTGAGTCATGTTTTCCCTTGGGCTACTAGGCCCCTTTTATTGCAATCATCAAATTTTATTTTTTCCCATAATGCTTCTACTCAACGTCGAGTTTTCTAATCCTCTTGGCATATTTAAAAAATGGCAGGTTCATTTTTTCCTTTCATAGTCTTTGATTTTGAAGTGCTTTATTGGTTCTCCAGAACCATTCATAAAAGACAACAAAGATATGTGGCCATATATCACAACATTTGAACTTTGACAATCTGAAAAGTTCAAAATTTTGTGTCAGTTTTCACTTCATATGAGTCGGCAACTAGCAAGGTCCACTATTCAAAAGCTCAAGAAATATTGGGAACATTAGAGACATAGATTTTTTGGTAAAGAAGCTCCACATGATAACATCTCACAATGTGTGATGTTGTTAGTTTGATAAATTTAAAATAGTGTGCCATTATCTAGAACAAATGAATCGACATGTATTATAAGCCAAAATTCTTCTCTGAAGGGTCAACCAAACAAGGCATGAGGTGGATCATGAGCAATACATGACAGCACCATGCAACATTTGAGAGTAGTAGATTTGACAACTTCAGAACATTGCAAGTCATCAGTTAGCGGACCCCATCTCACATAGTAGGATATAATTAGACCCGATCCATTGATCATCCTTAAAAGATTTGATGGCTCATGCAACACATACATGTTGTTAGTCTAACAACTTTATAGTGCTATACTATTGGGTGAAGGAGGTGAGTCAGCTCATCATTGGGCACCATTATACATATTAATTAATAACAACCTAGCGACACTTGACAGCTCAATACTCCTTGAAGCAACTATCAGATCTGACACAATTTCCCATTACATTATTGGTCAAGAAAAAAAGTACAACTCACTTAAAATTTATCGAGACTCACAGATTTTTAAATCGATCTCTGCCATTCATCTTTCTGATGCTCCTTTTCATTGGTTCTTCTACAATAGTATCTAAATAACGATTGAATGCTTGATGATTCCAAGATTTACACATGAATTTACTATCATCACTCTAGTGCCAAGGCATGAAGTGATTCATTGCAAATATAAATGTGCATGTAAATTCTAGTAAAAGAGTAGAAGATTTGTGTAATAGATAGGGGCCTTTTTGGGCATTTCCTAGAACTACTAGAACTATTAGAAAATTTGTTCTTTTGGCCTCATTTGTAATCTATTTGTAGCTCGTCAATGAAGGGAAAATTCACATCTTGTGCCCAATCTTGTCTTTACAATCTTTTCTCATTGTTATATTGTTTAGCCTTTGATTCATGTTCTTGATAATTGGTAATATGATTGGTGTAACAATCATGCACCTAAGTGCCCTTTAATGTAGCAATTTATTATCATGATTTAAGTAGTTGTTAAACATTGTACACATCCTTAATTATTAGAATCTTACGATTTGGTGATTCGCCTCGAATTTAATTAGTTTGATAATTTCTCTTCTCTTTTCTTACTCCTAGTTTAAGAAGAACATGATGAGTATGTTGATAACTGAGAGGGGGGGGGTGAATCAGTTATCCTAATTATTTCCCTTATTGAACTTTCTTATTAATTGATGCAGCATTGAATCAAACACCAAAACATTAACATGAAATAAGAAACACATAACACAGTATTTTTGACGTGGAAACCCTGTTAAGGGAGAAAACCATGGGGTGATTAACCCAAAATTATTCTCTGTTAGAAGAATAGGAGATTACAAAAATGGCACTTGCCAATTAGGGCTCACTGCCCGAGCACACTGCTCACAAGAGGCCCACTGCCTACAAGAAGACACACTGTCTACAAAGTGATAAGAATCACAGTCTTGAACTGATTGGAAGCATCTGCATATGCTGGAGTTCAGTTCCGGTTAGGCTCAGTACACTGATCTGCTGCACTTCATCTTTCCTCTGTTCTTTATTCTGCTATCTTTCACATACCGGATCCTTTTTGCTACTTCTGCTCTGTTCTGGACTTATTCGCATATCTCTTTTTCACCTTCACACCCTTCACAACTAAATCCATCCTCTATATATATCCGCACAATTAATTTCATCACTTTTCTAGTCGGCATCCAGGACAGTCTAGTTTCTTACAAACTTTTGTTCTGTCGGCTGAATCCTTCCTCACCAAGCAATGCGGATCAAGCATATACTTGTAGATATCATTAATCATGTCGGCCAAACATGATTCATGCCTTCACAACTTCTATCATCAACAGTAACACATCCAGAAAGTAGTTTGATACTCTGTCAGTCAGTTCTTCCTCTGTTTTCACTGTCTCTCAGGAATCCGGTACTCAACTATTCATATCTTTTTCCTTGTCCATCACCGGAGGCTAAATCCTTGGAATATACCACTCAAGGTAGTCCTCTTGACTTCCCCAAATCCGCACTGCACCAAGACACTTCCTCTGAGAGATCCGGACCAATCTGTCGGACTTTGCCACATGCTCTGTTCTTGTTCACCGGACCACAACATTCTTTATTCTGACTTCCGGTAGAGACACATCATGACTTCCAGATATGTGGGATGACCTTTGTTGCCATCAATGACAACAACCATGAATCCATATAGTGTCTCTTGCCAACAATCTCCCCCTTTGGCATTGATGGCAACACTTAGTGAAAAATGACTAAGTGTTTTCACTATGCTCCCCCTTTGCTGATGCTCTGTCTTTATATACAATTTCCAGAACTCCCCCTTAGTTGGATTCCTCATTTTTCACTGCTCCTCACTCCCCCTTTGACATCAATGGCAAAGGGTGGGGTCCGCACACCAAAATTTTCAAAAATTTTCTATACATAGCCGCATATTTACATACTCACATATACTGAAGAATGTCTGCAAAGGATGTCTGCAATTGGATCATTTCTGTAGCCCAACTTTGCTTCATTCTATCCAAAATTGAAATGTGACCACTCAACAAAAATGCAAAAGCTTCTGCCCGCTTGAGATCTGTCGGATCTTTTGTTTGGGTGGTGGTCTGAGCATCACTGATGGCTTCATGCATAGTTTCCAACTTAGGGATTATAATCCTTCTAAGTTCTCCCATCCGGTTAGTGATGTTCTTCCTTTCCTTCTCAAGATTCTTTATTTCATTCAAGACTGCAATAGTCTGACATTCTTGATTTATTATGGAGGAAGAGACAGGATCAAAACTTTGAGATAAGCTTTGTAGCTTGTCCTGTTCCTCTTTTATTTTCTTATCAATTGCTGTTGTTGCCTTTGGCCAGGATATGCAAAATTTGTAGATGTCACCGCCATCCTTAAGAGCATTTTCTAAGCTCTTTATTCCAATGCTTACAATCTTCCTATCTTTAGAGATTAATTCTAATATTTCTGAAAATCTCTTTTCCAAAAATTCCTTCCGGACCTTTTCTTCAGCTGATTTTTCTAGAGAATCAAAATGTGTATCAACACTGCTGACTAAGGTTTTTAGATTACCGGAAGTGGAGGCTGTCGGATCTATCTGGATTGATGGCATAATCTTTACAAGTACTCCGGAAGCAGCCTCTATCAACTCACAGTCTTCCATATGAGACTTCAGGAGTTTTTCATTTGCCTTGGCATTTGCAAATGAAGCTATCTTCATTGTTTGTACCGGAGAGAGAGAGTCAAAGTCGAATGGGCCTTTTAGAAGCTCCGGTTCATCAATCTCTAAAGTTTCTTTGCTCAAAAATTGTTGAACAGTTTGTGCAGTGTCTCTTGCCGGAGACAGATGTTTCTTTTCTTCTGCAGTCTTGGAACTGTCAACCTCTTTGTCTTTCACCACTGCTTCCTTCTCCTGTAATTGCTCTTCTTCTTTGGATCCGGAGACTGTAGGGGAAACCAGAGGAGAGATGCTAGCTTGTTCATAGGCCACTTCTTCTGGAGCAGAGGGTCCCAAGTCCTCAGCTGTTTCTGTACCTAAGTCCTCTACAACAGGAAGATTGAACCTTTTGAAGGCCTTCTGGAGGATCTCTTCTGTCTCTTGGGCCACTCTGTCAGTCTCACCAAGCATGAGTTGATTCATCCTGGCTTTACTTCTGAACTCATCTTTGCAGTCCTTGAAGATAATGTTCATTGTCTTGGGATCAATTTGAGGATATAGCTGAATAGCTATCTGCTCCCGGATCTCAAGATCTTTAGCATGAGCATTATTCTTTCTTACTTCCAATTCCTTTTCTAGGCTTTTAGGAATAAGAGATATGATCTCAATGAAAGCCTTATTATATATGTTAAGATATTTGACTGTGGCTTCCTGCAGAGTCTTTTGGTCGGCCTCACTGAAGTCATCATAAGATTCAGTCATTGGTTGAAGGTTTCCATCCACTGTGACCGACTTGATTACGCTCTCTAGAGACAGAGTGGGCTTTTCAACAGATGCCTCCGCCATTTCATCCTTGTCTTGGCCTGTGGAGGGTTTACCGGATCCTTTCTTCTTCTGTTTCTTTATTTCTTTTACTCCCTCATCTGACTCTGTTTCCTCTTCATCCTTTTGGCTTCCATAAGCCCTTGTGGCTTTTGTCTTGGATCTCTTACCGGATGCCTGGACTTCCGGTTTTGAACTTTTGGTTGAGGGAGGTGCAGATCTCTTTGATGATCTGGTCCGGGTGGGAGCTTCAACCAGAGCACTTTCTTTACTTTTCTCTTCTTCCTCAGCCTTCCTCCTCTTTTCCCGGCTGGCATCAAGTGCCTCCTTTGAGATGCCTAGGCCTTGAGCAATGTGCTCTACTTCTTTTCTCACCTTTCTTTTAATCTCAGGTTCCCTGAGTTCTACATGTATTTTTACACTCAGCTCCTCAAAGGTTCCAAACCTTTCTGCCTTAGGATCTTTGGGCTGACTTAGCATGTGTTGAACATGCAGCTCCACTATCTGTTCATCCACTTCATACCCCATGGGCATGATCCAGACAGTCCTTGGCTCCACTGCCTCCATTAGGCACTGATCAGTGTCAACCATAAAGCACACTGAGTCTTTGTATTTTTCAACAAGAGACTGGGGAATTCTCTCTCTTGCTTGCATCATGCTCTGAAAGTTTTTGAAGTATCCCCATAGAGCTGTATTTCTCGCTTTTGCATCCCCAAGTCCATGCAAATAGTCTCTTATCTGGACTGCAACAGGTTTGTCATTCTGCCATACCCATCCACTTGATCCGGGTAGCTCATTCATGAAGTAGAAGAATAGACATACAATAAGAGTACCATACTTAAAGGAATTCTTCTTATCCTTCTTGATTTTCTGTATATTTTCCATTAATTGGCTTAGCAGTAGTTCGCAGAGATCATATTCTGCATTCTTTCTTAGCATTTCATAGGCAGTGTATATTGCAGTTCCGGATACAGAATTCTCCCTGCTGGAGTGATAGATCTTGTATCCTATTATCATTGATGCATATTTGATATCCGGATCCGAAATATCTTCAATGGTCATTGCCCTCTTATCAAATTTTGATCCAGTGGCCTCAGTTACAATGTTGTTCTTGACAGATTTGAGGATAGGTATCCCTCCGGAAGAGTATAGACCAGTTACTGCTCTAATTGCCTCTTTTGTGATCTTGCAGGGTCTATCCAGCCATAGAAAGTTGTCATGCATCCTGCTCAGTACATACCGGACCCATTCATCTTCTTCAAAGCAGGGGAAATGAATAAATTGCTCAAATTGTTTCTTCTGGATATCCTTATACTCTGGTTTAAGCTCAAAAGCATTGTCTATCAGTTGCTTGTGATAGAGGTCTCTTAATTTGAATTCCCCAAATTTCTCAATGCTTGCATGTATGTAAACCCTAATGTCTTCAGTATGTAAAACTCCGTGAGGAACACTAGAGAAGGCTCCTAGTGGATCTACCTCCAATGATTTGTAGGGATGTTTCTTGAATGAGGGGCGAGGTCTATCAGAGATCTTAACTATGTTTGGAGTAGCCATTCTTCAAAGATTTGCAGTGAGGTAATGAAAAACGAAGAATACCTTATGCGCCTTCGACTTGCACGGAGTGATTGGATTGATTTCTTTATGTAATGACTTCAGCAGGAGATCCTTGGTGTGTTTGATGAATCTTGTTGCAGAGCTCCACTATTCGCTTCTTCTTGAGTGCAGAATGAGCAAATGACTTTTGAGAAATCCCTTATATTGCTCCGCGAACCCTAATATCTGTCTGCAATAAATGCTTCACCTACATTATTCCGGTTCGCCTTGTCTGGATAGCTTGGAGTATCCCGGATTAGTCCTGATCTGTGAATATCATCCGGATCTTTCAATCATGAATAAATAGAGGTAACATATTACAAGAACATCCCAAACACTCTGTCCAATCCGCAGAACAAGATAGTGCACTTCCGGATCTCTCCGGACCTTTTGTAATCCTGTATCATACCGGAGCATCTCCCTGAACATGTCTTATTTGATCGATCACAGCTTCTTCATGACTCCATGCGGACCTCTGAAAACTTGACTGAAGCATCTCAAGACTCATATCTGCAAACCCTTTAATCCGCATCTTGTGCCACATTCGGCACCACTTGTTTGGCTGGGGGAACAGGATTTTCTTTGAGTCTCCCCCTGAGCCTGAGCTCACTTTTTAGTTTTCGGAAGAAATATCAGCACCAGAGTCTGGTGCGGATCCAACCTCTACATTCTCTAAACTTTTCTTCACCCAAATCTTGCTCATCTGATTCCTAACTTCATCTGCATTCATCTTTTGTTTACCCTTGTCTTGATTCTGATTATACACCGGACCTCTTTTGGCCTGATACTTGTTTCTGCAGACTTTGGCATTATGACCGGACCTATTGCAGATTTGGCAAATAACATTTCTTTGCATATTTGACTGATATCCTCTTGATCTACATTGATTAGCCATATGACCTACTCTATTGCATGTGAAGCATCTACCTTTGAATGATTTGTTTACTTGCATAATTCTGCATTCATGGGATTTGTGTCCATACCTTTTGCAGTTGAAGCACTGTCCGGAGAAAGATGAATTAATCTGATTCATTCTCATTCTGCACTGATTAGCTTTGTGACCAAAGTGGTTGCAGCTGTGGCAGTATCCATTGAAGGATGGATATCTTTGAGCATTTGGCTGTCTTACCGGAGGTCTTCTAGGCCTGCTCCTTGGATTTTCTGATCCAAGATTCTTCTGGCCAGATCCGGAGCTTTCTCCTTTCTCATATCCCAAACCATACTTGTCATCTGTCCTCTTTTGACTTCCAAGAAGAACTTCAAGTTGAGCAGAACTTATCTTGAATTTCTCTTTATATTCATTTGCTGTTTGAAGGTCTCTTTTGAGAGAGGCAATTTGATCCTCAAGTTTTTCTTCATTATCTTTGGCATCTTCAAGATCAGATTCAAGATGTCTGATAATCCTGTCCATCTGGTGGCATTCTTCTGATTTTTCTTTAAGAGATTGTCTTAGATTGTCTTCAGCCTTTCTTTTTTCTTCAATCTCTTGAGTAAACTTTATAGTTCCTGATTCCATTTCATGTCTTAACATAATGACTTCTTTTGATAACTTTTCACATAACTTGGTTTGCTCAGTCAATTCTTCATTTGTATTGCTTTCTTCACTTTGTCTTGCCAACTGTTGGAGCAGCTCCTTTCTCTTTTTCATAGAGAGACTTAATTTGTCTTTTAATTCTCTCATGAATTCATCAGCCTGTTTGAGTCTTTCCTTTAATTCACTGACTTCAGAATTTGACTATTCAAGATCCTCAAGAGCAGTCTTGAGTTGCTCCCTTAAACCATATGCATCCATTTGAAATCCCAGATCTTCCTCAAGCTGTTAGGCTCTATTTGGAGGAACTTAGCTCTGATACCAATTGTTGATAACTGAGAGGGGGGGGGTGAATCAGTTATCCTAATTATTTCCCTTATTGAACTTTCTTATTAATTGATGCAGCATTGAATCAAACACCAAAACATTAACATGAAATAAGAAACACATAACACAGTATTTTTGACGTGGAAACCCTGTTAAGGGAGAAAACCACGGGGTGATTAACCCAAAATTATTCTCTGTTAGAAGAATAGGAGATTACAAAAATGGCACTTGCCAATTAGGGCTCACTGCCCGAGCACACTGCTCACAAGAGGCCCACTGCCTACAAGAAGACACACTATCTACAAAGTGATAAGAATCACAGTCTTGAACTGATTGGAAGCATCTGCATATGCTGGAGTTCAGTTCCGGTTAAGCTTAGTACACTGATCTGCTACACTTCATCTTTCCTCTGTTCTTTATTCTGCTATCTTTCACATACCGGATCCTTTTTGCTACTTCTGCTCTGTTTTGGACTTATTCGCATATCTCTTTTTCACCTTCACACCCTTCACAACTAAATCCATCCTCTATATATATCCGCACAAGTAATTTCATCACTTTTCTAGTCGGCATCCGGAACAGTCTAGTTTCTTACAAACTTTTGTTCTGTCGGCTGAATCCTTCCTCACCAAGCAATGCGGATCAAGCATATACTTGTAGATATCATTAATCATGTCGGCCAAACATGATTCATGCCTTCACAACTTCTATCATCAACAGTAACACATCCGGAAAGTAGTTTGATACTCTGTCAGTCAGTTCTTCCTCTGTTTTCACTGTCTCTCAGGAATCCGGTACTCAACTATTCATATCTTTTTCCTTGTCCATCACCGGAGGCTAAATCCTTGGAATATACCACTCAAGGTAGTCCTCTTCACTTCCCCAAATCCGCACTGCACCAAGACACTTCCTCTGAGAGATCCAGACCAATCTGTCGGACTTTGCCACATGCTCTGTTCTTGTTCACCGGACCACAACATTCTTTATTCTGACTTCCGGTAGAGACACATCATGACTTCCGGATATGTGGGATGACCTTTGTTGCCATCAATGACAACAACCATGAATCCATATAGTGTCTCTTGCCAACAGAGTATCCTATGAAGAGATGGCTTTATAATTTTAGAGGAAATTTCACAATTGTGTCCCATGTATGTGAAATTTTCAATTTTGGTACAAATTTTGCCATAAGCAAGATTTGAATAGCAACAAACACCATATTTCATGTATTTTTCATTCATGTATGTAATTTCTATATAACACGTGCTTAAGGAGGTAGAAGGCAGAAGTTGTGAGTTTCTTATGTGTTTGTTGATTTCCTTGTAGCTAATTTACATTACTTTAAATATCCATTTTGGTATTCTACAAATTAAATTGTAGGTTTCCATGTTGTAGTGGTTTGCCTTCGTTTTCTAACAAATGCACTATAATATTATACCCCTATGTACATTACATTGAGACTAGTTGAATTAATAGTCTTATGCTCTAGTTCACTTTTGCATGTACAAGAGTGATCTATGTTTTTTATGGAAGTGATCTTCGTGCCTGCAAAACATTTGTACTTGTGAGTCTAAACTGGTACATAGAACTAAATCCTACCCACGAATCTAAATTATGTCTAAAATTGATGGTTTAGTGTTGTTTGCCTTGATGTATGAAAGCCACATTTGAAAAGAAGTATTCTCACATTACCAATTTAGCGATTTGATATAACGATTGAAAACAAGTAGTCATGGAGTATACCTAGGATGTTGGTGTCATATAAATATTACGCTCTTATGATAATACAGTGACATGAAAATTAACACATGCCATCCTCAAGTCAACAACTAAGATCTAGTGGGAAGGAAGTTAGTGTGAGCTCAATTTAAATTTTGAATTTGAAGATCAAGTTTAAACTATAAGTATACAAAAAGGTAGGATCAAGTTACAAGTTAAGTGTAAGGTAATTGCCAACTTTTACACATGAACACATTGTTTATATAGTAATCACTACACTAAAAAATTAATCAAAATAATTCCAAAATTAAATAATTCCAAAATTGATAAGAAAAATGTAAAGTGTACAATTTTTACCATTAAAAGTTACACATATATATATATATATATCTATATACATACATAAGTATATATGGGACCTGTGAATCCATAACTCCCTTACCAAATAATTAAAATTTAAGACAAATGGTTTCATAACTCCCCCATTAAAAAATTTAATCAAGGCCGTATTTATTCGAATTATTTGGTAAGTGGGTTATGATTTGAAAGGTGGGCCTAATGAGGAGTCAAATAGTAATAGAAAGGGAGACCGGATCATGCACTAATTATTGTAAGGTCCCCTGTTTTTAATTGCCTAACTGAGCAAAACCACATCTTCACACTGCTTAATGAAAACAAAATCTTGTAAAATATTTACAGAAGCTCGTACATTAGAGAAAACCAGTGGTGGTGCAGGCTGCCAAATTTTGCCCAATATTTACTTGGCGCTCTGCATATTCACATGAACAAGTAGAAGGAAATATAATATACATTGAGATGATTATGCTCCCTTGAATATCAAGATATTGAGCGTTCCCAAACAGAAATAGATGAAACTTCCTTTGGCATGAGTGAAATAACAGGCGAAGTTCATCCCCACAACGCACTGCCATCCCCCGCCATAGCACTTATCAAACTCCTGCAAAAACAACCAGAACTGAGTAACTCAAGATAACATAATAAAAATATTAATTTGTCTGATTTCCCTGGGTTTCTAATCTCTGCCCAAATTACTCATATCATACAGAAATCTAACCCAAACCAACCTTCTTGATATGGCATGCAATGTTTTGACACTGAGAAACGTCAAACAAATCAAGAGCTTCCGATGCACAGATCATTGCATGTCTTTGCAGTTTCTCCGGCATGTCTGTACTTTCTACCACTCCCTTTCCTTCAAGCATTTTCAAAGCTAATCGGCTCGAGTACTGGGGAAGGATTCGGCCTTGTAAGATATTATGGGTACGAGCGAAATGTTCTAGAATCAAGGAAAAGAAGATTAGTGGTCAAACTGTGCAGCAGCTGACATTCAGAGCTAATAATGAACCACACTAACCAATGAAAGAAAATTCCGTATTCGAGGTGGGGTTGCAGGGATTTTTAAGGCAGTGGGGAGCTTCAGATTTGCAGATCCTATCCCGAAAATTCATATCCAGGGAACCAAAAACAGGTCTTAAATTTGGGCGTGCATCGAAATGTGCGGCGTGATGGCCGGTGGAAGGATTATGTTCAATAATGCATGTGGACCTGCCACCGCCCAAACAAATGTGATCCAATCTAATGCAAGTTCTCTACTGAAATGAAAGAATGCTATCACAATGAAAAGCAAAGTTTCTTTGTCTTGTTGCTCCTTTTAGTCCCCATTGAGGACGGTGAAGTTGCATCCCACATGGGTAGATTAATTTCACTTGGACTATGTTGAAGGGTCCACAACGTGTACCATTTGCTATTCTTTAATTTTCTTGTGAGTTATCCTTAAAGTTTCGTGTATGCTGATCCAATAAAACAAACACACAATTGATTGTGATTAACATGTTGTCCTTAAAGTTTAGTGTAGGCTAATCTAATAAAACACACACAATCACAATCAATTTATTAGTCCCTGCCTTGGCATGGGTACTAATGGGTACTAATGCATTCGATTTGTACAACTGTTCAATTAGTTTTATGAATTGTTGACCAATCATAATGCTTTATATTTCTGATGACTATAGTTTCTAGTCTTTGGAAAAAAATATGATTGGTTATCAAGTTTCACCTCTTATTGCTGCCTTCACGTGAATCGAGGCAAGTCATTATCAGCCATACCAAAATTAAATTAATGACTATGGCCCATACCTAAAATCATTTCAATTTGATATTGAGGATATGAAAAATCAATTGAAATTAAAAAAAATCCAAAAAATCTTCCAAAATCACATAATATTAATTAGAATGGACATTTGGGTCCATTTGACATTTACATTAGAAGATTGGACAATTTGTCCAGTATATATGTCTTTGTCAACCATACTAAAATTAAATGAAGTGAGTATGTCCATACTTCAAATCCAATATGATAAACATGTTTTGGTTGCAAAAGTTAATATTTAAATCAATTTCGTATAAGCAATCTTATCAAAATGTTATGACATCTTATCTAGAATAGTATGGTGACTAGTTCATTGTACGTTGTGTATGTAGTTGTGTGTTTTGTGGGACTTTTTATCCTCTAAGAGACTTGGGCACAACCTCCACATTCTCCTTGACTCGCATATGAAAACATGTAACAGCATATCCCCTCTCTTTTAATCTGGTTTATCTCTAGCTTTTGACAAGAGACATTGATTCAACATCTTTGTTAATAGTAAATACTCCTGGATTTCATTGTTTTGGTTGACAATTTCATCCATTGAGGAATAGATCCAAAACCATGATTTGGGGTCTTCTTGTTTTTTCGCTTTTAGGCTCTGGTCACACGCAATCATAGAACCATTTATAATCGCCACAAATAGAAACTTTAGTGCTCCGCATCCCCTTCATAAGCCACTAATCCCTCATTTTCGTGACACAATGAACATCAATGCTTTTGCTCGTCATATTCTAATAAATGCGGGAGGAATACTTGAAAGAATGGTGTTTCCATAGAAGTATTGCTTGGAAATGTCTGCTATAGTTTAGAAAAATTGGAGATTTGACGAAGAAGCCTTACTTGCAGATCTTCTTAAAAGGTACTAAGTTACTAACTAAGGTTGTGTATTTTGGCTCGTCTAAAATGTAATGCATTTGAATTTACTGACGCACAGAGTTTGAGACTGTTGGAGTACAATACCACTAAGAGGGGGGTGAATCAGTGTTAGGAACTCGTGTTTAACCCTTTTCTTTACTTTGTTAGTATATTACATTTGGATGCATATGCTTTGTAAGTCATCCCGTGAGTATATTGTATTATCCCACATTCATGGGAAGTAATAGTTGTTTAGATTAGACTTAGTATATAAGTACGTGTTGAGGCTAATGAAGGCATCCATGAGTTTATTGTATTGAGCTTGCTCAAAGGAGGTTGCCCCTCGAAGTGGCTTGTGATCAATAAATTCCTTTTGCGTTATGCTATTTCTGTTATTTCATGCATTTTTCATTATATTGTTGCAAGAGGTTCCTCTCATATGGTATCAGAGCGATTTCTTGGGCTCGCGGGGTGGAATTTCTGTCGAATTTTTTTCACAATGGCCTCCAAGCATTGTGATTATTGCAGTAGTTCTTTTTTCTTTGCATCTATATTGTTTATTTCAATTGCAGGTTTAGATCAAGGAATAATCCCTATTCGCTTAACTGTGGGAAGTGCCTAGGCATAGCCCTAAAACTCATTGTGAGGAGTACAACAGGAACCTTGAAGTAGTTGACCCATTGAGAGGACCTGTCAGTGAAAAGAGCAACGGCCCCTACCTGATTGACTAGTTCCCATCCGTGAGGTAAACCAAGAGTCGTCGTTTGTGGCAAAGTAGTTATCAGTTATACCTGAGCCATGGAGTGAGGGGTACTGCCCTAATACGCAAGTCGTTAGACAACATTGGTATCCGAGTGAATCCCCTAAACCTTTAGAAAGCCGAACTTACCTAGGGTCCATATCTATTACCAGCTGACAAATCACTGATTGAATCTGTCCAGAGCCATTGCAGATCATTTCCAAAAAAAAAAAGAAATCTATTTTTTTGCCATATCTTCCTTGCTTTCGCTCCATTTCCTCTGAAAATTCACTGGAACCCCTAAAATTCCATTCTGCATATTTCCTTCCTTGAGGACCATATCCCAATTTCCACTTATCAAAGCTAGAAATCTCACATTTGTCTATTTTTAGGGTTTGCCATAACTTCTTCGATTCTCACCTAATCACCTTCAAATTTTGCCACAGTGTTCATTTCCTATTTCTGCTCCTTTGTCCCTCTTGGAAAATTTTTTCCATTCTTTCACCCCGTTTTTGAAATCCCCATTTTTTGCTTCCCTGACCCTCAGAAAGTGTCCAAATCCTAGTCAAATCCCAATTACCCATCAGAGTTTTTCCCAAATCCAAATTTCCCTTTACTAAAAAAGTTTCTATTTTTGTTTTTCTACCCATTCCAAAAAAAAAAAATCCTAGTTATGGTTGTCATCCGCACAGGAGCAAAAAACATGGAGGAGGAACTTGCAGCCATCAAGACCAAACTCCAAGATCTGGATGAAAAAATTCTTGGGCTCAACCTTCAGCATTCAGCCATGAACAATAGACAGTAGCCAGAGTCTTCTGCAGATATAGGGTTTTCTTCTTCCGATAATTTTCGTGGACCGAAACTTGATTTTCCTTGCTTCAATGGTGATGATCCGACTGGATGGATATACCGGGCAAAACAATATTTCAGTCTACATAATACTTTTGATGTCAACAAAGTCCCACTTGCCTCCTTTCATTTGGAACATGAAGCCCTTCAATGGTTCCGTTGGTACATCAAAGCTCATGAAGACCCAAAATTGATAGATTTTTGCAAACTCATTTTGCAATGATTTGGCCCTAGTGCTTTTGATGACTTCATAGGAGCACTCACAAAACTACACCAAATAGACACTATGAGAGAATATCAGATAGAATTTGAAAAACTAGCCAATCACATAGAGGGATTATCTGATGACATCTTCAGGAGTTGTTTTGTCAGTGGGTTGAAGAATGCAATTCACTCTAAAGTTAAAATGTTCTGTCCAAGCACAATGATGGAAGCCTTAGGGTTGGCTAAGTTGGCAGAGGACAAGATCATAGCTCAACAACGCTCCAAATCCAATTTTGTTCCATTCAAAAATATGCATCCCCAAAGCCCTCAAATAATGCTAGCTCCTAGAACAACTCATATCAAGCATTTGACTAAAGCAGAGATGCGGGCACGTAGAGAAAAAGGGCTTTGTTATAATTGTGATGACAAATTCACTCGGGGACATCAATGTGTTGAGCAAAAGCTCTATCTCTTGGATGTGGATTCTTCGCCTAAAATTAAAGTTTATAAAGATGCTCAGGATATAGTAGCTGATCAGGTTGCAACTCAGCAGTCGCATGTTGACCCTACTTCTCAGGAAGACCACCCAGAGATCTCTCTCCATGCAGTAGTAGGAGTCACCACCCCACAAACCATGCAGGTCAAGGGTTACTTCAAGGAGCTCCCTCTTACAATACTCATTGATTCTGGTAGTACTCATAACTTCATTGACCCTCAAATAGCCAAACAGGCTGATTGTTTTGTTCATCCTTGCTCAAACTTTGAAGTCATGATTGCCAATAGGGGCACATTACCTTGCAAAGGGAAGTGTTGCAATGTGCGTATCTCTATTGGAGATTATAACTTGTGCTCTGACATGTTTGCCTTGCCCTTAGGTAGATGTGATGTGGTTTTGGGTGCCCAATGGTTACGCACACTTGGACCCATCTTATGGGATTTTGCTGAACTTTGGATGCAGTTTTCAGACAATGGGCACAAACACACATTGAAGGGCTTACAACCAAGGTCTCTCAGCATCATAAGTTCACATCGCCTTGAAAATCTTCTTAAGAAGAATTCACATGGTGTCATCACTCAGCTTCACTCCATTCAGATGCAATCATTTGTGGTCTCCACTACTCCTTTGGCTCTACAACGAATGATGGCTATTTTGCATGCAGTACAGAAGTGGCGACCATCCCTATTAGGGAATGATTTTGCATCAGGGCGGCTCACCAAAGCCTGAAATATTTCTTGGAACAATGGGTCTCCTCCCCAGCACAACAGAAATGGATCAGCAAACTCATGGGTTATGACTATGAGATTTTGGCAGATTCTGTTTCTCGTACATGTGATGACCAAGCTTCTCTTTCAACTATTTCTATGTTTGTTCCAAATTGGTTAGAATCTGTCCTACAGGTTGTCTTCTATGAACTCTATGTTTCTCCATCGATAGGGCACTTTAGGTTCCTCAAAACTTATGAGCGGGCATGGCATCACTTCTTTTGGAGGGAATGAACAGGGCAATTCAACCTATTGTGGTTACATGTGATACCTCAGAACAACATCATTAGTGAGCAAAGTGGCTCCCTCTCACTAAATGGTGGTACAATACCTCCTACCACACTGCATGTAACATGACTCCATATGAAGTAGTCTATGGTCAGGCACCACCAGTACTCCTTCCATACTCCCCTAGCAGTTCATGAGTTCAGGTAGTCGACACGGTTCTCCACACCCAGGATCAGATTGGGGATCATCAACTGGGTCCTTCTTCCTGCGTTCATCCAATATTTCATGTCTCTTGTCTAACAAAATTTCTTAGTGCCAATGATAGAGGACAAACTGTTTTACCACAACTGGATAATGAAGGATCCATCCTTTTGGAGCTAAAGGCAATCCTCAACAACCGCACTCGTCCTCTTCACTCCTGATCCATCATAGAGGTATTAATTTAGTGGCATGGAATGCACCTAGCAATTGCTACAAGGGAACCACTCCTTTAGATTCTGCAATAATTTCCACATCTTACGCTTTGAGGACAAAGATTTTCTAAGAGGGAGGGGATGTTAGGAACCCATCTTTAACCCTTCTCTTTACTTTGTTAGTATATTACATTTGGATGCATATGCTTTGTAAGTTGTCCTATGAGTTTATTGTATTATCCCACATTCATGGGAAGTAATAGTTGTTTAGATTAGACTTAGTATATAAGTACGTGTTGAGGCCAATGAAGGCATCCACGAGTTTATTGTATTGAGCTTGCTCAAAGGAGTTTGCCCCCTCGAAGTGGCCTGCAATCAATAAATTCCTTTTGTGTTATGCTATTTCTGTTATTTCGTGCATTTTTCATTATATTGTTGCAGGAGGTTCCTCTCAATCAGTGGTATACAAATTTTAACAAGACTTAGTGACCTTAAAATCTATATTTCAAAACTTTGGTACAAAAATAATTCCCATTGACTGTAGATGACATCATGAAAGATTTGGCTAACTAAAACAGATGGATCAAAGTCAAGAATGCATTAACTCAATGTAGGGACTGAAAATAATGACTCATTATCATAAATCTTAACACATAGAGACTAACTATGAAACATGTACAGTATCATTGTTCCAGACAGTGATATGAGACAAGTATGTGTTCATATAGATCAAAGTAAATTAAATGACTTTAAAACAAATGACACATGATAAGAAAATAAACATGAGAATCAAACTCATCAATGACAATCCATAACACAGATATTGTCCTGAGTGGAAAACCCTCCGGGGCATAAAAACCACTCGAAAAAGTGCCTCACTGGCTTAATAAAAGAATCTCACAGATTACAGGCCTCACTAGCTATTAATTCAAGCCTCACTGGCTACAGTTGCCTCACTGGCAAAGGTCATTTCTTGTCTCACTGACTTGACCTTTCAATACATGCTTTAATCATGAAGAAAAACAAATACAGAGGGATACTCTATTTCTCTTTGATCCAGACTAATATAACATCAATAATGCATGTACAAATTTTGCACACTCTACATCATTCACATTATATCAGGTGTATACACAACCATTTACAATTTCTGCTCAATGCCCTTTTAATATAATATCTTCCTCTTCTCATAAAATAGTTTGAAGAGATAACATATTCCATAAAACTGTTTCAGGTAATAACTAAATATTAAACCACAGTTTAGGGTTGAACTAACCCTTCCAGTTATAACTGTCATGTTATCCATAACTGCCATGTGGTTAAGAAAAGAAGTAAACAATGTGTCACTACTACCTCAAGATGTCATTATCATTTGTGCATCACATAACCATGATTAAGTGTTCAACTCAAGTGGCAACACTTAACAACAATTAGGTGATCACCAAAACCCCTTAATATTGTCCATAAAAGAAATCATAGTTATCATGAACTGAAACATGTTTAATGCCTTTCCTCAAAGAAACTGAAAATATAACCTTTTCCACTATTGATAAAACAATATAGTGCCACCGAATCATGGTTCTGACAGAATCATAACAAATATAATCTGGCTATAAAATTGTCACAAGATTTGTGACCCCGTGCCCTAGCAATGGGTAACAGTTTGACCAAAAACAACAAATCCAAGTGTGGTTGCTAGGATAAATCCTTATGGAACAATTTTTGAATGTAGACAATAAAGAAACCATAGTAAAAACCTTCCTCAGGATAGTTCCAAACAATCCCCGAAACACTCATAGTGTGCCCTAGAGATAGGGCTCAAAGACACAAACTAATGAACCCATAGATAGAAATGCAACTATGAAACACCACAATGGATAAGACAAAACCAAATCGACATGGCATGTAACCATAAAATAGAAAGACAAACACCATTGACAGGAGTATTAGACTTAGAGTTTTACCAAAATGATATTACTGCTTAAGAAGCATCACTATAAAGTTGGAACCACTTTGAATGCTTTGAAGATAACTGTCATGAGAAACCTGAAACCATTTTCTGCCAAGACCAACCATCAATCACCTCCTTCTCCAAGTTTCATCGAGCCCTAAGTCAGCTATGAGATCAAAATCATGTTGTTTGCAAAGTGATAACATTTAGGGCAACACAATCATTATGTCGATGTCTTCAATAACTTTTACCTTTACAAGTCAGAAAAAACATTATTGTGTCGATGTTAAACCTCACAATATCCTTGGTTCTCAATGCTACTAAAAACACATGACATTCAAGAAATATATGTCGGTGTTAAAAAAACATAGCTCTTATTCATATGAGTATAATGCTCATCATAATGCCATGTCCTTGCAAAATAAAAAATAGACAATCATATATGCCTTGACTGGTGCTATCGGTATGCCCTAGATGGGCCAATTACAAAGAGTGACTTATTCCATCTTATCACCTGCACTTTGCTTTAGAAACCTTCTCAGCCAGTTAACCCTTCCTAGGACTTAAGACATATGAAGACCTTGTAGTGATGTAAGGAGAGAATAAAAATAAATGTCTTCATTACTAAATGTCATACACCATGATATCAATCTCATAAAGCCATCAACCAATAGAAACATCTGGAGTACCAATGCCAAGAGAAATCAAGTTACCAACACTAATCATTGAAGCAATACCAATGTGTCAAACCAACAATAGTGTGATGCTGTGTCAGCCATGTGTCAATACGATACCATAACAACCATGTGTCAATACCACTAATTGTGAAGCATATGCCAGCATGTACCAAACAACTATATCAAACATGATAAAGTTGTGGATTGTCATCAGGGACAAACAACTAAGGGTGAAGTCAACAAACTCCCCCTTTGTCCATGATGGAAAAACACAACTTCCTCTCCCCCCTTTTGACATCAAGGCAAAGAGAGTGAAAGTATGCAATGCCTCCAATATACATAAGAGAAGCCTAAAATATGAAGCAATGAGAAGATATAGACAACCATACCAAGACTGATAGTCCCATGAGTGAGAAGTATCCAAAACATTTGAAACAAAAATGAGATGTCAGCACCATAAGGAAATATCAGCAGCATAATAAGCATAAAGAGCATGTAGCAAAGATGGACAACAACTGAGAAGACTATCACCACTATCCAAAACATTAGAATTACTGAAGCATAATCATAAATAACTCAATAGAAGCTGTAAAGTATGCAAAAAACTCCCCCTGCAACAAATATACCTGAACATGGTGTCTAATCTATTCATGAAGCCTATTTACTATTTGCTGGCAAGTCAAAAAAGTCAAGAATGGATGCAAGAGCCACATGAACCAAAACACTATCCTTATACAGTAGTATGAGCATAGAAATTTTCTGTCCAAGTGCCAACATAACTATGAAACAAATATACAAATATGTATGGTTCCCTAATTTCTGACCAATGAGGAACACCAATAATGCTAGCAAACTTTGATAACAAGACACGTGTGCCTATACAATAAGTTCTACTATATACTAGCATGTAGACATCTGCTTCAATTTTTAACTGAGAATACTAGGCATAAAATCAAACTTCCTATGATCTTTTGGCTGACAGAACTAGACTTGAGAAATGTAAAATATCATTGTGTTGCAAATTGAATATGATATCAAGATCTCTTCATACCACTGTATCATTACTCATATCAATCACCATAGACCACTGACATAAAAACCACACTCTTGGCAATTGTCTAAAACACTATTTCACAACATTCTTCACTAAAATAGGTTACAAGCATGCTGATAAGAGTTATGAAGTTTGATATTACTCTATGCACTTTAGTACTTGTTGTGATGTTCACAACACGCCCCATTTTACTCCTTAGCAAAATGAGGACCCCTGCTGTCGCTTTGCTTTTTTGCTTCTGTTTTGTTTTGCTTGGTGGTAAAGGGAAAAGAGGGTTAAAGTTGCAAACTTTGTTAAAAATAGAGAAAAAATGCATTTTTCAGTACCAATGCATGATATGGTTGGATTCCTTGTGAAAAATGAGCTAGGTTTGCTTTTTAATCCATCTTAAAATTCACCATATTTTGCAAGTTATGATCATTTTGGTAAAATGTACATCCAGGTTTGCATATCACTTTGCATATACAGGGTCATTTGTATATGCAAAGGGTTTTGTTTTTTTTTACTTAGTCGCATTTGCCTTTTGAAATCGGGTTGCATATGCATTTGATTTTGTATGTTAGGTCTCTTGAATGTTGCTCACATAATGAGTCGCGAAATGGGTCTTGTATGTCGGATTTGCATACAAGACCGATTGTATACTCTTTTTTTCCTTGTATGCATTTGGTTAAGGTTTTTGAAATATACATACAAGATGGACCCGAAGTGGTTTTAGGTTAAAATGAATTGATGTTTAAGATCCACTTTGTATCTCACGTTTGTATGTTTGGTAGGTAGAATATACGGGGCACTTTATACATGGTGGACCCGAAAAGGTTATTAAATGGTGTTAAATCGTTGTATCTTCGCAGGCTTGTATATTTTGGTGGTATGCATTGCAAATATACATCGCGTGGACTTGAAGTTTATTAAAAGTGGTTAATTCATTGCATGTATCCGCAATGTATATATCTTACATACACTGCCAAGATACAAACACTTTATGCATTCGGCAGACCCGAAGGGAGTTATGAAAATTGACTAATTCCTTGTACATTTTAGACTTGTATATTTAAACATTCAAAGCAAACATACATCGAAATATACAAGGGGTGGAATCGAAATAGCTATAGAATAACATTAAATCATTGTATATTTGGCGCAATGTATATTTCATACATACACTATGACATACACCAAAATATGCATCACGCAGAATCCAAAGGATTACGAAAAAGAGTTAATTCGTTGTATATTCCGTGGCTTGTATGTTTCGGTACATACATCGCTGGCATACATTACGACATGCAAATCATGGAATCGAAGGCATATTTAAATCCGATTAAATGGATGTATAACGTCTGGCTTGTATATTGGAAGATACATGGGAAATTAAACATGCGATATACAAGAAAATGGGTGGGAGAACAAAGCGATGGAATTTTTTAAGCATTTTGAGGCCCGATTGCATATTTCTGGTCAATGATGGTTGACCCGACCTGTTTAATGTTGAATATGCATTATTGACCCACGTTTTTCATAGATTTAGGGCCCGATTGATGCGTTCACACAGTCGCGACTAGATTTGGCAGTTATTTTTTTTTGCAGGTTTATTAAATGATGATACTTATTGCTTATCTATTTTTGTAGGTTTGCAGTTGAGTAGGAGTTGAAACTTAATGGCGGTGACATCACGGAGGAGGAAATCCGATTTTAGGAGCAGAGGAAGATAAGGATGAAGAGCGAGGAAGTGAAGGGTCTTCATTGATGAGGACAAAATGCAGATGGAGATATTATTGCAGCAAACCACATAAGTTAATATTAAGCTGCTAGGGTTTCCAGAATGGCATATTTCACCCAAATTTGATGTATGCTTAGAGATATTTCTGGGGACTTGTTCTCCAGCATTTATTGTTGTAACCAGAGGTTTGAACCATTGCTTAACCAAGAGTTTTAAGCTATATTGAGGACAGTAGAGGTATATATATTGTGCCTTGGTACACTGTAATAGGGTAACACAGGGATATTTTAGAATAGAGGGGACCTTTTTTAGTTTAAAAGTAGAAGAAGGAGGTCACCTGTGTCTTCAACAAGGAGCGTGTGGAACATCTTGCCTCCTTGCTATATCTGTAAAGCTTGTAAGTTTTCTGTAATTTGGTCAATGAAGCTAAGAGTCATTTAGACATTGTAAATCTTATGTGATTGTTTGTTTCTAATACAATTGAATTTGGAATTCTGCATCTATCTTCTGAGTGTTTTCTTGCTCTTCATTGTGTTTGAAACATTCTCTCTTAGAGCTTGCAATCTTAAGTGTATTTTTGTGAAAATGCTTAGAACTTACACTTAAGGTTTTGTCTGTGGATTTGATCAAACTACTGTATGATTTACAAAGTGCATAATAGAACAATTAGACCCTTTGGTAGAATGAATGAATTTTAGTTTAAATCTTTCTAACTTTTCCCAACCCATCTGAAAATACTTAACTTAAAACGTAGAAATTCAAAGGAAATTGTCTCATATTTGAAAGAGCATGCATAAAAGAGTTGAAAGTAGACAGTTTTCATAAATATATAAGAGGAGAAAGCTACAATAATTCAAGAGGATCATTTAAAGCTTTGCAGCACAGTAACACTTTTATGTTAAAGGAGAGTGAACAATACACTGATATTTATAATCTTTTTTGCATAAGTTTGAGTCCAGTTAACCAACAGGAAACCCTAAACTACGTAAGGCCCCTTGAACATTACAGCTTCACATTGACCAACTGAATTTGCCCAATAGGTCAAGACCTGACCATATTAAACTTGGGATTAAGTGAATCTTAACCGATTCCTTCATATCTTTCAAGTCAGTTTTGGTTCATTTATGTGAATTTTAAACTATTGTTATGACTATCTCAAAACAATCATCAATAGTTTTCTGGCACTAGGAGGAGGGCCTAACTTGAGTTAGGGTTTGTTGCAAGAAAAACTGGCTAATAACAGTGATAGAATGACTAGATCTAGATCCAATTCAGGGGATATATTTGTACAATTACCCGATATAAGGCGAAGCAAGAGCCCTTTGATTTGGAATCCTAAAATATCACAAGCGGGGAGTTCATCTGGAACACCTCCTGGGTCACCTTTTAGCATCCACAACATTGTGAGTCTTGACAGATCTTTATTCAGATCTTTAGATCTTGGTTTAGGTCCTCCTAGAGGTCCTAGTCCTCCTAGAGATCCTAATCCCCTAGGAAATCTAGGTATTCCTATAGGTTCAGGTCAAGCTCAAGCACCTGTAATGGCTTATTTTAATGTCCAGTGTCCCATACACTTCAATGATTATAATGAGATGCCCAAAAATCTAGAAAAGATATGTCCCAAATACCAGTTGCACCAAGATCTAGAAGACCACATTAGAATATTCAAGGAAGCATGCTTTAGGGCCATATTAGAACACGAGGATGTTGTGTGTAGATTGTTTCCCTACACCTTTAATGAACAAGCATCTAACTGGTATGTAAACTTACCCAATGGCTACGTTTCTTCTTGGTCACTTATGGAAGAAGCATTTCTGTCTAGATTTAGAGGACCCATCGATCCTTGCATCTTGTATCATAAATTAGCTACCATAAAACTAGGTGAGGGAGAGCTAATTGATAATTTCAATGACAGATTTCAAAAGGCATACTCTAGGTTGGTAGCCCCTTACACCGTAGATGATGATACTCTGTTGGCTATGTACTATGTAGCCTTAGATTCTTTAACTGCCATGTTTGTCAAAAGAAAACCCGACATAGATTCAATATCCAAAGCCTATAAAGAGGCAGCTTTAGTAAATCAAGAGATGAGACACAACTTGTAGCCCATTCGGCAATGCAGGAAATTTTGGGGTGCAGAATCAGGCACAACCATGGAATGGAGTCCCTATGCATCACACTCCATTATTAAATCTGGTCCTGTCTTACACACCTGTGTATAGTCCTACCCCAATCCAAGCCATAACCCCTTACACAGGTAACACTTCTAATAACAGTCAAAATAATGGTCAGCCTTTCTTCCAACCTCCTAGAGATACAACTGTGGCAAAAGCACATGAGGAAAGGGAAGAAATCAAAGAGATCACTACACATTTGAAAAGATTAACCACCGAAGTGACACAATTAAGAAACGAGAATCTTTATGGAAGAGGCAACCAAGGATTCAATCAAAATCAGAATTATAACCAAGGCCAAAATCAAAACTATAGTTCAAATCAAAATTAGCATTACAATTAGAACTATAATTAGAGCCATACACAAAATAACGGCCAAGGCCAATGTTTAAATCAAAGCCAAAACTATAATCAGCATCAAAGTCATAACCAAGGGCAACCAATGCAAAATAGAGGGCCAGTGATAGATAATAGGGCATGGGGTAACAATAACAGAAATCAAAATCAGCCTAGGCCACCCAAGACATGGAACACTGGACCAAACAATGGTACCTTAGTTTCTCCTTTTGAGAATATAGATAATCATGAGGCAAAACAAATGGCTGGCATCCAAATAACCAATACATCACCAAAAAATTGGTGCAAATTTCACAATACCAATGCCCATGCTAAGCTTGACTATCCATAGTTTCATTTAGCAGCCAGCATATTTAATATAGACATGCAGCCTCCTACTTCTGAATTTCTCATTCCCAAGGGTAATGAGGTAGTACCCTCGGGGTACGATACAACTTTAGTTTTAGAAACCTTTACCTTTGCAACTACAGAAGAGAAAGAAGATGAATTGTTAGAGGATGAACCATACTTTTGTGAAAATCTTTATCCTGAATCAGCCTTTGTGTTAAATGCTTTTCAGTTTCTTTTTGAAATAGAAAATGAAGTATTGACTGAAATAGAAGAGGTGCAGGCTTTTCAACAGACAAATAAAAACCACACCTACAATTTAAGGAACAATACTAGGCTAGGAGGACCTTTCACCACTTCCATTCCTCCTAACAACTTCAATACACCCCCAGATCAGAATGCTAGCAACAATCCTGCCATACTTAAAGCTAATCATCATACAAATAGTGGAACAACAGTACAAAAGACCCAAACAAGTAAAGCGGAAATAGTAGAGACAACAAGATTAATGAGTTACTTGTCAGAAGAAATAAAGAAAATTAAGGTCAGTATACCTCTGAATGAATTGTTGAAAACCCTAGGGATCAGAAATGCTTTTATCAAATCTCTGGATACATCCATGATAGATGAGGTTGCTGCTGATATAGTTGTTCCTAATAGAGATTCACCACCTAAAGAGAAAAGTAAGAAAGTTGAGCACCCTTCCAATACAAATGTAGTAATGTATGTTGATAAGAAGGATGCTCCTCCTTTCTTGTTAACTGTTAGATTGTGTGGGAAGAACGTACACAATTGCATGGTGGACTCTGGTGCCTCAGCCAACATAATGCCCTTAGGGATATGTAAAACTCTCAAGCTGACTCCCACCAGATCTACTAAGGTTGTCACACAGTTAGACAAAACAGAGGTTAGTGTGATAGGAGAATTGATGAACATCCAGATGCAATTAGCTTCTGACCCTAGGGTAAGCCAATTCATTGACATTCAAGTAGTGGACATACCTGTGAATTATGGAATGTTTTTAAGTAGGGATTGGTCCAAAACATTAAACGGATATATGGCCACTGATTTTTCACATATGTGGCTACCTTGGAGAGGTGTCCCAAACCAGATTAGAATAGAGGCAGAACCCAGGATGAAACATATGATAACAGAGTATAATCGAACAAATGAAATATTATATGCTGCTGTTGAACCTGGTGTTTATAGGATTACTAACAATGGGGTGCAAATTGAAGAGATCATGATGTTAAACATTAGAGAAAAATGTGTAAGCAAGGAGACAACATTATTCATTGAGTCTGATGGAAATTCTTTGGATGAAGAAAATAGTGCAATAGACAAGTTTGGTCATGCCATTAGGCAAGAGGTGGAAGAATGCATTAAACAAAATCTGCCAATCCAATGTAAATTGTATAAGAATAGGTGTAGAGTTCATGATAGGCCACATTCTGAGGAGAGTTGTGGAATGTGCAAAGGCATCATTAAATATGAATACAAAAAATGCATGAAGAGGGTAGGGTTACAAGAGGAAAATGTGAATCCTAATCAACCACAGAGATATGTTCAGAGTGATGTAGATGCTCTGTTTTCAAATTTTGGAGAAAGAGTAAAGGACAAGGGTAGTTGTCTTTTTGATTTGCAAGCTGAAAATACACATATGCAAGTTGACCAAATAGAAATACCCATGAATAAATAGACCAGCACCTCACAAGTGATAGGAGAAACAAAGCATGCCAAAATAAAAGGTCAAAAAAATAAAGATGGCATATGGACACTAAAATGTGACGAGTCCAAGTCAAAACAGGGTGCGGGTGCAGGTATTGAACTCATAGATCCTTAGGGTAAATCATACCTAGCAACATATAGACTACAATTTTCCTATACTAACAATACTGCTGAATATGAAGCCTTAATTTTGGGACTTGTCATGGCCATCAAGAAGAAAGTGAAAATGATCAAGGTATTTTCAGACTCTGAATTAGTAGTCAGACAAGTAAGGAAACTATATGCTTGCAATTACAAGAAAATGATTTGTTAGAGACATAGAGTATGGGGTTTAATAGATTCATTTGATGCTTTCAACATAGAGCACATCCCTAGAGAGCTAAACCACAGGCCGGATGCACTAGCAATTGCTGCTAGCACACTAGAACCCTTGGCATTGTCAGGTTTGAGATGATTTGCTATAGAATTAGTTAATATTCCTAGTATCCCAGACAATGTTACACACTTTCAGGTATTTGGAGGGGACCAACAAATTATTGATTTTCTAACTTGCAATGAGGTATTTGAGGCTCAAATCATTGATGAGCAAGAAAGACCTGAGACAACATGGGACGAAGAGGATATAATCAACTTGAAGAGCAAATTTTTACCCAAAGGAGTAATTGAATTAGAACATATCTTTGACTTTGATGGAGTGATGAGACAGAAAGACTTACCCAAAACAGAAGGGGGTAAGTGTGATTTACACAACTTAGGGACATAGCAAAATCCACAAAATGTGCTGATCGGGAAGGCTTGCTCTGAGAAAATAAAAAAAGAAATTATAGATACCCTGAAAGATTACAAACATGTGATAGCATGGACATATGAAGACTTGAAAACCTATGATACATCCATCATGACTCACGTAATACCTTTGAGACCAGAGGTTAAACCATTCAGGCAGAAACAAAAGCCTATGAACGCCATTCTAGAGCCTTTAATCTTTGAGGAAGTTAAAAAATTGCTGTCTACTGGAATAATTTTTTCAGTCAGACATTCAGTCTAGGTAGCTAACCTAGTGCCAGTAAGGAAGAAAAATGGAGACATCAGATTCTGCGTAGATTTTAGGAACTTGAACAAAGCATCTGAAAAGGATAATTATCCTCTGCCTCCAATAGATGAAGTACTGCAAGCAGTGAATGGGGCAAGGATGATGTCTTTCTTAGATGGTTTCTTGGGCTATAACCAAGTTTTAATTGATAAAGATGACAGATTAAAAAACACCTTCACTTGTAAATGGGGTAATTATGCATATAGGAGAATGCCTTTTGGTCTGATCAATGCAGGTGCCACTTTTCAGAGAGCCATGGACATTGCATTCCATGGGTTATCAGGTAAGTGCATTGTTGTGTATATGGACAATTTGACTGTGTATTCTAAAGATGCATCCACTCATGCTAAGTATCTCAGGAAAATACTCAAGCGATGTGAGAGAAATTGTGCAGCCGTTAAATGCCATGTTAAAGAAAGATGCGTAGATGGAGTGGACGCTTATGGCTAGGGCTGCATTTGAGGATATTAAGCAATCCATTTATGACGCCCCTGTTCTGGCAAGCCTAGACTACACAAAGCTATTTTATATTTACTCCTTCGCATCCTCTCATTCAGTCGCTGCTGCCTTGACACAAAAGGGTGAAAACAATGAAGAAAGACCCATTGCATTTATGAGCACACCTCTAAAGGATGCACAATTAAGATATCTGGATACTGAAAGACAAGAATTTGCATTAATGAGGGTTGTGAAGAAATTTAGACATTATATTTTGCGCAGCTAGGTCAAAGCCATAGTCCCTGACACAGTAGTAAAGACGCTGTTGATGCAGAACGAACCTAGAGAAAAGAGAGCCAAATGGATCACCACGCTGCAAGAGTTTGACATGGAAATCATTCCCATGAAGCTGGTCAGAGGGCAGGTGTTAGCGCAAACAATAGAAAACATAGACCTAGATTTGGTAAAAAAACAATATGTACTGAATTCCCAGGATGCATCAGACTGGTATGGCGATTTAAACGCTTTTCTAATAGCTAGAAAGTACCCAAATAAAATGAAAGCTTCTCAGAGGAGAGCTTTGAAGAGTAAAGCACAAAAATATATGGTACAAGGAGTTCTTCTATTCAGGAAGAACCATGATGGAATTTATTTGAGATGTCTAAATAGAGCTAAGGCGGATAAAGTGTTGATAGAACTGCATGACAAGTACGAAACAGGTCATGGTTCCCATCTAGCTACAACACACAAAATATTGAGGGCAGGCTACTACTGGCCCACGATGTTCAAAGACACAGAGAGTCACATTAAAAGTTGCCACACCTATCAGACTGCAGTAGATAAGGGAAGGAATCAGGCCAATCCATTACAACCTGTGATTGAATCAAAACCATTTGCACAGTGGGGCCTAGATTTCATTGGAGTCATCAATTCTCCATCTTCTATAGGACACAAGTTCATACTGACAATGACTAACTATTGTATAAGGTGGATTGAGGCCACATGCTACAAATTCTCCACAACTGAGGTAGTTATCAAGTTTCTTGAAGAAAACATCATCACCAGGTTTGGAACTCCCTATTCATTGGTATGTGACAACGGCCCTGCTTTCTCTTCTTTAAAGTTTTCTAAATAGGCATTTGAATATGGGATTGTTTTAAAGTTTTCTTCAAATTATTACCCTCAAGGTAATGGATTAGCTAAGTCTACGAACAAGATTTTATTAGATATAATCAAGAAGCTAATTGCAAAGAGTCCTAGAAAGTGGAATACCTTGTTAAAATATGCATTATGGGTAGATAGGACCAAGTTCAAAACAGCCTTAGGCAGTGCACCTTATCATTTAGTTTATGGGACGGATCCCATACTTCCAGTAAATCTAAGAATACCAATCTAGAAGTTTGCCAATAATTTTTTTAGGCTTTGATAATCATAGGGAAGCCAGGATAGTACAAATGCTACAATTAGATGAGAAAAGAGGTCAAGCCATCAAAAAATTTGCCAAACACCAAGCAGTAGTAAAGAGGTGGTTTGATAAGAGGGCAAGAGTCAAGACATTTAGGATATCAGACTTAGTGCTGTGCTGGGACAAAGCACATGAAAAGAAAGGGAGCCATGGAAAATTTGATAAACTATGGTTAGGCCCATTGCAAGTCTCAGAAATAATAGGAGACAACACATTTAGACTCAAGACCTTGACAGGGGAAGATGTGCCATTACCAGTTAATGGCCAACATTTGAAACACTATTTCCAGGCTTAAGGTAAAGGGTAGTCCATTTTTGTGTAATATAGTGTGTGTAGTGTACAATTTTCTTTGCTTTGTTTTCTATTTTCTTTTGTTGTTTCTTTCTATTTGTTGTTTTGTTTTTGTTCTTTTGTTTGTACAGTTTTCTTTTTCTTTGTTTTATTTTTCTTGTACAGTCCGTTTGTTTGTTGTCCCCTCAGTAGGGATCTTTGTTTTACTTTAGAGTATTAAGGAGCAAACTAACAACCATTGAAAACAATATAAAATTCAGAATGTTCAAGTTAATCATTTGCAATTTATGCATAACTTGTTGTGACTATCATGAATGTAGAGAGTTGTTTAGCTTCTGAAGTTTAGTATTCAATAATAGTGATTAGGAATTCGAGGAAGGTTTCTCATGATGACACACCTAAAATCCTTGGGTTTGTTGAACCTACCAGTGTAGATATTAGGTTAAAAATCTGAGGTCACCCTTGCTACCATTACAATTCTCAGCTTAATTTAAGCAAGTGCTCACTCCTTGCATCATAAAGTTACAAATTACTATATCTCGTGAAATTTTTATCAAGCATCAAAATCGATAAAAATAAATAAATAATAAATAAATAAATAAAGCGAATTATACTAAAAATCTAGATTAAGCCATCTAAGTAACTCCACCGGGGCTATAGACACTTGCTGGCAGTGGGGCTCTACTTAGGAGAAGTGTAACGATAACCTTGCCGGGGCTATAGACGCTCACTAGTAGCAAGGCTCTATCCGGTTGGCTATGAGGGAATATCCTCACCTACGTAGGCTAATATCAGTCACTGGTTTGTTCAACTAATCTTCAAGATGAGAAAAATTAATCACGTGCACACACTCGAACTAAAAATGAAAATTCATGCACCCTTATTGAATACTTTAGGTCTCAAGTTGAATAATAATTTACAGGAAGGATAGTTGGGAGTTATAGATTTATTTCATTTAGTTTTCTCAAATACTTTGAATTTAATTGTTTTGTTTGGTTGCTAGTTGTTGTAATGTTCACAACACGGCCCATTTTACTCCTTAGCAAAATGAGGACCCCTGCCGTCGCTTTGCTTTTTTGCTTCTGTTTTGTTTTGCTTGGTGGTAAAGGGAAAAGAGGGTTAAAGTTGCAAACTTTGTTAAAAATAGAGAAAAAATGCATTTTTCAATACCAGTGCATGATATGGTTGGATTCCTTGTGAAAAATGAGCTAAGTTTGCTTTTTGAACCATCTTAAAATTTGCCATATTTTGCAAGTTATGATCATTTTAGTAAAATGTACATCCAGGTTTGCATATCGCTTTACATATACAAGGTCATTTGTATATGCAAAGGGTTTTGTTTTTTTACTTAGTCGCATTTGCCTTTTGAAATCGGGTTGCATTGCATTTGATTTTGTATGTTAGGTCTCTTGTATGTCGCTCACATAATGAGTCACAAAATGGGTCTTGTATGTCAGATTTGCATACAAGACCGATTGTATACTCTTTTTTTCCTTGTATGCATTTGGTTAAGGTTTTTGAAATATACATACAAGATGGACCCGAAGTGGTTTTAGGTTAAAATGAATTGATGTTTCAGATCCGCTTTGTATCTCATGTTTGTATGTTTGGCAGGTAGAATATACGGGGCACTTTATACATGGTGGACTCGAAAAGGTTATTAAACGGTGTTAAATCGTTGTATCTTCGCAGGCTTGTATATTTCGGTGGTATGCATTGCAAATATACATCGCGCAGACTTGAAGTTTATTAAAAGTGGTTAATTCATTGCATGTATCCGTGATGTATATATCTTACATACACTGCCAAGATACAAACACTTTATGCATTCGACGGACCCGAAGGGAGTTATGAAAATTGACTAATTCCTTGTACATTTCAGACTTGTATATTTAAACATTCAAAGCAAACATACATTGAAATATACAAGGGGCAGAATCGAAATAGCTATAGAATAACATTAAATCATTGTATATTTGGCGCAATGTATATTTCATACATACACTATGACATACAACGAAATATGCATCGCACAGAATCCAAAGGATTACGAAAAAGAGTTAATTCGTTGTATATTCTGTGGCTTGTATGTTTCAGTACATACATCGCTGGTGTACACTGCGACATGCAAACCGCGAAATCGAAGGCATATTTAAATCCGATTAAATGGATGTATAATGTCCGGCTTGTATATTGGAAGATACATGGGAAATTAAACATGTGATATACAAGAAAATGGGCGGGAGAACAAAGCGATGGAATTTTTTGAAGCATTTTGAGGCCGATTGCATATTTCTAGTCAACGATGGTTGACCCGACCTGTTTAACATTGAATATGCATTTTGGATCTGCATTTTTCATAGATTTAGGGCCCGATTGATGCGTTCACACAGTCGCGACTAGATTTGGCAGTTTTTTTTTTTTTTTTGCAGGTTTATTAAATGATGATACTTATTGCTTATCCGTTTTTGCATGTTTGCAGTTGAGCAGGAGTTGAAACTTAATGGCGGTGACATCATAGAGGAGGAAATCCGATTTCAAGAGCAAAGGAAGATAAGGATGAAGAGCGAGGAAGTGAAGGGTCTTCATTGATGAGGACAAAATGCAGATGGAGATATTATTGCAGCAGACCACAGAAGTTAATATTAAGCTGCTAGGGTTAACAAAATGGCATATTTCGCCTAGATTTGATGTATGCTCAGAGATATTTCTGGGGACTTGTTCTCCAGCATTTATTGTTGTAACCAGAGGTTTGAACAATTGCTTACCCAGGAGTTTTAAGCTGTATTGAGGATAGTAGAAGTATATATATTGTGCCTTGGAACACTGTAATAGGGTAACAGAGGCATTTTTTAGAATAGAGGGGACCTTTTTTAGTTTAAAAGTAGAAGAAGGAGGTCGCCTGTGTCTGCAACAAGGAGCGTGTGGAACATCCCGCCTCCTTGCTGTATCTGTAAAGCTTGTAAGCTTTCTGTAATTTGGTCAATGAAGCTAAGAGTCATTTAGACATTGTAAATCTTATGTGACTGTCTGTTTCTAATACAATTGAATCTGGAATTTTGTATCTATCTTCTAAGGGTTTTCTTGCTCTTCATTATGTTTGAAACATTTTCTCTTAGAGCTTGCAATCTTAAGTGTATTTTTGTGAAAATGCTCAGAACTTACACTTAAGGTTTTGTCTATGGATTTGATCAAATTGTTGTATGATTTACAAAGTGCATAACAAAACAATTAGATCCTTCGGTAGAATGAATGAAGTTTAGTTTAAATCTTTCTAACTTTTCCCAACCCATCTGAAAATACTTAACTTAAAACGTAGAAATTTAAAGGAAATTGTCTCATATTTGAAAGAGCATGCATAACAGAGTTGAAAGTAGATAGTTTTCATAAATATTTAAGAGGAGAAAGCTGCAATAATTCAAGAGGATCATTTAAAGCTTTGCAGCACAGTAACACTTTTATGCAAAAGGAGAGTGAACAATACACTAAAATTTATAATCTTTTTTGCATAAGTTTGAATCCAGTTAACCAACAGGAAACCCTAAACTACGTAAGGCCCCTTGAACATTACAGCTTCACATTGACCAACTGAATTTGCCCAATAGGTCAAGACCTAACCATATTAAACTTGGGATTAAGTGAATCTTAACCGATTCCTTCATATCTTTCAAGTCAGTTTTGGTTCATTTATGTGAATTTTAAACTATTGTTATGACTGTCTCAAAACAATCATCAACAATACTGTCTACCAACAACATTTGTCATGTTTTGCAAAATACTGTTCTCACATAGTTTTCAGTGCATATTATCTTAGGAACATCATATCATATCATTATGCATCTTGAGAAGCATCTTGAAACATAAACCATCTTGAAAAACTTGAAACAAGCAACACTAGTAGAGGTAAGCATGCATATCCATTATCTTCTCACTGTTAATTGCTCCATCAACCTTGTCATTACATAGTATTGTCATTCAAATTAATACTTACAAGGATATTAGCTGACATTATCAAAAGATCACTATCACCAGGCAGTAATCTACTGCCATTGTTACAACTGTGCAAGAAAAGTAAGAATGAAACACTCTCTTTGAACACTTTTAGCAATCTATGTGACCATAGCACTGCTACATTAGCCAAAATCACTATAATCCCAATCAACCACTATTAGGAACAGAACGAGCATGAAGTGCTTGTCACATGAAATCCAAAACTGACATAAAAGGATCACAAAACTACACTTAAAGTCTGTTACATCTCACAAAGTCTGCACTTATACTATAATCAAGGATTATTGTCATCAACCACAAAGGTCTGGTGCCATTATCAACAAGGTCAGATTCTCCATAGCCTGACCAAACACAAACTGTCATGTCTTCTATATGATAAACCTTTGCACAAATTGGAATGCTTTATCATTGCTCTAATATTGCAGACATAATATATGCACACAACTTGCCACATGAAAGCATAATCAAAACCATGTCATCATCAAACTGATGAAGTATTGAAAGCATATAGGAAGCATCAACATAAAACATGAGAGTACTTACTCGGATGCATGATTATAAAATGGAAAGTAAACCGCTAACACCATAAATGAGAATAATTGAATCAAACTTAAAACTGCCTTGCCAAATATGAAAAAAAAACTTACACTTGCCTTCAACTCCTAATGATGCCAAACTGCCAATAAAAAGCAAGAAACTCGGTCCACATGTAGGGGAAGTCGCGCAGGCAAAAAAATTCCCGACAGGAACGGGTACCCTTTTTCAAAGAAATAGGTACTCGTTTAGGAACAGGCACCTGAAGCTAAATGGGTACCCAAGCCTAAATGGGTACCCGTTATATAATAGATATAAAAGAAATGGGTACCCATTATAAAACGGGTACCTATTCTTAAACAAAACGGGTACTCGTTATATAACGGGTACCCGTTTTGTTTATAAACGGGTACCCGTTCTATGAATTTTGAAATCACCGACTGCTTTTTCCCTCCCCTTTGCTTGGGTTTTAGGCTCAAGATAGGCATGGTTAGCTGACCTTGAGCCTTGGACCTGCAAGATTTTTTATAAGTATAGAACAAGAGGAAAGACTGAGTTTACCTATATGGTTGACGACCTTTTTTCTAAATTTTTTTACAAAATAAAAACCCATTATAGATGACAGTGTCTAGTTTTCAAATATATAATTTTTTTTGTTATTGGACATGTTTTTCTATTTATTATTTAATTTATGAGCAAACTGGTCCAAAAACTTGAAATGACAGGTGTTTGCATTTTTTTAATAACTTTTAATTTATCTATATATATATATATATATATATTTTAAAAATTATGTCATCAATCTACACATCATTCTTTACACAATGAAAAAAATAATTAATTTTATGATTTTTTTTGCTCAAATTATGTTGGCCGTACACAGGGGGTTTTCAAAAGTAGCAATTAGGCCTAATAAAAAATCAATAAAAAAAAATTATTTAAAAAAAATTATAAAAAAATATCCTCATCAAACTTCACTATACTAAACATCTTTTCCCAAAAGGATTTTGAAAAATAATTTTATTTAGGTCAAATTATGTTGGCCGTACATGTGCATGGTATGGTTAAAAAAAAGTGACTTTTAAACAGTGGTTTTTAGAAATGCCTATTGAAATCAATTTGTATCATCTGGGTATTGAAATAAATTATATATTTGGAAACTAGAATCCAAGTACTACATTTTATATTTAGTGACTTTTTTAAAGATTCCATATCTAAGTGCTTCAAATTTTAAGGTCAAATGTGACAAATTCTGAAAATCAAGGAAAACACTTCCACTTTTTGGCCAAAAAGTGGACCCAACTTCTTGCACTGAAAATGCCAGCACCAACAATAAGCATGAAGAGATGCAGAAGATCACTGTCAGATGTTGTAAGATCTATCATCAACAATTGTTCTTATTCAAGAATCAAGTCTGTTCACTGAACAATGATAGGGATCACTTTCAACCATCAAAGAGTATTGTCAAGCCAATTGTTCTATCACAATAACTTGTTTCACCTTCACATCATTGCCAAAGAAAAATACCTCATGCCGATCTTTCAAGCACTTTGTGATGTCTCTTGTGCAACATGCACAATATTAGGGTTTTGTTTTCTTCTTCAAACCTTTAAGGGCTCTTTCCTTTGCTTAATCAGATCATCTATTTTCTTATTGTTTCCAGATGATTTCTTCAACTTACTTCTACAATGCCATGATTTATGTCCAACACTATTGCACCTGTAACATAACATATTATAGTTTTGATCAAGAGGAGAATAGTTTCTTCTAGAGTCATACCTTGCATTTCTCCAACAGTTTCTTGCAAAATGACCAACTTTATTGCAGTTATAACAAACATTATTGTTGTTTTGTTTTGACCAGCTATAAGAATTTTTCTTTTCATGCCACCCAAAACCATTTCTTTTACAATCTATGGCCCTATGACCATAAGCATTACATGCATAGAAATAACCATGAAATTGAGAATAGTTAAACCTGACCAAATGATATTGCCTGATAAATGAAGGTCTTGAAAAACTGTTAGTTCTTTTTCTCCCAATATCAATAGTTTTATCCTTTGCTTTCTTGTCGTCATCAAAAATAGCAAAATGATAATTTAGATCTATCTTCTGCCTAGGAGTCTGCCTAGCCTTGAAATTCTTCCTATCTGTTGTTGCAAAAACTATTTCCCTTTTAACTTCATCTTTAACACTAGAGCTTTCCCCTTTTTCATATCCTAAACCAACATGATCCTTGTAATTTTTCTGACTACTCAATATTTCATTCAAACATTCAGTACTCTTGTCAAATTGAATATTCTTGTGAAGTTTAGAAGAAGCCTTTTCTAAATCCTTTCTTAAAGAGATTATTTCTGCCTCTAACTTCAGACATTCTATTCTTTTTACTTCACAATCAGATTTAGTCATATCTATTATTATTTTGGCTTCCTCAATCTCAATTTTTAAACTAACAATCAATTTATCAGATTCATTAACATGACTTTTTATTTCTGCAATCTGATTTCTGGCATTTTCAAACTCTAAAGAACTTTTTCAAAATCTGAACATACCTTGTCCTTGGATTCTTTTTCTTTTTGAAGCTGGTCTTTTAGTCTCCTATTTTCTTCATTAAGTTGTTTGATTGTATCTAGGGAACACATAAGTTCTCCTTCAATATCAACTCCATAATCTTCTTCATCCTCAAATAAATCTCTTTCTTCATCTGATTCATTCATATTTACCACAAATTCATCTAGTTCAGTATTACACATCTCTTCTTCTACAAGATTGTTCTTGTTATCACTTATTGACTCAACTGATAAAAACTTTTCCTGAGGCAAGACTACATTTGACTTGACATCGGTGTTTTTCTTTTGACTTCTGTTTCTTTTACACTTACCCATGATGACTACTCCATGACCAGGAATCCCCTAAGTTGGTTAAACTTAAAAATAGGGGTTTGGCTCTGATACCACTTGTTGGAGTACAATACCACTGAGAGAGGGGGTGAATCAGTGGTATACAAATTTTAACAAGACTTAGTGACCTTAAAATCTGTATTTCAAAACTTTGATACAAAAACAATTCCCATTGACTGTAGATGACATCATGAAAGATTTGGACAGCTAAAACTAATTGATCAAAGTCAAGAATGCATTAACTGAATGCAAGGACTGAAAATAATGACTCATTATCATAAATCTTAACACAGAGACTAACTCTGAAACACATACAGTATCATTGTTTCAGACAGTGATATGAGACAAGTATGTGTTCATATAGATCAAAGTAAATTAAATGACTTTAAAACAAATGACACATGATAATAAAATAAACATGAGAATCAAACTCATCAATGACAATCCATAACATAGATATTGTCCAGAGTGGAAAACCCTCAGGGGCATAAAAACCACTCAAAAAAGTGCCTCACTGGCTTAATAAAAGAATCTCACTTATTACAGGCCTCAGTGGCTATTAATTCAAGCCTCACTGGCTACAGTTGCCTCACTGGCAAAGGTCATTTCTTGTCTCACTGACTTGACCTTTCAATACATGCTTCAATCATGAAGAAAAACAAATACAGAGGGATACTCTGTTTTGCTTTGATCCAGACTAATATAACATCAACAATGCATGTACAAATTTTGCACACTCTACATCATTCACATTATATCAGGTGTATACACAACCATTTACAATTTCTGTTCAATGCCTTTTTTATATAATATCTTCCTCTTCTAATAAAACAGTTTGAAGAGATAATAGATTCCATAAAATTGTTTCAGGTAATAACTAAATATTAAACCACAGTTTAGGGTCGAACTAACCCTTCCAGTTATAATTGTCATGTTATCCATAACTGCCATGTGGTTAAGAAAAGAAGTAAACAATGTGTCACTACTGCCTCAAGATGTCATTATCATTTGTGCATCACATAACCATGATTAAGTGTTCAACTCAAGTGGCAACACTTAACAACAGTTAGGTGATCACCAAAACCCCTTAATATTGTCCATAAAAGAAATCATAGTTATCATGAACTGAAACATGTTTAATGCCTTTCCTCAAAGAAACTGAAAATATAACCTTTTCCACTATTGATAAAACAATATAGTGCCACCGAATCATGGTTCTGACAGAATCATAACAAATATAATCTAGCTATAAAATTGTCACAAGATTTGTGACCCCGTGCCCTAGCAATGGGTAATAGTTTGACCAAAAATAATAAACCCAAGTGTGGTTGCTAGGATAAATCCTTATGGAACAATTTTTGAATGTAGACAATAAAGAAACCATAGTAAAAACCTTTCTCAAGATAGTTCCGAACAACCCCCAAAACACTCATAGTGTGCCCTAGAGATAGGGCTCGAAGACACAAAATAATGAACCCACAGATAGAAATGTAACTATGAAACACCACAATGGATAAGACAAGACCAAATCGACATGACATGTAACCATAAAACGAAAAGACAAATGCCATTGACATGAGTATTAGACTTAGGGTTTTACCAGAATGATATTACTGCTTAAGAAGCATCACTATAAAGTCAGAACCACTTTGAATGCTTTGAAGATAACTGTCATGAGAAACCTGAAACCATTTTATGCCAAGACCAACCATCAATCACCTCCTTCTCCAAGTTTCATCGAGCCCTATGTCGGCTATGAGATCAAAATCGTGTTGTTTGCAAAGTGATAACATTTAGGACAGCACAATCATTATGTCGGTGTCTTCAATAACTTTTACCTTTGCAAGTCAAAAAAAAACATTATTGTGTCAATGTTAAACCTTATAATATCCTTGGTTCTCAATGCTACTAAAAATACATGACATTCAAGAAATATATGTCGGTGTTGAAAAAACATAGCTCTTATTCATATGAGTATAAGGCTCATCATAATGCCATGTCCTTGTAAAATAAAAAATAGACAATCATATATGCCTTGACCGGTACTGTTGGTATGCCCTGGATAGGCCAGTCACAAAGAGTGACTTATTCGAGCTTATCACCTGCACTTTGCTTTAGAAACCTTCTCAGCCAGTTAACCCTTCCTAGGACTTAAGACATATGAAGACCTTGTAGTGATGTAAGGAGAGACTAAAAACAAATGTCTTCATTACTAAATGTCATGCACCATGATATCAATCTCATAAAACCATCAACCAATAGAAACATCTGGAGTACCAATGCCAAGAGAAATCAAGTTACCAACACTAATCACTGAAGCAGTACCAATGTGTCAAACCAACAATAGTGTGATGCTGTGTCAGCCATGTGTCAATACGATACCATAACAACCATGTGTCAATACCACTAACTTGGAAGCATATGCCAGCATGTACCAAACAACTGTATCAAACATGATCAAGTTGTGGATTGTCATCAGGGACAAACAACCGAGGGTGAAGTCAATAGAGACTTGATAGGGGAATGGCAACTTGATAGGGGAATGGCAATGGTAGATGAATCAATGCCCCATGGGCTGAGGCTTGTGATCGAAGACTAAAGCTGCTTGATCAGAGAAGGACTATTACTGTCTAAGATGGTTGGATGAGCAGCCGACTTCGTCTGTGGTGTATGTTTCAGTCGGCAGTGAATGTTTTATTTCTATGGGTGCTGTGTTTCACTTGCTTTTTGGACCAAGAGAAATGGATGACATTAGCGTTGTTGCTAGAGGGCTTCGAGTCTCCCACGTAGGAGAGAGGTCTTGTTTACACCACGTGAGCACTCTGTCAACAGGGGATTAAGGACTTCAACCATTGAAAACTTATGTTAATTGTACAACTATATGCAATCTTTTTTTGGAAAAGATATCCTAAACACAGTGATTAATCTGAAAGCTGCAAGTAATATCATTTTTTGTTGGCCCACAATTTTGTATTTGCTGGAATGCCACCCAACACCAGGTTTTCTTTCCTCCTCCATGAAAGGAGAAAGTAGATGTTTTGCTTCTCCTCCTCCCATCGTTTTCTTCATGTAAGAAATGAGATCATCCACGAACTCTCGCAGCGGCTTCAGAGCCCTTCAAACTAGATGAAACTTTGATTAAAGTTGGAGCATTCGTTTCCGCTAGAGTTACCTTCCCAGCCGGCTCTGGCGCAAAAAAGATCATACTCTGCCATGACTTATACAAGCCAAGATGTGTGCACAATAATGCAATATGGATGAAACTATGGTGTCCGTGTAATTGCAGAAATTGACACTCCAAGTGTGTATATTTAATTGGTTCTTTCTTAACTTCTTTTCAATTTCCCTCTTCAGTTAAATCGATCTTACACATATTCAAATGACTTAATGGTTTCAGTGCATATGTTGTCATGGGCCAAGACCTATCTACATATTATTATGTGCACGGAAATGTTCTGGTGGAAGCCCGACAACACCTGGAACGACTGAACGGCCTCAGAGCCTGCATCCGGCCATCTCAATCCTCTTCACCCCAACACATACAACGCCATCAAGAATGTTGTAAACGATGTGGTGTCCATGTTCCGGGATCATTTCTATCACGGTGGCAACCATGAAATCATCCCTGGCTGTTGGAAGGCAAAAGCCCAGATCAAAAAAATCCAAGCCCAGGGAGGAACACTCAGCGAAGTGCTCAAGAAATTTGTGAACAGAACCCACCCTTACATGACTACGCATGATGGGCTAGGCTTAAACAACACACTAAGCTTTGACTTGCTTAGGTGGCTGGTGGGCCCTTTTTCTATTGACACATTAACAAAATAGAGTAAGAGAAAGGGCCCGCCAGCCATGTAAAAAAGTCAAAGTTTAGTGTGTGCTGTTTAAGCCCAGCGCACATGACTTGGAACAAAGGCCCTAATAATACAAATCTCATTATTGTTCTACAGTCAAACCTCAATTTTGGCCAATAAAAATAACACAAATATTCACTAGTTTTTATTGTGAATGAGGTGTAAATTTGTTATTGACTGTTTGACCATTGAAGTGGACGATATCTAAATAGAGTGGATTTACCCATACTAATGAAGATTACTAGTGGAATATTCTTTTTTGGTGCTAGAATATCTTAAAAAGTACATGAATTCAAAATCAAAGTTTCCTCATACTATTCCTATCATGAAAACACAACTTACAAGAATTTGTTTCAATTTTCCATATTGCAATGTTAAAATAATCAATCATTTTTCATCTATATGTGTACATTCAACTGTGCTCTACCATCTTTTTATTTTCTTTTTAAAAAAAGTCAAGTAGAAACAAGAACCACTTATCATCTATTTGAATTTTGTTTATCAATATTTGTAGAAGCACAATTACAAAACATTTTACACCATTATGTTCTAATAAAAAACATTGCTTTATGTTTATAAACTATACTCGTTTACAATGCATCGTTCGACAAATACATATACAAACAAAAACAAACGATAGGTACTAGCCACTACGTGGTACTTGTTTACATTAATATGTGACTATTGGATTGATAATAATTTGATAATTTATAATAATTAAATGTAAGAATTTAAATAGAAAATAATGAATTTGATTGGATAATTGATAAGTATATAAGGATTAATGTAGATGCTAAAATTTGATTTACCTTATAATCTAGAATAGTATATGTCTTTCTGATATTCACCTTCGAAGCATTAATTTATGTTTACTCTACAAGGATGAGTCTAGGGATCAGGGACAAGTTCACAACTATTGATATGTCTTGCACCTCAAAACTTGTACTGTGAAATATGTGTGATGTTGACTTGTCTTCCTTTCTTGATACATGAGGGCTTGTGCTATTTAAGAATACCTTTATAGGGTTTTCGTTGTGTCACAAGGGGATGCATTCTCCTAGGTCAACCTATAGAAAAGTGTCAACGAAATCGAAAACAATAATCTTCATTTATGCATATGCTCCTTGGAATGCTCATGTAGATCTAAATTCCTTTTAATGTTCCAATTGAAGTGTGCAATGCAGATGATATGTTTTGGAATGTTTTAAGTTATTCCCATGAGTGAATGAATGCATTGAATGTCTTTAAATATAAGGACATAGCAACACATCATGTAAATTTATGTTTAATTAGCCCTAAATGGGAAGGGTATAGTCATGAGTTGACCAAATTTGAATTCAAGAAGCATGAGTCTACAATGACAAAGATGTCCCTACCACCATGTACTTGTCATAAAACATGAAAGAGGCTAAATCAAAGTGGTTAACATGTGGATGGGAATGTGTGTGAATAGGGTAAGTGCACAAAGATAAGGGACCAAAATGGGGTCTTAAGATGCCACTTTTTTTTTGAAATCAGGAAACATTGATGTTGGATGAGAAATTGAAGATAGCTACACTCAAAAGTTGATGATGGAACAAAAACAAGAGTTGTAGTGCTCTGAATCTAGTTTCTACACTACTAAGTTTTTCTAAAAACAGTTGAGATTAAGGGGTTCAAAAAGGGGGAGCACACAAATTGGTCATGTTTTTCTCAAAAAAACATAACATAGCATTTGGTGTGCTCCCCCTAAAATGTTAACTTATTTTTAATATTTCAATAATCGCTCCAGTGAGAAATTAGCTAACACCATGTAGTCTATCCCTGATTTTTTCTAATAATTTTTTAATGAATAATTGATTTTTTAGTAATTTTGAAAGTGGACACATCTTGGAAAACATAAATTTGAGCCTACTCCCCCCTAAAATGTTTGAAAACTAATCGAAGATCAAAATTTCTTTTCAATATGTGTAGAATGGAGTCTAGTTTCTAAAAATGTAACTTATATTTCAAATTTTGATGAACGGTTAAAAAAAAGTCAAAAATACTAGACATTAGTTTTTGACAAAAAATGGACACACTAACAAAAAAAATTCAAGATGAAACATTAAATGTACTCAAAATGTGAAAAGAATTATATGGTTAGAAATCTAATAGAGAGTTTAAGATTATGGTGGTATTTTTTTGAGTTTTCATTGAAAAAAGTGCCATCCTAATGGGGAGCATGCTTCAGATTATCTCCAGATTTTGCTAAAAACTGATAAAAACACATCAAAGAAAGCTAAGCATAACGCGAGTGCATTATAATGCACTCACGTTATGTGAAATCAATAACACGAGCACGTTATAACGTGCTCACATTATGCAGAGCATAACTAGCAATACACATGCCAATTGCATTTGCTTGAAAGTTTATAAAGCCTTTTCAACAAATCCATTATTTGCATATCTTGCAATCATTGCATTCCATTATAGAACATCTCTTTGAGGTGTTACATCATACAAGTGACATGCCTTGTCTATGCTTCCACACTTTACATACATGTCTACAAGGGTAGCTGCACTTCCTATCGTCTCTCTCACTCTCTATTTTCCTCCCCTCTCTATGTACTACCCTCTCTCTAAGTCTCTGCTTCCCTCCCCTCTCTACCTCCTACCTTCTCTCTCACTCTCTTCTTCCCTCCCCTCTCTACCTTCTACCCTCTCTCTCACTCTCTACTTCCATCCCCTATCTACCTCCTACCCTCTTTCTGAGTCTTTTCTTCCCTCGCCTCTCTACATCCTACCTTCTCTCTCACTCTCTTCTTCCCCCTCTCTCTCATTTTCTACTTCCCTCCCCTGTCTACCTCCTAGGTCCTCTCTCTCAGTCTCTGCTTCCCTCCCCTGTCTACCTTCTACCCTCTCTCTCTTCTTCCTTCCCCTGTCTACCTCCTACAGTCCTCTCCCACTCTCTACTTCCCTCCCATCTCTACCTCCTATCCTCTCTCTCTACTTCCCTCCCCTCTCTAACTCTCCTCATCATTCTTCCCATCTAATGAAATTTCATAAATTATCTTGTTTCCATTTCATCATCCCAATTTATATCATCATCCCTCTTTGCATGTCCTAGTTTTCTTGTTTCCATATTCTTTGTCAACATGCGAGAGGAGAGGGAGATAGAGGGAGAGATGATGGAGATGGATGGAGAGAGTGGGGAGAGATAGGGTGATAGAGAGAGAGAGAGTCCTAGTTTTCTTGTTTTGGAGAGAGAGAGAGAGAGAGGGTTGGTTAGGTTTATGAGTTTAGGGTTGCTTAAGTTTAGGGTTGCTCGAGTTTATGGTTTAGGGGTTAGATTTTAGGGTTTAGGGGTTTTGGGAGAGAGAGAGGTTTAGGGTTGCTAAGGTTTAGGGGTTAGACTTGAAGGGGAATTATTTCATAATTTCCCTCCAATCCTCCTAATTCTAATACATTATTCCACCCATCTCTAATCCATCAATCCCTATCATCCATCCACTATATAACTCACTATCTAATCCACCATCAAACATTCTAAGCTCTAATCCATCAACCCATGAATTCTTGAAAAATTTTCTCCAAAGAGTCTTTACAAAATCCAAAAATAAAAGAAAATATATGTAGCCATTCAAATCCAATGATCCAATTTCATCCTCCTCTAACACTCCCAATCCTAATCCATCCAAGCCTCCTATATCCATTCACTTGATCCTAATCCTAACCCCACAACATCTTCCATCATTATCCATCAACTATATGCACATCCTAGTCCATCAACCCATGAATCCATGAAGGATGTGACCCAAGGACTATTAGCAAGGAATCTAAGAACATCATGTACTCAAATTCCTATCCTTGAGCCTAAAAAAGAACCTCCTAATAACATGTATACCACTCCAACACCATTATCCACTCCTATGTCTATCCATTTCATTGAAGAGTCTCCTACCATAAGTCCAAGTCAAACCCCATCATGTAGCCATGTTGTCAAACATCCAAAGATTATTGATCCTGGATCCAAGAACCCATCACATCCATCTAAGAAACCCAATAGCTATACATTAAGAGCCTAGTCCAAATAATGTGGAAACACCAACCACCCATCCTAATCAAAATCCAAACATCCCATCTAATCCCATCTCGGTTCCCTTACCATCTCATGGTTAACCCCTCTATACATCAATCTCATAATTAATCCTCCAACATCTCCTAGTGAACCCCCATCACCACCTCTTACTCCCCAACTCAATGAATATCAATGCATCCCCACTTACATTATCCATATCTAATATCATGCTATCCATGCCTACCCTCCCTGTGATCAAGATTTTATCTATGATTAAGATCTTATCTAGGAGCAAGTAACCCACATCACTTCTATCCATCATCCCATTAGCCCTATCTATCATCCCATGCTAGTCCTATTCATTATCCATCAATATGATCCCATGATGAGACACTTGTTCCCCAAGAAAACATAGACAATCAAACAAATAACTTAGATCCTATCAAATCACATCCCAATGCCTATGATGATTTAATCAAGATCCAAGAATTCTACATCCATTTCCCATTGATCCTCCATCATCCCCTATCGAACTATATGTATAGGTGTTTATCTTGGTTGCTTGATTTTAGGGTTTAGGGGTCAAGGGTGTTATTTGAGGTTTACATGAGTTTAGGGATGCTCAAGTAAATAGGGTTTAGGGTTTAGGGGAATTATTTAGGATTTAGGGGTTTAGGGATGCTCGAGTTTAGGGTTTAGGGTTTAGGGGTTAGGGGTTTAGGGTTGCTTGAGTTTAGGGGTTAGGGTTTAGGGTTTAGAGAGAGATAGAGCGAGGAGACCAATAGAGATTGGGAGAGATAGGGAGATAGAGGTTTAGGGTTGCTTCCAGGTTTTATGGTTTAGGGATTCTGGGTTTAGGGTTGCTCATTTTTAGGGTTTAGGGTTTAGGGGTTAGGTTTTAGAGATTTAAGTTTATAGTTTAGGTAGAGAGGAGAATAGGGAGACATAGAGGAGACTGAGCCTGGGAGAGATATCTTTGTCTTCTCTATCCCTCTCTCTAAATATACCTACCTCTCTATCTCTCTCTCCCTGTCTCTATATCTTGCTCTCTCTTTTGATCCCCTCTCTCTAACTCTTCCTTTCTATATCTCCCTCCCTCACTATCTCACTCCCCCTCTCTATCACTCTCCCAATCCCTCTACCTCAAATCTATCTCCCTATGTCTCTGGAAGTTGTATCTCTTGATCTCTTTCCCTATCTCTATCTCTTTGGACATATGGATCCCTATCTCTTAATCTATCCCTCGCTACCTCTCTCTCCTCCTCTCTATCTCTCTCTCCATCCCTCCACCTATTGAAATATCTCTCCCTATGTCTCTAGACATCTCTCCATCTCTTTCCCTATCTCTATCTATCCGCATAACCCTATCTCTTAATACATCCCTCTCTACCTCTCTCTGTATTTCCCTATCTATCTCTCCCTTGCTAGATCTATCTCCCTATATCTCCCCTCTCTCTCTATATATGTATCTCTATCTTTCTCCCTCTATAGACTCCTTTGTCTATCTCAATCCCCATCTCTTCCTCTCCCCATCTCTATCTCCACCTATCCCTCTATATCTCTCTATTTTCCCCTCTTTCTATATTTTTTCCTTTCTCTAACTCTATCTCTATCTCTCCATCTTTTTTTGGATGTCCCTGAGCTCTCTCCCTATCCATGTCCATGTCCCTCTCTATCTCTCCATGTCTCTCGATCCCTCTCTCTATATAGAATAGAGAAATAAAGAGAGAGAGAGAGAGAGAGAGAGAGAGACTCTCCCACATAGATACAAGGTTACATGTGTCCATCCTAGTATAAACAAGTTCTATTTCATGAACCACATGGATATTTGAGTCTAAGGATACTCTTGGACTGTCACTTGATTACCTATTTGATGCACTACATGCATAGTTACAATATATTTTATGTGAGAGCATGACATCCTAGACCATGATTTTAGCACCAACATTGAGAAGGTTATGATTTTTGCATGCATGAACCTTTATGTTTTCATGCTTCCTAGAGTGCGCTCGTGTTATAACATGAGCACATTATGGGAAGCATGAAAAATAGTAAAAAAACATGTGGGATCTGTGTTTTAGACCCCACATGACTGTTATTCCTTCTTTTCATGCAGTATATCAGACAAGAAAACACCTTTTATGTTGTTTGATTTATTGAGAATCATTTTTATATCAATCCACCACCTTTTTTGTTTTTTCAATGTACAAAAACTGATTTTGCATGTTTTTGAATAAAATTTGATCATTTAAACTAAAAGTTTCATGTTTCATGTTTGATATTGTTTCAAAGCTAATTACCATTGATGTATAGATTGAATTTGATGATATATGTTTGTTTTTTCCATAAATTTCACTAATCCTATCCTAGAATTATATAGAATTCATAATCAAACTTGCGAAAAAGAAGAATTTGAGGATTTTGAAGCCATATTTTGGAGAATTGGTCAACTACAATATCAAATTCTAAGGTGTGTTCAACTTATGTCCATTTTAATTCACGTATATATGTTCTTATGTTCTTTATGTCTTTATGCCTTTGTCTTTATGTTTTTATGTTCTTTATGTTCTAAGAAATAAATGTGTCTAGGTATATCAGTTAGTTCAGTCAAAGAGACTCCAAATTCCTCATGTTTCTACCTTGTTTCGGCCCTTCATGCCTTCATTTCACCTATTTTTAGCTATACAAGAGAAAAACAATATCAAATACTTCATAAAATAATTTTAGTGAACAATTTTTTGTCATACTCATAATCATGATCAATAGAGCCAAAATTGATTTTGGAACACTCTTAATTTTTGCCCTAGGATGATATAGAAGGATTTATTCCTTAATATGCATAATTCAATTCATTCAATAGAACCATTTAATGGCTTGAATCTTAGACTATCCTATGCCCCCTATTATAACAATCCTAGTTGTCTCTATTGATCATTTAGACATAATTGTTAGGTGTCCTTTTGATAACTTCTCCATGCATGTTTCATAGTATGAATTCTCTTGGAGAAGGTTGGAGGATTTCGAGACCTCTTTAGTGTCTTGGGCTAGGACATTCCTTATGCACCTATTCATGATGATTTGTATGCACATGACACAACAATATTTCAAAATTTCCTAATTGTCCTTTGTTAGCACATGATGGTGGTTACCTTGATTGACTATATACCTTTCAATACCCTAAATTACAAAGATTAGTTTAATGATTTTTATGATAGTCCTAGGTATGTCTCCAAATATTCATGTTTCTAAGATAGCTCTTGTTAATATCCACTTGTTTCTAGAACTTCTTAGACCTGCAAGAAATAATTCTGAGCATTATATTCATCGTAAATAAGTCACTTTAAGTCAATAGAAGCCAAAATACATCCATTTGCAATCATGGATTAGTTAAGGATAGCTAGGTGGTAAATTTGTTGCCATTGGCAACTTCACAAATTTCATATCTTATCTTGTCCTCCTTGGTTTTGTCCATGGATCTCCATCATTGTCTTCATGATTCATATAATTCATCATGTCATAGTGGCTTCATCATTCAATAATTATCTAATCACAATAACCCTAGATGGCTATTCCTAGGACTACTCTATGAATTGCACACTATGTATTTCAGCAATTTAGATTTCCTTCATGTGTGTTTCAATGATTTGCAGTGTTAGGACAATCGTATGTGAAACTTATTGAACATAATTAAACTCCATCACACCACCTCAAATGAAATCAAACTCAATCCAAATTTCATGAATATGACTATCCTTTTGAATAAATTAGTTATGGCATGGCAATCCTTTATGAGCACTTGGTCAATCTTCTTCAAAATTTCACCTTTTGTCTATTTTAAAAAATCTCTAAAATAATCCTCTTAGAACCTTACGAATAAAGTTATTATCATGTACATGAAGTGATCAACAGTAATGGTTGTCTCTAGAACTAGGTGTGATAGTCTTAGATAGTTAGGACTGTTATGACCGTCCTCATATCTGTGACTATCTTATTTGCATCTGAATATGACAGTCATGTCTCCATGTGATGAACTTGACTAGGATATCTTTCTGCAACACCCATCCTCACCTTCATTCTCATTGCAAATATCAACAACACTCCTGAGCAAGGCTTTTGTACCTATTCATGATTATCCTACTTGTGTTGGCTATGACAATAGATTGTCTCCTTCTTCATAGTGGCCTTTATGGCAATTTAGCTTATGCACATGATTATCTACTTGAGTTTGGCATTGCCATATTAATGAGCCTTGACTTCAATAATTGTCTCTTGATATCCCTTCTTCACCCTCTACACTAATCCAAAGCATGATTTTGTCACTACTATTCACAACATATTTCATGAGACTATAGATTCCTTTTTGCCATTGTTGTGACAATTAAGGCATGACTAGGGAGTAGCTGAATGGCATCTCTTCTTAATTAAGATAGTCTTCTTCCTTATTTCACAAGCTTGTAGGATCTCATGAGTCACTTGACCCATACTTCACTAGAATAATCTTGAGGTGTGGAGAGATTTATTCATAGATAGGGTATTGACAATTTGCTAAACAATTTCAAATGTTGCTTAGGACAGTCCAAATCATGGAATTTTGATAGGTTGCCTTTCACAATCAAATTTGAGATTGAGGCTATGGTTTTCTTCTAAATACCCTATATGAATCCCTCCCATGTACTAAAAACTAACTTCTTATTTACTCAAAATGGAAATTAGGATGCAAAATATACACAGTATTGCCATTGTTTTGGCAATCCCATATAGACAAGGTGTTGCAAGTCACTAGTAAAAAATTCCCATCACCCCCATCACAAAATCCTCTCATCCCCATAAAAATATCCCCTCATATCACTATCCTTGCACATACATCACTTAGGTCACTAAGGCAAGTTTAGAAGAAAATGTTATCACGTGCATAGTGGGCAACCATCAAATGAGAGATTTATTATATCGTTATTGGTCCATACTCATTATCCTTACTTGTGTGTGTGCTTCACAACTCATTGGTAGCCTTGCCAATCCATTAGAGTATGGATGGTTATGAAGATGTCCATTTTCAACTATTATGGAAGAGATATGCATAACTATCCCATCATTCTCAGTGATTTTGGTATGACAACCCTTTCCCTTACCTTCTAGTTGCCTTCATGATAATCCTTCTACAAAGTTTAACATCTTGTGAGACATGTTGGCTAATTATCTGATGCTAAATAGGCTCACCTTGGATAAATGTCTCATGACAATCATGAGAGTTAATGACAGTCATCTAGGGACTATCCTAAGGCTGTTGGTAATTCTTTATTGTAACATGATAACATGATCACATAAATACCTACCAAGTGTAATGATTATGACTAGCATCTTGATGATAGCATGTGTGAGTTTTAATCACATCATAATAGTCTATTAAACACTTAATACAATCTCCATCTTCATTTTGTAATAGGATTGGAGGTATATAGGATGCCATTCATAGCAGATTTGTTGACAGTCCCACGAGCCTTGTATAGTGGTTCTCATTTTAGAGCTTAGACAAATACTTTAATAGCATGCAATATGTTTAGTCCTCATAATGATTATGATGTAGAGAAGGAGTATAAAATGATCAAACACAATCAAACAACCACTCACAAGAACCCTTAGTCATTATCTATTGGCTTTCTTCTCAAACTACCATTGATCCTTGTAGCCTTTAAAAATTTTGGACATAACTTTTGGAGTAGACCTGGTATTCAAAAAGTGAGACCAGTTTGAGATACCCTTTTTGTCACTATGACACATATCACCATTCAACTAACCCCAACTATATTTTGAAATAACTTTACAAATTGGTTCATTACATAGAAAAGTTGTCATTGACAACATTGACAACAAATAGCAACTTTTACATCTTTTAACCAATTGACTCCAAACTTTCCACAATGACTCCAAATGATCATCCATGGCCCAAAATGACCTTATTCACATGAAACAACACAAAATAAGACAAAACTCAAAGTTTGAACATTTTGACCAAGAGGGTGCTCCTGCACTAGATTATCCTTACTAAGACAACATCTTGATGACATCCCAGAGCCACATTCCTCTTTTATTCATAATGATATTCTTCATAGTTAGGGTTTAATTAATTACCCATGCCCCATTTGAAACTACTCGCAAAGGGATTCATTCAAGTCATGATTTTTGTCTTCACACGTCTTCCTCTAGACTTTGGGACAATGGCTATAACTTTTTTCATAGGCCAAGAAAATGAACTACAGAATGATTTTTTAGAAGTTACGAACCTTATGCATGTCTAGGACACCCTGGGCATCATAAAAATGACATTTTATCAAATATACAATAGCCATGAACATGAAGAACAATTTTCTGATTTGGTTGAGAAAATGGGTATAAATCAAGCTAGTCTTTCACCACAAGGGGAGGTGCATGATATTTGTGCATTTGGATGAGTTCAAAAGTATTTTAGATACCTCCATGATATTTCCCTAGCCCAGGAAATGCTCACACATTAACATAAGAAAGAATTAGGGGAGTTTTCTCATGATCTTGATGTTGTCAATTCAAGGAATTTGAGTGCTTTTTGGGATAGTTTTTTGGTCTATCATATCTTTTAATGATTTTTGTCCTATTTATGATTCAAATTTGATCATGGTCTATCATATCTTAATAAACAAGGACAGCAATGAATTTCATGAAATTGGAGCTCCTAAATTGATGCAAATCACCAAACATGATAACTTATTTTGTATTTTTTCATTGTGACCATTATTCATTGTCATTATAAAGGTTCTAATTATCATTGTCTTATTCATCATGCTTAGGAAATGAGTAAAGACTCTAAGACCAGAAGAGCATGAAGCTGAGAATGAGAGAAAAAGAGAAAGAATGAGGCGAATTCAGAAAAGTAGGAAATTGTCAACCATACAAGAAGACATTCCACCATTGCCAATTGAAGAGGAACATGACACGTCTAATGAAGCTAAGAGAGAGATGGAATTGGTAGCACAAAGGGAATGAATGTAAAACCTCTGTGCAATGAGGAAAGTGAATCTCCAAGTTGGAGGCACTCCATTGTCCATAGGTCAAGTTGAAGGAACACCATCATTATCTTCTCAAATTGGAGACACTCCATCTTTCACAGGTGAAGTAGAAGGTACATCTGCATTTTCTTCTCAAGTTGGTGGCACACCATCATTCACACCTCAAGTTGAAGGTACATCATTTTCATCTTTTTCACCTCCAATTGAAGGTACATCATGTATCCCATCTCAAGTAAATATTGAAGAAATTCCTAATGTTGAGTCTACTTTACCAATTAAAACGCCTCCTAGAATTTTGCATAGGAAGCCTAACTTTCTAATTGATAGTGATGAGAATGTATTGAAGCCCATGCAGGATAAGATTCCCATGCGCACTTGCCAAAGATATGCGAATAAGATATGGAGAATATTCTTTGAGAATTTAAATGAAACCGGAAGATGTCAACTCTTTGTTGAATTGATGAGAAATCTAAAATTTAGGCCCACTATGAAGATTCTTGGCCTAAGAACATCAAATGCCTCAAGTGAAAAATAAATTGTCAAGAATCTAATGAGTGCATATGAGAGTGTGGGTTCCAACTCACCCACCAAGGATAGTAATGTCACATGACGTGTCATTACATCAACAATAGTAAGCCAACAAACAAAAAAGCTTGCCTCATTAGAAAGACAAGTCAAGCATTGAAAACAAGTAGAAAAGAGAGTCATTGGAAGACATCAAAGAGTTGAGGACCCAAACACTAATGAATTGTGGGCATTCTCTGGGAGACTCCCATGGAAAGACAAAGTTGTTGAAGCTTTGAGATCACTAATTGAAAACTTTTGGAATAATTACACAAGGGTATCTCCGAATCAAAGGGATGGTAAGAAGGAGAATCGGTAGTTGAAACCATGAACCACATCCAAAGTATTTTTTGGATATGACTGAAACATAGTTTTTTGGTAAATTTCTAGACATGTATCCTCAAATTAAAATATCTCAAAGATATTTTGAAATGCTAAAACCTTTCTTTGTCAAAATAAATCACGCATGTACTACTTGTTGTAGATTACATATTAAATTTTCTAACCATTTTGATGTTTATTGGTCTATATGTTTAGATTTGCATACGAACAATGTTTTGCAAGATTGTGACATACGTGCCCTACCAACTACTTCAAGAGACTTCATATCAATAATTTTATGTGATAGAGAGGAAGGTCAAATATTCTACAGGAAATTATGCTTGGATGGTACATGTTAGCATTGCGGTAGCTTGCAACGTATGCCAATATGTGAACATATGGAAAGAACACATGCGGTTGGAAGCAAACTAGTACAGTTCAACAAGCATAAAACAGTGGCATACAATACAAAAAATGGTAAAGAAGCAAAGAGGTGTGAATATGTTATTCAAAAGATTCCAGTGTATCAGTTTGTGTCTATATTTCATGATAATATAGTGTATGAGTATGTAAGACATGCCCATAGAGCTCGATGGTTGGACTTGCAATTCAAGTTATACAAGGACACATTTCTACTTGGTAGCATTGTTTTAGTCATTGACTTTGCAAAGAACTACAATCTACAGCCACAACGTGAGGTGCAATCCCAATATTACAACTTGACACAGGTTTCTATATTTGTGCACATCACATTCATTAATGCGAATGATAGTATAATGGGTAAAATGGGATAATCAAAATGAATAATAAAAACCCAAAACATCAATGGAATGTGCAAGTAAATAAGGATTTAATAGAAGAAGAAATGATACTCACAACCCTTTTACCTTGCGATTTCCATTGTTCACCTATTCTCTTTTGATCTTTTGGTGATGAAGATGGCCCTCAAGAAGCTTGCTTCCTTGCTTCGATTCCTCAAGATGACAAGGAGAAAATAGCTCAGATACTTTTTGTGTTGAAGATGAGCTTCAACACAATATGAAATGGATGATAGATGGTATGAGAGTGGGGTTACCAATGGCACGCTATGGATTTTGCAGCATAAGTTTACTCGAAAGCTTGATATATGAAATAGAAGAAAAGGGTTGTATTTATAGAATTGAGAAGGAGAAGACCAATGGTTGAGAAGAAATAAGAAGATCAATGGTGGAGGATGTTCGAGGGAACATGCGCGAATAGAAGAAGAACATGTGTCTTTCAAAAAGATGCTTTGTTGAGTTAACTGCTTTCTTGATGAGGATGAGTTTTTATTTCTTAAATTAGAATATATTTTTCTAATTTAAGAGTTTTGTTGATAGCTTTAAATCAGTTAACTTAGCTTTTGCTTTTGTATGACAAGAAGAGTTTATTTTTAGAAGATTTAGAAGATTTTTTAGAAGATAAGACAACATAAATAAATAAATATATTTATTTAATTACTTGCACATGATTTGGAGGAATAAATAAAATATTTAATTATATATATTTGGAGATTTTAAGATTTAATTTAAATAAATTTGTATTTAATTTAAATTTTGGAAGAATGAAAGATTTAATTAAATAATTAAAATTATTTAATTATTTAGAAGAATAAAGTTAATATGGATGGAATTAATTAAATAAATGTAATTTATTTAATTAATGGGAGAAAATGAATCACATAAATAAATAAATTAATTTATTTATTGATAGAGGAATATAAAAATTAAATAAATATTTAAAATATTTACTTAGGTAGAGTCATGTCATTTTTAGGTGTATACATTTTGCCCCTCTTTGATGCAATGTGTCTTATCATGTTGTTTCAAAGAATAAGATTGTCTGAAATTGATACATGCCCCAGTTTGCCCCTGGTACAAGTTTAACGACGATAGGATACCCCCTCGGGAGATTGGATAGGAAGAAGGCAGAAGGCGTGAGATGGAGAATCTCATGAAGAAGGTGGAAGATAGGCTGGGATGAAGAAAAAAATAGTTTAAAGAAAGATCCGAATGATGCGCGATGCAAGATAAAATGATAACACACACAAGCAAGTAAGCAAGTATGCACAAATGATACAAGAAGAAACAAGGTATTGCCCTTGTCAAGCGGTAAACCAACGATATACTGATAATGATATACAACAGTGTTGTCATGGCAGGGAACGATAGATCCCTAGAGCAACACGAAGGACAATGTCTAGTTTCAGGAAATGAAGCACATCATGTAAGATGCATGTATTGGTCTAATTTTGACAATGCTATATCCTGTATAAGACAAATGTTTGATTATAACTGATCGAGTTAGTTTACGACTAGACAAGGATGAAGACCACTGATTGTGATTGGATCATTTGACAATATTGACTTGACTTGATTGGTATGGATTTAAGGATAGACTTACATTTTGATCAATGCTCGGATTGACAACTAGAACTATTGACGAGAGATATGAAGACAGATAGAAATTTGATCGATAGAAGAATGACTCGACATAAGAAATCACAATCTTTTATTTGTAAACATTGATTCTCTACATAGAATTTTATTATATGGGATATGGATATGGATACATATATGTGATGTAATTGGATATGGTATGGATATGGATATGATATGGATATGGATATTTCCCATCTTGATGTTGCAAGTATTTTGAATTGCTTATTTCATCATTGGGCTTTTATTATGTTGTAAGAAAATACAAGCATCTAGGTATAATTAAACCAAGATGACCTGAGTATTACTTACATGGATTTTGATATAGCAAGTTAATACAAGCATCTAGTCAAAATTGAATCTAGATGACCTGAGTATTTCTTGAGTTTCAACAGACGAGGATTGCCCCTTTTCATGTTTAGACCTCTGAAGTCCTCGATGATCTTTTACTGATCATGTCGTTAGACAAAAGTCATCACATTACTAAAGATTAACCCACAAATAGCAAACAAAGAAAAATGATTATGCCCCCATCATAACATCTCTAGCTTTTGGCATCCTCAAGTAGCATAGAAAGACATAATAACGAAAAATCAAGACTCTCTAACTTAACCGTTCCACAAAACATTCTTGCATTAGATGTGCTTTTATCCATAATTGATATAGAGTTAATCTGAGTGTTTTAGTATAAGTTTGTGTTGGACAGGTTGATGTTTTGTGTCAAGATTTTTGTTTTGGGAAGCTTGCTTTGCTGCGAGCACTTGTCTAGTGAAGGGTATCACAATCCTTATTGGTATCCTCTTTTAGAAAATGTGGTATTCAAGAATCCAAATCTGCAACTAGGTCAAGGAGTTGCCCCCATTTTAGACAAAGGATCAACTTATTATGGGTGATACGACAAACAGACATGGAGAGACGGACCCTAAGGGACTGACCTAGTGCCTCAGGGGCTCATTGCTAAATGGCCTTGCCTACATGACGACATAGAGGCAATGTAATTCGAGGTGAACCTGATGGACCTAAGACCTAGGCAATGGCAAGGGTGCAGAAGTGGTATGGATAGCAGGACAAATGACACTTGATAGAATGGATAGGAAAGAAGGGGAGTGGAGCCTAAGGGGCACATTGAGAATGGCCTTGCCTATGTGATAACATGACTGATTATTTGGAATATCAAGGAGAGACGCAATTGTTGCCATGGCATCTACAGCTTTGTTCTTAATCCTTGGTATCTGTTCAAAAGAGATCTTGATGAAGTATTCTTTGAAGTCATCTACCATTCATTTGTAAGGGATTAATTTCTCATCTTTTGTTTGGTAGTCATCATTTACTTGATTTATGACTAGCTATGAGTCACCATACACCTCAAGTTCTTGGATATTCCATTCAACTGCTAGCTTGATGCCAATGACTAGGGCTTCATATTCTGCCACATTGTTAGTGTAGGGAAAGAGTAATCTGTATGATTTAAGAATGGTGTCGCCACTAGGGGTGATAAAAAAGATACCTGCTCCTGATCCATGCTGAGTATATGAGCCATCGAAGTACATTTTCTAGGTTGCTGTGGTTATGTGAAAGATAGATTCATCTAGAAATTCAAAGCTTAAAGGGTTATCATTTGTTAGAGGTGCATCTACCAGTTGATCTGCAAGTACTTGGCCTTTTATTACTTTCCTGTCTACATATTCGATTTCAAACTCATTGAGAAGCATGACCCATTTGGACAATCTACCTATTAGGGCTACCTTGTTGAGTAAGTACTTGAGTGGATCAATTTTTGCTACTAGTTTGATAGAATGTGACAACATGTAATGTCTCCACTTTTGTGAGGCAAAGACTACAGTGAGACATGCTCTTTCAATTGGCATTTATTGTAGTTCATATCCAACAAGTGTTCGACTGATATAGTAGATTGCTTGTTCTTTCCCTTCATAATTTTGTTGTGCAAGGAGAGCTCCTAGAGCTGTTGGTGTGGCCGAGATATACAATAGCAGAGGTTTACCTTGAATCAGTGGCATCAACACAGGTGGCTTCATGAGATACTCTTTTAAATGTTGAAATGCTTGCTCACATGAATCATTCCATTTGAAAGGGAGATTCTTATACAGGAGGTGGGAAAATGGGTGGCACTTGTCTGCCAATTGAGAAATGAATCTTCTGATAGATTGTAGTTTTCCTTGTAGAGACCTTAGCTAAGTGAGATTCTTAGGAGGCAACATTTCCATGATGGCCTTTACTTTAGCTGGGTCGACTTCGATTCCATTAGCGGACACTATGTATCCTAGTAGCTTACCTGAGGTAACTCCAAACACGCACTTCTTTGGATTGAGGCGCACATTAAACTATTCCAATCTTTTGAATATTTTGTCCAGTACTACCAGGTGTCCTTCTGTTGTGAGTGATTTTTCCAAAATGTCATCAACATAATCTTCCATTATAGTGTGCATCATGTCATGGAAGATTGTGGTCATAGCTCTCTGATATGTTGCGCCAACATTTTTGAAACCAAATGGCATGACACACCAACAATAGGTGCCCCATGGACATGTGAACGTAGTCTTGTGTTGGTCTTTAGGTACAATTTTTATCTGGTTGTATCTAGAAAAACCATCCATTAGTGACAACATGGTGTGCCCTACCGTGAGATCTACAATAATATCAATGTTTGGCAGAGGGAAATCATCTTTCAGACAAGCTTTGTTCAGGTCCCTGAAGTCATTACATATTCAGACTCTGCCATCTAGTTTGGTAACTGGTACTATGTTTGAAATCCACTTAGGATAGTCTATTGGTCTGATGAATCTGACATCTAATAGTTTATTTAGTTCTTCTTTCACCATGAGGGCCACATGTGGGTGCATCTTTATGAGTTTTTGCTTTACTAGCTTAGCTCCTGGAGCTAGAGATAAGTGATACATTATGAGATTCAGATCTAGCCCTGGCATGTCTGCGTATGTCGAAGAAAAATTAATTTGTTTTCTCTTGAAGAATTCAGTGAATGCTGGCTTTTCTTGTGTTGTTAAGGACTGTGCCATATGGATCATTCTGGGATTATCACCTGTGCTAACATTGATTGGTTTTGCTAGTTCTATCAAGATTGAAGATCTCTCCTGATGTGTGAGATTAGGTAGAGGGTAAAGCCTTCCATCCTTCAGCACTGCAGAGAGGTTTTCACCATTGGATATGTCTATATTTTTACTTTTTTCATGATCTAACACTACTGCAGAGCAGTTTTCACCATTAGATCTTTCTTTCATTTTGACATTTTTGAGATTGAAAGGCTTAGCACTCTCTCCAAAATAGGCTTTGTCATTGGGTTCTATGGCATAGCCAGCTCTGTGGTCCCCTGTGGGTATATGACCTCTAAGCTCAAGATAGTCTATGATGGCTTCATCTTTCTGAAAGGTATCGAGCTCAAGGGTAGTGTCTTGTAAGTCCCAATCTATGAGTTCAGCGTGCAACAATGGTAAGGAGTCATTGGGTTGGTCTGGTTCAATGGTATTGATGGTTAAGATAGAGGTGTTGTGGAGGTGATTATAAGCATGGACAAAGTTTGCGATGGTACTCTCCATTAGCGGATCCGTCAAGGGGGGTATCATTCTTTCCTCATGACTTTCACTATCGTTATTACACGAGTCAGACTCTAGTGGTCAAGCCCTTGGACCTCGTCTCTCATTTGCATGGGTTGGGTCATACTCATGGACAACATCGATACCTTTTTTGTCACAAGATAGCTCTGAGAGACTATCCCACTCATATTCATTAGAATCAGTCTCACTCCCCATTTGTAGTTGTTGAATTTGATCAACCAGATTATTAGTAGATGTTTCTGGTTGTTTTCCTTTATTCTTATTTTCTTTGTTGGTTCTTGATGTGCCAGTGTACCCTAGCCATGTAGTGTCTTAGGCTATCAAGGTATGAGGTTGGATGGGTTTAGTGATACCATCTTTTCTTGAACCGAGTGGACCGTGTCCTTCATATCCCATTCTTTGTAGAATTTGGAATCCTTGACCATATTGTTTAGTTTGTACAGTGGTGTGATGGTCTTGTTGTGTTGATGAACTGCCTTCATCCTTATATAACCATTGAAGGATATCCTTTTCATCACTCTAATCTTCGAGGCTTCCCCATTTGATAAATGGACCTTTGGTAGTTTTGTCTGCTTTAGATTTGATCAGGGTAGGTCTTTCATAGGATCTGGGAGATAGGGAGAGTTGTGCCTAATAGAGGGATTGGGATATTGTGTACTCACCTAGGCCCTTATCTTCGAGTCTAAGGTCAGGTTGAGATGCCTTTGAAGTGGAAGCAAGTGAGACAGGGTCAACACGGGATGAAGATGAAGTAGAGGCATGGTTGTTAGGAATCACAACTTTAGGTTTGGGATGAATGGAGTTACAATATTGAAATGGGTTGGGGTCACCTTGGATGGTGATCTCTTGACCTTCGTAGGAGAATTTGATACACTGGTGGTATGTTGATGGCACTGCTTTCAGAGCATGTATCCAAGGTCTCCCAAGAAGAATGTTATATGCTAGCTCCATATCGAGAACTTGGCAAGCCACATCTTTTACTATAGGTCCCACTCTGATTGGTAAAGTAACAGTTCCTTTGGAAGTTCTCTCCTCCTCATCATAGGCTTTGATAGTGATTTTCTTTTTTGGATCTATAGCTTTCTCTACAAACCCCAATGCAAGGATTAGCTTCAAGGTGCAACTATTCAAACCAGCTCCTTCATCGATAAGAACCCTTTTTATCTTGTGTTTGTGGATGAAGGATTTGATATGAAGAGAGGTGTTATGAGGTTGGCTAATTGACATATCATCCTTTTCAGTGAATGATAGGGAGTGAGGTGAGGTAATGTGACCTACCATGGTTTGAAACTATTCTTTGGTGAGGTTCGTTGGAACAGAGGCTTCGGAAAGAGCTTTGTCAAGTATGGCCCTATGGGACAGGGATAGATGCAGAAGTTCCAGAATGGAGATTTGTGCTGGTGTCTTATGAAGTTGATCCAAGATACTATACTGATTAGTCGTAGAGACGGGGGCTCCTCTAAGAGTGAATATATTACTATGGGTGGTAACATTACAATCTGCATCTTTGTTTATAGTGATCACATTGATGCGTGAATTACTTTTCGAGATGTGGTTAACAACATAGTCAAAGGACATGTTTGTGTAATTGGTGTTGTTAGTTCCACTATTGTTTTGGTTGGAAGACCCTCCCTACTCATAGTTGGGAAGAGGATCCTTGAATGCATGGTGATCATTATTAGAGGTATGTCCGTCAAGTGATACTTTGTTTTGCTCAATCAAATCTTTGATAGTGTGCTTGAGCGCAATGCAGTCGTTGGTTTTGTGCCCCCTGTTTCGGTGGTACTCATGTTGGCAAGAGACACTGTGTGGCTTCATGAGTGTTGTCATTGATGGCAACAAAGTCCATCGCACACATCCACAGGACATGGTATGACTATACCGGAAGTTAGATTGAAGAGTATTTTGGTCCGGTAAGCAAGAACAGAGCATATAGCAAGGTCCGACAATCAGGTCCAGATATCTCAGAGGAAGTATCTCAGTAAAGTGTGGACTTGGGGAAGTCAAGAGGAGTACCATAACTAATACAGTCCAGAGATTGAGCCTTTGGTGATGAAAGAGTGAAAAGATATGAGCACCTAAGTGTTGGGTTCTTGTTTGGCAGAGTAGACTGAGGAAGAACTGACTGGCAGAGCATCAGACCTTAATCCGAATGAGATATTGATGGTGATCAAGTCTCTTGAGGGATCATTTATTATTGGCTGACATGATTGATGACTTCTATAAGTATCTCTTTGATACGTATCACTTAGTAAGCAAGGATTCAGCCGACAAACCAGAGTTTGGGAAAATATTAAGTATTCTAGATGCCGACTAGAAAGATGTTGAAATCCTTGGTATGAATATATATAGCAGATTGATTTCGATGTGAAGGTGTGTGTGGTGTGTTGTGAAGTGGGAAGAAAAGAAGAGAGCAGTGTGGAAGTAGTAATACAGGTCCAATATGTGACAAAATAATAGCACTAAAGCAGAGGAAGAATGAAGTGCAGTAGATCGGTATATTGAGCCTAACCAGAATTGACCCTCAACATATGTGGATGCTTCTCATCAGTTCAAATACTTGGTTTCTTCCTATAAACTATTGTAGGTAGTGAGCCTCATATGAGCAGTGTTCTTGGGCAGTGAGCCCTAATTGGCAAGTGCCATTTTGTACTATCTTATTCTTTTAATAGAGAATACAATCTTGGGTTAGTCACCCCGTGGTTTTTCCCTTAATAGGGTTTTCCACATTAAAATCATTGTGTTATGTGTATTGATTTATTTATACTTTCATGGTTATGCATGCTTATATGATTTAATGTTGAACTAGTTGTTAAAGAAGAATAGAAAGTTAAAATAATTAGGATAACTGATTCACCCCCCCTCTCAGTTATCAACAATTGGTATCAGAGCCAAGTTCCTCCAAACAGAGCCTAACAACTTGAGGAAGATCTGGGAATTCTAATGGATATGTATGGTATGAGGGATCAACTTTAGTCTACCCTAGATGATCTTGAGCAATCTCACTCTGAATTCAATAACTTGAGTGAAAGACTCAAACAAGCTGATGATTTCATAAATGAACTAAAAGAGAAACTGAGTATCTCTATGAAAAAGAGAAAGGAGCTACTTCAACAATTAGCAAGTCAAAATGAAGCCAATGATACTAATGAAGATCTAAATGAGAAGAACAAGTTATGTGAGAAGCTATCAAAAGAGGTCATTATGGTAAGACATGAAATGGAATCAGGGGTTATGAAATTCACCCAAGAAATTGAAAAAAAGAGAAAAATTGAAGATAATCTAAAACAATCCCTCAAAGAAAAGTCAGAAGATTGCCACAAAATGGATAGAATAATCAGGCATCTGGAATTTGATCTTGAAGAAGCTAGAGATAATGAAGAACAACTTGAGAATCAGATTAACACAATTAAAAGGGATCTTCAAACAGAAAATGAATACAAAGAGAAATTCAAGATAAGATCTGCTCCACTAGAAGTTCTTCTTGAAAGCCAAAAGAGGGTAGATGACAAGCAAGGCTTGGTGTATGAGAAAAGTGAAAGCTCTGGATCTGGTCAGAAGAACTCTGGATCAGCAAATCCAAGGAATAGGCCTGAAAGACCTCCAGTAAGACAACTAAATGCCCAAAGATATCCATCCTTTAATGGATACTGCTACAATTGCAATAACTTTGGTCATAAAGCAAATTAGTGCAGAAGAAGAATGAATCAGACTAATTCATCCTTCCCCAGACAGTGTTTTGACTGCAAAAGGTATGGTCACAAATCTCATGAATGTAGAAATATGTAAATAAACAATTCATTCAATGGTAGATGCTTTGCATGCAATAGAATGGGACATATGGCTAATCAATGTAGATCAAGAGGATACCAATCAAATATGCAAAGAAATGTTGTTTCCTACAATTGCAATAGATCTGGTCATATTGCCAAATTCTACAGAAGTAGGATTCAGGACAAAAGGGGTCTGGTGCATCATTACCAAAACCATGACAAAGGAAAAGGAAAAGTAAATGTGGATGAAATTCAAAGGGAGATGAATAAGATTTGGGTGAAGAGAAGTACAGAAAATGTTGGGGATGGATCTGCAAGAGAATCTGGTGCTGATATTCCTTCCAAAAACTAAATAGATGAGCTCTGGCTTAGGGGGAGTCACAAAAGAAAACAATTTCCCCCAGCCAGTTAGTTGGTGCCTAAAACTGGCACTTGGAAAGTTGTGGATTAAAAGGGCTCTCAGAGAAACATCTAAATAACCCTTGGTAAAGATATGAAAGATCCGCAAGGAGTTTGAAAAGGTTAATCATCCAAGATTAATCCAATTTGACAGTTATTTAGTAAAAGTAGGTTGCACACAATCAGATCCGATATGATTTAAAATTCAAATATCTTGATCTATGGAAAAATGGAATGATTGAAAAAGAAAGATAGATTGTCACTTACCACCAAGAACCATTCTAAGTGCATCACAGTAATCCAGAAAGATCTTTCTCAGAACAAGGAGAACAAGACAACCAGAATGACTTAAGTTGTGCATTTATTGTAATATGGAATTAGGGTTTGCGCAGAAATATAAGGGTTCTCTTGTTCATCATTTGCTCATTTGCATTCGAGAAGAAGAAAGAAGGAGCTTTGCAACAAAATTACCTCAAACCTCTCAAAGTTATTTTCGCTCTTGATATCTCCCTCTGAATCTTTTGAAGCTGGCTACTCTGAATGTTGTCAAAATCATTGATAGACCATGCTCTAAGTTCAAGAAACACCCTTACAATCTCTAGAAGTTGATCCTTTAGGCACCTTCTCTTGCATTTTGCATGGGGATTTGCATGCAGAAGATGTTAGGGCATACATTCATGTGAATATTAAAGAATTTGGGGAATCCAAGCTGATGGATATCTATCACAAGTAGTTAATAAATGAATCATTTGAACTCAAACCTCAGTACAAGGCCATCCAGGACAAGCATTTTGGACATTGCATCCATTTCCCCTATTTTGCAAAAGATGAATGGGTCTGGTATGTTCTGATAGAGTGCATGACAACTTCATGTGGGTGATAAGGCCGTTTAAGATCACAAAAGATGTCATTAGAGCGGTAACCGGATTGCACTCATCCGGTGGGTTGCCTACTCTCAAATCAGTCAAAAACCAAACTATAAGTGAGGCTACTAGATCAAAATTTGACAAGAGGGCTATGACAATAGAAGACATCATAGATCCAGATATCAAATTTGCCTCTATGATAATTGGTTACAAAATTTATCACTCCAGCAGGGAAAACTCAGTATCCAGAACTGCCATATATACTGCATATGAAATGCTAAGGAAAAATACTGAATATGATCTTTGTGAGCTTCTCCTAGACCAACTGTTAGAGAACTTATAGAAAATAAAGAAGGATAAGAAGAATTCATTTAAATATGGTGGCTTGATTCTATGTTTATTCTTTTACTACATGAATGAGCTCCCCGGATCCAGTGGTTGGATATGGAAAAATGACAGACCGGTTGCCATACAAATTAGAGACTATATGTATGGGCTTGGTGATGCCAAGGCACAAAACACAACTCTCTGGGGTTACTTCAAAAACTTCCAAGGCATGATGTAGGCCAGAGAGAGAATTCCCCAATCTCTAGTTGAAAAATACAAGGATACAGTGTGCTTCATGGTAGACACTGATCAATGCCTAATGGAGGCAGTGGAACTGAGAATAGTGTGGATTATGCCAATGGGGTATGAAGTAGATGAGAAAATCCTAGAGATGCATATCCAACACTTGCTGAGTCAACCTTTGGAACCTTCCAAGAGTTAAGCGTAAAAGTTCATGTTGAACTGAGACAGCCTGAAATCAAGAGAAACGTGAGAAGGGAAGTGGAAGAAGTTGCCAAGAGATATGGGATATCAAAGGAGGTAGTTGATTCCAATAGAGAGAAGATGGAAAGGGCAGAGAAAGAAAGGCAAGAAGTAGAAAAAGAAAGTGCACCAGTGCAAGCCCCCTCCTGGACTAGATCCTCAAAGAGCTCTGCACCTGCCACTACTAAGAGTCCAAAAGCCTCAAAACTGGAAGCAAAGACATCTGATAAAGGAGAGAAGAGAACTAAGACAAAGGCCACAAGGTCATATATAAGTCAAAAGGATGATGAAGAGACATAATCAGATGAGGAGATCAAGAAAATGAAGAAGAAGAAGAAAGCATCCAGTGAACCCTCTATCAGTCATAACAAGGATAAAGAGGCAGAATAATTCATTGAAAAGCCTACTCTCTGCATTGATGATATCATCAAATCAGTCACTGTGGATAGGAACCTAAAACCAATGACTGAATTTTATGATGAATATAATGAAGTTGACTAGAAGATCTTGTAAGATGCTACAGTCAGGTATCTGAACATCTATAATAAAGTATTTATTGAAATCATATCTCTAATTCGAAAAAGCCTAGAGAAGGAACTTGAAATAAGAAAGAACAATGCTAGGGCAAAGGACCTAGAGATCTGGGAACAGTTAGCTATTTAGCTCTATCCTTCCATCACTCCTAAAAAAATGAACATGATCTTCAAGGATTGCAAGGATGAGTTCCGAAGCAAAGCTAGAATGAACAAACTTATGCTCGGAGAGACTGATCAGGTGGCAAAAGAGATTGAAGAAATCCTCTGGAATGCATATAAAAGATTCAATCTTCCTATCATAGAGGATATAAGTGATGAACCTTCTACCATGGATGTCAAAGGACAAAGTGCATCAAAGGAAGATTCCACAGAGAAAATTACAGAAGAATCAAAGGAGATAGGTGAGGAGAAGATCAAGGACCTAGATTCCTCTATTCCAGAAGAGGAAGTCCATGAAGAAGTAAATATCTCTCATTCGGATTCCCCAGCAGACTTCAGATCTAAAGGAGAAGAAAGAATAGAGGAGAAAATTAGTCAAGAAGAAGAGGTAAAAGGAAGAGAAGAAGATCAAACAGAGAAGACCCCAGGAGATAGTTCTAAAGCTATAGAAGGAAAGAAGACTCTATCTTTGGCAAGAGACACTGCAGAAACAGTTAAAGATTTCTTGACCAAAGAAATGATGGAGATTGATGAACCAGAATTGCTTCAAGGGCCATTCAATTTTGATTCCCTCTCCCTGGTTCAAACAATGAAGATAGCATCCTTTGCCCAAGCAAAGGAAAAAGAAAAACTTCTGAAGTCTCACATGGAAGACTATGAGCTAATGGAGATTGCATCCGGTGCATTAGAGAAGATCATGCCATCCTTCTAGAAGGATCTTTCAGCCTCTTCATCCGATAACTTAAAATCTCTTGTTAATTCTATTAGCACACATTTTGATTCTTTGGAGAAGTCAGCAGAAGATAAAATCTGGAAAGAATTTTTGGGAAAGAGACTCTCTGAGGTGCAGGGACTAATAACAAATGATAGGAGAAATTTGGATATTGGGATAAAGAGCTTAGAAAATGCTCTTAAAGATGTCGAAGACCTATACAAATTTTGTCTATCTTCATCCACCGTGACAACATATATCACCAAGAAGGTGGAAGAACAAGAGAGCAAACTATCAAGTTTATCTCAAAATTTTGATCCTCTCACCTCTTCCATAATAAATCAAGAATGTCAGACAATTGTAGCTATAAATGAAATAAAGAAGCTTGAGAAGGAGAAGAAAAATAGAATAAGCAGGCTAAGTGAACTAAGAGGGACAATTATTCCTAAGTTAGAGGCCATGCATGAGGCCTTAATTGATGCCCAGACCACAGCCTAGACTAGTGATCTGACAGACCTAAAGAGGGCAGAGGCTTTTTCATTTTTGCTAAGTGGTCACATTTCAATTTTGGACAGGATGAAGAAGAGTTGGGTGATAGAAGTGGTACAGTTGAAGACCACCTTTGCAGATATACTTTAGTATATGTAAGTATAACATATATATACTTATGCAGCTAAGTATAGGTTGATTTTTGGAAGTTTTGGTATGTGGATTCTACCCTTTGCCATTGATGTCAAAGGGGGAGTGACGAGCAGTGAAAAATGTGGAATCTACCTAAGGGGGAGCTCTGGAAAAATGTACATTAGAACAGAGCATCAGCCAAGGGGGAGTGTAGTGTGACACTTAGTCATTTTTCGCTAAGTGTTGCCATCAATGCCAAAGGGGGAGATTGTTGGCAAGAGACACTGTGTGGCTTCATGAGTGTTGTCATTGATGGCAACACAGTCCATCCCATGCATCCACAGGACATGGTATGACTATACTGGAAGTCAGATTGAAGAGTATTTTGGTCTGGTAAGCAAGAATAGAGCATACAGCAAGGTCTTACAATCAAGTCCAGATCTCTCAGAGGAAGTATCTGACTAAAGTACGGACTTGGGGAAGTCAAGAGGAGTACCATGACTAATACATTCCAGATATTGAGCCTCCAGTGATGAAAGAGTGAAAAGATATGAGCACCTAAGTGTTGGGTTCCTGTTTGGCAGAGTAGACTGAGGAAGAACTGACCGACAGAGCATCAAACCTTAATCCGGATGAGATATTGATGGTGATCAAGTCTCTTGAGGGATCATTCATTATTGGCCAAGATGATTGATGACTTCTATAAGTATCTCTTTGATATGCATCACTTAGTAAGCAAGGATTCAACCGACAGACCAGAGTTTAGGAAAATATTAAGTATTTTGGATGCCAACTAGAAAGATGTTGAAATCCTTGGTGTGGATATATATACCAGATTGATTTTGATGTGAAGATGTGTGTTGTGTGTTGTGAAGTGTGAAGAAAAGTAGAGAGTAGTGTGGAAGTAGTAATACAGGTCCGGTATGTGACATAACAGCATCACTATAAGCAGAGGAAGAATGAAGTGCAGTAGATCGGTATATTGAGCCTAACCAGAACTGACCCTTAGCATATGTGGATGCTTCTCATTAGTTCAAATACTTAGTTTCTTTCTATAAACTATTGTAGGTAGTGAGCCTCTTGTGAGTAGTGTGCTTGGGTAGTGAGCCCTAATTGGTAAGTGCCATTTTGTACTACCTTATTCTTTTAACAATGAATACAATCTTGGGTTAGTCACCCCATGGTTTTTCCCTTAATAGGGTTTTCCACATCAAAATCATTGTGTTATGTGTATTGATTTATTTCTTCTTTCATGGTTATCCATGCTTATATGATTTCATGTTGTACTAGTTGTTAAAGAAGAACAAAAAGTTAAAATAATTAAGATAATTGATTCAACCCCCTCTCAATTATCAACAACTCACAGAAATCATTGTCATTCCACCAAGGAGGTTTGACTTTTGGTTCATATTCCCATGCTGTTGGAAGTGTTATGATCTTACTTGTAATTAACTTCCATAGGGTGGTTTCCAATGATTCTACCAAAGGTGTAAATTTTCTCCTAGATTGAAAATTTGTAAACCATGATTCAATGTTTCTTGGTTTGTTTTGTGGGGGGTTGTTTTACGGATTTGATAAGTTGAAGATTGGTTGTTTTGGTGCCACATTCTTGGCATCTACCATCCCATCATTCACAATGTTTTTGTCCTTTGTCTAGAATCTTGGTTTATCTACGTTGGTATTGGTACTAGGAGTGTCCTTATAAAGCTTTATTTGACCTTTGGTGATTAAAGCATTTTCGATGATTAGACCCATCTCAATGACCTTACTAAAGGAAGTAGGACATTGGACCGGTATCTGATAGGTTAGGTCAGTTTGTAAGTTGTGGACAAACATTTCTAGCATTTGTTTTTCAGGCATTTGATGTGGGCACTTGCCAATTGTCTCCATCTTTGTAGGAAGGCGGTGAAAGATTCTCCACCTTTTTGCTTGGTGTTACAAAGGTCTAAGATTGAGGTGTCATGCTCGATGTTATAGGAGAAGTGTGTGAGAAATTTTTCAACAAGTTCGTTAAAGGTTCTAATGCTAGGTGGTAGTCTAGAAAACCACTCCATGGCTTGTCCTCCTAAGCTTCTTGGAAACAGTCGCATAAGATAAGTATCATTGTGGGTGACTTCAAGACATGCAGCGTTAAATTCCCTAATGTGGTCCCTTGGATCACCCTTTTCTCAATATTTATCAAATTTTGGCACCTCAAATTTAGAGGGGAAAGGTATCATGATCAAGGTCCTATCAAAAGGATATGGTGAAATATCCTCTAGGGAATAATGCTTAGTTGATGCTCCTATTTGCATGTCTGTGAATTGTTGTTGTAAAGCTTGGATCTGTTGGGTCATTAAGCTTAAGGCATTTGTAGAATCAATGGTTGCCTTGCTTTTATCTATGGGTGTTTCCTCTCATGAGCTTCCCTCAGGGTTTGTTTCTTCCTCAATTTCTTTTAGAGCTTCCACATCAAAATATTTAGGAAGCTTGACTCCTAATTGTGCTAAGTGAAGGAAGAATTTAGTAGGGTCTTGGGCAAGTACCTTATCCATTATGCATTGAAACCTTCAGTCTTGTTGTGTTTGGAGGACGTCTTCCATAGAAATTTCCTCATCACTGTCATGAGAGGTTGGAATAGTTTTCTCAGCCATTTCAATCTGTTTTTATTTTTGAGACCTCGTTAAGACCATGCAAGGTGACTTGAGATGGGATGGAGTGAGTTTGAAAGTTTTTTGAGCAAGATGTGCTAGAATGTGTCAAGATTTGAGAAAGGTTCTCCTTAGATCTAATTTGTGTCAAACAAGTTGGGTGAACAAAATGATAGTCAAAGTAAGGATGATAGAAATCCATTTACTTGATGTAGACTAGTCTTGCACAAGCCACTAGTGGAGTTCCAAGAGAAAAGGATAATCGATCCTTGATAGTGGAGACTCACTAGGTTTGTTTGAGGTTTGATGCGATCAAGAATAGCTTGGTTCTCACCTTGTTGGATTTTGAAAGAATTCTTGTGAAGTTTTTGGATGATGCAGTGTGGGAAAAGTAACTATGGTGCGGAAGAAGAGCGAAATGGTTAACTTGCACGATTTTAATCAGATCTTGGGAAAATTGAGACAAGTTTGAAATGGGTTTATGAAAAGTTGAAAATTTTTCTCCTAGGAAGTACAGAATAGATCTCTGGATTGGATGCGCAGCAATAAATGCATCAGAACAGGAGGTAAAAGTACCATAGGTCGAAACAAATGTGCCAATCTGGCAATTTTTATATGCACAGGAACCGTAATCAAATGCTCAAAAAGTCTAATTATATGCACCGTAGGTCACAACAGATGCACCATTCTAGTTTTTAGTTTGATTTTGCAGAGTTTTGGCACGTTTTTTCAAGAATTTTTTGTTTTTGGTTGAAAACTTGGTCTTTTTGAATTCTAATATTTGATTATGGTAAAAGACATAGCAAGTGCATAGAAGTTTTCATGATTTTTATCTTTTTTTTTTTTTTTTTTGTAATTTTGGACTTTTTTGACACAATAACAATTACACCCTAGGCTGGAAAGGACAGTATTTGTTGAGTCCCCTAGCTGTGCATATTCAAAGCGTGTAGCTCCAGCATCTGGTACCACCGGCTCCCCTCCATAGCACTCACTTCTCACGCATACCAGATCTGGGTTTCCTTAGGCTCGTACCCCCATCGAACCATAGGATTGTCCCTGCCACCTCTACTAAGAATCACATGAATTAGGGCCACTTCAAAGGTTCCACCTTTTGCACCAACAAATAGGGGTTTTTGGTATACTAAACAAATGGCTATGTAGCCAAGGCAATCGTTCGAGTGGTTACACGTACGATAGTGCTACTCTCCGTTATGGAGTCTCCCAGCCTCCAAGGGTTACACCTTGGAGGGTTTTTGGGGAGGTTGGCTGCCAGTGTAACACAATGACACTCGTTGCAGGAAGCTTTCACCTCAAGCACAATTTATTTAAAGTGGATCAGTAGGGCTTGGCTTTAGCTTGTTTCCACTTAGGGTCATTCCCACTTGGACAGGTGGGCATCTAAGGGCAGGCCCCTCTAAAGGTTATACAGAAGGAATAACAAGTCTGGCGTTCTAGTCACCCAGTAAAGGGGATAGCATAAGCCTATTATCATTCAACAAACACGGTGAACAGTGGTTAATCCATTCCTAATTAAAAGGAAAAAAACTAAATGCGTTATCTACTCGGGCACTCACACATTTGTTAACTTTGAAGTGGTTAAAGATAGCAATGGTTCATTTCCCTTTATGAGATAGCAATGTTCTAAACTAAGAAAGATAGCAATAATGCAAAAGATAGTAGTGGTTTTTTGTTACTATCCTCCTAGTTAAGGACTACGTGAAATTTGCATGCACGCATTTTTTTTACTTTTTTCCCTAATTAATCCAAGATGAGTTAATTAGTGCAGCTAAATGATCTATCTAGCTCCTAATCTTGCAAGACAAATGTTAGGGTTAACCTAAAAAATTACTAGAAATCCTAAAACTACAGTCAAGATTAGATGTGCCGCTTAACAACTTGTATGCGCAGAAACAGAGACTGTAAGCACAACTTTACAAATGCACTAAGACAGATGTCAAAAGCACAAGAAAAAGAGACAGAAGCACCATTTCTACAGATGCGTCGTAAAAAGGTATGTAAGTGTCGTGTCTGAGGGTATATGCACCAGAATATCGCAAGCACAGAAATAGGTAGTACATGCGCCAACTCAGATGATGTATGCGCTAGAATCTTGCATACGCCAGAACAAGTTGTAGATGCGCCAGCTCAGAAGGTGTATGCATTGGAAGTTTGCATGCGCCAGAACATGTTGTAGATGCACTTCGAATCGATCAGATGCACCGTCTGAACCTATTTGAAACCTGTACATAATCTATATGGAACCTATCACTCAGAAACTTAGTTTTTTGGTTAGATTAGGGGCAAAGGCCCCATAGTGGGCACCAGAAATGTGATGGGTAAATTGGGATAATCAAAATGAATAATAAAAATCCAAAACATCAATGGAATGTGCAAGTAAATAAGGATTTAATAGAAGAAGAAATGATACTCACAACCTTTTTACCTTGCGATTTCCATTGTTCACCTATTCTCTTTTGATCTTTTGGTGATGAAGATGGCCCTCAGGAAGTTTGCTTCTTTGCTTCGATTCCTTAAGATGACAAGGAGAAAATGGCTCAAATACTTCTTGTGTTGAAGATGAGCTTCAACACAATATGAAATTGATGATAGATGGTATGAGAGTGGGGTTGCCAATGGCGCACTATGGATTCTACAGCATAAGTTTACTCAAAAGCTTGATATATGAAATAGAAGAAGAGGATTGTATTTATAGACTTGAGAAGGAGAAGATCAATGATTGAGAAGAAATAAGAAGATCAATGATGGAGGATGTTTGAGGGAACGTGCGCGAATAGAAGGACATGTGTCTTTCAAAAAGATGCTTTGTTGAGTTAACTGCTTTCTTGATGAGGATGAGTTTTTATTTCTTAAATTACAATATATTTTTCTAATTTATGAGTTTTGTTGATAGCTTTAAATCAGTTAACTCAACTTTTGCTTTTGTATGACAAGAAGAGTTTATTTTTAGAAGATTTTAAAGATTTTTAGAAGATAAGAAAGTGCAATTAATTAAATAAATTTATTAAATTACTTGTACATGATTTGGAGGAATAAATAAAATATTTAATTATATTTAATATTTTTTGGAGATTTTAAGATTTAATTTAAATAAATTTGTATTTTATTTAAATTTTGGAAGAATGAAAGATTTAATTAAATAATTAAAATTATTTAATTATTTAGAAGAATAAAGTTGATATAGATGGAATTAATTAAATAAATGTAATTTATTTAATTAATGGGAGAAAATAAATCACATAAATAAATAAATTTATTTATTTATTGATAGAGGAATATAAAGATGAAATAAATATTTAAAATATTTATTTAGGTAGAGTCTGTTAGCTGCTGTTGCACCAAAAGATCAACCTGTTAATGCCTGATACAACCACTTGACTTAACAAGCATGAGAGGTGGTTAAGCCCTTGTCGCAAACCACCGCAAGGCTGCACCGAACAAGGAGACCAAGGGCCACACTTTGCAACAATCCCCCTAGCGCAAGTGCGGGGTTTGAACCCGTGACCTTAGCTCTGATACCAATTGTTAGCTGCTGTTGCACCAAAAGATCGACCTGTTAATGCCCGATACAACCACTTGACTTAACAAGCATGGGAGGTGGTTAAGCCCTTGTCACAAACCATCGTAGCACTACACTGAACAAGGAGACCAAGGGCCACACCTTGCAACAGAGTCATGTCATTTTTAGGTGTATATAGATAGTACAAAGGATGACAAAATGATCGCATAAAACTTTCCTAGAGTAGAGAAGACCTAGATGGTTCATTGGATTAATTTGTAAGTATGCATAAAACTTTCCTAGATGGTTACTTGTACTTTGTTTTGTATATAAACAGTAGTATGAATTTCTTCCCTCTAGTATACATCCAGTAGGTTTTCTTCTCTTACCATTGTCCTTTACATATGTGATCATTAGATGGCGATGAGTGATCTAGTAGACAAGATGATGGAGAGTGATCATCAAATGGTGGTAAGTGATCGATTATATATGTGATGTTATATATTTCATGTATAGTTTCTATAGTAAATGGCATATTGTTTGATTGTATTAATAGGTGGAGCTACATGAACTTGAACTATCGAAGAGGTCTACTTGACAATAGAGAGAGGATGAGTCACGAATTGGCTCTCCATCTTCATGGTCTAGCAAGGGTTGCGGATTATTTCATAAAAGTCCATAGGAAACTAGTTTTTGGGACATTTTTTATATGCCTAAATGGCTTTGTACATACATACTTTTGTATGTTACTGATGTATATTTTTGTATATATGTCTATATGGCTTTGTTGGACATGCCTATATGCCTTTGTCTGTAAACCAGATGTTATGTTCATGACATTATGTATATGACAATTTATATTAAATATTTAATATGATGATCAATTATCCTTACATGAATGGAGTTTTACACATGCCAATTGCATTTTCTTGAAAGTAAGGAATGCATAATTGTGCAGGTCTATTGGTTGTCTATTTTTTTATGATACCATTATGATTTTAGGATATTTTGTTGGGTTTTGTTATATAAAGACACTTGTTGGATTGGATTGTGGTTCTTCCTCATGATAGGAGTTTGTTCATGTCTTCAATGTTCTTAATGTCTTCACATGTCAAAGATTTCTTCATTGTCCTCATGATGTTGATGTTGATCAAAAAATATGGTGTTAAGTGCCTCAATCATTCAGGGCAGCAGGCTACCAACAAAGTCCCTTAAGATCCCTAAGACAAAAAAATTGCCAAACTTTGACAGAGGTTTTCTCATAATTCATGGCAGTTGGGAACATTTCATTTGGACCTATAGGTGCATGTGGGGTTCGTCCACAATAACCTCTCTCAGTTTTGGTCAACTCCAGTCTATTTGACCGTGTTGAAATCAAATGCATTCTTGCAAAATGTTTTAGTTTCATGCAGTGGAAAGGTGCTAGGAGTGACATTTTGGATTCCATAGCTCGTGGGGCCGAACAGACTTTGCCAACGCGTTGGGGTGGGCAGGAAAATGCTAGGGGAGATCTCATTTCATGTGCCAAGCACCCTAGTCATTCAAGGCAGCAGGCTACCGACAAAGTCCCTTAAGATCCCTAAGATGAAAAAATTGCCAAACTTTGGCGGAGTAGTTCTCAGAATTTGTGGTAGTTGGGAACATTTTGTTTGGACCTATAGGTGCATGTGGGGTCCATCCACAATAACCTCTCTCAGTTTTGGTCAACTACAATCTATTTGACCGCTCTGAAATTAATTCATTCTTGCAAAATGCATTAGTTTCATGCGTTGGAAAGGTGCTAGGAGTGACATTTTGCATTCCATAGGTCATGGGACCGAATGAAATTTACCAACGCATTGGGGTGGGTGGGTAAATGTTAGGGAAGGTCTCGTTTCATGTGCCAAGCACCCCAATCATTCGGGGCAACAGGCTATGGGCAAAGTCCCTGAATAGTCCAAAGTGCAAAAAGGTAGCAATCTTTGACGAGCTATTACTTGAAAACCATGACTCTTAGAAACATTCTGTCTAAGGCAACGAGATCATGTAGAACCCCTCTACAATAATCTCTCTTAGTTTTTGATATGTCTGAGGTGTTTGCCCGTGGTGAAAGGTTTTCTATTGCCCCCAAAATCGTCAGAAGGAGGTAGTGTAAAGTTGCAAAGGGGTGTTGTATACACCTAAAAATGGCTAAGTCAAATTAAATAAATATTTTAATATTTATTTTAATTCCCATTCTCCTATCAATTAAATAAATATCCTAATTTATTTAAATGATTCACATCCCTCCAATAATTAAATAAAATCAATTTATTTAATTAAAATCCCTCAATTCTTCTAATATCTCACATAATTAAATAATCCTAAATTATTTAATTAATCCTAAATTCCTCTATCCCAAACTCCAAATCCCATAAATCCACATCACCTTTCTACCTATTCTTTCACCTTACCCTTTCCACCTCACCTTGTTGCACATGTAATTAAATATTTTAATATTTAATAAGCTAATATTCCCTCACCCATATGTCCTATTTATCCTCTAGTCAAATTAGTTAACTCATCAATCAAATCTGTTAACTAATTAGTTAATTGAGGTCACTGATCAATCTATTCTGTTGACTCTCCAATCAACCTAGTTAACTGATCAATCATCTCAATTAACTCTTCAATCTATTCTGTTAACTCCCATAACTCATGAAGAAGGCTTGGACACTTGACCTCTTCTAACTCGTGCACATTCTCTCAAGTTTTCTCAATCGTACACCTCACAGGTAATTCCTCTAGTCATGGATCTATTGACACTTGGATTTGGTCTTCCCTCAGCCTATTAAGCAAGGTCTTCACACCCATTTGCACACACTCAAGCATTCGTAATCTTACTCTGTAGGAATCATACCAATGTGCCTTTGGCAAAATCACCTTCATTGCATTTGCATTACAAATCCACTATCATCACCATGTCTCCATTATCAATCACCCATCTCCATTATAGTTGCATTATAGTTTAGTGTCCATTGCACATTCCATATCACAACCATTCTACTCTTATCATCTTCAACAACAAGGAACTACACACTTCTGAGAGCTCCATTACCATCAAGATCAAGAGCAGATAGGCGAACAATGAAAGCATAGAGGTAAAACAGTCTTCGAAGGTATAATATTTGTTTACTTGTATTTACATCAATTTCCATTGAGTTATTGGATGATTAGTTGTTTTATGCTATTGTTCACACTTTTTGATAACATTTTTGGCACCCACCATGGGGCATTGCCTCATTTTTTACTTTAATTTTAGTGTTTTGTGAAAGTTCTGTCATGTTAGGTCATTCCTGCACATACAACTTCCAATTTTGTGCATCCAACACTTTATGCACTGCATTCAATATTTCTATGCATTTGACATGTCCTGTTGCGCATCTAACATGTTCTGTTGTTGCACTTTTGTAAATCTACGCATATGAATTGCAATATTACACATATGACCTACAGATCTGCACATAAGATTTGTCAGAGAAAGTTGTAATGTTTTAATCAAATCTTCCATACTGACTCTCATTTGTAGGTGTTAGGAGCTGGACTTGGTCATTTTAGCTACATTATTAAGCCACTTAGAACTAATTAGGAGAGAGTAACTTAATAGGTTCATGCAAATCATCACATAGACATAACTAGGAGGAAAGTAAATCATTTTGTTGCATCACAACTTGCATCTAGTGCCAACCTAGGGGTTAAAAATTGAACAATTTCTTTATGTTTTTACTATCTTGCACTACAATCCATCACATAGCTTAATAGGGGAAAGTAACACTTGTTTATTTCTTTAAGCAACAATCTACGTCTGGATTTGTTAGAAGGTTAAAATAAACAATCTTTTCCAAGTTATTGCTATCTTGTTACAAACTTCTATGCTTGGTAGAGTTAACACATTTAGTTATTTTTCTTTTAACTAGCAGGATAAGGAACCAGTGTTCTCCATGTTTTTAGAATGATAATAGGACTATGCTTTCCCCTTTTCTAGGTGACCAAAATGCCAAACTTATCATTTTGCATGTTTAACCTTTAGAGAGGTCTGCCCTTGGAATTCCTTCCTTCCAAGTGGGATGACCTTAAGTGATAATGAACTAAAGCCAAGCCACCTCCAAGTCACTATAAATAAATTGTGTTTGTGACGAAAGTTGCAAGCAACGGGTCCTATTGTGTTACACCGACCAATGTTGCCCCCAAAACCCTATGGAGCATAACCTCTGCAGGCTGGGAAGCCTCCTTATCAGACTAAATGGCCACATGTGTAACCACCCGAATGGATGCCTTGACTAAAATCCTTTTGTTCTAGTGAGCCAAAATCCCCTATTTGGTGACACAGGAGGAGGAAACTCTAGAGCCATCCAACATCATACACTCATTTAGTGTGGAGACAGAAAAGTTCAACTCTTCAGAGGAACTGTAACTTGGTATGCATGAGAAGTGAGTGACGTGGAGGAGAGCCGGTGCTACCAATTTACTAGTTGCCTGCCTTTATGCAAGTGGATGGTGTAAAAACCAAGTTGGAACTCATCAAATACTATCCTTGCCAACCTTATGATTATGCTTGCTTTTTGGTCACAAATTTGTAAGAACAACATGGAATCTTCTTGTTTGACATGTTCTTGCAACTAATTGATACAAATCATCAGTGAAAATACCAGACTTGCTTCAAGAAACATTGTGAAAACAAGCCAAGATTGAGAAAAATTAAAACAAAAAGACAATACTACTTACAGTTCTACACATTTAAACCATTTTGCTGCGCATGTGACAAGTTCTACTGCTCATTTAATCTTGCTACACATTTAAACCATTCTGCTGTACATATGACAAGTTCTGCTACACATTTAATCCTATTACGCAATTGACCCATTCTATTGCGCATACAATACTTTTACGCATTTGACGCACAGAGCAGCTCATATGAACCATAGTACTGCACATTAAAAAATCAGAGCATTTCAACTATACCTACACATTTGACCTACATAGCTACGCATTTGACCATTTTTCCTACGTATTTGAAGTTGCACATGCAAAACAAAGATCTATTCCATACACTTTTGAGAAAAATTTAAACCAGTTCTAGGTACCCATTATTGCATATACCTTGTTTGTGATCTCAAAAAAACCATACAAATCAATTTCAGATCTATTTTCCAAACTATTTCCATTTGCCACATCATCCATAGAAAAAATATCAAACAAAACAAACCAAGTTTCCTACTAAGGTGTCACCAAAATCTTCCAAAACTCAAAATAAAAATCTAGTTGGTTTCATAATAGGATATACCATCCTTTATCTTGGAACTACACTAGTGTAATATTGATAAAAGTAGTCCATATCAATAACGGTGATCAATTCTCCCTACTTTGACTATCTTTTACCTCAAGAGTACATTTGTTTGAGCAAATAGTAGATCAAAATTCAAACCTTAGTAAAAATCTTGTCATCTCAACCACACCAAAAATGTCCATTCACAAGCATTTTGATCCAACAGTCACCCCCATCAAACGGTTTTTATGGTTGCAATTAGATCAAAATCCATAGAAAAGCAAGGCATGGATCCTTTGAACAAAGACATACCATCTCCATCTCACAGTGATGGAGAGGAAGAAATCTTGTATGGGGATGTACTTGGTGCTCTACAAGACTCAAAATTTCAAAAGATGATGGACAAGCTCCTGAACATAGACCCTCAAAAGTATTTCCTTATGCTAGCACACCAAGGGGCCAAACTTTCATAAGATTTTGACACCTCCACCTTAAAAGACACCACTTCTACAAATAACATGGAAACTCCCAAGATCACACAAGAGGTTCCCAAAATAGGCAAGGCTAAGGATATAATCAATCCCTTGGATATATTGACAACACAAATCCAAGCCTTACAACAACAGCTCATAGACACTCAAACCGGAGCATCAACAAAACACTATTCTCTAGAGGATATTTCACCATATCCTTTTGACAAGACCTTGATCATGATACCTTTCCCCTCAAAATTTGAGGTACCAAAATTTGACAAATATCGAGGAAAGGGTGATCCAAGAGACCATATCAGAGAATTTAGTGCAGCATGTCTTGAAGTAGCCCACAATGAAATCTATCTCATGCGATTATTCCCAAGGAGCATGGGAGGACAAGCTATGGAATGGTTCTCTCACCAACCTCCCAACATCTAAACCTTCAACGAATTAGTGGATAAGTTTGTCACTCACTTCTCCTATAACATTGAGCATGAAATCTCAATGTTAGATCTTTGTAACACAAAACAAAAGGGTGGAGAATCCTTCGCCTCTTTCTTACAAAGATGGAGACAACTAGCCAGCAAGTGTCCATATCATATGCCAGAAAAACAAATACTTGAAATGTTTGTACACAACCTAAATGCTGATCTAAGATATCAAATATCAATCCAATGTCCTACTTCTTTTAGTAATGTCATTGAGATGGGTTTACTCATTAAAAAAGATTTGATAGAGAAGGGGCAAATAAAACTTTATAAGGACACCCCTAGTGCAAATGTTAACATAGATAAGCCATGATTTTGGACCAAAAATAAGAACATCATCAATGATGGGGTGGTTGATGCTAAAAATGTGATGCCCAAGCAACCAATTTTCAACTTATCCAACCCACAAAACAACCCCCAACAATAGAAACCACAAAACACTAAATCATAGTCTACAAACTTTCCTCCTCGAAGAAAGTTCACACCTCTAGGGGAAACACTAGAATCCGCCCTACGGAAGCTAATTTCAAAAAATCTCATCATGCTTCCAACAGTGTGGGAATATGAACCAAAAGTTAAACCTCCTTGGTGGAAAGATATAGACTTCTGCAAATACCATGGAAGCAAAGTCCCACAAGACAAATGACTACCAAAAACTAAAACACACCATTCAAGACTTGTTTGATCAAAAATGGGTATCACTTGATGATCATGCCTCTAATGATGATCATATAGCATTCAAGAATCCACTCCCTAATTATGATAAGGGAGGTCCTTCAGATCAAAACAAAAGTGGGGCTACCAATGCCAATTATACCAATGTGTACTATGACTATGTTGTTAACCACATTTTAGAAAGTGATTCACATATCAATGTGATCACTATAAATAAAACCCCTGATTGTAATGTGACCACTTGTGGTGGAAAGGTTACTCTTAAGGGAGCTCCATCCAAACCATCCTCTCCATCCAACTAGTACAACGTCTTGGATCAACTCCACAAGACACCCACACACATTTCCATTTTAGAACTTTTACACCTATCCTTGTTCCACAAAGCCATACTCGAACAAGCTCTTTCAGAAACCACCGTCCCAACTAACCTTGCTGAAGAGTAGTTTCAGACCATGGTAGGTCATCTTAACACACCTCATTTCCTATCATTCACTGAAAAGGATGACATGCCAATCACCCAACCACATAATGCATCTCTCCACATTGAAGCCTTCATCCACAAGCATAAACTGAAAAGGGTTCTAATCGATGGAGGAGTGGGTTTAAATATTTACACCTTAAAGCTAATCCTTGCATTGGGGTTTTTAGAGAATGCTATCGATCCTAAAAAGAAAATCACCATCAAAGCTTACGATGAAGAGGAAAGAACTTCAAAGGGAACTGTTGTTTTTCCTATCAGAGTGGGACCTGTAGTAAAGGATGTGGTGTATCATATCCTTGACATGGATCTTGCATATAATATTCTCTTTGGAAGACCTTGGATACACATAATGAAGGTGGTGCCATCAACCTATCACCTGTGTAACAAGTTCCCCCATGGTGGCCAAGAGATTACCATCCAAGGTGATCCCAATCCATTTCAATATTACAACTCCATACAATCTAAACCTGACATTGTAATTCCCAATAATAGTACCTCTACTTCATCCTCATCCCATGTTGACCCAAATTCACTCCCTTCCACATCCAAGGCACCCGAAATCAACCTCAAGCTCAAAGACAAGGGTGTCAGTGAATATACAATCACACAATCCTTTTGCTTAGTGTAGCTACTTATATTCCCCAGATCCTATGGAAAGCCATCCATATGAAAACCCAAGGTATTAGAAACTCCTAAAGGTCCATTTGTAAAATGGGGAAGCCTTGAAGATGAGAGCGATGAGAAAGACATCCTACAATGGCTATATAAGGATGAAGGCAGTCTATCCAGATCACAAGACCATCAATCCACAGTGCAAACTGAACAGTATGGTCAAGGATTCTCAATACTACAAAGAATTGGATATGAAGGTCATGGGCCCATAGGATTGATGAATCAAGGTATCACTGAACCTATCCAACCTCCTTCATTAACAGCTTGAGACACTATAGGGCTAGGTTACATTAGAAAAGCAAAGACCAAAGGAACATACAAGCATAAAGGAAAACAACCACAAACATCTACTACTAACCTAGTAGAGCAGATACACCAACTGCAAGGATGGAGTGAGATAGACTCCAATGAGTATGAATGGGATAGTCTCTCTAAAATATCTTGTGATGAAAAAGACATTAATGTGGTCCATGAGTATGACCCTACCCATACAACTCATGAGAGATGAAGTTCACGGTCTAGACATCTAGAGTTTGATTTACATAATAACAATAGTGAGATTCATGAGGAAAGAATGATACCACACTTGACAGATCAACTTGTGGAGAGTACCATCATAGGCATTGTCAATGCTTACAATAATCACCTTAACTCCTCCATCTTGACCATCACTACCCATGAACCAAACCAATCCGATGACCCGTTACCACTATTGCATCTAAAACTCATAGATTGGGACTTGCAAGACACTAACCCTAAGCTAGATACCTTTTAGAATGATGAAGCCATCATAGACTATCTAGAACTTAGAGACCATATATCCGCAGGGGATCATAGGGCTTGCTATGCCATAGAACTCAACAACAGGGATTATTTTGGAGAGAGTGCCAAGCCTTTCAGTCTCAAAAATGTAAAAATGAAAGATAGATCTAATGGTGAAAACCATTCTGTGGTAGTGTTAGATCATGAAAATAGTAAAAATATAAAAGATGTATCCAATGGTGAAAACCTCTCTGAGGTGCCGAAGGATGAAAGGCTTGACCCTCTTCCCAATCTAACACATCAAGAGAGATCCTCAATCTTGATGGAACCAGGGGAATGGATCAATGTCGGCATAGGTGAAAATCCAAGGATGATTCATATGGCACAATCTTTAACTGCACAAGAGAAGCTAGAGTTCTCAGAATTCTTCAAAAAGAAACAAATCAACTTTGCTTGGTCATACATGGATATGCCAGGTCTAGATCCAAAACTTATAATTCATCACTTATTGCTAGCTTCGAGAGCTAAGCCAGTTAAACAAAAATTTAGGAAGATGCACCTGGATATCACACTCATGGTAAAAGAAGAAATCAAGAAGCTGCTAGATGTCAAGTTTATCAGACCAATAGACTATCCAGAGTGGATTTCAAATATAGTTCCTATCACCAAACCTGATGGAAGAGTTTGACTTTGTAATGATTTTAGGGATCTGAACAAGGCTTGTCCCAAAGATGACTTCCCTCTACCTAACATTAACATCATTGTAGATCTTACAGTAGGACACACCATGTTGTCTATAATGGATGGATTCTTTAGCTATAACCAAATCAAGATAGCACTAGAGGATCAACATAAAAATGACTTTCACGTGTCTATGGGGTACCTATTGTTGGTGTGTCATGCCATTCAGGCTAAAGAATGTGGGAGCAACATATCATTGGGCAATGACAACAATCCTTCATGACATGATGCATACCATCATGGAAGATTACGTAGATGACATTCTAGCCAAATCAAAGACCAGAGAAGGGCATATACAAGTCCTAGACAAGATCTTCACAAGACTAGAGCAATTTAATGTATGTTTAAATCCCAAAATGTGTGTTTTTGGAGTCACATTCAGTAAACTCCTGGGATATATTGTATTAACCAATGGAATAGAGGTGGACCCGGCCAAGGTCAAAGAAACCATGGAAATACTGCCGCCTAATAATCTGTGTCAATTGTGGTCTCTACAAGGAAAGTTGCAATCGATTAGAAGGTTCATCTCTTAGCTGGCAGATAATTACTACCCACTCACGCATCTCCTATGTTGGTAAGAGACACTTCTAGACATGTCAGGTGTTGTAATTGATGGCAACTAAATCTATCTTACACATCTGCATTGTATCATTTGATCATACCGGAAGCAGATTGTAGATTTGTCTAAGTTTAGATAGATAGGAATAGAGCATATGATAGGGTTCAACATCTTGGTGTGCATTTCTCTACAGGTAATCATATTGTGCTGCAGATCTGAGGGAATGTTAAGGGATGTCAAGGCTACCTAAATCCAAAGTTTTAGCCTCTGGTGATGAAGGGATTAAAAGTTACAAGAATATGAGTATCAGGTTTTGGTTAGACAGTTCAGTCCAGTGAAGAACATGCTAACTTGATGTTTGATCCTTGTGTGGATTAAGAGAAGTGGTTGACTGAGTAATTTATGAGATCCAATGGTATTGGTCAACATGTGTGGTGACTTGAATTCATAAGTTGTGGTCCACATTGATGTTTGTGTATGGATTCAGCTGACAGAACAGTGATCTTGAAAAAGTTTCTAAGTTTTCTTGAGGTCGACTATAGTTGATGAAATCCCATGTTGTGGATATATATAATTGATGAGTTCAAGCATTTTGTGATGCGAAGGTGTGAATATGAAGTGAGAGATGCGAAGTATAACAATAACAAGTGCAAAGCAAAGAGATCTAGGGTTTAGATCATGGCAAAATAATGAAATAGAGTAGTAAGAGATGAAGTGTGTGAAGTCAGTATATTGAGTCTAACCAGAACTATAATCTTGTACTGTTAGATGCTATTCTCCAGTTCAAACATTTTATTGAACTCTTGTAATTGATCTTGTAGGAAGTGAGCCTCCTTTGAGCAGTGGTCTCTAGGTAGTGTGCCTGAAGGCATGCGCCTTTCCATTTTGTAATACTTTTAATAGAGTATATAATCTTGTGGGTTAACCCCCACCATGGTTTTTCTGTTAACTAGGTTTCCACGTAAGAATCCTAGTGTTCATGTGTGATCATCTTGTTATTGTTGTTCTTAAGTTCATGCTTCTTTCTTTTGAATGTATGTGGTAAATTAATAAAGGAACATAATAAAAGGTTTTTCAAAACACTGATTCACTCCCCCTCTCAGTGTTCCTTAATTTCAACAATTGGTATCAGAGCTTGGTTCCTTGGAAGAAGTTTAACAACTTGAGGAAGATCTGGGAAGGTATTTCAATGGGCTCATTCAAATATTCTGATGGCATTAATGAACAAATACAAGTTGTTTTAGAAGATCTTGACCAGTCCAGAGTAGAAGTCAAAGAACTGAAAGAAAACCTTAAAGATGCTAAGGATTTCATTTAGACTTTAAAAGGGCAACTGAGAAAATCTATGGAAAAGAGGAAGGAGTTACTTCAGTAGTTAACAAATTAGAATGAAGACAATGACATGGATGAGGCTCTAAATGATGCAGAGGAAAAGAACAAATCAACTTCATACTAGCATTTTGCATAACACAACATGACCAACACATGGTCTCTGACCCAATAACTTCATTCTACACCTTCCAAGATGTCCAACTCCAATCAAGACTTATCTAACCCAATGTGTAGGGTCTGCAGGACAACAGTCTCATTGTCTGTCATAACATGGCTCCATTGGCAAAATAGTCACACAAACCTCTTTGGTATGATCTCTACCAACACAAACTCAACTTCATTGTAGCATGCCAAACCTATCACATGCCTAACATACCTACTGTCTTCATTGACAAATCAATAGCATAACAAACAAATCAATTACCTTCTTTGCAATGGCTATCTTCAAGCCTTCTCTACAGTGACTGTCTCCAAGAGGTCTATTGTCTTCTTGCATTTACTATCTCCATATTTCAAGTCATGGGATCCTTTCTAGATCCAAGGGCTTCTTGCATCATTGGCACTTCCCAATATCTCCACTTCCATAATCATTGATTACCACCCCTCTACTGCTGTCCTCCACTAACTTCCAATTCATGGATCTTGGTGGACCATTTATATGGAAAACTCCACCCTACACTATTCTCTTACCCCTGCAACCTTCACAAGCCTCTACCACAACTATTCTACATTCCATTCCTCTGATCACAACTAGAAAATGATCAGAGGAATGAGGAAAAATCCATCAGACTATCAAAAGAAACCCTAATCTAGGTCTTCAAACCCACTTTCAAATAGAGGAAAACAGAGATATGGAAGGGTGTCAAGAGCCCAAATAAGATGCAAAGGATAGGTAACTCAACTACCTAAACAACCATCATCAGTACCATCCACTTCTAGGCCATACAGGTATGGAAAAATGCAGGAAACAACGAATTTGTGAAGGAGACAACAATTTAAAAAATAGTTTTTGAAAAATCAACAATATCTTCTATCAAGTATTGTGTTAAGTCTCCAAATAAGATTCAAAGTCAAGCTACCTTAATTTACTTTCTATCCAACATGCCCATGTACTATGACAAATCCATACAGGAGTATAGTACGGCAGGAAACAACAGAAAAATAGAAAAAACATAGAAAAGCAGGAAAAAATAGTGGTTTTCTTCTTTTCTATTTCATCTCCACTGAATATATCTTTTCAATCAATCCTATCTTGGCTTAAAACAAGCCTCAACATTTGTCTGGAGAGGTTGGGTCGATGCAACTACCCAACCATCGGGCTCTTTCATCTTGATTTGTAACTGCTGCCTTTTTAAACTATTTTTAGAAACTGTCCATTCTTGGACTGCATTGGTGGTTTTTTTTATGTTTTAACAATGCTTTCTAACCTTGGGAGAACTTATGACAAGGTGTTAACCCATCTTCAAACCTAAGACATGCCTTTAAAGGCTACAAACAAGAAGACTTTAAAGACTGTCCTAAAATGCCTCAACAAAAGCTTACATAAGGACTATTGCAAACTACCTAAGATAACATGATTGTCCTAACTAGGACTTACAACATAACAATAGGTTCATTTAGACATTTGGACATAGTCCATTTACTAGCATGGATTTCAAGGCTTATTACAATATTGAATGGTCTCAAGGACCTTATTGACTCAGATCAATTACTAGAAGATCAAACAAAACAACTTGAAGATTATCCAGAACTTAGATTTCTTGGTGCTCCTGCACCATACTCCCCGGCATGATGAAAACTCTTGTTCCAAGAGTTAGGGGATCTGCTCCAAACGTTCTTCCATCTTGTAGGAATGTTCCTCTGACTGGGAAACATGAACTCTCCAAGAGTAATCTTCCTCCTTCTCCAACCTACATGGCTCCTGTAAACAGTGTTAGAACCATAAAACCTGTTGTGATGTCCTTGCCTAGGATCCTGCTGCTGCAATGCTTTAGCTCTTCTCAACTGGAGTTGTGGATTCATTCCTCCTTGGACTATCTGATGTTTGTCTTCCTTCTTCTACCTCTTGATAGGGCAATCAATGTCTCCAACCTTGACATAACTCAAGTCCCAAGCCTGCTGCTCTTTAGGACTATCATCCACCTTCTTCTATTACAACTATTCCTGCTACTTCCCATCATCCTTAACCTGCATACTCAACTGTAGTTTCTCTCCAAAAAAAATAACAACATGTTCCTTCTTCTCTTCACAAGGTAAAGGTATCAGCTTGAACTTCTTACCATCTTTGTGCACCACATAGGTATTAGTATACCCATCATGAATTGTCCTTCTCAAATGCTGGCATGGCCTACCCAAGATTATATGCCCACATGTCATAGGAATAACATCACACAAAACACGGTCCTAATATGGACCAATTGTAAAATCAACATATGCCTTCTTAGTAACCATTACCTATTGTTCTTGACTCACCCAAGTGACATTGTAAGGACTAGGATGATCAAAAGTTTTCAATCCCAACTTATGCACCATTTCCCAAGAAACTAGATTATCATGAGAACTTGAATCTACAATCAACTTGCATATCTTTCCATGACTTAAACAATTAGTTCTGAAAATAGATACCTGTGGTGGTTGCTGCATTTTACCTTTCTCCACCATAAGCATTTCTCCAACCATCATTGGAGAGGCTGACGACATTTCTGGTTCTTCTAGCTTCTCCTCCTCTTGTGCCAAGTGAACTCTTCTATCCTTGGTCTTGTCAACACCATCCTTCTTAGGACAGTTGAAAAATGTGTGTCCCACCTCATTGCAGTGATAACATCTACCTATGAACACTCCTCTTCTTGATCCAAATCTACCTCCACCTCTATATCCACCTCTCTGTTCTATAGACATCTCCTTACCCTTCTCATTATTGTTCTGAACTCCAGTAGTAGGTCTGTCCCTACCTCTGTTTCCTCTTCCACTACCTCCTTACCTTTCTTGCTTCCTCTTCACCCTCTCTTCAGCCCTGATGGCTAACTAAAAACACTCTCCAAGTGATTTTGGGACCGCCAAACCAATCTCATCTTGCAAGTTATACCTAAGCCCATTAAGGTATCTAGCCACTTTCTCTTCTTCATCTTCCAATCCTCCTCTAATACTAAGCTTATGAAATTGCTCAGTATAGGACATAACATCCATGTCCTTCTACTTCAAGTTCTGCCTCATCCTCTTTGTTTGAATGGAGTAATCAGATGGAAGGAATTGATCCTTCATCCTACCCCAAGAAGTGATTTTTGTTGCACCTCTAGCCATTCTTTCTATCTGCACACTACTCCACCAGGTAAGTGTTGTTCCTCTCATTTTTCTCTTTGCAAACTTGATCTTCTTCTCATCACTCATCTCCTCATACTCAAAAAATTTTTCCAGGGCATCTATCCACCCTAACACCTCTTCACTATCCATCTTCCCCTGATAGATAGGTAACTCTATGTTTGCCTTTGTGCCACTTCCTTAGACTGCCTTTAGCAATCTCACAAACTTCTTCTCTTCAAAATCCAACTCATCCTCAGGGGGATTCTCATCTACATCCTCATCTCCTTCAGGATCATCTTGCTCATCCCCTCTAGGTTTCTTCTCTAATGCTTCCAATCTTGCCAAGATTGTTGCATTCTCCCTTCTTACTTGCCTCAGCTCTCTGTCCCTTGCAGCATCCTGTTCTCTTCTATCCCTTAACTCTTTTTCTCTAGCCTCTAAGGCTTCTCTCAACTCATTGTTCTCTCTAGCCATCTATTTCTTTGGAGGCATCTTCACAACTCTCTCAACCCTTACTATTTCACAAGATCCTTTACTCCCTCAAGGACCTACTAGTGGCTCTAATACCAATATGATGTAGAGGAAAAGAACAAATCAACTTCATACTAGCATTTTGCATAACACAACATGACCAACACATGGTCTCTAACCCAATAACTTCATTCTACACCTTCCAAGATGTCCAACTCCAATCAAGACTCATTTAACCCAATGTGTAGGGTCTATAGGACAACAATCTCATTGTCTGTCATAACATGGCTCCATTAGCAAAATAGTCACACAAACCTCTTTGGTATGATCTCTACCAATACAAACTCAAATTCATTGTAGCATGCCAAACCTATCACATGCCTAACATACCTACTGTCTTCATTGACAAATCAATAGCATAACAAACAAATCAATTACCTTCTTTGCAATGGTTGTCTTCAAGCCTTCTCTGCAGTGACTGTCTCTAGGAGGTCTATTGCCTTCTTGCATTTACTATCTCCATATTTCAAGTCATGGGATCCTTTCTAGATCCAAGGGCTTCTTGCATCATTGGCACTTCCCAACATCTCCACTTCCACAATCATTGATTACCACCCCTCTGCTGCTGTCCTCCACTAACTTCCAATTCATGGATCTTGGTGGACCATTTATATGGAAAACTCCACCCTACACTGTTCTCTTGCCCCTGCAACCTTCACAAGCCTCTACCACAACTATTCTACATTCCATTCCTCTGATCACAACTAGAAAATGATTAGAGGAATGAGGAAAAACCCATCAGACTGTCAAAAGAAACCCTAATCTAGGTCTTCAAACCCACTTACAAATAAAGGAGGAAAATAGAGATATGGAAGGGTGTCAAGAGCCCAAATAAGATGCAAAGGATAGGTAACTCAACTACCTAAACAACCATCACTAGCACCCTCCACTTCTAGGCCGTACAGGTACGGAAAAATGCAGGAAACAACGAATTTGTGAAGGAGACAACAATTTAAAAAATAGTTTTTGAAAAATCAACAATATCTTCCATCAAGTATTGTGTTAAGTCTCCAAAAAAGATTCAAAGTCAAGCTACCTTAATCTACTTTCTATCCAACATGCCCATGTACTATGACAAATCGATAGAGGAGTATAGTATGGCAGGAAATAGCAAAAAAATAGAAAAAACAGTGGTTTTCTTCTTTTCTATTTCATCTCCACCGAATATATCTTTTCAATCAATCCTATCTTGGCTTAAAACAAGCCTCAACATTTGTATGGAGTGGTTGGGTCGATGCAACTGCCCAACCATCGGGCTCTTTCATCTTGATTTGTAATTGCTGCCTTTTTAAACTATTTTTAGAAACTGTCCATTCTTGGACTGCACCGGTGGTTTTTTTATGTTTTAACAATGCTTTCTAGCCTTGGGAGAACTTATGACAAGGCGTTAACCCACCTTCAAACCTAAGACATGCCTTTAAAGGCTACAAACAAGAAGACTTTAAAGACTATCCTAAAATGCCTCAACAAAAGCTTACATAAGGACTATTGCAAACTACCTAAGATAACATGACTGTCCTAACTAGGAATTACAACAGAACAATAGGTTCATTAAAACATTTGGACATAGTCCATTTACTAGAATGGCTTTCAAGTCTTATTGCAATATTGAATGGTCTCAAGGACCTTGTTGACTTAGAACAATTACTAGAAGATCAAACAAAAAAACTTGAAGATTATCCAAAACTTAGATTTCTTGGTGCTCCTACACCACTAAAGGAAAAGTCAATGGAATGTGAGAAGTTGGAAAAAGAAGCTATTGTATTAAAACATGAGATGGAATCTAGAGTGATGAGGTTAACTAAGGAAATAGAGGAAAGGAAGAAGACTGAAGAAAACCTAAATCAGTCTTTGAAAGAAAGAATAGAAGAGTGCTACAGAATGGACAGAATAATTGTCCATCTAGGGTCTGATCTACAAGAAACCAGGTATAATGAGGAACAACTTGAAAATCAAATTGTCATTATCAAGCATGACCTAGAAGCTACAAATGAATACAAAGAAAAGTTCAAGATAAGCTCAGCTAAACTCAAGGTGTTGCTTGATAGTCAGAAGAAGGCAGATGATAAGCATGGTTTGGGATATGAGAAAGGTGAAAGCTCTGGATCTGGTCAAAGAAATCCAAGAAGGAATCCTAGAAGGCCTCCAGTAAGGCAACCTAATGCTCAATAAATTTGGTCATAGAGCTACTCAGTGTAGAAGTAGAGTGAATCAAAGTGGTCCATCCTTCTCTGGTCAATGCTTCAATTGTAAAAGGTATGGTCATAAATCCAATGAATGCAGAAGTATGATGATGAACTACTCTAACAACAAAAGAAATGTCAATTCTTTCAATGGCAACTATTTTGCATGCAATATATTTGGACACATGGCTAATCAGTGTATATTCGAAGGAAATCAAGTAAATGAGCAAAGAAATGTTGTGTTCTTTAATTGCAATAGATCTAGTTATCTTGCAAGATTTTGCAGAAGTAGGAATGATGATAGAAAAGGTTTGATAAATAGAAACCAAGACATGCAAACACAAGATAAAGGCAAGGGTAAAGTAGATGTGAATGAGATCCAGAATGAAATGAACAAAACATGGGTGAAGAAAGGAGAAATGAATGATGATGGGTCTGCACCAGAATCTAGTGCTAGCAATTCCTCTGGGAATTGAAACAAGAGCTTTGGCTCAGGGGGAGCTGCATTGAAAATCTAATTCCCTTTGCTAGTAAGTGGGTTCCTAAATCTAACACAATGAATGAAGATAAAGAAGCCTATTGCAGATCTGTTGAAGCAAATTCCAGAAGAAAAGAAGCTAATGCAATTGATTGCGGAGCAATTGAAGATTGACTGTATGCAGAAATAGTGTAACCAGATGAATTAGGGCAAAGCATTTATTACAATGGTGAATTAGGTTTTGCGGAGAAGAAAAAGTCATTTACTCAACATTTGAATCACTTTACATTCAAAGAGAACAAGGAGAAGAGCGCTTGAGCTGAGATCTCAAAGATTTAAAGTGCAAAAAGTGAATTCGATGGCTAACCCTAACTGGTGAAACAAGGTATTTTTCATTGAAACTCTCTGAATTTGTAATCTCTAGATATGGCTACTCCATTGGTTGTTGACATCACTGAAAGGCCGTAACCTAAATTCAGAAAACATCGACACAAATCTGTAGAGGTTGATCTATTAGGTGCCTTTTCAAATGTTTTGCATGGTGTGTTGCATGTTGAAGATATTAGGGCTTACATTCATGCTACCTTAGATGAGTTTGGGGATTCAAAGTTAGTATATTTGTTGAAGAATCACCTGAGGGGTGAGATTTATGGTCTTAAACCTAAGTATAAGGCACTACAAGACAAACATTTCATTCAAGTTATTGGATTCCCGTCCTTTGATGAGGATGAATGGGTCTAGTATGTACTAAGTCAGATGCATGCCGAATTCATGTGGTTGATGAAACCCTTTAAGATCACCAAGGACGCCATCAAGGATGTAACAAGATTAAACTCATTTGGTGGACTACCGATGCTAAAATTAGTGAAGAATCAGATTGTAACTGAAGCTACTAGATCAAAATTTGATAAGAGGGCAATGACAATAAATGATATAACTGATCCAGATGTCAAATTTGCATCTATGGTGATTGGGTATAAGATATACCACTCCATCGGGGAAAACTCTATATCCGGTACAACCATTTATGCTACCTATTAGATGTTAAGAGAAAATATTGACTATTACTTGTGTGATCTGCTGCAAAACTAGTTAATGGAGAATCTGAACAAGATCAAGGAGGACAAGAAGAATACATTCACGTATGGTATGTTGGTCCTGTGTTTTCTATTTCATGAATGAGTTACCCAGGAAGAAGAGCCTATGTTGGACCAGTGATAAGCATGTTGCCATACAAATCAGAGAGCACTTACATAGTATTGGTGATTCCAATGCTCAAAGGACTGTTCTTTGGGGATATTTCAAGAATTTTAGAATATGATGCAATCAAGAGAAAGAATCCCTATGTCTGTGGTGGAAAAGTACAAGGATATAATTTGTTTCATGGTGGAAATAGATCAATGCTTGATGGAAGCAGTTGAACTAGGGACTTTATGGATCATGCCCATGGGGTATGAAGTTAATGAACAAATACTAGAAATGTATGCTCAACACCTTCTAAGAAAAACAAAAGATACTTCAATTGAGAGATTCAGTACATATAGTGAACTCAGTGTGAAACTGCATGTTGAGCTCTAGAAACCTAAATCTAAGAGAAAGATCCAAAGGCAAGTTGAAATGTATGCAGAAAGCATTGGCATAACAAAAGAAGTTGTGAGACAAAATAGTGAAATGATAGAAAAAGCTGAGAAGGAGAAGCAGGACAGGGAATAGGGAAGTGTTCCAGTAGAATCCTCTTCTAAGCCAAGGACTACTAGGAGTATAGGTTTAACCTTTAGTGCATCACCTTCTCCTATTACAGAGAAATTCAAAGAAAAATCTACTGGTAAGGAAGGAAAATTGACAAAGGTAATGGCCAAAAGGTCATATGTCAGTGTGGAGAAGGAAGATGAAGAAGAGACTGAGTCAGATGGTGAGGTTAAAGAGTTGAAGGCCTTAGGCACTAAGGTTGCTAAAGTGTCTAAGGAGAAGCCCTTTAGAAGCTTAAAATCAAAAAGAGCAGAAACATCAAGGGTTGCTAAAGACAAGCCCTCCAGAAGCATAAGGGTGAGCAAAAGACAAAAGACTGAGACTCATGTTGAAAAATCCACCCTGTCAATTGAAGACATTGTGAATGCAGTAACTGTTCATGGGAATTTGAAGCCCATAACAAAATATTATGACAACTTTGATGATGCTAACAAGAAAATTTTGGAGGATGCTACTATTAAGTACCTAAACACATTCAAAAGAGCACTTATGGAAATTTTGTCAGATATCCCTAAGAGTCTAAGTGATATCTTGGAGATGAGAAAAGAAGCTGCTAAAGAAAAGGATTTGGAGTTAAGGGAACATGTGTTGTCTAGTTTGTGTCTGGTCATCTCTAGAAAGGAAGTAGATAAAATTTTCAAAGAAGTTAAAGATCAATTTAGAATAAAGAAAAGGATGAATAAGCTAATGATTGGAGACATAGATGAAGTGGTCAAAGAAACAGAGCAAATTTTGATGAAAGTCCTGGACAAGAATAAGTTTTATGAGGTCACTAAGGAACTTGATGCTGATGATACATCCCTTCCAAATGAAGAAGAGTTGAAATAAAATGAGCAGCAAGTTGAGGTATATAACCTCTCTATTCTAGAAGAAGAAATATCAAATAAAGGAGATGAAGAGATGGTAAAGGAAGATAATGTTGATGGTGCTGAGGATACTCAAATTCCTCCAGGCTAATCTAGTGAGGCAAATGTAGAAATGACTATGGAAATAAATGATCCTACTGAAGGTGATTCTGAGAAAAATAAAGAGCAAAAAGAAGGAGTTAAGAACAAGGAAGGTCAAGAAAAAGAATCTGATGATGGCGTGGATTCCTCCATTCCGGATGTTGATGAATTTGATAAAAATGATGATAATGTTGCTACTGAGGATACACAAAAATCCTCTGGAAAAGAATACAGAAGACATTGCTGATGATGTCGAGACAGTAGAAGCAAAGAAAAAGAATGAAAATGATAAGCAAGACAATGTAGTTGACTCCGGAAAGGGAAGAAATGCAGGCCCTAAAACTGAAACATCATATTGGGCAAGAGACACTATAGAAGTAGTGAAAGAAATTTTGTAGAAAGACAAACAAGTTGCAGAAGATCCAGATATAATACAAGGTCCAATAAATTTTGATACTCTTTCTCTGGTATAGAAGATGAAGTTGGTCTCTTTTGCAAAAGCCAAGGCCAGAGAGGAAATATTGACGTTCCATATAGAAGATAGTGAGTTGCTTAGTCTTGCATCCAACATTTTGAAGAAAATCATGCCTACATTTCAAAAGGATTCATCAGCATCCCCCTCTGATCAGTTGAAGAGTTTGATAAACTTTGTAAGTACTCACTTTGAGTCTTTTGAAAAGTTAGCTAAAGTCAAAGTCTGGAATGAATTCAATGATAAAAGATTTAGTGAACTAAAAAGAATAATTGACAATGATAGAATTATATTGGATACTAGTGTAAAGAGTATTCAAAATTCCCTCGCTGAAGGAGAAGATGTGTACAAATTTTGTTTATCTTGGCCAAAAGTTGTAGAGGATATTGAGAAGAAAATAAAGGAGTCCAACCAAAAATTGTCAAATGCATCTCAATCCTTTAATCCTTTGACAGTATCTGCAGTAAGTCAAGAATGTCAAGTAGTTAACTTGATAGAATAAATAAAAAAATTTGTGAAAGAAAAAGAAAACATTGTGGCAAGGATGTGTGAACTCTGGGGAATGATTCTCCCTAAGTTAGAAACAATGTTCAATGCTTTGACAAAAGCTCAAGCTGCTGCTTTGACAAGTGATCCCACTAATTTGCAGAAGGTAGAGTCATAGGAATTTCTATTCAGTGGTCATATTTTAGTTTTGGATGGCATGAAGAAAAGTTGGGATATTGAATTGGCACTGTTGAAAAACATTTTTGGTGATGTGCTTAAGTTTATGTACACAAGACATAAGGATTGTTTGTACATATGCAGAAGTATGACTATAGAATTTTTGTGTAAATTTTTGGATCCAGACGTCGACCTTTGCCATTGATGCCAAAGGGGGAGTGGAAAGTTGATGTAGAGCAGGGGATGGTTTCACTATTCATAGGACTGTTGTCTTGACTGGAGCAGCATGGTTTAGACTGTCTTCTTACCCTCATACCTATTTCAAGGCTTGGAAAGGTAACTCAACATGAGATAAATGAATGGAATACTTACCAAAACCATCAAGGCAATTGAAATAACCTTTAGAATGACTAATTACATCTCTCAAAGGTAGATAGGAAGGATTCACAAGACCCACTAGTTGACTGTCCTAATATGACAGTTTTGTCTCTCCAAGTACTATGGTTGCCAAAAGATGAAATATGTATAAATGAAGGGCAGATGGTTTAACTAACTAACTGATCTTCTACTATATCTAAGACTGACTTATCATGACCAATAGACACTCATGAGACTCACCAAGAATCAGGGCAACACAATCTTCCTATCGTTCCTTCCCAATTAGCCTTAACTCCTTGTAGCCTTGTCAATGAGGTTTTTTGAGCATAACTTAAAAGATTCTTGATAAAACCATGAGAAAACTAGGTTTTTAGATACCCATTAAGGAGTTGTATAATATATCTGACATGCAAGGTAGGTTGTTTTGGAACATCTTCCCTGAAAGGTGACTGTACCTGCTATCTTAGAGGGCAATTAGCCCTATTTTGCAAAGGATGTATGATGAATACTTCACCTAACACTAAAAATCCACTTTTACAAGCTTTCCACACATCACAAATAGACTACTTTTGTAGGTTTTTACATTTGTGTACATGGGTTTCTTATCAAACCAATACCCACCTATGCTACCTAGCCTTCTTTGCCCAATACATGAAGATATTAGGCTTTAATGGATTCAAACATTGATCTTCTACAATCCCCTACTCTTGCAATATAACAAATAAGTAAATACAATCTTATTAAACCTATTTCACCCAATTTTGGGCTTTGACATAGGCGAAATGGGTTAGAAATCCATCGATTTGTCAAAAACCCTCAAAACTAGGGTATGGAAACCAAAATCAGAAATATGACTATAAAATGCTTTAAGATCTATGAGATTATTCCTAAGATGATTCAAAAGAAATTTAACACCATCTACTACATGATTCTAAACATTTTTGTCCTTGACAGTGTAGTATGGTTGTGTATGGACGTGAGAAACAGTAAAAAGATAGTAAAATGCAGCAATAGGGTAAAAATTATGTATTTTCTTCTTCCAACTTACATACTCTACCTTCTCTTCACAAGAATGATCTCCAATATCTTGCATACAATAGTATTTTAATGAATATCCATGTTCTCCATATCCCCATCATGGGAAAGCCACCAATAAAAGAAAAAAAACTGACTGTTTAACATAAAGACTGACTGTCCACAATAGACTGTCCTAATTTTAGACTCAACTATAATGAAAATGCCTTTCTAAAAACCACCACTACATGGTCATGCCCCTAGTGGGCTTTATTACATTATTTTAAAATCCAAAATTTCACCTAGGCTCAAAGTTGAGCTAAAAAAAAAAAATTTGCTATGGTGGGCTCTGCACCATACACCCAAGGAGAAAAAGATCTCAGCTTCCACATGAGATCAGATTAGTGACTGTTGTTCCATGTTTTGTAATGTCTTTAGCTATCATCCATGTGGCATCTTCATGGGGAAGACCTTGCCACTTCACCAAGTATTCATTATAAACCTTATGTCTTGTCCTCTTGACTTCTTTGGTATCTAGAATGGCTTCAAGTTTGACTGGAGCATTAGGAGGAAGATCTTTAACCCAATTGGCATCATCACCTTCATGAACACTTGTACCTACATCGAAAGACTCCTTGAAAGGATATAAGTCAGCAATATTAAAGATGGGTGAGATAGCAACTCTAGGAGGGAGTTCTATCTCATATGCATTTTCACCAAACTTGTGGACCACCTTGCATGGCCCAATCTTCTTCATCAGCAACTTAGTGTATTTGCCCTTAGGTAACCTCTCTTTTCTGAGATGTTTAAGTACTAGATCTCCAAATTTGAACTGAACATTCCTCCTCTTCAAGTCTGCATGCTTCTTGTAAGTTTCTACACTCTTCTTGAGTTGCTCTCTACCTTGTTCATGGATGTCTTTCATGGCCATAGAAAACTCCTCTCCTTCAACACTTCTCTTCTCTACTCCTCTCAAATCTCTTAACTCAAAAATACCTCTCGAATTCAATCCATACACTACCTCAAAAGGGCTCTTACCTATGCTCCTACTAATGTAGTCATTATAAGCATACTCTGCATGTGGGATAACAAGATCCCATTGTTTTCCATGTTCTTTTGTAAGACATCTAAGTAGATTCCTCAATGATCTATTCACTACTTTAGTCTGCCCATCTATTTATGGGTGATAGGCAGAGATGAAAGTCAATTTGGTTCCAAGTTTTTTCCAAAAGTGGCTTATAAAATTTGAATCTCTATCTGAAACAATGGAGAGGGCAAGTCCATGTATCCTGACTATCTCTTTGAAGAATATACTTGGAATGTTAGATGCATCACTTGTGCACTTGCAAGGAATAAAGTGTGCCATTATGCTAAATCTGTCCACAACTACAAAAACACTATTGACTCCCCTATGAGTTTTGGGTAGGACTAACACAAAATCCATGCTAAGATGCTCCCAAGGTCTGCTAGGAATTGGAAGAGGCTAATATAGGCCTGCATTGGAACTAGAGCCTTGGCTCTCTGGCAAACTCCACAAGAATCAACAAATTTTTAAATATCAGTATGCATCTTAGGCCAAAAGTAAAACCTTCTTACCTGATAAAGTGTTTTGTCTGTGCCAAAGTGTCCTTCAAGACTTCCACAATACTTCGCCCTTATGATATTTGTCCTCATAGAGCATCTAGGGATGCATAACTGAGCCTTGAATAGTAGTCCTTCTTGCAACAAAAAATTAGAAAATTCTTCATGAAAAGTACCTTAGAATTGGTGGCAAATGGAGTAGGCATCCTTGAAATCTATATCAGCAGCATACATGTCCTTTAGTGCTTCCAAAACCACACTCTGAAGTTGTATTTCAGTCACTAGGACTGATCTTCTACTCAATGCATCAACTACCTTGTTATCTTGGCCCTTCTTATGTTTGATTGTGAAGGTATAACTCTGTAAATACTCCACCCACTTGATGTGCCTATGACTTAACTTGTCTTGGCTGTTCAAGAAACTCAATGCATGATTGTCTATGTAGACTACAAATTCTTTGGGTAAGAGATAATGTCTCCATTTCCTCAGGGATTGCACTAATGCATAAATCTCCAAATCATATGAAGAGTACCTCCTCTTGGCCTCATTGAGCTTTTCACTAAAGAAAGCTACTAGCCTGCCTTCTTGGCTTAGGACTATACCTATGGCTGCTCCATTGGCATCACATTCCACTGTAAAGACTTTGTCAAAGTCAGGTAAAGCAAGTATGGGTTGTTGTACCACTCTCTTCTTCATGTATCCAACACTTTTTGCTGCCTCTTTAGTCTATTGAAACGTTCTTTTCCTATCTCCCTTAATGGTTTCAAGAATAGGAGAACAAATATGACTAAAATTTTTTATAAACTTCCTATAAAATGTAGCCAAACCATAAAAACTTCTTACCTCTCCTACTTATTTTGGAGTTGACTAGCTAAGAATGGGTTCAACTTTGGAAGGATCCATCTTCAATGTGCCTTTAGAGATGACAAAACCTAGGTAGACTAGCTCTTCTCTCATAAAATCATACTTCTTGAGGTTTATATCAGCTTCTCCTCATTCAACCTCTGTAAAACCATGTCAAGGTGCTGCAAGTGCTCCTCTTCTATTTTGCTAAACACAAGAATATCATCTAGATAGACAACTACAAACTTCCCAATGAAAGGTTTCAGGACCTCATTCATTAACCTTATGAATGTACTAGGAGCATTTGAGAGTCCAAAAGGCATTACCATCCATTCATAGAGTCCCTCATTGGTTTTGAAGGCAGTCTTCCATTCATCTCCTTCCCTTATCCTGATTTGGTGATATCCACTCTTGAGATCAATCTTGGAGAAGTAGCATGCACCTCCTAAGCAATCCATTAGGTCCTCCATTCTAGGTATTGGGAACCTATATCTGATTGTGATTATGTTTATAGCCCTGGAGTCAATACACATCCTCCACTCTCCACCTTTCTTGGGTGTTAAGATAGTAGGAACAACACATGGACTTAAACTCTCCTTGATGTGTCCTTTATCTAACAATTCTTGGACTTGTGCTTTGATCTCTTCATTCTATTGTGGGGTCAGCTTGTATGCATCCTTATTGGGAAAATTAGCTCCAGGGATCAGATCTATGTGATGGCTTATGTCTCTCATGGGAGGCAATGAACTTGGTATCTCATCTACCACTATGTGCTTATACTTGTCCAACAAAGACTAAACTTCACTAGGTATGTCTTCCACCTTATTTGCTCTTGCATCAAACTTAGTTTTAGGTCTGATCACTACTGCAAATCCTTGCCCTTCAACTTTCATTATTTGTAAAAAGTCCTCTCCTACCACCATGATAATAGACCCAATCTGCTTATCAGATTCTTCTTCAGGAAGGGGTGTTAATGAGAATGAGACTTCATCCTTCTCTATCACATAAATGTTCTTCTGACCATCATGCTTGCTCTTTCTATCATGTTGCCAGGGTCTTCCTAGCAATAGGTGACAAACATCCATAAGGATGATGTCACAAAGGATCTTATCCTTGTAACCATCAATGTTGAACTCCACCCATGCCTGTTCATTCACTAAGACTTACTACCCCTTATTCAACCATGACACCTAGTAGGGTGTGGGGTGAGGAATCTTCAAATGCAGCTTCTCTACCATTTTCAAAGAGACTAGATTATTAGTGGATCATGATTCAACTACTTTACATACCTTGCCATGTGATTTACATGTTGTCCTAAACAAGGACTTCCTCTATGAAGGCTCGTTGGCTACTGGTACCTTGAGGAGTGTCCTCAACATTAATGCATCACCTCTCTTAAGAGAACCAGGTTGGAGTGGTGAATTGACACTTTCACTATCTTCTTCATGCACTATTTGGGTTCTTCATTCACCTCCTTGAGAACTGGATGCTTGTTTCTCTAGGCACTTGAATGCAGGATGTCCAAACTGATGACAGTTGTAACATTTGCCTAAGAAAGTGTTTGATCCTCTACCTTGGCCACCAAACCTTCCTTTACTATTTGATTTTCTTCCTCTAAAGCTACCTCTTTCACTTGACTCACCTCTTGGTTCTTGATTCTCCTTATTGCTGCCACTTGATTCTCCTTGATGTTTCTGTGATTGTCCTCTGGCACCAAAGTTCCCTCTACCTCTAAAACTCCTTCCTCTACCCCTAGTCTATTGTTCTTGTCTCCTTTTTATCTTTTCTTTTGCCCTCACTACCAATTGGAAGCATTCTTCCACATTTCTAGGGGTAGTAAGACTGATTTCATCCTAAATATTGAGCCTAAGCCCATTGATATACCTAGCAATTTTCTCAACTTCATCTTCAGTGTGCCCTATCCTCATGGTCAACTTGTGGAATTCTTTAGTGTAGGCTATGACATCCATGTCTTTCTGTTTTAAATTCTGCAGTCTCCTGAAAGTTTGAATTGCATAGTCCTTAGAAAGAAACTGACTCTTCACCTTGGACACCATCCGATCCCATGAACTGATCTTTGCTTTTCCTTGCCTTAGTCTCTCTGATTGAATATAATTCCACCATGTCAATGCTGGCCCCTTCAACTTGGTCTTAGCCAATTTGACCTTTTGCTCTTCTAGCATCTCCTTGTACTCAAAATAGTTATCCATGACATCAATCCAATCTTATACTTACCCACTATTCATTTTTCCCTCATACATGGGCAACTCCATTTTGACATCAGTGCCTTCTCCCTTCATAGTCTGCAGCATCTTCATAAACCTTCTATCATATGGATCCATCTCTTCCACATTGGATCCCTCTTGAGGGCCTACATTCTCACCATCATTCTCTTGGTCACTCTCTTCCTCAATGACCCCACCTCTTCTCAGGTTTGCTTCAATGGCTGCAAGTCTGGCTAGGACTCCTTGAGATTCCTTCATCATTCTCACTTCTCTAGTGAGGATTGGACTGGCTCTTGGAGGCATCTTGCACTATTTCTTCTTCATACTTCAACTTCCTTCTTTCTTCCCAAATAGAATCTGTCCTAGGCTCTGATACCACTTGATGAAGAGCAGGGTATGGTTTCATTGTTCATAGGATTGTTGTCTTGACTGGATCAACATGGTTTAGACTGTCTTCTTACCCTCATACCCATTTCAAGGCTTGAAAAGGTAACTCAACATGAGATAAATGAATGGGATGCTTACCAAACGCTTCAAGGAAATTGAAATCTCCTTAAGAATGACTAATTACACCTCTCAAAGGTAGACAAGAAGGATTCACAAGACCCACTAGTTGACTGTCCTAATATGACTGTTTTGTCTCTCTAAGTACTATGGTTGCCAAAAGATGAAATATGTATAAATGAAGGGAAGATGGTTTAAATAACTAACTGATCTTCTACTATATCTGAGTTTGATTTATCATGACCAATAGACATTCATGAGATTCACCAAGAATCAGGACAACTCAATCTTCCTATTGTTCCTTCCCAATCAGCCTTAACTCCTTATAGCCCTGTCAATGAGGGTTTTTGAGTATAACTTGAAAGATTCTTGATAAACCCATGAGAAAACTAGGTTTTTGGATACCCATTAAGGAGTTGTATAACATATATGACATCCAAGGTAGGTTGTTTTGGAACATATGCCCTAAAAGGTGACTATACCTGCTGTCCTAAAGGGCAATTAGCCCTATTTTGTAAAGGATGTATGATGAATACTTCACCTAAGACTGAAAACCCACTTTTACAAGATTCCACACATCACAAATAGACTACTTTTTTAGGTTTTTACATTTGTATAAATGGGTTTCTTATCAAACCAATACCCACCTATCCTACCTACCCTTCTTTGCCCAATCCATGAAGATATTAGGCTTTAATGGATTCAAACACTAATCTTCTACAATCCCCTGCTCTTGTAATATAAAAAATAAGTAAATACAATCTTATTAAACCCATTTCACCCAATTTTTGGCTTTGACACAAGTGAAATGGGTTAGAAATCCATCGATTTGTCAAAAACCCTCAAAACTAGGGTATGGAATCCAAAATCAGAAATATGACTGTAAAATGCTTTAAGATCTATGCGATTATTCCTAATGTGACTCAAAAGAAAGGCAACACCATCTACTACATGATTCCAAATATTTTTTTCCTTGACAGTGTAGTATGGTTGTGTATGGATGTGAGAAACAGTAAAAAGATAGTAAAATGCAGCAACACGGTAAAAATTCTGTATTTTCTTCCTCCAACTTACATACTCTACCTTCTCTTTGCATGAATGATCTCCAATATCATGTATACAATAATATTTTAATGAATATCCATGTTGTCCATATCCCCATCATGGGAAAGCCACCAATAAAAACAAAAAAATTGATTGTTTAATATAAAGGCTGACTGTCCGCAATAGACTGTCCTAATTTTAGACTCCACTATAATAAAAATGCCTTTCTAAAAACAACCACTACATGGTCATGCCCCTAGTGGGCTTTATTACATTATTTTAAAATCCAAAATTTCACCTAGGCTCAAAGTTGAGCTCAAAAAAACAAAATTTGCTATGGTTGGCTCTACACCAAAAGCAATGAAAAATGAGGAATTCATTTAAGGGGGAGCATTGAAAATCACAAGTGTACATAGCAAGGAGGAGCTGTTCTAGCACTTAGTCATTTTCACTAAGTGTTGCCATCAATTCCAAAGGGGGAGATTGTTTGCAAGAGACATTGCTAGGCATGTCAGATGTTGTCATTGATGGCAATTGAATCTATCTTACACATCCACATTGTATCACTTGATCAAACCGGAAGTCAGATTATAGATTTGTCTAAGTCCAGATAGATAGGAATAGATCATATGACAAGGTTTAGCATCTTGGTCCGCATTCATCTATAGGTAATCATATTGTGTTGCGGATCTGAGGGAATGTTAAGGGATGTTAGGGCTACCTAAATCCAAAGTTTTATCCTTTGATGATAAAGGGATTGAAAGTTACAAGCATATGAGTATCGGGTTCTAGTTAGATAGTTCAGTTAGGTGAAGAACAAGCTGACTTGATGTTTGATCCTTGTGTGGATTAAGAGAAGTGGTTGGTTGAGTAATTTATGAGATCTAGTCATATTGGTCAACATGTGTGGTGACTTGAATTCGTAAGTTGTGGTCCACATTGATGTTTGTGTATGGATTCAACTGACAGAACAATGATCTTGAAAAAATTTCTAAATTTTCTTGAGGCTGACTATAGTTGATAAAATCCCTTGTTGTGGATATATATAATCAATGAGTTTGAGCATTTTGTGATGCAAAGGTGTGAATATGAAGTGAGAGGTGTGAAGTGTAGCAGTAACAAGTGTGAAGCAAAGAGATCTAGGGTTTGAATCATGGCAGAACAATGAAATAGGGAAGTAAGAGATGAAGTGTGTGAAGTTAGTATATTGAGTCTAACTGGAACTATAATCTTGCATTGTTAGATGCTATTCTTTAGTTCAAAAGGAGTAGTGAGCTCTAGCCAGTGTGCTTGAAGGCATGTGCCTTCCCATTTTGTAATACTTTTAATAGAGTATAAAATCTTGTGGGTTAACCTCCACTATGGTTTTTCCCTTAATCAGGTTTCCACGTAAAAATCTTGGTGTTCATGTGTGATGATCTTTTTATTGTTGTTCTTAAGTTCATGCTTCTTTCTTTTGAATGTATGTGGTAAATTAATAAAGGAACATATTAAAAGGTTTTGTGCAACACTGATTCACCCCCCCTTTCAGTGTTCCTTAATTTCAACATCCTACAAAAAAACATTCCTTTCAAATGGGATGACATGTGTGAGCAGGCGTTTCAACATCTAAAGGAGTATTTGATGAATCCACCTATCTTAATGCCACCAATTCAGGGCAAGCCATTGTTACTCTACATTTCAACCACACCAACAACTCTTGGAGCTGTTAGACTTAGGGCACACAACTGAGAGGGTGGTGAATCAGTTGTCCAAAACTTTCTCCCAATTACACACTTAAATCCTCTTAGTGATTAGCAGTATATTAATCATGAAACATAATGTACTTAAATCAAAAGCAAAAACACATCAACACATAAGACACCAGGATTTTGATGTGGAAAACTTGGTTAAGAGAAAAACCATGGGGTGATTAACCCAAGATTGTATTCTCTGTTAGAAGAATAGAAAGAATAAAATGGCACATGCTAATTAGGGCTCACTTCCTGAGCACACTGCTCACAAGAGGCTCACTACCTACAATAGACACACTATCTACAAAAGAGTAAGTATCACATACTTGAACTGGAAAATAGCATCTTTATCATGCTTGAATCAGTTCCATTGAAGCTCAATACTTCTGCTCTACCTTTCACTCTCCTCCCTACTACCACACTCTCATCTCGACAAGGAAAACTTTGAAATGACTTCAGAATCCCTTATTTATACAAGACATCAACTTAGGAATGGTCATCTAAGTCAAAAAACATCAACAAGAACAGCCGCAGGATGTGTAACTGATCCAGTCAGCCAATCTCCAGAAGAACACTATCATCCGAAAGATAATCTTTAATTGCAAGCTCCAACTTCAATGTGGATCACCAACTCAAACTGGACACGATCCAAAGACCTCCACAAGCTTTCCTAAATCACCAAGAACATCCACACTTCATCTGCTTACTAAAATCCATCTCCACTTTATCTGGAACCTCAAGAGCACAGTCTATCATTACTATCACAAAGGAATAGATGCTTGTGGACCTTCAAACCATGAACCAATCCATTTGACACTCCACAAAGACTTCCTCAACACTCCCTCAAATCCACAGAATAGGACAATGCAATTCTGGATCTCACCGGACCTATCTGTAACACTCTGTCACCACTGAACATCTGCTGGAACCAGTTTTACTTGAGCAGCCACAACTTCTTTAGATCTTCATACAGACCTTTGAAATCTCTACTGGACCACCTTAAGACACATATCTTCAAACCCTTTAAACCGTATCCTTTGATACTCATCCTATCTTAGAGTTTTACCTTATTGTCATCACTGATCTTCATTGTTCCTGATTGAGACTAATTTTCTCAATATCCTCATCACACAGCTCATCCAATTCTTATCATTAATGCAATAGGAGTATGTTGACATCAATGACAACAATGGTTAGGCCCATACTTGCAATAGGAGCTCTACTAGTACAACAAAATCACAAAGGAAAAGAACAAGCAATCTACTACATCATCCAAACACTGGTAGGTTACGAGCTACAATATACACTAATTGAAAGAGCATGCCTTGCTATGGTCTTTGCCTCACAAAAATGGAGACATTACATGCTATCACATTCCATCAAGCTAGTGGCAAAGATTGATCCATTGAAATACTTGCTCAACAAAGCTACACTAACAAGTAGAATATCAAAATGGGTCATGATACTTAGTGAATTTGACATCGAGTATGTAGATAGATGAGCAATAAAGGGCGAAGTGATTGTAGATCAGCTCGTAGATGCACCTTTAATAGATGACAACTCACTAAGCTTTGAATTTCTAGATGAGTCTATCTTTCACATCACAACAACAACTTGGAAACTCTACTTTGACAGATCATATACTCAGCATGGGTTCAGGGTAGGTATCTTGTTGATCACACCTAATGGAGACACCATTCCCAAGACATACATACTACTCTTTCCATGCACTAACAATGTGGTGGAGTACAAAGCCCTAGTCATTGGTATCAAGCTAGCAATAGAATGGAAAATCATAGAACTTCATGTGTATGGAGACTCACAACTTGTGATCAATCAAGTGAACAACGACTATCAAACAAAGGATGAGAGGTTAATACAATACAAACATATGGTAGATGACTTCAAAGAATACTTTGTTGTGATCTCTTTTGAGTAGATACCAAGGTTGGAGAACAAAGTAGTAGACGCCATGGCAATGATTGCATCTCTCCTCGATATCCCTGAAAACCAATCACGTTATGAGTTCGTGGTAGATCTAGTCTCTCATCCTACGTATGACACCCTTGAATCCCACATCATTTGTCATATCATAGGATCTAATTCTCCCTTATATGACAAAGTGTACACTTATCTGAAAGTGAACACCCTACCTCCTGATCTATTAGGTAACCAAAAGAGAATCTTTATCTATCAAGCCTCCCATTTTACCATAGTCACTAATACCTTGTATCAACTAGGACTCGATGGTACTCTCCTGAGGTGTCTCGATCGTGAGGAATATCAATGGACCTAAGCGAAGTTCATGATGGTATATGCAGGACCCACTCTAGTGATCCTACCCTGGCTAAAAAACTCATACGTATGGGGTACTACTAGCCAATGTTGGCAAGAGACACTGTGTGGTTTCATAAGTGTTGTCATTGATGGCAACAAAGCCTATCGTACACATCTGCAGTACATAATATGCCTTCACTAGAAGTCAGATTGAAGAATGTTTTGATCCGGTGATCAAGAACAGAGTATGTAACAAGGTCTGACAATTAAGTCTGGATCTCTCAGATGGTTTAACTTAGTAAGTTGTGGACTTGGGAAAGTCAAGAGTGGTATCATGACTACTGTACTCTAGAGATTTAGCCTCTAGTGATAAATCAAGGAAAAGATATGAGCATCAGAGTGTTGGGTTCTAGTCAGGCAGAGTAGACAGAGGAAGAACTGACCGGTAGAGTATCAGACTTCAATCCGGATGAGAAAATGGTGTTGATCAAGAAATTTGTGGGATCATACATTGTTGGCCAACATGATTAATGACTTCTATGTCTATGTTTTTGATACGCATCACAAATCAAGCATGGATTTAGCCGACAGATCAGTAACTTGCAAATATCTTGAGTGTTCTTGTTGCCGACTAGAAAGTTGATGAAATCCTTGATGCAGATATATATACCAGATGGATTCCAATATGTAGGAGTGAGTAGTGACTAAGGGATAAAATAAAGTGTAAAGAAAAGTAAGGATAAGTGGGAGAGCTGCAATTCAAATCTGGTATGTGACAGAGCAATAGCATTAAACAGAGGAAGAATGAAGTGCATCAAATCAGTGTATTGTGCCTAACTGGAACTGAACTCTTGCATTTGTAGATGCTTCTCATCAGTTCAAACACTTGATTATCTTCTATAAGTTCTGTAGACATTGACTCTGTTGTAGGCAGTGTGCCTCTTGTGAGCAGTGTGCTCAGGCAGTGAGCCCTAATTGGAAAGTTCCATTTTGTACTCCTTTATTCTTTTAATAGAGAATACAATCTTGGGTTAGTCACCCCATGGTTTTTCCCTTAACATGGTTTCCACGTAAAAATCCTTGTATTATGTGTATTGATTTTATTTATGTTCTTATGATTACATATGCTTTCATGTTTTGATGCAACACTAAATATTAAGATAACAAAAGAGAAGAAAGTTAAGGAAATTTTGAGATAACTGATTCACCCCCCCTCTTAGTTATCTGCCTTGTTTCCAACAATTGGTATCAGAGCCAAGTTCCTCTGAACAAATCCTAACAGCTTGAGGAAGATTTGGGAATCTCAATGGATGTATATGGTATGAAGGAACAACTTCAATCTGCCCTAGATGATCTTGAACAGTCCCACTCTAAAGTCAATAATTTGAGAGAAAGACTCAAATAACTTGATGATTTCATAAATGAGCTAAAAGAAAAATTTAGTATCTCTATGAAAAAAAGAAAGGAACTACTTCAAAAATTAGCCAATCAGAGTGAAGTCAATGATACTAATGAAGATCTGGATGAGAAAAATAAGCTATGTGAGAAGCTGTCAAAAGAAGTCATTATGGTAAGGCATGAAATGGAATCAGGGGTTATGAGATTCACACAAGAAATTGAAGAAAAAAGAAAAATTGAAGATAATCTAAAACAATCCCTCAAGGAGAAAATAGAGGATTGCCATAAAATGGACAGAATAATTAGGCATCTTGAATCTGATATTGAAGAAGCTAGAGACAATGAAAAACAACTTGAGAATCAGATAGACACTCTTAAACAAGATCTTCAAACAACAAATGAATACAAAGAGAAATTCAAGATAAGCTCAGCCCAACTTGAAGTTGTTCTTGAAAGCCAAAAGAGAGTAAATGATAAGCATGGCTTGGGATATGAGAAAGGTGAAAGCTCTGAATCTGGTCAAAAGAACTTTAGATCATGAAATCAAAGAAATAGGCCTAGAAGACCTCTAGTAAGACAACCAAATGCTCAAAGATATCCATCCTTCAATGGATACTGCTTCAATTGCAACAATTTTGGTCATAAAGCAACTCAGTGCAGGAGGAGAATGAATCAAACTAATCCATCCTTCTCTGGACAATGTTTCAACTACAAAAGGTATGGTCACAAATCTTATTAATGCAGAAATATGCAAATAAACAATTCATTCAATGGTAGATGCTTTGCATGCAATAGAATGGGGCATGTGGCTAATCAATGCAAATCAAGAGGATATCAATCAAATAAGCAAAGAAATGTTGTCTATTACAATTGCAATAGATCCAGTCATATTGCCAAATTCTGTAGAAGTAGAAATCAAGATAGAAAAGGTACAGTGCAACATAATCAAAAACAAGATAAGGGCAAAAGTAAAGTGAATGCAGATGAAGTTCAAAAGGAGATGAGCAAGATTTGGGTGAAGAAGAGTACAAAAAATATTGGGGATTGATCCGCACTAGAATCCAATGCTAATATTTCTTCCAGAAACTAAAAGGTGAGCTCTAGCTCAGGGGGAGTCACAGAGAAAAATAAATTCCCCCAGCTAGTCAACTAGTGCCTAAATTCAACACTTGGAATGTTGCAGATTAAAGGGTTTTCAGAAAAATATCTAAATAACCTTCAGTAAAAATATGAAAGATCCGCATGGAGTTTTGCAAGTTTTTAACCACTCAAGTTAATCTGGTTCTGACAGCTATCCAATAAAGTAGGATTTTCACAGACAGGTCTAGTATTATTCAGAATTGAAATACTTTGATATGCGGACCGATGGCTTGATTGAAGAAAAGAAGATACATTGTCAATCCTCATTGACAATGATTCTAAGTTCAGCGCAGTAATTCAAGAAGATCTCTCTCAAAATAGGGCTACCAGATAACTTAAGTTGTGCATTTATTACAAAAGGAAATTAGGGTTTGCGCAAGGATAAAAGGTTTCTTTCACTCATTATTTGCACATTTGCTTTCACGAAGAAGAAAAGAAGAGCTTTGCAACAAAGTTTCTACAATTCACTCAAGATCAATTGGAAAATTGAATTCAACCAGCGATTTGTTCTGGCTCCTATTTCAAACCCTAAAGCATGAAAAGGTACTTCCATTCTAAAAATCTCTCTCTGAATCTTTTGCAAAATGGCTACTCCAATGGTTGTCAAGATCACTGATAGGCCGCATGCTAAATTGAAGAAACACCCTTATAAATCTTTAGAAGTTGATCCTTTAGGCACATTTTTCTAGCATTCCACATGGGGTATTACATGTAGAAGATGTTAGGGTCTATATCCATGCCAACATTGAGGAATTTGGAGACTCAAAATTGATGGACATCTATCACAAATAGCTAATAGATGAGAGTTTTGAACTCAAACCTCAATTCAAGGCCCTCTGGGATAAACACTTCATATATTGCATACAGTTTCCCTATTTTACAGAAGATGATTGGGTCTGGTATGTCCTAAGAAGGATGCATGATAATTTCATGTGGTTAATGAGACGTTTTAAGATAACTAAAGATGCCATTAGGGTAGTGACTGGACTGCATGCATCCGGTGGGTTACCTGTGCTTAAATATGTCAAGAAGCAGACAGTAACTAAAACCACCAGATCTAAATTTGACAAAAGAGCAATGACCATAGATGACATCATAGATCCGGATGTCAAGTTTGCATCAATGATAATTGGGTACAAGATCTATCATTTGAGCAAGGAGAATTCTGTGTCTAGCACTGCAATCTATGCAGCATATCAGATGTTGAGGGAAGATGTAGATTATGACCTATGTGAACTTCTCCTAAATCAACTATTAGAAAATCTGTAGAAGATCAAAAAGGATAAGATGAATTCCTTCAAATATGGTTGTCTAATATTATGTCTAGTCTTCTATTATATGAATGAGCTACCTAGATCAAGTGGTTGGTTTTGGCAAAATGATAAATCAGTTGCAATCCAGATTAGAGATTATAAGTATGGACTTGGTGATGCTAAAGCTCAAACACAGCCATCTGGGGTTACTTTATGAACTTCCAAAGCATGATGCAAGCCAGAGAGATAATATCTCAATCCATAGTTGAGAAATACAAGGACATAGTGTGCTTCATGGTTGACACTGATCAATGCCTAATGGAGCCAGTTGAGTCTAGAACTATGTGGATAATGCCTATGGGATATGAGGTTGATGAAAAAATCTTGGAGCTACATATTCAATAGTCGTTGAGTCAACCTAAGGACCCTGAAGCAGAAATGTTTGGCACCTTTCAAGAGCTAAGTGTGAAAATACATGTTGAATTAAGATAGCCAGAGATAAAGAGGAAAGTAAGAAGGGAAGTTGAAGAAATTGCCAAAAGATTTGGCCTATCAAAGGAGGTTGTGGATGCAAATAGAGAGAAGGTGGAGAAAGATGAGAAAGAGAAACAAGAAGCAAAGAAAGACACTCTGGTACAAGCCTCCTCCCAGACTAGATCTTCCAAAAGCTCTGCATTTGCCACTCCTAAAAGCCCAAAGGCTACCAAACTGGAAGTCAAGACATCTAGAAAAAGGGAAAAGAGGATGAAGACCAAAGCCACAAGGTCATACATAAGCCTTAAGGATGATGAAGAAATAGAACCTGATGAGGAAATCAAGAAAATGAAAAAGAAGAAAACATCCGGGGAATTCTTTGCTAGTAAAAATAAGGAAGAAAAGGTAGAAGAATTTGTTGAAAAGCCCACTCTTTCCATTGATGACATCATCAAGGCAGTTACTATGGATGGGAACCTATAGCTAGTAACAGAGTTCTATGATGAATATAGTGATACTGACAAGAGGATTTTCGAAGAAGCTACTATCAGGTACCTGAACATTTACAATAAGGATTTCATTGAAATTATATCCTTAATTCCTAAGAGTCTAGAAAAGGAACTTGAACTAAGAAAAGAGAATGTAAAGACAAAAGACCTAGAGATTTGGGAGCAAATAATGATTCAACTTTATCCTTCTATCACTCCAAAACAAATGGACATGATCTTTAAGGATTGTAAGGATGAGTTTTGAAGTAAAACAAGAATGAATAAACTTATGCTTGGAGAAATTGACCCAGTAGCAAGAGAAACAAAAGATATCCTCTAGAATGCTTTCAAAAGATTCAATCTTCCTATTATAGAGGAAACAGTAGAAGAACCTTCTACCATGGATGTTGAAGGATTAAATGTAACCAATGAAGAATCTTCTCATGTAGAAGGATCAAAAGAGATAGATGAAGAGAAGTCTAAGGACTTGGATTCCTCTGTTCCAGAAGAGGAAGTTCATGAAGCAATAAACACCAGTGACATCTCTCCTCCAAATCCCACTACAGACATTCCAGATTTTGAAGCTGAAGGAGAAGGAATAAAAGAGGAGAAAGTGAGTCAAGAAGAGGAGGTTAAGGGAAAAGAAGAAGAACTAGCAAAAAAGATTAATGATGACTATTCTGATAACCCAAAAGAAAAGTAGACTCAATCACTGGCAAGAGACACTGTAGAGGTAGTGAAGAACTTCTTAAACATAGAAATGATGGAGATAGATGAACCTGAGCTATTTCAAGGGCCACTAAATTTTGACTCTCTCTCCCTAGTTTAGACAATGAAAATAACATCTTTTGCTCAAGCCAAAGTAAAAGAAAAACTCCTGAAATCTCACATGGAACATTGTGAACTGTTCGAGATTACATCTAGGATGATTGAAAAGATCATGCCATCCTTCTAAAAGGATCCTTCAACCTCACCATCCAGTAACTAAAATCTTTTGCTAAATTTTGTTAGCACTCATTTTGAATCTCTAGAGAAATCAGCAAAAACAAAGGTCTGGAAGGAGTTTCTAGGAAAAAGATTCACTGAAGCACAAGGACTGATTGCTAATGATAGGAGGACCCTAGACATTGTAATAAAGAGCCTTGAAAATGCTCTTGAAGATGGTGGGGACATAGACAAATTTTGTTTATCTTGGCCCAAAGTGACAGAGGACATTGAGAAGAAAGTGAAAGAACAAGAAGGTAAACTATCAAGTTTATCTCAGAATTTTGATCCCCTTACTACCTCTCTAATGAATCAAGAATGCTAGGCTATTGTTATTATCAATGAAATAAAGAGGTTGGACAAAGAAAAGAAGAACATAATAGATAGAATGAGTGAACTCAGAGGTATAATTATCCCTAAGCTAGAGGCAATGCATGAGGCCTTGATAGATGCTCAGACCACAGCCCGGACCGGTGATCCAACAAATTTAAGAAAGGTAGAAGCATATGCATTTTTGTTGAGTGGTCACATCTCCATTTTAGATAGGATGAAGCAGAGCTGGGCCATAGAGTTTGTATAGCTAAAGACTACTTTTGCGGATATACTTAAGTATATGTAAGTATAACATATATATATATATATATATATATATATATATATATATATATATATATATATACTTATGTGGCCATGTATAGGACAATTTTTGTAAATTTTGGTATGCAGATTCTGCCCTTTGCCATTGATGTCAAAGGGGGAGTGAGGAGTAGTGAAAAATGTGGAATCCAGCTAAGGGGGAGCTCCTGTAAAATAGTGCAAAAGATAGAGCATTGGCCAAGGGGGAGTTACTACGACACTTAGCCATTTTTCACTAAGTGTTGCCATCAATGCCAAAGGAGGAGATTGTTGGCAAGAGACACTGTATGGATTCATAAGTGTTGTCATTGATGGCAACAAAGTCTATCTCACACATCTGCAGTACATAATATGCCTTCATCAGAAGTCAGATTGAAGAATGTTTTGATCTGGTGATCAAGAATAGAGTATGTAACAAGGTCTGACAATCAGGTCTGGATCTCTCAGATGGTGTAACTCAGTAAGTTGTGGACTTGGGAAAGTTAAGAGGGGTATCATGACTACTGTACTCCAGAGATTTAGCCTCCGGTGATAAATCAAGGAAAAGATATGAGCATCTGAATGTTGGGTTCCAGTCAGGCAGAGCAGACAGAGGAAGAACTGACCAACAGAGTATCAGACTTCAATCTGGATGAGCAAATGGTGTTGATCAAGCAATCTGTGGGATCATACATTGTTGTCCGACATGATTAATGACTTATATGTCTATTTTTTTGATACACATGACAAATCAAGCATGGATTCAGCCGACAGATCAGTAACTTGCAAATATATTGAGTGTTCTTATTGCCGACTAGAAAGTTGATGAAATCCTTGATGCGGATATATATACCAGATGGATTCCAGTATGTAGGAGTGAGTAGTGAATAAGGAATAAAATAAAGTGCGAAGAAAAGTAGGGATAAGTGGGAGAGCTGCAATTCAACTCCGGTATGTGACAGAGCAATAGTATTAAATAGTGGAAGAATGAAGTGCATCAAATCAGTATATTGTGCCTAACTGGAACTAAACTCTTACATTTGTAGATGCTTCTCATCAGTTCAAACACTTGATTATCTTCTGTAAGTTCTATAGACAGTGAGTCTCTTGTAGGCAGTGTGCCTCTTGTGAGCAGTGTGCTTGAGCAATGAGCCCTAATTGGCAAGTACCATTTTGTATTCCTTGATTCTTTTAACACAGAATACAATCTTGGGTTAGTCACCCCATGGTTTTTCCCTTAACAGGGTTTCCACAAAAAAATCCTTGTGTTATGTGTGTTGATTTTATTTCTGTTCTTATGATTACATATGCTTTCATGTTTTGATGCAACACTGCATATTAAGATAACAAAAGAGAAGAAAGTTAAGGAAATTTTGAGATAATTGATTCACCCCCCTCTTAGTTATCTACCTTGTTTGCAATAGCCAACTATAGAAAAAGACTCCTATTATTTTGTAAAGAGGTGCAAGAAATGCCAAATCCACGGGAACCTAATACATGCACCAGCATAGGAGCTGCAACCTTTAATGACTCCTTGGTGTTTCTGTCAATGGGGGCTCGACTTAGTGGGCAAGATACACCCTCCATCATCTAGCAACCATAAATTCATAATCATTGCCACTGAGTACTTTACAAAGTGGATTGAAGTCGTACCCCTCGCCAATGTCAGAGGAAAACAAATCACCTCTTTCATCCTAAATTACATCATTTGCCGCTATGGTATCCCTATATCCATTATCACTGATAGTGGAAGACCATTTAAAAACTAAGATGTCAAAAAGCTATGTGACAAATTCCACATCTAACACCGCTTTTCCACCCCATATTACCCCTAAGGAAATGACCAGGTAGAGGCATCAAATAAAACCATCTTAAAAATCTTGAAAAAGACTGTCAATGATGCCGGCCATGATTGGCACATCCAATTGAATCCCGCATTATGGGCCTACCGCACATGTATCTGCACACCCACAGGGGCAATGCCATATTCCCTCTTCTATAGCTCTGAATTCATCTTGCCCATTGAAGTCAAGATCCCATCCTTGCGAGTATTGTTAAAAGGCCTCATATCTGATGAAGAGTATAGAGTATCCAGACTTCAAGAGTTAGAGATGCTCGAAGAAAGAAGACAACATGCCTTTAACCATCTCAAGGCTTATCAACAAAGGATGTCCAGGAGTTACAATCACAGAGTCAAACCTCAAGTATTTCAAGTTGGTGACCCAGTCCTTAGAGTGAATCCCAGGAATTAGCAAGACATGGAGAAGAAAGGTAAGTTCGAATCCAACTGGCTAGGTCCTTATGTCATCATTGTTGCCTATGGATCAAGTGCTTATCAATTGGTAACATCAGAAGGTGAACTGTTTGATGATCCCATCAACAACATGCATCTTCTCAAGTTCTACACCTAAACCCCAATGCAAGGGAGTAAAAAATAGCAAAAAAATAATTAAAAAAATGATCAAAATAGGAAAAAAAAATAAAAATGGAAAAATAACAAAAAATTTAAAAAATGGAAAAATAGCAAACAAAATTCAAAAAATGGAAAAACAACAAAAAAATTGTCCTCTAGTGAAAACCTGGTAAACATGCACCTGGGATAGATACCATGATGAAAACTTTTGAAATAGACGTCATGTGTATTTTAGCTTTTGTGCAATTAAAAGCAAGTGGTGAAAACTTGGTAAACATGTGTAATTTGTGATAAAACTGCATCCTCCATCTTTTCCGACCTTGTTCCTTATTCATCCCTCCTAACCGCATCCACCCAATCACATTGAGATACCTACCATGGTTTGTTGTTCTCTCGTCCTTATCGCCTTCTTCCACCGAGATGGCCAATCCAAACTTGTGTCCATCTTGTCATCCATCCTCAACCAATCCATTGAATTGTTGTTGAACTACTTCGCCTCTGAGCTATCACGTAAGTAAGGCCATCATTGTTGTGTCCCTAAGGCTCCTTTCCCATCCACTCCATCCCATGTCACCCATCCTTTTGTCCTTCCAATCCCACTTTTCCCATCGCCTAGGTCTTAGGTCCACAAAGTCCTCACCCTGAACTACGTTGCCTTTGCGTCGTCATGTAGGCAAGGCCATTTATCAATGAGCCCTCGAGGCACTAGGTCAGCCCCTTAGGGCCCATTTCTTCATGTCTATTGTCAGTTCATCCACAATAAAGTAATCCTTTACTTGACTGGGGGAAAAATCCTCAACCTAGTTGAAGAACTAGATTCTTGAATGTTACACATCTCAGAGGATAACAATAAGGATTGCGATACCATCGTCAGACAACAGACAACATTGCAAACACAGTTTTTCAACAAAACGCTTGACATAGGAACTAGACCTATAAACAAGAAACAATCGACCTCAACCACCATGATGATTGTATCTATTTTCGTTGCAAGAAAACATAACTATGGAAAGAAAATTTGTGCTTCTTAAAATGATTAAAGTCCCAGTGTCTTGATTTTTGTTATTATGTCCTTTTATGCTACTCAAGGATGTCAAAAACTAGAGGAGCTATGATGGGGGCATAACTATCTTATTTGTTTACTGTTTGTGGATCAATCTTTAGTAATGTGATGACTTTGTCTAATGACATGATTGGCAAAAAGATCATTGAGGATGTTCTAGGTCTAAACATGAAATAGGGCAATCCTTGTCTGTTGATACACGCAAGAAATACTCAAGTTATCTGGATTCAATTTTGACTAGATGCTTTTATTAACTTGCTAAATCAAAATCCATGTAAGAGATACTTAGGTCATCATGGTTTAATTATACCTAGATGCTTATATTTTCTTACAACATTTTAAAAGCTCAATTATGAAACAAAGTACTTCAAATACTTGCATGTACGAAGATAACAAATCCACACATCCATACATATCAAGTTGCATATTATTCCATTATAAGCATTGCATCCTTGACCAAATTCCAAGTGTTGAAAGATCCATTTATCCATTTATCCCAGTTATTAAAGTCCATTCTTCTCAGGTGTATTATTATTAAGATTGAATATACTTGGAACAAAAAAAACAATTCATTGGCATGTCATGAATAGGTGTGTCATCATATAGTATCATCACATACAATGCATTAATGGTAATAAACATTTAGATCATGTTTTGCATATAATGTTGTCATTTAGATGCATGAGTCACCATAACATTGCATTAACCAAAAATCTCACAAAAACATAGCTATCATCGCATTTGCATATTAGATCATCATCCATAAATAAAACAATGGCAAACGATGTAAGTAAACATCTAAGTGTCTACACTAGATCATCATAGAATATGAACATATAGGGTCGTAAACATGCATATAGGTCATCATATCCATCATATAGATCATAGAAACATCATATCGAATAAACATAAAGTGTATCATAGAATCTAATAAACATGTTAGCCACATCACATACAACATAATCATGTAAAGTCATCATATAGATCATCATGTCCATTGCATAAACGTATACATGCATCAGAGTCATAAAACACATAGGTCATCTATAAGCATAGAATATCATAACATCATAATGTACGTCATGTCCATCATAGTAGATCATATTCATAGTAAGTCGAATCATAATATCATATAATCATCATCAAAAAGAATAAAAGTGTCCAAGTATACAATGATGTCAAAATAACAATACATCTCGAAGTGTCCAAACTGAAGTGGTGTATACATGTCCAAATAAAAGTGCTAGAAGAAAATGCATGTCAAGGAGCAGCTAAGAATGGCTCCCCCTGATGGTGTCGATTGTGGTGGTAGGATACCTCCTCCTCCTCCACCAGTTTTCCTCATCCTGATTATCCCTGTCCCTAGTGCACCTCCTCCTGATGGTCTGCGAGGTGGCCCCATAGGTCCCATCACCCCACCACTCTCGACGGGTACCCTCTGTGACCTGCTATGGTAACTGGGTCGATAGCTACCTGCCATGTGCTCTAGTGCTACAACTTGCTCATAAAGAGATTGCTAGTAGAAAATCTCCTGGCCTACCCTAACCATCTCTGTAATAGTCTCGCCAGTGGGACCATGTCCCGCAATCTACTACACCTCCTCTAAGAGTGCCTCTGCCCTCCTGTACCTCTAGATAGTTGTGTCTCTCTCTATTCAGGCAATCTATAGGTCCCTCTACAGCTATGTAATCTGGGCCTGCATCTGCCCTATCTGTCCCTACTGCTGCACTAGCATAGACTATGTCTGAGCCAACTGGGCTCGTAACCCTCCTATCACCCCCTCATCTAGTCCCTGTCCCTATGGCTACACTGGAGGCTGGACCTATCTCTGTAATGCTAGCTAAGCATGCTGGGTAGGAGAAATCCTTTGCTGAACCCTCCTCCCATCTCCATCTCCGTCGTCATCCCCGTCACTGCCATCATGACCACCACCTCCTCCTCCTCCTCCTCCGCCACCACCATCATGACCTCCTCCTCCTCTACCGCCACTGCCATCATCCCCACCTCAGCCACCTCTACCACCCCATCCTTCTCCTGTGTCGCCTCCTTGGCCCCTCATCCTCCTCCTCTTGATCATCTAGAATCAGGGCTCATTCTCTTGGACCAGAGTAGCGTGGAAAGGGATGTGCTGCAAACTAGTCAAAATAATCCTATGGCATACCCGCGTCTATCACTGCCCTGTGCATCAGCCAAGGATGATATGGAATATGTAGAAAATCATCACTCACTGCCTCATAGGATGGGCTAGGTCCCCATCGTCCCCGCTCCTTATGCGTATGAGAAAATATGGCATTACCCACAGGCATCCTCTGGATTCTACCAAACTTCCTATACACACGTGAAACAATGTGTCTCTCTAAAATATAGGGTGTCCTCTCTATAAGCCATCTCATCTAAAAGCAGTAGGGTAGCTCATGTGTATCCTCATCCCATACCTCACAATCTAGGTATGGTCACCAAACAACTAAGTCAACATTATCAAAAGCATGCCTTCAGTACTCTAGCTTTCCCAGCTTGGGCTAGGAAAGACTCTCTTGAAACATATAGGAGTAGGACTTATCCCTACCCCAAGTACCAATGCCAATAGGATGAGTAATCACTATGTGAGTCCATGCCCATATCTGGTAGTGAAACTCTGCAAGCCAAGCTAAAGGAACCATCATATACAAATTGGTGTAAATCATGATACAAATGTGCAAGGATGCAAACTCCCTAGGCATATCTAGTACCCTCATGCACAATCCGCTCTAACACTCGACCCCATCCAACTACAAATCCATGAGAGTGTCTGTCAGGACACACAATACCTACAACTTTGGCCTACATTTGCTGCTATCATTAATGACCCTAGGCTAGAAATGAAATAGTACTTACCAGCGGCCTGTGGTCTGTTGGACGGTTGAACCATCGGATCCACTCGAATCATTGAAGCTCAAGAGGAAACTGTTGCATCTTCGCTAACTGCTTTGTGCTCAAATGGCTCTACTCTTCACTAGGATCTCTCTCAAAGGCAAGTGTACAAATGAGTGAACTATGAACCCAAACTCCTATATATAGCACATGGAACCCTAATGAGCAGTGCTTGAACTTGTCCATGCTGGGGGCATGATTTTCACATAGTCTTTCTTCTAGGTCCTCCATTTTCTTCACCCTAACCTGTCATTCAACCTGTCTCATCATGAGATTGTCAGTCATCCTATCATCACATTCTTCCCATCCAATCTCCCAAGGGGACATCCTATCATAGTAAACCTATACTAGGGGCAAACCGGGGCATGTATCAATCATAAGAAATTTTTATTCTTTGAAACAACATGATAAAACACATTGCATCAAAGAGAGGCAAAATGTATACACCTAAAAATGGCTAAGTCAAATTGAATAAATATTTTAATATTTATTTTAATTCCTAGTCTCCTATCAATTAAATAAATATCCTAATTTATTTAAATGATTCACATCCCTCCAATAATTAAATAAAATCAATTTATTTAATTAAAATCACTAAATTCTTCTAATGTCTCACATAATTAAATAATCCTAAATTCCTCTATCCCAAAGTCCAAATACCATAAATCCACATCACCTTTCCACCTCATTCTTTCACCTCACCCTTTCCACCTCACCTTGTTGCACATGTAATTAAATATTTTACTATTTAATTAGCTAATATTCCGTCACCCACATGTCCTATTTATCCTCCAGTCAAATTAGTTAACTCATCAGTCAAATCTGTTAACTAATTAGTCAATTGAGCTCATTGATCAATCTATTATGTTGACTCTCCAATCAACCCAGTTAATTGATCAATCATCTTAGTTAACTCTTCAATCTATTATGTTAACTCCCATAACTCATGAAGAAGGCTTGGACACTTGTCCTCTTCTGATTCACACACATTCTCTCAAGTTTTCTCAACTGTACACCTTACAAGTAATTCCTCCAGTCATGGATCTATTAACACTTAGATTTGGTCTTTCCTCAGCCTATATAAGTAAGGTCTTCACACCCATTTGTACACACTCAAGCATTCGTAATCTTACTCTGTAGGAATCATACCAGTGTGCCTTTGGCAAAATCAACTTCATTGCATTTGCATTGCAAATCCACTATCATCACCATGTCTCCATTATCAATCACCCATCTCCATTATAGTTGCATTGTAGTTTAGTCTCCATTGCACATTCCATATCACAGTCATTCTACTCTTGTCATCTTCAACAACAAGGAAGTGCACACTTCTGAGAGCTCCATTACCATCAAGATCAAGAGCAGATAGGCAAACAATGGAAGCTAGAGGTAAAACGGTCTTTGAAGGTATAATCTTTGTTTACTTCTATTTACATCAATTTCCATTGAGTTATTGGATGATTAGTTGTTTTATGCTATTGTTCACATTTTCTGATAACAGATGTAACTTTCATCCTTCTCTTAATGTGACCAAATTGATAGTTCCAATGCATCTAGATGGGTACATTTAGGCTAGACATGATCCTTTTTTGCACCCAAACATGTCGAAACAATTCAAGCTACATTATCATGATGATATCCCTGAAGAGTCCAAAGTGCAAAAAGGCAGCAATCTTTGACGAGCTGTTACTCAGAAATCGTGACACTTAGAAACATTCTATCTAAGGTAACATGATCATGTAGAACCCCTCTACAATAACCTCTTAGTTTTTGATATCTCTGAGGCATTCGACTGTGGTGAAAGGTTTTTTGCTGCCCCTAAAATCGTTAGAAGGAGGTAGTGTAAAGTTGCAAAGGGGTGTAACTTTCGTCCTGCTCCTGATGTGACCAAACTAAAAGTTTTAATGCATCCAGATGGTTACCTCTAGGCATGGTCTTGTTTTGCACCCAAACATGCTGAAATAGTTTGAGCTACATTGTACCGGTGATATCCCTGAAGAGTCTAAAGTGCAAAAAGACAGCAATCTTTGACGAACTATTACTCAGAAATTGTGACACTTAGAAACATTCTGTCAAAGGCAATGCAATTATGTAGAACCTCTCTACAATAACCACTCTTAGTTTTTGATATCTCTAAGGCATTTGACCGTGTGAAAGGTTTTCTACTGCCCCCAAAATCATCAGGAGATAGTGTAAAGTTGCAAATGGGTGTAACTTTTGTCCTCCTCCTGATGTGACCAAACTGACAGTTCCAATGCATCCAGATGGGTAGGTTTAGGCTAGGCATGGTCCTGTTTTGCACCCAAACATGCCGAAACAATTTGAGCTACATTGTACCAGTGATATCCCTGAAGAGTCCAAAGTGCAAAAAGGCAGCAATCTTTGACGAACTATTACTCAGAAACCGTGACACTTAGAAACATATCGTCAGAGGCAATGTGATCATGTAGAACTCCTCTACAATAACATCTCTCAGTTTTTGATATCTCTGAGGCGTTCGATCATGGTGAAAGTTTTTTTGCTAGCCCCAAAATCGTCAAAAGGAGGTAGTGTAAAGTTGCAAAGGGGTGTAACTTTCATCCTACTCCTAATAGAACCAAACTAACAGTTCCAACATATCTGGATGGGTATGTTTAGGCTAGGTATGGTCCTATTTTGCACCCAAACATGTCAAAACAGTTAGAGCTACATTGTACCGGCGATATCCCTGAAGAGTCTAAAGTGCAAAACAACAACAATCTTTGATGAGCTATTACTCAGAAACCGTGACACTTAGAAACATTCTGTCTAAAGTAACGAGATCATGTAGAACCCCTCTACAATATCCTCTCTCAGTTTTTGATATTTCTAAGGCGTTTGACCATGGTGAAAGGTTTTCTTCTACCCCCAAAATCATCAGAAGGAGGTAGTGTACATTTACAAAGGGGTGTAACTTTCATCCTACTCCTAATGTGACCAAACTGACAGTTCCAACGCATCTAGATGGGTATTTTTAGGCTAGGCATAGTCCTATTTTGCACCCAAGGCATGTTAATTGTTTGACCTAACACCTCAAAGAGATCTTCTGTCATGGAATGCAATGATTGCGAGATATACAAAAAATGGATTTGTTGAAAAGGCTTTAGAAAATTTTGAACAAATGCAATTGGCATGTGTAAAGACAAATTTCACAACCTTTTCTGGCATCCTCCAAATTAGGATCTTTGGAACATGGTATGGACAACCATCAAAGCATAAAGGATATAGGAATCTTGCCAGATGTTTTAATTATTGTTGCCCTAGTAGACATGTATGCAAAGTGTGGAAGCATAAACAAGGCACATGGACTGTTTGATCATACAACACCTCAAAGCATAAAGGATATAGGAATTTTGCTAGATGTTGTAATTGATGCTGCCCTTGTAGACATGTATGTATAGTGTGGAAGCATAGACAAGGCACATGGACGATTTGACCTAACACCTCAAAGCATAAAGGATACCAAAATTTTGTCAAATAACAACCTTATGATTTCATGATAGTCCCTTGACCATCCATGCTTTTGATTGTTTTGTGCCTTCTTGTACGAGGGTTTGATGAGTCACCATTGGCACCCAAACCCTAGGTCTTCATTAGAAATCCTTGAATGCTAATTATTGCCATTATGCTTCTTTCTTATTAATTCTTACTATAGGGTAATCATATAGAAATATATAGTATCTCATGTATTCTTACAAAATACATATGAGAATTTTATCAAATTTTGTAGTTGCATTGAATGATGCCTCAAAAAAATGTGGTCTATTGGAATTGTGAAAAATGTTGTAGTTGCAACTTCCCTAGAAGACATGTATGCAAAATGCGGAAGCATTGAGAAGGTACTGAATTTTTTGACATGATGCCTCCAAGAAATGTGGTCTCATGGAATGGTATGGTTGCAGGATATGCAAATAATGGATTTGTCGATAAGGCTTTAGAAACTTTCAAGCAAAACCAATTGGTGGGTGTAAAGATAAAATCCACAACCTTTGACTACATCCTCTCTGTGTAACAAACTTAAACTATGCAACTAATGGATATGCAACATATTATATATGTTTAACATGTTTAAACTATGTAACTAATGGACGTGCAACAACTATAAACTGGATCACACTTGACAAACAACACTGTGATTACTGTCACTAGATTGCCAACACAGAACTGCAACAACACTGCAATATGCAACAACACATGCAAGAGAATCTATCAAGCCTGCAAGTCTGACACTACAAGAGGATCATAAGGTTGCTACCTCCAAGTTTGCAATCATCAACAAACAAAGGTCTGCTACCAAATAACACATCAAAAAGGTCAACTTCTCCTTTAGGATGCATCATGATGGTACATACATCTACAAGGTCTATTCTATTAGGATGTATGCAAAATGTGGAAGTACAGACAAGGCAAGTGAACTATTTGACAGGATACAAAAAGAGTCTAGTACAACAACTATGTATGCAAAATGTGGAAGCATATGGGAATTTTATCAAATATTGTACTTGCATGAAATGATGACTCAAAGAAATGCATTCTCATGGAACATGCCATTATTGTAGGATATGTACAAAATGGATTTGTTGATATGGCTTTAGAAACTTTCAAGAAAAAGCAATAGGTGGGTGTAAATCCAAATTCCACAACCTTTGACTGCATCCTCTTTGCCTATGCCAAACTGAGATCTTTGGAACATGGTACATGGACATCCATCAAAGCATAAAGGATATGGGAATTTCTATAGATGTTGTAGTTGCAACTGCCCTAGAAGACATATATGTAAAATGTTGAAGTATAGATAAGACAAGTGAATTGTTTGACATAATGCCCCAAATAAATGTGGTCTCATGGAATGCCATGATTGCGGGATATGCATAAAATGGATTTTTTGATAAGGCTTTAGAAACATACAAGAAAAAGCAATTGATAGGTGTAAATGCCAAAATGGGATCTTTGGAATAGGGTATGGACATCCACCAAAATAGATTGTTTGGAACAGTGTATGGACAACCATCAAAGCATAAAGGATATAGGAAATTTGTCACATGCTGTAATTTTGCAACTGCCCTTGTAGACATGTATGCAAAGTGTGGAAGCATAGACAAGGCACGTGAACTATTTGGCATGATGCCCCAAAGAAATGTCACCTCATTGAATGCAATGATTGCAAGATATGAAAAGGCTTTAGAAACTTTCAAGAAAATGCGATTGGCGAGTGTAAGGAAAAATTCCACAACCTTAGCCACTATCCTCCTTGCCTATGCCAAAATGGACATCCATCAAAGGATAAAACATATGGAAATTTTGTTAGATGTTGTAGTTGCAACTACCCTCAGAGACATATATGCAAAGTGTGGAAGCATAGACAAGGCATGTGAATTGTTTCGCATGATGCCTCAAAGAAATGTCACCTCATAGAATACAATGATTACAAGATATGAACATTTAAGGATTTTTTGATAAGCCTTTATAAAGTTTTAATAAAATGTAATTGGCGAGCATGTAAAGCCAAATTCCAAAAACCTTTGAAGTGGTATCTTTGGAACATGGTATAGACATCCATCAAAGCATAAAGGATATAGGAATTTTGTCAAATATTGTAGTTGTAAGTACCCTGCAAGACATGTATGCAAAGTGTGGAAGCATATACAATGAACGTGAACTATTTGACATGATGCTGAAAAGAAATGTTATCTCATGGAATGCAATGATTGCAAGATATGTACGAAATGGATTTCTCATAAGGCTTTAAAAACTCTCAAGCAAATGCACAAAAGTAAATTTCAACTAAACACAAATTTTGGCACGTCTAAAACCAAATTGCACAACCTTATCCAACTTTCTCCTTGCCTATGCCAGAATGGGATCTGGGGAACATGGTGTGGACAACCATCAAAGAATAAATGATATATGAATTTTGTCACATGTATTGTATTTGTATCTTCCCTTGTAGACATGTATGGAAAGTGTGAAAGCATAGACAAGGTGCATGAACTGTTTGAAATGATGCCTCAAAAAAATGAACAGTCCCACAGAATGAAATGATTGCAAGATATGCACAAAATGGATTATTTGAAAATGATTTATAAGTTACTTTCAAGAAAATGAAATTGGCACATGTAAAACCAAATTCTTGTAATGATAATTGATTGTCATATAAATATTTAATATAAACTGTCATATACATAATTTCATGAACATAACATCTAGTTTATATACAAAGCCATACAGGCATATATACAAAATTATACATTGGTAACATACAAAAGTATGTACATACAAAGCCATCTAGGCATACAAAAAAAATCCCAAAAACTAGTTTCCTATGGACTTTTGTGAAATAATCAGCAGCCCTTGCTTGACCGTAAAGATGGAGAGCCAATCCATGACTCATCCTCTCTCTATCATCGAGTAGACCTCTTCAATAGTTCAAGTTCATGCAACCTCACCTGTTAATACAATCAAACAATATGCGCATTACTATAGAAAATGTACATGAAATATATAACATCACATATGTAATCAATTACTTACCACCATTTGATGATCACTCTCCATCATCTTTTCTCTAGCTTCTTTGACCGTAGTTGGACGGGTTGGAATTGTGACCTCTTATGAGAAGCATCAAGAAGCAAAATTGACTAAACATAAATATCATTTATGTACATCAAATGACAAGAGATAAAACAATAAATACAAAATTATGACGTTTTCATGTTATTGGCTCATACCTCGGTCAAAGGATTTGAAGACATCATGGTTGCAACAATACCTATCTGCGCTGACTCACGAAGATGAGGAGTCTCCACATTCAGCATCTAAAATCAAGTTCAATATTATTCGACCAAAATAAATACATAACATTATTTTAAATATGTATAATGATTAGAAATGGTTAAATTTACCTCTATAAAAGTGGTGGATTTGTCTCCAGGGGACCAAGGAAACCATGGACATGTCGGTGACTGTTGACATCATCAAATTATCACAAAATAATATTACCATTGACATATCTACAATAATTATGATCATGTGATAAATTACATACCTGCTGACTTGACCTCCTCTTATAACCTAGAAATGGACAATGAACGGAGGCAGGATGAAGACTCTAACCCTAGAATTTCATTGTGTAGACAATTACATACATGTTAATTTTGACTTATATAATATAGATAATTATATAATTGTTATCACTCAGATTTGTACCCTTGCTCTAGTTGTGAAACCTCAGCAATCTAGAGTAACATGGGAATGATCTCTAAGTGTGGGACTTTGGTAAATGAGATTAGACCTCTAGAGAAGGCCGGCTTCCTTAATTGGTTATCACCTAAAACTACTAAATCTAAGAGGAAAAAGGAGAAGGAAAGCTTTAAAGTGAAGGATGAAACAAAAAAGCTTGAAAACAAAGGGTAATTCACCAAGTTTAATAAAAGAACCTTCACAGTACTGAGAAAATGTATAGCATAACCAAATATAGCAAATAGGCATACACAAATTCAACCAATGCTAGCAGAGGTGAGAAACAAGATGATTGAAAGGAACAATACATTCACAGGCAATCATATGTAAATTCACACTAAACTAAAACTTAGTCCAAAGAGACAAAAATAACTTGCATATATTTAATGGGAAGGAAAAGTTACAGTAGCAGAAAGCTTTGTTTGGAAACAGAAAAGCCTCAATGCTCAAAAAATTTCCAACCTTATTTACATCTCTCGAATGCCTATATATATCATTTCAAAACTAACCTAGGTCGGTTACAAAAATTTGCTCAATAAGCTGCAATAGAAAATATCTCCTGAAGGGACGTCCAACTGCAAGGAGTTATGACATCAAATATCTGGAACTGGGCAGATAAAAGATATTTTTGAGTCTTTGATATAGTTGCTGCATCATCTATCTAAAACAAGGTGGTGGAGAGATATCTTTTATCATCAATGTGAGCAGCTTCACCTTTGTGCAACAATGAATGCAAGAAATATCTGCATCTACTCAAAATGGTTGCTGAGACTGTCCATTTTCCCAAAGCATGCAAATCCAGATCTAAAAATGAAAAGTGACCAAAAAAACCCCCAAAAAACCCTACCAAATGAAAGAGGGGACAAAAACATGCATCTTTGCCTCTTGCAGCATGTCAAAATTTGCTAAAATGGAGGAGATACAGGTGGTCAAAGTTTTAGTCAACTGCTTGTATATATCGCTTTGCACCTGTGTATATATCACTTGAATTTTCCACCTGAATTGCCATTTAAAACCTCCTCTACAACTCCTATTGCATATGCCAGGCGCTTTGTATATCAGGCTATGAAATGTCTTTGTATGTTCAAAAGTATGTCACCTCCTTGTATTTCGGATTTGTATATGCATACAATCGCCATTGTATGTGCAGGCCCCACCATTGTATGTTAACTTTGTATCTTGCCCTTGTATATCGAAACATACAAGCAAACATATAAGTAGAAGATACATGTAAAGCACTTGTGCCTTGGCAGACCCCACTAGTTGTATCTCCTTTGTATCTGCAAACATACAAGCTGCGGACCCCAAAATGACCATTAGCTGTATTTGATTGCCCTGTCGGGTCCGGCTTGTATCATTCTTCTTTGTATATTTTTTTGTATGTGCAAATATACAAAGCACTTATACATACAAGTCGCGGACTTGATGCCTGAATATGCCAGAATTTGATCTTCAAGTCAGGTCCACCTTGCATACTTCCTTTGCACCTCTGACTTGTATATCGCAATATACAATTGCAAATATACAACCCGGACTTCAAACCTTTTATAAAACTTTCTGAAAAATACCTTCGGGTTTAGCTTGTATGCTAGGAATGCATGCCTTGCTTGTATGTACAAACATACAATCACAAGAAATGTACATTTGGTGGACCCCACCCTTTGCATCTCCTCCTTGTACGTGTGGCCCTTGGTATGTTTTCTTTGCATGTTGGGCTTGTATGTGCGAGATATACATTCCACTATACATTCTCACTTGTGATCTTTTGCATGTATATTAGCCTTGTACCTTTGACTTGTATGTGCGAACATGCAATCGCATATATACAAGGCACTGTTCATGATATACATTGGCGTTTGAATGTTCCTCCTTTGTATGTGTGGCCCTTGTATATTTGACTTGCATTTTTTCTTTGTATGTCACGGATATACAAATGCATTTGTATATTGTGGACCCCATCATTTGCATATTCAGTCTTTGTATATTGTGGACCCCATCATTTGCACATTTGGCCTTTGTATATTCACTGTAGCTGATGCATATTATCTTTGTATATCGGCCTTGCATGTTGGACTTATATATCGGCCTTGTATGTGCAAACATACAACCCGATATACATTCCACTGTACATTCTCACTTGTATGTAAAACACATACAATCTCCTTTGTATACCCGCGGGCCCCACCTCTTGTATGTCGGTGATATACAAACACGTTTGTATGTTTGGCCTTGTATGTTTCAATTGTATGTTGGCCTTGTATATCGGCCTTGCATGTGCGAACATACAACCCGATATACATTCCCCCTTTGCACATTGACCCTTGTATATTTTCTTGTATGCCGCCAATGCATCTTTTCCTTTGTATATTGCGAATGTATGTTCCAAACATACATTGGCAAATGTATATTGCGAATGTACATTCAAAAATGTATATTGAAATACAAGCATGAAACTAAGAAATCCCAGTGATAGAAAACACTTGAAGTTAAAAGATTTCTGGGTTTTTCTGGGTTTCTTGCAAAGATTCTCAAAGTGAGACTTTTGGGAAATTTTGTCAAGGCATAACATAAATATTTGAAGGATTTAAGCCTTGTATGGGCATTTTCTAAAGATTTTCAAGAAAATACAAGGTGAACTTGTTTAACTCTGAGCAAAGGAAAAATAGGTCAACAATTTGGTGACTTCTATGGGATGTTTGCCTACTAAACAATTAGATCAGTGGCCTTAAGCATCCATTGGGCATGGAGTCATACAGAGACTGATAAAATAACTAGACAAACTATTTTGACTTTAGCAACTCAGCATATTAGCAATGAAGGACATGAAGACCAAACCAAGACAAAATGCTGATGGCAAACCCTCCAACTATGCTAGACAGCACTTAGGGAAATCAAACAAAAGGGATCTAAACTATTGTGTAGTAGAACTTATTGAAAACAAGAAACCTAATCTACTAACTTACAAGGCATTCAAACCTCAAAACACCTCTTTAGGTGTATCCCATTGACTGGGATAGGTAAAGTTTGTCCATCCATGCTTGATAACTGAAATACATTGTGCTCCTTGCATTTAGTAATGAGAAATGGGCCACCCGCATGTTGTCAAACTTGGAGTGCTTTCTTGGTCTATTTTTCAACTCATCCCATTTGAGCACCATATCACCCTCCTTAAAGATTCTGGGAGTGGCCTTCTAATCAAAATTCTTTTTGGTCTAAAGCTGATGATACTCCATAGCTTTCATAGCCCTATCTCTAATTTCTTCAAGTTCCATAAGCTGAGCATATCTTACAGCCATGGGATCTTCTTCTTCAAACATCTCCAGCTGATTCATGATATCAAGTGTTGGCAGCTCCATAGATATAGGCAATCTTGCCTCTTTCCCATAAACTAACATATATGGGGAATTCCCAATAGACCTCTTGGGAGTTATTCTATCTATCCATAAGGCATATTTCAGACTAGTGTGCTAGGTCCTCTGGTTATCCTCCATTGATCTTTTAATGATCCTTATGAGATTTTTATTTGTAGATTCAGCCAAACCATTACCATGTGGGTAATAATTCGATGAAGTATACAAATAGATCCCATTCTTAATAGCCCAATTAGTTGTCTTTAGTCCAACAAAGGCTAAAGCATTGTCAGAGATGATTGACTCAGGCACTCCAAATCTGGATATCAAATCTTGGTAAAAATTCAAAACAGTATTTTCATTGGATTCCTTCAGAGCCACTGCTTCAGTCCACCTTGTGAAATAGTCTGTAGCTGTAAGTATCCACCTATGGCCTGCACTTGATGGTGGATTAATGGGACCTACAAAGTCAATGCCCCATCTCATGAAGGACTATTCTACTTGAATTGGTTGTAGAGGTAAGGCTGGCAGCCTCTCCTTGCCTGCAAATATGGCACATTTTACACATTTTCTAGCCCATGCATGGGCATCCTTGAATATGCTGGGCCAGTAATATCGAACTCTCATTATTTTCCAAGCAGTAGTCTTTGGGGCAAAATGACCCCATGCCATTCCATCATGAAACTCATGGAGCACTTTATCAGTCTGATCATTATCAATGCATCTTAACAATACACCATTAAAATATTTTTTGAAAAGAATGTTGTTTATTAAAACATATGGAACAGATTGTAGTCTAAAGTACCTCCTTTTGGTTCTATTTAAATCTGTCAGACATTTGCCTATTTGCAAAAATTGGGTCATGTTATTAACCCAGCTTGTGCCCACTGCTGTTGTATCATCCTGAGGTGCATCTTCAATGGTCAGAAGCATGCTCTCCTCCTTTTCTATTTCCTTCTTAGAACTAGAAACAAGCTATTCACTGAGTCCTCTGCCTCTGACAAGCTTGGTTATCTTAATCTCCACGTCATATTCCATGACCTTGGTGATCCAACCAGCCCTTTTCTCATTTACATCTTTTCCTAATAGGAACTCTTTAATGCTAGGATGAGCGACCATCAAATGTATCTTGTTATTAGAAACAAGATGCCTGCACTTTTTTAGACTCCTTACCACTGCAAGGACATACTTCTCCATGAAGCTATACCGTTGCTCATACTCCTCCAGCCCCTAACTAAAGAATGCGATTGGCTATTCAAAGTCATCACTCTGCTGCTGTACCAGAATCACAGATATTATATCCAGGCTGCCATAAGCATACAATGTGAAATCTTTGGAGAAATCTAGATTTACCAGAGTTGGCGCAACCGACAATGCCTCCTTTAGGGACTCGAAGCTGAGTTTGGCTTCCTTCGTCCAACTAAAAACTATATTTTTCTTCAACATAGAATCAAAGGCCTCAATAGATTAGCAATATTGGGAATGAATCTTCGTAGAAAATTAATTCTACCAATAAAACTTTGTAGTCCCTTCTTATGGCTGGGTAAAGGCAACTCTAGAATAGCTCTTACCCTTTCAGTGTCATTGGTAATGCCTTCTTTTGACACAACGTGCCCTAACAACCTGCCCTCATGCACAACGAAAATGCATTTCTTGGGATTGGGCGATATCCCAAACTCTTTGCATCTCTCAAATACCTGCCTTAAGTGGGATAAATGCTCAGATGCATTCTTAGAAAAAACTGTGATGTCGTCTAAATATACAAGCACCAATTTATACAACAAACCCTTAAAGGCCATATCCATAGCTCTCTGAAAAGTAGAGCCAGCATTTGAAAGCCCAAAAGGCATTCTCTTATAGGCCATGGTACCCCATTTGGTGGTGAAAGTGGTCTTGAACTGATCTTCTTCCTTGACTAACACTTGATTATAGCCAGAATATCCATCAAGCAAGGAGAATCTTTCAGAACCAGCCACTACTTGCAGAATTTGCTCCATTGAGGGCAATGGGTAGTGGTCTTTTAGGGAGGCTCTATTGAGGTCTCTAAAGTTGACACACAGCCTGATCTCTCCATTCTTTTTTCTCACAGGGACAAGGTTGGAGACCCAAGAAGTATGCTTGATCAGAAAAATGATCTTTCCCTTGATTAGCTTAGTCAATTCTTTAATCATCATGGGCTCCAGCTTCGGGTTTAGAGGTCTTTGCTTTTACCTCATAGGTTTTGTGCCTGGTTCTAATTCTATGGTATGCTAGGCAATATGAGGGTCAAACCCCTTTAATAGGTCTGAATAATCCCAAGCAAACACATCTTCAAACTCTTGACAAAGAGCAATAAAAGCTCTTCTATCCTCAGGTGAACAAATTTTCCCAATTTTGAGAAGCTTACCTTTGAATATTTCTAGCTCCTCGTAAAGCTCCTCTTTAACCTACATGCTGGTTTTGCTTTTCTTTAGATGATCATCAGTCCCAAAAATGGATTCCAAGGTTTCCAATCCCTTAGGCAGCTTGTCTGTCCTTAACTAGATAACTTGACCATCTTCATACTGTTGCTTGAGTTTATCCTAATTCATCATGGAAAACTCATCCTCCTCTAATAGGAAATGCAAGATCTGCTCATCACTTTCAAAAACCTACCAATGAATATTATTGTTAGGGATAGAAGGCCTGTCCACTATTTTTACATGGGGCTGCACCTTCTCTCTTTGAATATCACTGGGGATGTCAAACTGGGCCCCAATTGCAGCTAACCTATCAGCATGGGAGTTCTAATTTCTTGGGATAGAGATGAGATTGAAAGTGTCGAACTCTTCAATCATGTCCCATACCCTTGGGATAGAGATCAGATTGAAAGTATCAAACTCTTCAATCATGTCCCATACCCTGGGTTTGTAGCATTTCAAAACATCATTTTTTGTAACATGCAACCCTCTCACCTAATTTACAATGAGTTCACTATCACCATAGACCTATAAAGAGCTAATTTTCTTCTTTCTTACCCACTGCAAACCTTAGATTAATCCTTCATATTCAGTAGTGTTATTTGTGCATGAAAAACAAAATGAAAAGTAGCATAATATTTTTCACCTTGTGGAGACACAAGCATTGCACCACCACTAGATACATTCCTGTTCCTAGAGCCATCAAAATACATTTTCCAAACCTCATTTTGTTGTTCTATCTGTTGTTCTGTATCCTTTACCAGATTTAGAATTGTTGTTTTAGGCTCATGTAGTATGTAAATTCCCATACTAGTTTCTTGGATGTGTCCCTCAGGGTCATCAACAACATTTTCTAAGGCCCACTCCTTTAGAAGCACCTCTGGTATACTTTCATCTTGTAGCTCTTGAGCAGCCACAAGTTCAGGTTCATCAGAAATAATGCAATTTGATTAACAACACTTGGAACATAGGGTTCTATGTGATGATTTGAAATCAATTCAGATTTTAGAGTCACTTTCGTGCCATATTTGGTCCTGAAAAATATGTGGGACCAGTCCAAGGATAAATATCCTCCTATTTTGGCTGTGAATTCTCTTGACAAACACATGGCAAAATAGGGAGACAAGTCTATAATAAATACCTCTTGGGAAATGGAAACATTTGGGCAAGTGTGTAGAGTGAGGCCTAGGTCTTTGATCACACCCACAGTATTAATAGCGGTGCCATCTAATTGAAGTACACCTTTCTCAAGGGGTCGGTACTTCAATCCTAATTGGTCTGCAATTTGTTTCAGCATTACAGAACTACTTGCACCACTATCCACCATATAGTTATGTACTAACTTGTCTCTGATTATCAAAGACACATAAAATGGAAGTGGTTTGGCACTTTTGTTTGGCTATTTGCTGCTATCCTGGGATGAATTGGTAAGGACAGCCCTATTTGGGTTAGCAGTTGTATCATTGGACACTTTCAAATTAGACAAGGCAAATTGCAATATGTCCTTTTGGCCAGGGATGGCTAGGGAATCCCACATGGACATTGTCACATTCATCTTCTTCATATTTTCAATAATATTGAAAGGTGGAGTAACACTTACCTTCTGTTGTGATTTTGTAGCAACAGTATCAGCCTACAAATGAGGCATTTCCCTTGCTATTGCTAAAGTGTTTCTTTGTAAAATATGGGGAATACAGGATGTAGAAGCACCAGCATGTCCTTTCTCTTTATTTGTTGCTTGATCTACTTCATAACCCCTCTTCTTGGCTCTTGTATTGGCTACAATTGGAGTATTATCATTGTTTACACCACATAATTCACCTTCTTGCCAATTTATGAAGGCAGAATCATTCTGAGGTTAGTCCTGCTATTGTACAGCCCCATCATGAGGTGTATTTGGATGAGAGACTACAACAATTTGTACCATCAGGGCCTGATTTATAACCCCATTCGAGCAGGCTACCTGATTATGTGGCTGATTGCATGGAAAACACCATTCATACTCAACTACAAGGTTGTTCTGAGTAGGGACAAGGTCCCTTACTACATTAATAGGTGTCGGATTGTAAGGCTGAAAAGGCCTCTGATTCACATTCTACCTGGTACCTTGGTAACTACTTTGATAAGGTGGCATGTTAGGTTGGTATGGTTGGTTTTGCCCTTGGAAAGACTGATTTTGCCCTTGAAGTTGTGACTGATAAGGCTGTCTATTCTGGGATTGCTACTTTTTAATGTTTACCAGCTCATTCCCAAAAGTTTGCAAAATATTATCTATTTTTTGTTGGCTATTTTTGATCTCTTTTAGCTCTTGAGATGAACTAGAGGCAGTGGGTTTAGAATTGGCCATGCTTGGTAATGTTGCAGTAGTGGGCAAAGGGGCAAAATATGGGATTGGCAAAGGCATTGAAGCCTGAATCTCAAGAAAGATGGGTACTGGTGGTCTAGGCACTATTTTTCCAGCCTGAATCAGATTGTTCTCTGCCCTAATAGCTATTTCATATGCATCAGGTAAACTAGTACCTCCTAATGATTGTATCATCACTGAAATATCACTATTTAGGGCTTTCAAAAAATATAGAAAAGCATATTTAGCTTGAGGCCTTACCATGGCAGGAATTCTGTCCCATTTCTTCTGAAATTTGAAGTTGAAATCCATCATTTGCTCTTGGGGAGCTCTCTTTATTGCAGTCATCTGTTCAACCAGTGACAAGTTGTCTGATTTATCCTGAAATTGCTTATTTAACTTATCACCTAGATCATCCCAGGTTGTAATGGTTTGCACTGGTAAACTCCTAAACCATTGCAATGCCTTTCCCTTGAAAGAGGTGGCTAGTAGCCTGATGGCTACATTTTCTTGGGTGACGTGATGTACACCGCATAGAGATGCTACGTCTCTAATGTGCTCAATAGGAGTAGTTTGATTCTCCTCTGTGAAATAGGGAAGACTCTTCAAAGCTGCCATAGGTATAACATGATGTACTATTAAATTCAATGGGATGTTCCCATCAAAAGCCACAAATGGCTGATTCCTTGCCATTTAAACGGCTAGAGGTAGAATTGCTTGAGCTGCTACAGGAACTACAGGTGCAACCGGCTTGAAACTTGGAGGAGTTGATTGTACTCTTTTGGAAACTGGGGTCCTTGCTACAACTCTCCCTTGTCTTCTAGGTGGTGACAACTACAAATAGTCAAATGAGATTAAACTTCGAGTTTGAATCCTTCTCATATAATGTAGCAGTAGGACTGATATGCTTGTCTCTCCTCAGTCTGAGTCGCTAGATATGAAAGTTTTAACCTCTTATAGGTCTAAAAATCACTGGCTGCACATCAAAACCAGTAACAAAAGGTAGTATTTAATTGTTTTTCTAACTCTTAGTCCCACCGGACATGCCAAAAGTTGTTATCACTTAGATTTGCACCCTTGTTGCAGTTGTGAAACATCAGTAATCTGGATTAACATGGGAATGATTTTTAAGTGTGGGACTTTACTAAATGAGATTAGACCTCCAGAGAAGGTTGACTTTCTTAACTAGTTGTCACCTAAAACTACTAAATCTTAAGAGGAAAAAGGAGAAGGAAAGCTTTAAAGTGAAGGATGAAACAAAAAAGCTTGAAAACAAAGGGTGATCACCAAGTTTAATAAAAGAACCCTCAGAGTACTGAGAAAATGCACAGCATAACCAAATACAGCAAATAGGCATACACAGATTCAACCAATCCTAGCAAAGGTGAGAAACAAGATGATTGAAAGGAACAATACATTTATAGGCAATCATATGTAAATTCATACTAAACTAAAACTTAGTCCAAAGAGACAAAAATAACTTACATATATTTAATGGGAAGGCAAAGTTATAGTAGTAGAAAGCTCTGTTTGGAAACAGAAAAGTCTCAATGCTCAAAAAATTGCCAACCTTATTTACATCTCTCGAATGCCTATATATAGCATTTCAAAACTAACCTAGGTTGGTTACAAAAATTCACTCAATGAACTGCAATAGAAAATATCTCCTGAAGGGACGTCCAACTGCAAGGAGTTATGGCATCAAATATTTAGAACTGGGCAGATAAAAGATATTTTTGAGTCTTTAATATAGCTGCTGCATCATCAATCTGAAACAAGGTGGTGGAGAGATATCTTTTATCATCAATGCGAGCAGCTTCATCTTTGTGCAACAATGAATGCAAGAAATATTTGCATCTACTTAAAATGGTCGCTGAGACGTCCATTCGCCCAAAGCATGCAAATCCAAATCTGAAAATGAAAAGTGAGAAAAAAAAACCCCTGAAAAACCCTGCCAAATGAAAGAGGGGACAAAAACATGCATCTTTGCCTCTTGCAGCATGTTGAAATTCACTAAAATGGAGGAGATACAGGCAGTCAAAGTTTTGGTCAACTTCTTGTATATATCGTTTTGCACCTGTGTATATATCACTTGAATTTGCCGCCTGAATCACCATTTAAAACCTCTTCTGCAACTCCTTTTGCATATGCCAAGTGCTTTGTATATCGGGCTATGAAATGTCTTTGTATGTTCGAAAGTATGTCACCTCCTTGTATTTTGGATTTGTATATTGTTGTGTGGTTACACAACACGCCCCATTTTGACTTGGCAAAACAGGGACCCAACTTTTGGCTTGGTTTGTGTTGTCTGCTTTCTGGCGGTTTGGTAAAAATAAGTCAGGTGCATCATCATCATGAAGGTTAGGATGAGGTAGGTCATCATCATGAGGTTAGTTCGTCAATTTCATATTTTGTTTCTATGACCTCATAGTTAGAAAGAGTTTGAAATTCCATGCAGGTTTGCCTTTTACATCACTTGAAAATTCATCCATATGAGGGAGTTATGAGCAGTCAAAGTTTTGGTCAAACCTGATAATTGCTGTATGATGAACATCATCATCATGATATTTGAAAAGCACCCCGATAATATCCTGAGGTCGAAACATCCGGACGTCAATCTTAAGTGATAGTATGTTTTCCCGTCAAGCATCCTGGAAACATCGCAAGCATCATGATATTCTAACATCACCCGATGTTATAATATCATGCTGACATTATAATATCACCTTGCTTAAGAAATCTGCCATCTGCATAATTTGCATGCGCACGACTAAGTCCTGGTGATCATCATCATCAGGATCTTTCAAGGCAGGATCGCATTTTGTAAAATCCTCCTGATCTCCTTGTGCGTGATCATGATGATCACCTTATCTTTCGAAGCGGAGGGTGATATTTCATTCCTGCCTTGTTGAACAAGATCATCATGATCTTGTTCGTCTCTCCCACATTTCGTATTATCCTCCTGCCGAGAAGTATAAACTTTTGCGGATATGATGATGATGATGACGTCACCATCACCTTTGTCCTTCGGCAGGATATTTTTTCCAAGGCATGATCCTGTTCGCCAATATGATGATGACGATGACGTCATGTTTCAAGATTAACGAAGGCCACGGATATCCTGATGACGTCATCAGGACTTTCAGCAGGATCATATTTTAGATCACCCAGTGCGGATATGATGATGATGATCATCATCATCCTGATCTTTCGAGAGGATCACCTTGGCCGCAAACGGGGTCATTTTACATGCACCACCTGATCATCTTCCTTGGGGGGAACCCGATATTCCATTTATCTCCTGATCTTAACAAAACATGACGGTGACGTCATCCCTTTGCATTTTATTGAAGCCCGATGATGACGATGACGTCACCATGATTTTCCTTTCCTCAGCGGCAGGATCATTTTCCAAGTCCTCCTGTTTGTCATCATCATGATGATGACGACGATGTCTTTCTTTCCCAGTATGCAGAAGTGAAGCATCATGATGTGCTTTTCATCAGAGCATTAGGAAAGGAGGATCATCATATTTCGTGATATCCTAGGGCTAGATACAATACGTAGAGTTGGGCATCATCATGATTTTGGCGTAGGTATAACTGTTGCCATCGGCCAAGTATAATATTGTCACCCTGATCATATGTGGTCGCACCAAGGCGAACATGATGATGATGACCCGAAACATTCAAACAGAGCATGCAAAGCCAGGTGTGAAGTAATTTGTTAAGGGTGATTTTTTCCTTGTATATTTTGAGATCATCATGATCATATTTTGAACCCGATATACAAGAAAATGGGCAAAAACATGAAGCGATAGAAATTTGAAAGCCCGACTGCCTGATTTTGGTCAACGAGGGTTGACCTGGTTGTTTTATGCTGTTTATGCATTTAGTGCATATTTTCCACAGGTAAAGCCTGATTGCCTGTAGCTGCATTGGGAGGTATGTTTAATGAAATATTTACTTCCTGATGATGAACTTAATGAACTTAATGAACTAAAATATTTACTTCCACATGATGATGAACTTAATGTTTGTCTGTTATTTGCAGGAGGTCATGATGATGCTGCTGAAGCTGAACATTGAAGTCATGATGCTGCTGATGAAGCTGAGCATTACAAAGTTGCGCATGGAGGCAACATGAGCCAGAAATGAGGAGGATATTGTCAAATATGCTGTTCGCCAGCTGGAGACCGAATCAAGTTGAAGATGCTGGAATATTCCGTGCCAGCTGTGCATTTGCCAACTGACGAAGCATGTGCTTTTCATCTGGACCGTTGTTTGTTGTGAGAGGATCTTGATCCTTGGATCGTTGTAACCGTTTTTTGGCAGTTGTTCTATATAAGAGCCAGAGCTTGTCATTTAAAAGGGGAGATATACATTAGAATACACAGACGCATCTGGCGCAAAAAGTCAATTACTGTAGAATCAATTAAGAGATCGGATTACTGAGACTAATGAGGATAGAATTGTTGAAATGTCAAGGTTCTTTCTTCAGATCACTGTAAATGTACCTGTTCTTGAGCATACTAAATGAATATGAAGTTCCAGATTACATCCTGATTGTAAATTTTACGTAATCTTCTTGTTGATTTCTGGATATGTACTGGTGAATGTTGTGTTCAACTGGAAGCGCTTTCATTTCATTACATGTTGTTGTCAACTTTTCCTTTGAAGATTTGCACTAGATCATGCGGATTTGTGGAATGTCCTGGTGAAGTATGATTTCTAGTTTTCCTTCTTTTCATTGCATGTATGGGAGCTTGTATGTGGATCAGTGATCTAAGTCCAGTAGTTTTGGGAATCTCATTCTTTAACCCTTTTTTCCTTTTTTTAATTTCATTAATTCATCACCATAACTGCAAATCATGATAAATAACAAGCAGAAACAGTGAAATATGCTGAAATCCCGTAGGTAACTGAAGATCATTAGCATATTTGAGTTAAGTGCATGTATTATTGAAAATATCATGCAAAGAATCATAAATAATGGTAGAAATCATGCAAATATCAGCCTGTAGGCACATTATTTGACTAAATTTACTGTGCAGAGGCAGAATTGTTGGAGAATTATGCAGAGCAAACATCCAGAGCAGGATATTTGAAGATAGTGATGATGAACTGTGCAGAAACATGTAAGGCCCCTGAATGGAAAACAGCAACACACATCAACCACTGAGTAACGTCAGTAGATTAAGACCTAATCAACGGAGACTTGGGATCATGAATTCTTTGAATTCATCATATCTTTCAAGATGAGTAAAGGTTGTTGTGTAACTTTTATTCTATGTTTGTGAATGACTAACATCATGACCAACATATATGCATACAATCGCCATTGTATGTGTGGGCCCCACCATTGTATGTTAACTTTGTATCTTACCCTTGTATATCGAAACATACAAGCAAACATATAAGCAGAAGATACATGCAAAGCGCTTGTGCCTTGGCGGACCCCACCAGTTGTATCTCCTTTGTATCTGCAAACATACAAGCTGCAAACCCCAAAATGACCATTAGTTGTATTTGATTGCCCTGTCGGGTCCAGCTTGTATCATTCCTCTTTGTATATTTCTTTGTATGCACAAATATACAAAGCACTTATACATACAAGCCGTGGACTTGACGCCTAAATATGCCAGAATTTGATCTTCAAGTCAGGTCCACCTTGCATACTTCCTTTGCACCTTTGGCTTGTATATCACAGTATACAATTGCAAATATACAACCCGAACTTCAAACCTTTTATAAAGCTTTCTGAAAAATACCTTCGGGTTCGGCTTGTATGCTAGGAATGCATGCCTTTCTTGTATGTCCAAACATACAATCACAAGAAATGTACATTTGGTGGACCCCACCCTTTGCATCTCCTCCTTGTATGTGTGGCCCTTTGTATGTTTGCTTTGCATGTTAGGCTTGTATGTGTGTGATATACATTCCACTGTACATTCTCATTTGTGATCTTTTGCATGTATATCGGCCTTGAAGCTTTGACTTGTATGTGTGAACATGCAATCACATATATACAAGGCACTGTTCATAATATACATTGGCCTTTGAATGTTCCTCCTTTGTATGTGTGGCCCTTGTATATTTGACTTGCATCTTTTCTTTGTATGTCACAGATATACAAATGCCTTTGTATATCGTGGATCCCATCATTTGCACATTCGGCCTTTGTATATCGTGGACCCCATCATTTGTACATTCGGCCTTTGTATATTCACTATAGTCGATGCATATTATCTTTGTATATCGGCCTTGCATGTTGGACTTGTATATCGGCCTTGTATGTGCGAACATACAACTCGATATACATTCCACTATACATTCTCACTTGTATGTAGAAGACATACAATCTCCTTTGTATACCCGCGGGCCCCACCTCTTGTATGTCAGCAATATACAAACACCTTTGTATGTTTGGCCTTGTATGTTTCAATTGTATGTTGGCCTTGTATATCAGCCTTGCATGTGTGAACATACAACCTGATATACATTCCCCCTTTGCACATTGACCCTTGTATATTTGCTTGTATGTCGCCAATGCGACTTTTCCTTTGCATATTGCAAATGTATGTTCCAAACAAACATTGGCAAATGTATATTGTGAATGTACATTCAAAAATGCATATTGAAATACAAGCATGAAACTAAGAAATCCTAGCGATAGAAAACACTTGAAATTAAAAGATTTCTGAGTTTTTCTGGGTTTCTTGCAAAGAATTTCAAAGTGAGACTTTTGGGAAATTTTGTCAAGGCATAACATAAATATTTGAAGGATTTAAGCCTTGTATGGGCATTTTCTAAAGATTTTCAAGAAAATACAAGGTGAACTTTTTTGACTCTGAGTAGAGGAAAAATAGGTCAACAATAATATTAATTACAAATTTCAAATAACAATATATTAAATAAAGATGAAATTTGTAACAAATTACCTAAGAGTCAATACCAAATGTAGTTTGTAAGAGATCATCGGTGATAACAATCTAATCCAATATGGATGTCTCCATCATTGGATTCTGCTCCTGCATCACAACATCCTATCGAGAGTCCTGCCATGCGTCCTACGTCTCAACATCTTGCCGTGCGTCCTACATCTCATAATCACACAAGTTCCCACATGAACTGCATAAATGTGGGGACACATGATGCCTACTACTCTCACCCTCATCAGCCTAAGTAAGATCATCGACATGCTATGATAGAGTTTGGATGAGAGTAGTCAATGAATATAATGTCTCCACCTCAACACTCTCCTTCAAAGTCAATGGGAGTGACCTACATTCTAGCCTCAATAGGGGTACAAACACAGTTTTCATCTTGCTAAGCCCCAGGTCTATCTTGGGCAAAGCCACCACCTGTACCCTGGAACTCACAAATGTCAAAATAATTAAGAATCTTGTTGAGGATGAACTCGCAATGGAGTTTCCTCAAGAAGTATTGTGGTACCTCATCATTGTTGCATGGGCCCTCATCGAAGACCATGTACCATCTATCCCAAAAGTTTTGGGATATTTATTCATTCCTACACCAATGAATAGGAAATTGTTTGCAAGCTTCTTCTAATCTTTGGCCAGTTTTGGGATTAATAAAGTGTGTACATAATTAAGAGTTTGTAATTTTTTCATTCTTGACTTGTTCATATGAAAACTTGTCAGCATAATATTGCCGACACCTCTCCCTATAGTCTTGGAATTCGGTGATTTGTTTTGTCACCAAATCAGTGTGAGAAACAATCTCCTCTAGTGATTTTGCAAGTACCCCTATGGTTGGTGGTTCCACTTGGATTATTTAGCGTTTGAATAACAATTTGAAGATGTTTCTTGTTTTCTTCTATTATTCATAGGTAGTTTTCTTAACTATCCCTTACATTGTGAGGAAGTGAAGGTAGGTTTGGAGGGTTTGGAGAGTTTTGGGGGTTGTTTTCACCCTCATCAGTTGGATTTGGGTTTTCTCTTGCCTCAAAAACTGTAAATGCAATATAAAAACCAATCAAACAATGCAAAATCTAGAACTTCTTCTAAAACTAACAAAAATTGATCAAACCCTACCTTCTTTAGCTACTAGACCCTCCAAATTTACTGCATGATGTCTTTGCCAGTGAGGTGGCATCGTGACAATGACATTTTCTCTCTTGCATGTGCTTGGAGAGGCTTTCCTTAGATGTGCTTGCACTTTCTTCTTAGGTTTTTGGCACACAAAAGAGTTCTCTTGCAGTGAATGGCAGAAATGACAAATGTTTTGCACTTTTTATGTCAGGAAAAATGCGAGTGCATTATAACACACTCGCATTTTGCCTTGTTTTGGACCATGGTGACTTTTGGTCCCCTATCTTTATGCATTCACCCCATAGGTATAATATAAAAACACATATGGTGAATGTAAATGGATGTGCAAACATATGGATGGGGCAAGTGGTATGTTTATAGGAATCTATGTAATGGATAAGTAGGTGGCAACACAAATTTTAATATGTATATGTAACATTGCACTCCTTAAAATGGGCACAAAATTCAATGGGAAATGACATTGATATACAAAATTTAGTATTATATTTTTCCCCCATTTTGAGGTGCATGTGAATCCTAGAATATTAGGCATCTAAGAGTATGTAGCACTCACAAACATGCATTTAAAGTAAATATCAAAATATCAAGACATATCATCAAAAGTCCATGCAAATTAATAGATCCTACAAGGTGTCATTGTGTAGATTTTCCTTTTACGACTAGAGATGGATCTTTGTAAGCACCTGCAACTATATACAAAACTCAAAAAGAAATCATTAGTGGTGGGATATGCCCCCTACAATTGGTTGTATTCATAAGATACAAGGAATTGTGGGAGAGGAGAAAAATAGTACATAAAAAGTAAATGTAATCTAATCATGAATCACATAATTGTGTAAGCATATAAACATTCATTGTAATTACTATAAAGGATACATTGTGTAAGAATCATGTATATGTCTCAAAAGATAAGAATTGTAAGTGCATTAGATGTAGATGGTATCAAGGAAGAATAATGTTTACCCTAGCTTGGGAAAATAATGGTGTTGTAGCCCCTATGGGCCAAGAAAACCAACATAATGATGCAGGAGCATCCAATGGTGTAAAGGAAATCTTGCATCACCCAAAAATATTTGCAGTTGTTTTGAATTTCTTTGTTTTAGTAGGTTTCTTTAGTTGCAATGGAGTCCATGATGACACTTTAGTGGTTTAGGATTGTCAGAAGTTCAGAAAGGATAAAAATAGTAACTTGATATTTTTAGTAAGTTGGCCTATTTGGGTATGTGTGGACCTAAAAATTTACCCCAAGAAATGGAATTGTAAAAATAAACAAATCATAAAGAAATAATTTAGTTTGAGAGATATTAAAGTTTTCATCTCAAAAAATTACTTATGATAAACTTTAGATTTGAATTTGAGGCTTTTAGAAGCCTCATTGGGGTTCAAAAAGTGGACAAAATGATCCTTAGATCATTTTGTGCATCATAGAGCTCTTCATGAGCTTTCCGATGTCTAGTTATGATTGTCCATCGGATGTCCATCTCAAAAGTTATGGCCCCCAGAAGTTTTGTTACAAAATTTCAAAAACTTTAAATTTCTAATTTTTTGGGCGAGAAAATGTATAGCTGAACTTAGCACCCAAAAGGAGGAGTTACAGTTTCTAGAACATTCGGGAAGGTAGTGGAGAAGTGGGTGAAAGTTATTGGTGCCAAATAAAAAGGGGAGATGGGAAAGTTACAGGAATAGTTTATATATGTGTAGTTGTGGCTCCGAATTTTAGAAATCTCTGATAGGGTATGATTTTATTTGTTGTGAAACAAACTATGTTGTTGTAGCATGTAATACTAGATTTTGTACTCCATTTTACTAAAAAAATAAAAGTTACTTGATTTCATTCCTCACATTTTTGGTGAGAATCTCTATTGTTGTTTTGTGTGTGAGTGTTGGGTGGAGTAGCCCTTCATCAAGTGGTATCATGAGAAGGGTTCTTGAGTGTGTAGATAGATCAATGACCATGAGGTAGTTTGCACCAGGACCTGTGCTTGTGGGTTTGTTGTAGAGATCAAAATGCCTTTAGGAAGAAACTGTGGTGTTCTTGGGAGAAATGCTTTGACAGAAGAGGGTTTTAGATCCCTGCAAAGGCAAATCGATGCACTACAAGAGGAGCTTTGAAGAGGGTTTAAGCCAAGAATCAGAGAAGAAAGTGAAGATGAAGGTAAAGAAAAAGAGCTATCTGAGGAAGAACAAGATGGTGCAAGAGATCCTACACAAGTTAGGTTGTTGAGGACTATTTCGAAGATTGGAAAGAAACCTAGGATTGAAGTTTCTACCTATTCTAGGGATCTGAATCTTGAAGATCTTATTGATTGGATAAACGATATGGAGAAATATTTTGAGTAAGAAGATGTGGAAGATCTCAAACATGTCAAGTTTGCAAAAATAAAGTTGAAGGGCCATGCCAATATTTGGTGGAAGGAGTTCCAGTTAGAGAGAAATAGAAGAGGGAAAGGAAAGATTACTAGATGTGATCAAATGGTGGACAAACTAAAGAAGAAGTTCATTCCTATGGACTATGAGTTAGAGTTGTTGAAGAAGCAGCAAGGATAGAAGCAAGGTAACAAGTCTATGAAGGAGTATACATGATAGTTTTATAATATTATTATTAGAATAGGATATGTAGAGACCAACAAGGAGAATGTAGCCTATTATAATAATGGGTTGAGGCCAAGTATCCGAGAGAAGCTGAGCTTGGTCAGAATGACAACCATAGAAGATGCATATGTTAGCAAGAGACACTATATGGATTCATGATTGTTGTCATTGATGGCAACAAAGTTCATCCCACACATCCACAGGACATGGTGTGTCTCTACCGGAAGTCAGAGTGAAGAATGTTGTGGTCCGGTAAACAAGAACAGAGCATGTGGCAAGGTCCGACAGACAGGTCCAGATCTCTTAGAGGAAGTATCATGGTGAAGGACAGATTTGGGGAAGTCAAGAGGAATATCTTGACTAATAGATTCCAAGGTTTGAGCCTCTGGTGTGAAAAGGATAAAGAGATATGAATGTTTGAGTGTCAGGTTCTCATGTGACAGTGTGAACAGAGCACAAACTGACTGGTAGAACATCAGACATTATTCCAGATGTGTTGCTGATGTTGGTGAAGGTTATGAAGGCATGAATTATGTTTAGCCGACATGATTAATGATTTCCACAAGTATATCATTGATCCGCATTACTTGGTGTGCAAGGATTCAACCAACAGATCAAAGTTTGTGAAAAGATTGACTATTCCAGGTGCCGACTAGAAAGGTGATGAAATCACTTGTGCGGATATATATACACGATGGATTTAGTTGTGAGATGTGTCATGGGTGTTATTGATGTGTGAATAAAAGCAGAGCAGAAGCAGTAAGGAAGGTCCGGTATGTGAAAGGAAAGTAGCATAAGAGAAGAGGAAAGATGAAGTGCAGCAGATCAGTGTACTGAGCCTAACCAGAACTGAACTCCAGCATATGTGGATGCTACCAATCAATTCAAGTATTGTATAACACTCTTTTGTAGACAGTGTGTCTTTTGTAGGCAGTGTGCCTCGTTGTGAGTAGTGTGCTCGGGCAGTGAGCCCTAATTGGCAAGTGCCATTTTGTATTTCCATTCTTCTAACAGAGAATACAATCTTGGGTTAATCACCCCGTGGTTTTCTCCCCTAACAAGGTTTCCACATCAAAAATATTGTGTCATGTGTATTTTGATTTCATGATTATGTTTGTTCATTTGGATTAATGTTGCATTGATTATTAATAAAGTTTAGAAAGTAGAAATAATTAGGATAACTGATTCACCCCCCCTCTCAGTTATCAACAACATACCAGTTTTCTCTGAAGGTGGAAGAGAAGATGAATAAAATATTTGAAAGCAATCAAAGAGCAAGAGGTCATGGTGGAAGGACTAGTGGAAGATCCTATGGAGGTCGAAATCAAGATCAAAAGAAAAGTGAGGAAGTAGGCACCAATTGAAATCAAAAAGGACATAATGCCTATCACCATCGTGACCAAAATAATGGTGAGAGAAGAGGAAGAGGAAGAGGAAGACCTAGGCAAGGACCCGGAAGAGGAGGTTTCATATGAACTTTTTTCCAATGTGGAGAAGGACATCGAGCCTATGAGTGTCCCCAACATCAAGGAAGGACAAATAGAAGACCTGAATGTAATGCACAAGTTGCACATGTAGATGAAGATGCACAGTCTGAGTATTCTGAAGATGTTGTAAGTCGAGAAACCCTAGTTGTTAGAAGAACCTTGTTGAATGAGAAGGAACTAGATCAAAGGAAGAGTTTCTTCTGCATAAGATGCAAGTGTGAAGGTAAGTGTCATGATATTATTATTGATAGTGGAAGCACTGATAATCTTGTCGTAGAGGAGATGGTTAACAAGTTGAAGTTGACAAGGAGAAGGCATCTACATCCATATCGGATTGCATGGTTGCAAAAGGACCATAGAGCTTTGGGCAATGAGTAGTGTTTAGTCAAGTCAAAGATTGGAGACTACCTTGATGAGGTGATGTGTGACATCGTACCAATGGATGCATGTCATACTCTATTGGGAAGGTCATGGCAGTATGTAGGTGTGTTGTCCATGATGGCCATGAAAACACCTATTCCTTGACAAAGGATGGAGTTCATAAAAGTTGAAGCCCTTGAAGGAGGTGGAAGAAAAGGTATGTAGTGTTGCAAGAATTTGCTTGGTAGATGGTAGGAAATTTCAGGATGGTATGAAGCATGAGTGTCATTGCTTTGTGTTGATTCCTAAGATCAACCAGGAGAAATGTAAAGATGTAGTAACAGAAGTCTCAGACTTGGAAGAATTTCAAGACATTGTCTCTAATAACATACTAGAAGGTTTACCACCGGTGAGGAAGATAAGTCACCGAATGGATGTAATACCAAGAGCTAATGTTCTAAATAAGGAAGCCCATAGAATGACTCTTGCAAAGAATGAAGAGCTAAACATACAAGTTCACGAGATGTTAAGGAAAGGACTAATAAGGGAGAGCCTAAGTCCATGTGTGGTACATGTAGTACTAGAACTAAAGAAAGATATCTAGAGTGGAGAATGTGTACATGTAATAGATTCCTAAGCCATCAACACAATTACAATCAAGTACAGATTTCCATTGCCAAGGATGGATGATATTATAGATTTCTTAAGTGAAGCCAAGTATTTTATGAAGATTGATCTGAAGAGTGGATATCACTAGATCCAAATCAGAGAAGGGGATGAATGGAAGACATCCTTCAAGACTAAGGAGGGCCTATACAAATGATTCTAGTCATGCCATTTGGGCTAACAAATGCACTGAGCACACTCATGTAGCTCATGAACAAGGTATTCAAAGAGTTTTTGGGAAAGTTTGTTATTGTTTATTTAGATGACATTTTAATTTTTAGTAAGACTTGGAAAGAGCATCTGATTCATATCAAAAGAGTTTTAGAGAAGCTGAGGGAGAAGTTGTTGATTAATCTAAAGAAGTGTTGTTTTGCAAAGATGGAGTTGGTATACCTAGGATTTATTGTTTCAATTGAGGGTCTTAAGATAGACCCAAAAAAATTAAAGGCTATTGTTGAATGGCCCATGCTAAGGAGTGCTACAGAGGTAAGATCTTTTCATGGTTTGACAAGTTTTATGGGAAGTTTGTTAGGAATTTCAATAGTGTTTGTGCCCCACTAGCTGAAATAATGAGAGTAGATAAAAGAGAGTTCAAGTGGACCATGGAAGTAGCGAAGAGTTTTGATATGTTGAAGAAGAAAGTCACAAAGCAACCTATTTTGGCACTTCCATATTTCAACAAGGTATTTCGGGTAGATTGTGATGCTAGTGGCAGTGCCACATGAGTTGTTTTGAGTCAAGAAGGTAAGTCCATTGCCTATTTCAATGAGAAGCTTAATGATGCAAAGAAAAAGTATTATGTCCATGATCAGGAGTTTTATGCCATAGTTTATGCTTTGAAGAAATGGAGACATTATTTGTTGCCAAAAGAGTTTGTTCTATATATTGATCATCAGGCTTTACAATATCTTAATAATCAAGGGAAGTTGAATCAAAGGCACTTAAAATGGGTTGAGTTTTTATAGAGTTATATTTTGTTTTGAAGCACAGGAGTGGATGATCAAACAGATTTTTAGATTCCTTAAGAAGAAGGAATTTGTTTTTACGGATATGAAGATAGAGGTTGTTGGGATTATTGAACTCAAAAGTTTGTATCTTGAAGATCCAGATTTTGCATAGGCTTGGAAAGATCATTTGGAATCTATTACTTTTGATAGGACAAGGTGGTTGGATCATGGATTTCATGATCTAAAATGGTATGCTATTCAAAGGAAGCCATTTGTGCATTTCAAGGAGTTCCATGATAGAGAATCTAATCAAGGAGAAGCATAGTGGAGGATTGGCAGGACATTTTGGTCAAGATAAGACTATTTCTCTTATTAGTGAGAATTACTACTGGACACAGTTGCACTAAGATGTGAAGGAATTTGTGCAAAGCTACAAAATATGTCAGATGGCCAAAGGGGTAAGTCAGAATACAGGGTTGTATCAACTGTTACCTATACCAAAGTGTCAGCAACTTACTAAAAATAGTAAGTCAGCAGTCCTAAAATATAGCAAATTAGGATCAATTGATAGTTTGGGAAATAATAATAAATTTGGTCACTTGATTGAGATTAGAATATTATTTAAAAAAAATATATTTATATTTAATTATTTTCCCTACTTGGGCATGCGATCCTCCAATAGCCTGTTTTTGGAATTTAGTGCCTATGACAAGCCAAAACAAGTGGCACATTGCATGGGGAATGGAAAAAATTAGTGGACACTTGGCATTAGAGGTTGCATGCACTTCATGCAAGAGAATCTTCCCCTTTGGATCATGAGTTTTTGAGTTTTCACTTTAATTGCATGTCGGTGCGTTGAAAAAGCATTTTGAGTTGTCAAAAGATGCCTTTTAAGTGGTACAGTATGAAAGGCTAATTTTAGAGATGTTATAATACATTTTATGACTTTTGTAAGTGCCTAAATTTGGGGAAGAATATTTGGACATGAATCTAATTGTGGTAGAAGTTTCCAGATGTTCAAAGAGCCTATAAGTATTGTTTATTTTGCATGCAAAGGGACTATTGTAGAATTTACATTTTTCTTTACAGAGATGATGCTTCTTGTTGCTTTAGTGGCCAAGGAAACCATTGGAGATGGAGCTTGTGGCTAGTGGACATGAGTTTCCAGTGATCTAAGGGTGGTGTTCTTGGGTTGGAGATAGTAATCTCACTTCAGAGGTTGCATCAAAGCATGAAGGGTTTTGGCAGTTTGAGAGATTTTGTGTTTGCAGGGTATTTCTGGGCTTTTTGGAATGTTTATGGTGTTTTTATTGGTGTTGTTTGAGTTTTCTACTATGATGGGGTTATGTTGTTGTGTGAGTTGTTGTTCTACATCAACTCCAATGCCTTGGTTCAATTTTTTCATGTGTGAATGTTGTTCTTGGGTTTTTAGGGGGTTTTGGGTGAAATACCCTTGTGTATTTTCAACATATTTTGTTGTGATTAGTAAAGTGTTATGAAGTGTTGTAGATCTTTATTCTATTGTTAGAATCTATATTAGATATACCTTTTCCTATAGAAATAAAAAAATCAAACTATATTCATTTGGTGGGGATTATTTTCAATTCTGGGCATTCGTAGTTTCTACTTAAAGTGTAATTTTCTTATTTAGTTTCTGAGGGTTGTGTTGTGATGTTCACAACATGCCCCATTTTACTCCTTAGCAAAATGAGGACCCCTGTTGTGGTTTTACTTTTTTTTGCTTTTGTGTGTTTTGTTTTGCTTGGTGGTAAAGGGAAAAGAGGGTTAAAATTGCAAACTTTGGTAAAAATAGAGAAAAAAATGCATTTTCAATATTAGGGCATGATATGGTTGGACTCCTTGTAAAAAATGAGCTAGGGTTGCTTTTTGAACCATCTTAAAATTCACCATATTTTGCAAGTTATGATCATTTTGGTAAAATGTACATTCAGGTTTGTATATCACTTTGCATATGCAAGGTCCTTTGTATGTGCAAAGTCATTTTTGTACTTACAAAATGTACAAGGCCCATATACAATGCGGATTTGAAAGGGTTATTAAATGGAGTTAAGTCATTGTATCTTTTACATTATGTATATTGGAACACACAACGAGATATGCATACACCAGACCTGAAACATCTTTGAATTAGAATTAAGTCTTTGTATGTTTCGATTTGTATGTATGTTTCGATATACATACATTCCGAAACATACAAAGCGGAGATACATTGTCCGAACCCGAAAGTCTATTAAAAAAAAAGCTTAAATCCTTGTATATTTAAAACATCCAAAGCAAACATACAATGAAATATACAACCTCGGAACCGAAAATTTATCAAACAAGGTTAAGTCCATGTACGCTTTAAACAATGCATATCGAAAGATACAAAATAGCATACGTAGTGTGGACTCGAAAGAGAAATTAAAAAGGTGAAAATGCTTGTATATTTTTTGCATTTGTATATTTCTAATATACAAACCGATATGGAAGGTTAAACATTCAAGACGGAATCTAAAGAGTTCAAAATCAGGTTAGACCAATGTATTACGTCCAAATTGTATATTGGAATATACATTGCACTATGTGCATTGCGTGGACTCGGCAGGTGAATAAAATGTGGTGTATAAAATTTGAGGTTTGAAAAAGACATACAAAAGAGGAAGGTGAGGGGGACCCCACCACTTGTATATCGAGTTTGCTTGTATTTAGGGGATGTACAAGCGAAGGATGCATTGAGTCATATACATTGCGGAACTCAGAGGCAAATTTAAAGGTGGTTATTTCATTGTATCACGTCCGAATGTATATCGAGGGATACAAGCCAATATGCATCGAAGTATACATTGGGTGGAATCAAAGAGAAAATCAAAACCGATTTAATGCTTGTATCAAACCCAAGTGTATATTGGAAGATACAAAGTAACATACATATAACGTGGAATCAAAAGGGGAAGTTGAATTTGGCTAAATGCTTGTATCATGTCCGAATTGAATATCTAAAAGATACATGCATTTATACATTAGGCGGAATTGAGAAAGTTATAAAATAGAGTTAGGTGCTTGTATATTTTGCGTTTGTATATTGCGATATACAAATCGACATACATTGCAAATATACAAGCGCCACATACAACATGGAATCAAAGGGAGGATTTAAATCTGATTTAACGGAAGCATCGTGTCCAGCTTGTATAGCGGATTATACATGGATTTGAATAGGGAAATTGGTGGGAGTCGCATCGGCCAGACGATGGCAATTGGCGAAGATAATTAGTGCCTCACCGATAGTCTTGTGTTACGCCGATGGATGAGGAAAGACTTAGCCGAATTTTGAAAGGGCCATATTGGCTGAACAAAAGTGATTGGTATAATAATTTTTGGACTCTCCGATGGGTGGATCTCACACCGATAGGCAGGGAAAGATAGAGCAATGGAATTTAAGAGTATTTTAGGGCCCGAATACATGTTTTCAGTCAACGATGGTTGACCCGACTATTTTGGACGCTGTATATGCTTTTTTTGACGCAATTTTCATAGATTTGGGGCCTGATTGATGCGCTCACACAGTCACGACTAGATTTGACAGTTGTTTTCCTTCCTACAGTTTTATTGATCGATGATACTTATTGCTTATTCATTTTTGTAGGTTTGCAGTTGAGGAGGGAGCTGAAACTTAATGGCGGTGACATCATGGAGGAGGAAATCAGATCTTAGGAGCAGAGGAAGATAAGGATGAAGTGCAAAGAAGTCAAGGGTCTTCACTGATGAAGACAAAATGCAGCTGAAGACATTATTGCAGCAGACCACAAAAGTTAATATTGAGTTGCTAGGGTTTCAGAAGGGCATATTTCACCCAGATTTGATATATGCTCAGAGATATTTTGGGAGACTGGTTCACCAACATTTATTATTTTAACCAGAGGTTTGCACCATTGTTTAACTAGGGTTTTGAGTTGTATTGAGGACAATCAAAGTCTATATATTGTGCCTCTCTACATTGTAATACTTTACACAAGGATTTTTTAGAATAGAGGGACCTTTGAGTTTAGAAGTAGTAGAAGGAGGTCGCCTGTGTCTGTAATAAGGAATGCGTGGAACATCTAGCTTCCTTACTGTATCTGTAATGCTTGTAAGTTTTTTGTAATTTGATCGATGAAGCTAAGAGTCATTCAGACATTGTAAATCTTATATGACTATCTATTTCTAATACATTTGAATCTCGAATTCTGCATCTATCTTCTGAGTGTTTTCTGCTCTTCTTTGTGTTTGAAACATTTTCTCTTAGAGCTTGCAATCTTAGGTGTATGTTTGTGAAAATGCTCAGAACTTACATCTACGGTTTTGTCTGTGGATTTGATCAATTTGCTGCAATACTTATACAGTGGATAACATAACAATTAGATCCTTTGAATAGAGTGAATGAAGTGTAGATTAGATCTTTCTAACTTTTCCCAACCCATCTGAAAATACTTAGCTTAAAACGTAGAAATCTGAAGGAATTTGTCTCATATTTGAAGAAGCATGAACAATAGAGTTTGAAAGTGGACAAGTTTTCATAAATATAAAGAGAAGAAAGCTGTAATAATCTGAGAAGACTATTTAAAGTTTTGCAGCACAAGTATAAGTTTATGCAAAAGGGATGAACAACATATTGACATCTATTAATCTTTTGCATAGTTTGAGTCCAGTAAACCAACAAGAAACCCTAAATCACATAAGGCCCCTTGAACATTGTAGCTTCACATTGACCAACTGAATTTGTCCAACAGGTCAAGGCCTGACCATATTAAACTTGGGATTAAGTGAATCTTAACCAATTCCTTCATATCTTTCAAGTCAGTTTTGGTTCATTTTATGTGAATTTTAACTAATTGTTATGATTGCATCAAAACAATCACCAACAATTTTTCTGGCACTAGAAGGAGGGCATCATCAATAGTTTTTCTGGCGCTAGAAGGAGGGCCTGATAGGATTTAAGGTTAATTTTCTGGGTTTAAATGCTTTATTCTGAGATATGTTAGATCTCATAAAATTTCAAAAGCCTAAAAGGTTGAAAGAAAGGTCCTATTTTCAATGGACTCATATGGGGACAATTTTCAAGTTAGCATTCCTTCATTTCAGGAAACTTTAAATAGACAACTTTATCCTAAAAATTTATCTAGCTATGGCTTATTTGGAAGGTGTAGGATACATAGGTCCACAGAGCATAGTGAAATTAATTGTCTGGCTTTTCTTACAAGGTTAGATTTGGCTTTAAAAGCACTAATCTCTCTCTCAGATGTGTATAAGGCTAAAAGTTGGCAGGAAAATGAGGAGATTATGGAGCAGCAGGAGGATACAATATCAGCAATCATTAATTGTTCAGAGAATACATAGATGGAACCAATGCTAAAAATAAAGGATAGTAAAATCTCTTTTCCAGAATCATGTGATGGTAAGAAAAATGATCTACTTTCTTGTCAAGGTCCAGGTGTGATTAAAGTTAGTGAAAGGTATAAATATCCAAAAAAGTATAGAGAAGAAATCATAGCTCATGTTCATTTTGTAGACGATAAGCAAAGTAGATTTAATGAAAAAGAAAAGAAAGGTGAGGTTGGTCTTGATGTAGTTGATAAAAATATGGAAGTACTAGGGAATACTTGTCAAGAAGAAATCTCTAGATTTGACTTGAAAAGTTTTAATGAAAATGATTTGGCAAGGAAATTTTTTGTATCAGCAAGTAATAGAGTTGTTGAGAATAATAGTAGGATATCTTTCCTTAGGTCATTTTATGATGGGATTGATAGTAGGTCTCTACCTCCTAATACAGGTAAAGGTGAGTGTGGGTATGAACCTTTTAAAGCCTATAGAGAGGAAACCATTTGTCAAGATAAGGTCTTTATTGCTGACCCTAATGCTTTTGGAAAAGATAGTAAAACATCTTTCCTTGAGTCATTCTATGGTAAAGAGAAATGTGAACAAATGGAAGAATTACAATGCACTAAAATTGAGGAGATTCCTATTATAGCAACTAATGAAGTCATAGAAAAGAAAGTAAATCCTAATTTCATGGCTGATAGCTTTAAATTAAATGATCAAATTCAAGATTGTTGTAGGTCAATAGAATCAGACTCCACACTGGATCATAAATATGAGTCATCTGATGAACAATTCTTGAAAATGGAAGGTACAGAGGATTTTGAGGTTGTTGTGCATAATCAAACATCACCCCAGCATTATTTTGAAAGTGAAACAGGGGAGTATTCCTGCCAATCAAGAGATGATGTTCCACCTTTACTCTCAAGTGATCTAGAAATGATTAATTTATGTATATCAGATTATGATGATGAATATACTCACTTAAGTGTTGATGTGCAAGGAACTGATGAGAACATTGAGAGGTTTGCTGAATTTGAGGATAAACTGAACATCCAGAATGAAGGAACAAAGCTGGATAAAGATGAAGAAATGATACATCTAGAGTCTTTCACCTTTCAACTTGAAAAAGGACCAGACATGGGGCTAATCAATGAAAGTGTAAGGTTAAAAAAGGGACCAGCTGTCAATAAACAAACATGTCCAACAGAGCTAAAAATACATCAGGTTGTCTCTTTCCTTTTCTCAGTAAATAATGTTGAATACTATTTTGATTATGAAAATCTAAGAGATAGGACATGCATATGGAATAGTCATGAGCATAATGGGCTACCTCAATTGCTAATAATTAGAGATCATCTTGTTAAACATAGTGAGGGTAGAATAAAAGAGCATTTTTTAGAATTCAAAGATAAATTTGCTAAGTTAAGAACCATAACCAGTGCCCTGTTACTCCTGCACAATCTAAAGGAATATGCAAGTAGGGCTGTTCTTGGGTCCTTCCCTGGGTTTTGTTTGCCTTGTGGGGGGGGTTTGTGTATAGTTTGGTAGGTTAGTTGTTTGAATATATATATATATATATATATATATATATATATATATATATATATTGTTTCTTTCTGTTTGTTGTTTCGTTTCTATTCTTTTGTTTGTACAGTTGTCCTTTTGCTTTGTTTTCTTTTTCTTTTTGTCTTTCTTGTACAGTCTGTTGCTGGTTTGTTGTTTTCTCCTCAGCAGGGATCTTTGTTTTCTTTAGAGTATTAAGGAGCAAACTAACAACCATTGAAAATAGTATAAAGTTCAGAATATTCAGGTTAATCATTTGCAATTCATACATAACTTGTTGTGACTGTCATGAATGTAGAGAGTTGTTTAACTTCTAAAATTTAGTATTCAATAACAGTGATTGAGAGTTCGAAGAAGGTTTCTCACGATGACACACCTAAAATCCTTGGGTTTGTTGCACCTACCAGTGTAGATATTAGGTGAAAAATCTAAGGTCTCCCTTGCTACTATTACAATTCTCAGCTTAATTTCAGCAAGTGCCCACTCCTTGCATCATAAAGTTACAAATTGCTATATCTTGTGAGAGTTCTATAAAATAATAATAATAATAAAGTATAAATATAAAATATGAAAAATAAATAAAGAGGATTATACTAAAAATCTAGATTAAGCCATCTAAGTAACTCTACCGAGGCTATAGACGCTTGCTGGTAGTGGGGCTCTACTTAGGAGAATTGTAACGATAACCTTGCCGGGGCTATAGACGCTTGCTGGCAGCAAGGCTCTATCTGGTCGGCTATAAGGGAATATCCTCAACTACGTAGGCTAATGTCAGTCACTAGTTTGTTCAACCGATCTTCAAGATGAGGATAATTAATCACATGCACATACTTAAACTGAAAATGAAAATTCATGCATCCTTATTGAATACCTTAGGTCTCTAGTTGAATAATAATTTCTAGGAAAGATAGTTGGAAGTTATGGATTTATTTCACTTAGTTTCCTTAATGCTTTGAATTTAATTGTTTTGTTTGGTTGCTAGTTGTTGTGATGTTCACAACACGCCCCATTTTACTCCTTAGCAAAATGAGGACCCCTGCTATGGCTTTGCTTTTTTTTTGCTTTTGTGTGTTCGGTTTTGCTTGGTGGTAAAGGGAAAAGAGGGTTAAAATTGCAAAATTTGGTAAAAATAGAGAAAAAATGCATTTTCAGTACTAGGGCATGATATGGTTGGATTCCTTGTAAAAAATGAGCTAGGGTTGCTTTTTGAACTATCTTAAAATTTGCCATATTTTGCAAGTTATGATCATTTTGGTAAAATGTACATTCAGGTTTGTATATCGCTTTGCATATGCAAGGTCCTTTGTATGTGCAAAGTCATTTTTGTACTTAGTCACTTTTGCATTTGGGTTCATATACAAGGCCACTTGTATGTCTTTTCCTTGTATGCATTTTAATAAAGGTTTATGCACACATACAAGGTGGACCCGAAATGGTTTTAAAGTAAAAATGAATAGATGTTTGGATTCCGCTTTGTATCTAACGTTTGCATGTTTGGCAGGTAGAAGATACAAACACTTCATACATGGCAGACCCGAAAAGGTTATCAAACGATGCTAATTTGTTGTATATCCGTGGATTTGAAAAGAAGGGGGCTGGGCTTGTATAATATACAATGCACATATACAACGTGGACCCGACAGACTGTTTAAAACAAGTTAAGTCATTGTATATTCGGTGCTTGTATGTTTCAACATACAAGCGGAACATACAAATGAAATGTACAAGGCCCATATACAACACGGATTTGAAAGGGTTATTAAATGGAGTTAAGTCGTTGTATCTTTTACATTATGTATATTGGAACACACAATGAGATATGCATACACCAGACCTGAAACATCTTTGAATTAGAATTAAGTCTTTGTATGTTTCGATTTGTATGTATGTTTCAATATACATACATTCTGAAACATACAAAGCGGAGATACATTGTCCGAATCCGAAAGTCTATTAAAAAAAGGCTTAAATCCTTGTATATTTAAAACATCCAAAGCAAACATACAATGAAATATACAACCCCGGAACTGAAAATTTATCAAACAGGGTTAAGTCCATGTACGCTTTAAACAATGCATGTCGAAAGATACAAAATAGAATACGTAGTGCGGACTCGAAAGAGAAATTAAAAAGGTAAAAATGCTTGTATATTTTTTGCATTTGTATATTTCTAATATACAAACCAATATGGAAGGTTAAACATACAAGTTGGAATCCAAAGAGTTCAAAATTGGGTTAGACCAATGTATTACGTCCAAATTGTATATTGGGATATACATTGCACTATGTGCATTGCACGGACTTGATAGGTGAATAAAATGTGGTGTATAAAATTTGAGGTCTAAAAAAGACATACAAAGAAGGAAGGTGAGGGGGACCCCACCACTTGTATATCGAGTTTGCTTGTATTTAGGGGATATACAAGTGAAGGATGCATTGAGTCATATACATTGTGGAACTCAGAGGCAAATTTAAAGGTGGTTATTTCATTGTATCACGTCCGAATGTATATCGAGGGATACAAGCCAATATGCATCGAAGTATACATTGGGAGGAATCAAGGAGAAAATCAAAACTGATTTAATACTTGTATCAAACCCCAGTGCATATTGGAAGATACAAAGTAACATACATATAGCGCAGAATCAAAAGGGGAAGTTGAATTTGGCTAAATGCTTGTATCGTGTCTAAATTGAATATCTAAAAGATACATGCATTTATACATTAGGCGGAATTGGGAAAGTTATAAAATATAGTTAGGTGCTTGTATATTTTGCATTTGTATATTGCAATATACAAACTGACATACATTGCAAATATACAAGCACCACATACAACATGGAATCGAAGGGAGGATTTAAATCTGATTTAATGGAAGCGTCGTGTCCGGCTTGTATAGTGGATTATACATGGATTTGAATAGGGAAATTGGCGGGAGTCGCTCGGCCAGACGATGGTGATCGGCGAAGATAATTAGTGTCTCGTCGATAGTCTTGTGTTACGCTGATGGATGAGGAAAGACTTAGCCGAATTTTGAAAGGGCCATATCGGCCGAACAAAAGCGATCGGTATGATAATTTTTGGACTCGCCAATGGGTGGATCTCCACTGATAGGTGGGGAAAGAAATAGCAATGGAATTTAAGAGTATTTTAGGGCCTAAATACATGTTTTCAGTCAACGATGGTTGACCCGACTATTTTGGACGCTATATATGCTTTTTTTGATGCAATTTCCACAGATTCGGGGCCAGATTCGGGGCCTGATTAATGTGCTCACATAGTCACGACTAGATTTGACTGTTGTTTTCCTTCCTGCAGTTTTATTGATCGATGATACTTATTGCTTATTCATTTTTGTAGGTTTACAGTTGAGGAGGGAGCTGAAACTTAATGGCAGTGACATCACAGAGAAGGAAATTAGATCTCAGGAGCAGAGGAAGATAAGGATGAAGTGCGAAGAAGTCAAGGGTCTTCACTGATGAAGACAAAATGCAGATGAAGACATTATTGCAGCAGACCACAGAAGTTAATATTGAGCTACTAGGGTTTTAGAAGGGCATATTTCACCCAGATTTGATGTATGCTCAGAGATATTTTGGGAGACTGGTTCACCAGCATTTATTGTTGTAACCAGAGGTTTGAACCATTGTTTAACTAGGGTTTTGAGTTGTATTGAGGGCAATCAAAGTCTATATATTGTGCCTCTCTACATTGTAATACTTTACACAGGGATTTTTTAGAATAGAGGGACCTTTGAGTTTAGAAGTAGTAGAAGGAGGTCGCCTGTGTCTGCAATAAGGAATGCATGGAACATCTAGCTTCCTTACTGTATCTGTAAAGCTTGTAAGTTTTCTGTAATTTGATTGATGAAGCTAAGAGTCATTTAGTCATTGTAAATCTTATATGACTGTCTATTTCTAATACATTTGAATCTGGAATTCTGCATCTATCTTCTGAGTGTTTTCCTGCTCTTCTTTGTGTTTGAAACATTTTCTCTTAGAGCTTGCAATCTTAGGTGTATGTTTGTGAAAATGGTCAGAACTTACATCTAAGGTTTTGTCTGTGGATTTGATCAATTTGCTGCAATACTTATACAGTGGATAACAGAACAATTAGATCCTTCGAATAGAGTGAATGAAGTGTAGATTAGATCTTTCTAACTTTTCCCAACCCATCTGAAAATACTTATCTTAAAACATAGAAATCTGAAGGAATTTGTCTCATATTTGAAGAAGCATGAACAACAGAGTTTGAAAGTAGACAAGTTTTCATAAATATAAAGAGAAGAAAGCTGTAATAATCTGAGAAGACTATTTAAAGTTTTGTAGCACAAGTATAAGTTTATGCAAAAGGGATGAACAACATATTGACATCTATTAATCTTTTGCATAGTTTAAGTCCAGTAAACCAACAAGAAACCCTAAATCACGTAAGGCCCCTTGAACATTACAGCTTCACATTGACCAACTGAATTTTTCCAACAGGTCAAGACCTGACCATATTAAACTTGGGATTAAATGAATCTTAACTGATTCCTTCATATCTTTCAAGTCAGTTTTGGTTCATTTTATGTGAATTTTAACTAATTGTTATGATTGCATCAAAACAATCACCAACAGGTTGTAGTGCATCTTTTTTGATGAAATCAGTTCTAATAGGTTCACATATCCTATAATATCAGTAATTAAAGTTTTAAGAAGATTTTGGGCAAATTTGAGCATTATACGATCAAGACAATATGCCCTAAGTTGTTGTTTTTGTGCCTTTTATGGAAAGTAAATTTTTGATTTTGCTAATTGTTGAAAATTTTTATTTGGGAACATTTTAATGGTATTAAAGCATGATCTTTCTAGCCTATAGGGTTGTTTGATTCACTCTTCTTAGTTAAAGAGACCTCAAAACTTTGAGAAGAGAACAAATCATGGCTGAAGAAAGATGGGAGAAAAAGGGAGACCCATGTGATAAATTTATTGCTTCTATTGATAAATTGGATAACATTGTGGAGAAAATATGGTTACAAAAAAACAAGAAGAATGTGGAAGACATTGTAGGTGAAGGAGTTGTACCTATTGCAAATATTGAAGCATCATTTGTTGGGGTAGCTACAAAATTGTATGAAGACTACATCAAACAATCTAAAGATTTTAAATCTATTGTTCCATTTGAGAAATTCATAGAAATACTTGAGAGGGATCAAGACAAGAATGAACAATATTAGAAGGTGGAGGAAGAAAAGAAGCCAGAATCCAAGCATTAGGAGGTTGCTGAGGAAAAGATTTTCTCATAGAATGAAGAAGGGAAATTTAAATTCAGAGAAACCCACTGAGAAAGAACATCACATGCAGTTGGAAGGTAAAAATTCTTTGTTAAAACAAGATGTTTATTTGACTTCTAATGATTGTATATGTCAAGAAACTATTGATGAAGTCAAGGAGGAAAATGAATCATTTGCCAGTTGTGAACAGGCTGAGATGGAGGAACATGCATTGATTCATGCACTTACTTCTAAACTTCTAGATGGGGTTTTGAGTTATAGAAAAAGAAGGTGTTGAGGATATCTCAACAAGGTATTTTTGATGTGTTTGTTAGTCACATAAACAAGAATAAAAGTTCACACGAAACCTTCATTCATCTTGAAAGTTATGATAACTTTGGAATGAATTCATAATCCCAAGTCTCCGTCTGTTAGGTCTTGACTACTTGATCATTGCTCAGGGTTGTTGTGTCTTACTATTTTCCATGTTGGGGCCTTACACACTTTTGTTCATGTTTTCCACATTTTAGTTAATATTCACAAATATATGATCCATGACACCTGATCTATATATATCCTTGACAATTGAGTTAAATCGTGTAATATCTAGTTAGGATTTGTGCAAATTGATATGAATGTTATCCTAACTTTGATTAATTCTTCTGAAACTATCTCCAATTTATATTAATTCTTAAGATATTTCTAACTTTGATTAGTTCTTTTGAAACTATCTGTCTGAACTAATCTTCACTTCTTAACCTCAAATTTGTTTAAAGAATGTAACTAAAAGCATGCATTTAACTAGTATTTATGATGATTTGCATGATATTTGCTATGATTAGCAATTTTCACTATATATGCTCTAGATATATCATTAATTTAGCATGTATTACTTAAATGTATCCATGCTTGTGTTTACTCACTGTATATGCTCTAGATAAGTCACTATCAGTAGGTACTTACAGTATTTGCTTATGATATGTCATTATTTGTAGTTATTTATGATTATTTGTGAAATGAAATCAAAAGATGAAGTGTAGAAAGTGAAATCCTAAATTACTTAGTTTTTGGTCAATGATCCACATACATATTTCAATAGAGTCATGAAAAGAAGCAAAACCAAACCATACTTCACCTAAATGTTCCTCAATTACGCATGGTTAGTACGAATCTTCAAAGGATAGTTGATGACAATATGTAATTAATTGAATGCACTTCAAGAGAATGAAGTTATTCACAATCACTCATCACAAATTAATAGAAGATTACCTAGAATATATGATCAGGAAGTAATCTACAGCTTCATTTTCATTAAGTATGCAAAAAATATAGACATATACATTGATCTTGAGAAATAACCTTGATGATAGATCACAAAAGCTACAAAATCGTAAACTTAGTGCTCAAAATTTCAACAATTCAGTCTCTTCTTACAAAAGAAAGATCATGGTCCTTTTCTAGAGAAAGGTCCAGATATGTTACAATGACTCAATGATCAAGATCTCATCCAAAATAATCAATGGTCAAAAGTGGCACACATTTCTAGTTGGAAACCTCCAGTGGACAACAACTAGAAAAATGAATATTCCCCAGTATCTTTGCTTTAGCACCTTCAAGAATATTCTACTCTTCCTCCTCTTATTCTGATGAATCCTCCCCTACTATCACTCCTGTAGAGTTCAATTTATGATATACTTCATAAGCTTTAACAGTGTCATTGGTCTCTGTTCTATCTGATAGCTAAGCTTTTCCCTTAGCATATTCTTGTGTCTGCAATTGCTCACTTATAGATATCCATTGGCTTGTTCTATCATCTAACCTTTCATTATAAGCCCTTATCTTCACATATAACTACATTACTCCATCTATAATGGCTTCTAAAAATGATGCACTGGACCACTTATAGTAGGGTCAAACCTAGTCTTGAATACCTGTATGGACTTTTGCTCATCATACTTCTCTGTTTCAGATACAAAATTGCCCAGCAGTTCTTCCAAAATTGACATCTCATCTGATAGAAGGTTATGTGCCTTCATGCCAATGCTTGCTGATTTAACTTCACATCTCTTCAAAATATCTACTTCAAACTTTAAAATCCCTTATCCAAGCATGTATCTTGGGTAGGGACTAGAGAGTCATGATCTTATGCTTTAAGAGTGTTTGGTCGTCTAATCTTCTTGCACATTTAGTCAGGTCATGACCACTTTGATTAAGCCTGACTCCACACTCCTTCTTTAATGACTCAACCCTTGCTTTCAAGTGGGCCAAGGTGTCCCAATTGGACAAGGATCCCCTTATTAACTTCTCTCCTTCAGTAATGAATGTAGAAAACCTTTTTTGCATTACCTGAGCTTGATGTTTTTGTGCATCTAGATCAGATATCTCCTCCTGGCTAACTAACATGAGAGTAGCTAGAGCCTCTGTTACTTGAAGTCTAGGGGTGACCAACCCCTTAATGAATTACTGGAGTTGGGTAATTTTCCCTTTCAACTCCTTATTTTTGGCCTTGGTTTTCTAAATGCAGACAACTACATCATCAATACTCTCCCAAAGCTCTTATATCTCTTGCTCCGCTATAGTGTGCCCTAAATCAATAGTAGTTATTTGAAATTCACTTGCTACTATTTCTCCTCTATTCTTGTCTACTACGGGTACAAACAATTGGGTTGTTCTTTTCCCAGTAGTAGGATCCCTCTTGATGGTTGACACAGCTCTAGCTCAATGCTTAGGCTTAGTATCCTCAAGATAAAACAATGACTTGAAATCAAAACGAACGGTATCAAAAGTAAGAGGCTCCATTACATCTGATATTAACTAGTTAGGCACATTGGAATCTGGTCCTTCCTGACCTAGATGCTCAATGTGAGCATCATTTTTTATTGCATCATCCCCTTTACCTTGATCCTCCCCTTGCTTAGTTGGAATATCCTTTGGATGCTCCTCCTACTATACATTCTCTAGATCATAGGCTTTATCTATTTCCATCTCTTCTTGATGCACTTGTTGCTGACCCTGATTATCTTCCCCTTGATATTGTTGTTCTACATGTTCATCATGGGGAATCTCCTTGCCAGTTTCTTCCTCTTGATGCTCATCCTTAGGAGGCTCCTCATGACATTCTATATCTATTGCATGCACTCCTTGCGATGCTTCTTCCTTTAGATCTTCTTTTTGTTGTTGTTGTTGTATGGCATGATCCTTAGGGTCCTTATCAGGTATTTTTGTATCATCTTCAGCTTCTGACATATCCTCATCTTTATTCTCTATTTGAGTATGTTGCTCAAATGATTTAGTTTGTTGCTCTACAATTACCTTCCATATGTCCTTCTGTTGAATCCTTTTCTTCACATGTATGCACATCATGCTCTACTTTAGCCATGTCAACTTGTCCCCTTATCCTGATCCAGCTTGTACAATATTATCCACATGTATATTTGCATCTGTTGAATATGACAAATCCACCACTTTAGGGCTACTGATGGTGTCAATCAGGACATCTAGTTGTCCTGATTGAACAAATACTTTAGGAGACTTTGGCTCCTTTTCTTCTAGAATATCCTACACTGAAGGATCTTTTACTTCTTGATTTTTCTCTCCTCCCACCTAAGGAGTGCCCTGGGATGTCAACATGGTAGGTGTAAGTAAAGTCCTTACTGGATCATTAGTCACATCCCTAGTGGCTTCATCGTCTAAATTAATTCTATGATTTGACTTAATGCTAATGGCTACTTTGCAGCCCTCTCTTGTTCTTTTACCCTTGCTTCTTCACCCAATTCAGTTTTCACCTTTATTATCTTAGAAGCTGGTACATTATGTTGCAACTCCCTTGGCAATTGTACTGTAGGATTAAGGTGGACTTTTACCTAGCTAGCCATGTGCTCCTGAAGTATAGCAGACATTGAGAGTGCCTATGTTGAAGGTTTCCCCTAAGTGAATATTTGTTCCATATGAGTCAACCCCTCTATCTCTTCTATTTGGACATCCATAATCCTAGAGGTTGAAGCCCTTGACAATATCATTTGAGATCTTTTCTATTTGGGTATATCCACCCCTCTCAATACATCTGCATGTTATGTTTCTCCTGTATCAATCGTCTCAATAGGAATGGCCCTTATGGGCACATCCCTGGGAGGTGATGGCACTATGGTAATAGTAATACCCTCTATTGTAAACTATTCCCCTGACCTTGAAGGTCCTGCCTGTACCAACTTGGCTTCCATGATTTGTCTTTTGTGAATAAGAAATCATCAAAACTTAAATCATCCTCTCTTTCCACTTTCTCTTCATATTTTGGGTGATGGCTACACCCTTAGCCTTCAGCTCTCCCAGCATCTTATTCACATAATTCTTGGTGATAGTCATCATCCTGGCGGTTATGACATCTATATATGTCTCCTCCCCCTTTGTCCAGTCTAGAGAAGGTAATGGCTCCTTGTATACTTGTTTCTCTTCATATTCTACATCCAATAGCTTCCCATCATCAAACTTTAGTTGAGGGGTAACCTCTAGGCATCCCAATGTCTAGATTTGGTTCAAAGTGATCCTTTGATAGCTTCTTTTCCTCACCTCCTCTTCATCGACATAGTCCACCTAATAATCTTCAATGTGGATTTCATTTTGTAACTTCTTATTGAGGAACTTCTCCATTCTATGGTAAGGGTTATAATATCTTACCAATGGAAATAACTGTAAATGCAACATGTGAAGCTCTACTTCAGATTTCTTGGCACTTTCAATTGAGCTGCATTCATACCAATCTATATGAATTGGAAACCTTAAATTTCCCTTTCCATTCTTCTTATATGCCTCATATGATGGCACCATTTGTTGTGTGACCTCTAACAGTACAACTTTATCTATAGGGTACTTAGGTAGCATGAAAGGATTACCTGTGAAAACCTCCATCCTGATGTAAGTGTAAGTTGGGAACTGAATGAACCATGATCCATTCCACTAAATCAATTCATGGGATTCTTTTGACAACCTCTTTTCTCTATCATCTTCCATCAACCCTAAACCCTATAATCATATAATTAAAGTGAATAAATGATTATAAATCTGAAAATTTATAGTTTCCTAGGGTGGTCCAACCTGAAGCATACAAATCACACACATGTCATATGCTAGTGATCTTTTAAAAATCAAGATTAAGCTAGGATAACATTAAAATTACAAGTCAAGATGACATATCATACCATTCTTGGAGTTCATGGAGTAACTAACATTCATCTTTCAGAGGATATTTAAGAACGTATCATATAAATACAAAGGAATGTTTCGAACACTTACAATGTCTTTTAGCTCTGCCTATATATAGGAATCAACTTTTCCATACTAAGTTTGTAGCATTGCATCAATGGCCAAGATTAATTTTATCCTAAGGCTTAGATTTATAACTATGATCTCAAGTCAAATTCATTTCATTTGGCTACAAGAGTTCTCCATTGTTGGAATAATGGTATCTTAGGATATGGTCAACATTTACAAATGGTGGTAGGCACAATCTATAGGTTAATTTCACATTTTCTTAACATATCTTCTCAAACACACTTGTCTCCTTCACCTAGGTGAATTGGGAATGCAATTTCCAAGGTAACAACTTTAGTTGACAAGTATAAATTGTTCTATAAGGATCTTCAAATCATGTAGTATTCCTTCTTTTATCATAAATCTTCAATAGAAAGGCAATTTCCTTATATAAATATAATAATTTGCTACCTTTTTCTACCTTCTTTTATCCTCATATTTATAGATAAAATTGTATGGAGCTTGGTTTTTTTAGAACAACAACAAATCAGGTCATCAAATCAGTAATTTTTCCTTTGTTCATCTCATTCTCTTAGCCAACATTTTGCTTGATCTTGTCTTAGGTTCTCCTTTAGTACTTTCTTCCTCTATCATATTCTTGTTAAAATAGTGTATGTAGAAAAACCTCCTACTAGTTAGCAAAAAATTGAGATAAAGGAAAAATGAAACACAAAGATTTTAATCAAGATCAATGAAAGATCTAAAAACATGACAAGTTAGATTAAAGATGCAACATATTCATTCCTATTTAGGACAAATCACTTCTCTAATCCTTCTCCCATTCCTAGTCCAATTGGTTGTGAAATTATAATCAAGTGTCAAATTTGGTTTCTTTTTGCAACTTCACCAAATTTGGTGTCCTTCTTTTGATCTTGATTGCAACTTCATGATGCATGACTCTTTCATTTCATGAAAAGGATATTCACCCACCAATGTCAAAACTCTATCTTCCTTAACTATCTAATAACTCCTTGACAAGTCACTATCTATTCAAGACAACCTCATTGTGATTATAATTGTTCTAATAACTATGCCAATGACATGTATGGTTATCTTTTAGTTGACCTATCTGGCCATCTAGTGTCCATGACAATCTTCCCTACTATATGAATATCCTTTCAAGACCACCTCTATGTTTATATAGTATCATGAATATATTTTTGAATGGATTTGCGATTAATTGAATTATCATTTAGTCTTGATTGTCACCTTGTGTATCAATTTCTATCCTACCTATGGGTGAGAAATCATAACTATTCCTAGGGTTGCATGATAGCTATTGCAGTATAATAGTCTTTAGGCTATATGATAGTTCTTTCAAGTGAGTATTCTCAAGTGACAATCCTTATCTTGATTTTAGCATGATGATAATTATTTGACTAACATGATTTCCCTTAGTATCCTTCTAATTGTTAGGATAATGTTTCAATCAGGATAATAACAACATTATTACACATCCACTCCATAGGGAAAGTGTTTCCATGACCTTGCTCTAGTTTAGGATTATCCTTGAATGTTGATAAGACTGCCTTCATAAATGTGTACCAATACTATCTTGATGATTTCTTTCCCATGGTGATATGACTTGTTGTCATAGATTCTTATCTCAAATAAATATAAAATTTTACTTTGTCATGATAATTTACCATGTCAAAATGATAATCCTCTCACATCCCTCATGAATTTCCTATAACATGAGATTTCATGCTTTAACATAATCAAAAAGTGAAGTAAACAAATACATAAAGAACATACCTTAGATTTTGAGATTTGTGTTTCCCAATCCTCAAAAATTTGCCTTCAAAATCTGCAAAAATTTGAGCTTTTTGGCAAGTTCCTTCTTATTCAGTGTTGAATTCTATATAACTCTAATAGGATTAGTTAAATTTATGAAAAAATAAATATATATCATCAAATTCAATCTAAATACATGAAAATTAGCATTCAAACAATATTAAACGTGAAACTATTAGTTTAAATAATCAAATTCTATCTAAAAACATCCAATTTACTTCTTCTATGTTGAAAAACCAAAAAGGTGGTAGATTAAGTAAACAATGATTGTCAAAATGTCAAAACCATGAAAAATCATTTTTTTGTCTGATAATGCATGAAAAGCAGGGAATAATAGAGCATGTGGGTCTGAATCATGGGTCCCACATGCTTTTTGTCCATTTTTTTGGTTCACCAAAATGTGCTCGTGTTATAACGTGAGCATGTTTTGTCATGCATGGAAAGTTTCAAGTGTTGTCATGCATGGAAAGTTTAAGTGTTTTCATGTGCATGGAAAGTTATAAGTATTTTAAGTGCATGGAAAGTGGTGAGGGAGGTAGAGAGGTGAGAGAGAGAGTGTGTAGGAGGTAAAGAGGGGAGGGAGAGGGTAGGATGTAAAGAGGGAGGAGAGAGAGAGAGAGAGAGAGAGAGAGAGAGAGAGAGAGAGAGAGAGAGAGAGAGAGAGAGAGAGAGAGAGAGAGAGAAAGAGAGAGAGGAGGAGGAGGAGGAGGAGGATATGAGGTAGGGAGGGGAGGGAGGTAGATAGGTGAGAGAGAGAGAGAGGATAATAGGTAAAGAGGAGAATGAGAGAGATAGAGAGAGAGAATTGTTTTGACATGCAACACTAAACCCCTAAACCCTAAACCTGAGCAACCCTAAATAATGCCCTTAAACTCAAGAAACCCTAAATAATGCCACTAAACCCTAAACCCAAGAAAACCTAAACCATTATCTCCCTATCTCTATCATCCCTCTACCTCTCAATCTCTCTCTATGTCTATAGCCATGTCCCTCACTCTCTATCTCCCTATCTCTCCCCTCAATATCCTCTATACCTCCCTACCAGTCCTCTCTCTCTAAACCTTAAACCCTAACCCCAAACCCCTAGACCCTAAACCCTAAACCCAAGAAACCCTAAACATTTATCTCCCTATCTTTACCCTATCTTCCTATCTCTATCATCCCTCTACCTCTCAATCTCTCTCCCTATGTATCTGGTCATGTGCTCACTCTCTATCTCCATATCTCTCTCCTCGGTCTCCTCTATATCTCCTTATTAGTCCTGTCTCTAAACCCTAAATCTTAAACCTCTAAAACTTAACCCCTAAAACATAAACCCTAAACCCTAAATAATGGCCATAAACCCTAACCCATAACCCATAAACCCTAAACCTTAGAAACACTAAACCCCTAAACCCAAGAAACCCTAAACCTCTATCTCCCTATCTCTCCCTATCTCTCTATCTCTATCATCCCTCTACCTCTCAATCTCTCTCCCTATGTCTCTGGACATGCCCCTCACTCTCTATCTCCCTATCTCTCCCCTATCTCTCCCCTATGTCTCCCAATCTCTATTGGTCCCCTTTCTATCTATCTCTCTCTCTAAACCCTAAACCCCTAAACCCAAAACCTAAGAAACCCTAAACCCTTAAAAACTCAATAATTCCCCTAACGCCTAAACCCTAAACTTGAGCAACCCTAAACTCATTAACCCTAAATAATGCCCCTAAACCCTAAACCCTAAACCCAAGCAACCCTAAACCCTAACCCCTAACTCATAACCCCTAAACCCGAGTAACCCTAAACGTCTATATCCCTATCTCTCCCTTATCTCCCTCTCTCTCTCTTTCATCTATCTCCCTATCTCCCTCTCCCTTATCAACTAAGGAAATAGAAACAAGAAAACTAGGACTCTCTCTCTCCCCTCCATCTCCCCCCTCTCTCCGTCTTCCTCCCTCTCCCTCTCCCTTATCGACAAAGCAAATGGAAACAAGAAAACTAGGACATGTAAAGAGGGATGAGGATATAAATTGGGAGGATGAAACAGAAACAAGATGAAACAAAAGTTAATTGGATGGGAAGAATGATGAGAGGATAGGTGGAAAATAGTAAAATGGGGAAATATCAGTGCGATCTAAAGGGAAATTGGAAAGGAAAAGGAAAACTAGGAGGTAGATAGGTGTGAGAGAGAGAGAGAGGGTAGCAATTAAAGAGGGGAGGGAGAGAGAGAGAGAGAGAGAGAGAGAGAGAGAGAGAGAGAGAGAGAGAGAGAGAGAGAGAGAGAGAGAGAGAGAGAGAAGGTGAGATGATTTTATTTCACAATAACATGAGTGCATTATAATGCGCTCACATTATTGTTTGCTTTGGTAATTTCAAATTTGCCTTGGGATTCTAACCCAAAGGCTTGGACTGAGTTTTTAGCATTCAAAGATGTGTTTTTAGAAATTGTAAAAAAATTTACATAATCTAGAGTGTGCTCCCCATTAGGTTTGCACTTGTTTCAATGACAAGTTGAAAAATACCATGATAATCTTAAGCTATCTCTTAGCTTTCTAACCATATAATTTTTTTCACGTTTCGAGTATGTTAAGGTTTTCATATTTAATTTCTTTTGTTAGTGTATTCATTTTTTGTCAAAAACTAGTATGTGGTATTTTTTTACTTTTTTTAATCATTCATCAAAATCTCAAATACATAACATTTTTAGAAATTAGACTCCATTCTACACGTATTCCAAAAAAAATTAGATTTTTGATTAGTGTTCAAAAATTTTAGGGGTTAGCACGCTTTCTATTTTTTAGGATGTGTCCACTTTGAAAATTAGTAAAAAATCAATTATTCATGAAAAAAATATCAGAAAAATCAAGGATAAACTACACGGTGTTATCTAATTTCTCACTAAAGTGATTTTTGAAATACTAAAAAAAGTTAACATTTTAGGGGGGCCACACCAGACACTATGTTAGGTTTTTTTGAAAAAATAGGACCAATTTGTGTGGTACCCCTTTTTGAACCCCTTAATCTCAATTGTTTTTGAAAAAATATAGTAGTTTAGAAACTATATTCAGAACACTACGACTCTTGCTTTTGTTGCATCTTCAAAATTTGAGTGTAACTATTTTCAATTTCTCTTCCAACATCAGTCTTTCCTAATTTTAGAAAAAAAAGTGGCATCTTAAGACCCCCTTTCAGTCCCCCATCTTTGTTCACTTACCCAACACCTGGAGCATATTAGGTTATTATTGTAGAGGTTGAGAGAATAAAATTTTCTAAGAAATTTGAAAAGTGTAGCATCATGAAGGAAGAATTGGTGTATTTGGGATTTGTTATCTCAGTTATATGTTTGAAGTTAGATCCAAAGAAAGTTAAAGCTATTATGGAGTAGCCTGCATAGTAAATGTAGGGGAAGTAAGATATTTTCATGGCTTACAAAGTTTCTATAAAAAGTTCATTAGGAATTTTAGTAGCATTTATGTGTTGTTGATTGAGACAATCAGAGGGAACAAGAGGGAATTCAATTGGACTACTAGAGTTAGTAGAAGCTTTGAGTTGATAAAGAAGGTAACAGAGTAGCTAGTGTTGGCCTTGCTAGATTTTAATAAGATATTAGATAATTTGATTGTGATGCAAGTAAAAATGCAACTGGGGTAGTACTAAGCCAAGAATAAAGACTAGTAGCATATTTTAGTGAAAAGTTGAATGATGCTAGAAGGAGGTATTTAGTGTATGAACAATAATTTTATTCCATAATCAAAGCATTGAAGAAGTGGAGGCATTACCTATTACTAAAGGATTTTGTGTTGTACACTAACCATCAGGCACTATAATACTTGAATAACCAAACTAAGTTGAAGTAGAGACATATGCGGTGGGTAGTATTCATGTAGAGTTTTACATTTGTGTTAAAATATAGGAGCAAGAAGTCAAACAAGGTTGTTGATGTATTGAGTAGAGGATATAATCTACTAACAGAAATTCAAGGATAGAAGTAGTTGGTTTTGAGGAGTTAAGGCATTGTTATGAAGTTGATCTTAATTTTTTGGAGCCATGGAAGGCATGCAAGGAGATGATGAGCATGAATAGGAGTAAGTGATTAGACTATTTGATTCCAAATGAGATGTTATTTAAGGGAAACCAATTATGTATACCAAGAAGCTACATGAGAGAGGCCCTGGTCAAAGAGAATCATTGTAGAGGTTTAGCTAGACATTTTGTGATAGACAAGATAGTTTCCTCGATTAGTGAGAGCTATTTTTTGTTGCAAATATACACAGATGTGAGGAAATTTGTTCAAGGTTGAAAAACCCACCATGATGCCAAAGGAGGCAATCAAAATATTAGATTATATTAGCCATTACTGGTATCAGAGAAGCCTTGGGAGGACATAATTATGGATTTTGTATTAGGGCTACCTAGGACACAAAGGGGGAATGATTTAATTTTAGTAGTGATAGATAGTATTTCTAAGATGGCACAATTTACTCCCTATTAGAAGAACAATGATCCGATATAGATAGAAAACATATTTTTTCTAGGAGATTGTAAGATTGCATGGTTTACCAAGGAGCATACTTTTAGATAAGGACACCAAGTTTGTGGGATATTTTTTGAGAATATTATGGAAAACGATGAAGACTTATTTAAAGTTTAGTTTAGCATACCACGCCTAGACTGATGGGAAAACAAAAGTTGTGAATAAGATTTTAGGGAACTTACTTAGATACCTGGTCAAAGAAAGGGTAGGAAATTAGGACATGGTCATATTGCAATCTAAGTTTTCATACAATTCAGTAAATAGGAGTACTAGAAAGACATCATTTTAGATTATGAACTATAGCAGCCTGATTAATGTATCATAACGAAGGGACATTAGTAAGGAAGATAAGAGGAGTGTGGATTAGGAAGAATTCATAGAACACATGAAGGTGTATGCAGAGGCAAGGAGCCACTTGGAGAAGATGAATGAAAAGTATAAGAAAAATGTTGACAAAGCAAGAAGACACAAAGATTTGTGGTGGGAGATTAAGTAATGATGTACCTAAGAAAGGAAATATTTCTAGTTAGAATATATAATAAATTGAAGATGAAGAATTTTGGTCCTTGTAAAATTGTAATAAGATTTTATTTGGGAAATGCATATGAGGTGGAGCTATGGGAAGAATTAAGTATGTCTATAATGTTCAACATTGCAAACCTATACCAGTATTATGAGGGGGACTTAGAAAGGAGCATAGAGGATCAACGATAAAACCCCATACTACCATGGCCAAAAGAAGAGATTGAGGAGATATTGGACAACAAAATTGGAGTGAGCAACAGGAATAGACAATATCAAGAATACTTGGTGAAATGGAGAGAAAGGCTAAAAGAAGACTTGTTGATGCGAGTATTCATCACACAAACAGAAATAAAAGATTACAAAAAACCTTTATTTATCTTGAAATATACGATGAATTCCAAGTGAATTCATGATCCCAAGTCTCTGTGAGTTAGGTCTTGACCATCTGATAGTAACTCAGGGTTGATGTGTCTTTTTGTTAATCATGTTGGGGCCATACATACTTTGTTTTATCATCCCCATAAAACTTTCTCAATATCCACCGATGTATAACCTGTCTCATGTGATCTGCATATATTCTTGATAATCATGTAAATTTTACAATATTAAGTCAGGATTTGCACAAATATCTGTAAATTTATTCTTAACTTCTAGTAATTCTCTTGACTTTATCCCTTATTTGGATTAATTATGAAAATATTTCTAAGTTTGATCAATTCCTCTAAAACTATCTTTTGTACATATACATATGATCCCAAGAAATAATCTCAAGAAGTCACAAAAGTTGCAAAATTCACAAACTTAGTGCTTAAAATTCCAACAATTCAATCACCATTTACAAATGAGGGTCAATGTCCTTTTATAGGATAAGGACAACATTCAGTTACAAAGATCCAATGGTTAGGATGCATTTAATAATAACCAACGGTCTAGATTCCTTTGACCAAGTCAATGACCAATAAGAGTGGCATGTGTTGCCAGTTGGAAACTGATAATAGGGAACAACTGGCAGGGAATATTCTTCAGTATATTTACAACATCCTCTTGGAATATCCTATTCTGATTCATTTGATCCCTCTATGATGACTACCCCTGTATATCCAGCTTCTTGTAGAATTCATGCAAGCACCATGGTGTCTATTTGTGACTTATCCCCTACTTGGGCCTTTTCCCTTGCATATTCCTATGCCTTTAATTACTCACTAAGAGATATCACTCTAGTTGCTCTGTTATCTATCTTCTTGTCATATGCCTTTATTTTGACATTCAATTCTACCATTTCATCCATAGTAGCCTCCAAAAAATAAAGCATAGGATCCTCTAGTGCTAAACTAAATCTGTCTTTGAATGTCCATATAGATCCATGCTCATTAAGTGTCCCTATCTCTGCCATTAGATTACCAAGCAGCTCCTCCAAAATTCCCACTTCACCAGATAATAGTTCATGGGCCTTCACACTTATATCTCCTACCTTATCTATGCACACTTTCAAAACATCTACCTCAAATTGTAGTTCTTGGACCCATGTTCTTACCTTAGGTAATATCTAGGTGTCCACAATCTTATTCTTTAGGAGATCTTAATCATCCATCGTCTTTATTTCTTTCATCCTGTCTAAGGTATACTCACTTTGGTCAAGCCTATGTCTGGATGTTCCTTTTAGGGACTCTACTCCTTCCTTCAAATTGACCAAAGTGTTCCAATTGGACAAATCCATGAACTAGGTAAACCACTTGTTCATGACCTAGGCCTAATGCTTTTGTGCATCTAGACCTATTATTTCCTCTTGGCTTACCAATGCCAAGTCAATAGGCTTCTCTGGCATTTGCATTATAGGTGTTAACCCTATAGGCTTGACCAATCATTTGATGAATGCCTGGAGTTGAGCATTCTACTATTTCACCTCCTTATTTTTGGCCTCCAACCTCTTCATCATGACTGCTATAGCTTCTATGCTCTCCTTGAGTTCTTCAATATCTTGATCATCTGTTGAATGCCCCAGGTCAACTGTGGTGATTTGAAATTCTCCTACACTTATTTCTCCTTTATTTTTATCCACGAGGGGAATGGCAAATTGGGTCATTCTCTTCCCTGTTGTAGAATCTCTTTTTATTGCTGATATGGACTTAGCCTTGCACTTGGGCTTGACATTATCCAATGTAAACAATGAATTGAAGTCAAAAGGCACTGGGTGCTATACAGGAGCTTCAACCTCTGATGCCAACCATGATGGCATATTTGATCCTGACCTTGTTTGTCTTGGCTGCTCAATTTGAGCATCATGTACCTCTGTATCTTTCCCTTTATCTTGGCCTGGTGGGATCCCTTCTAGATTCTCTTGTTACTAGACCATTTCTTGATCACCACCATCATCTCTATGAATCTGCCCTTGCTTGGGTACCCATTGGTCTTCATGTGATGTTTCATCCTTTGCATCTAGATCTACTCTACCCTTAGGATCACCCTTGGTTTGTCCCTCTAGCTGGTCTTGCTCCTGGATATCTTGATGAGGAGTCTCCATACTCTGACTTTGACTTGCCGCCTCATCAGTCACCTTGTCCATTTGAGCTTGTTGCTCATATGTGGAGTTATTCTATTCATATCCCTCTTCACAGGCATGCCCCTGTTCATTCATCTAGACATCCTATTGTGCTTCATCAATTTGGATATCTATGTCCATTTGTGCATCTCCTCCATGTATTGGTCTATCCTTAACAATTTCTTCTTCTTCATCACCAGCCTCAAGTTGATATGCCAAGTCTATTGTCTTCGGACTACTGATTGCGTCTATCAGAACATCCAGATGCCATGTTGGTACTTCTACCTCAAGAAACTTAGGCTTTTAAATTTCTATACCATCATGCCCTCCCTGAGTTGCATCTCTAGTTGTAGGTGTAGTATGCCTCAACAAGCTTTCTATAGGATGAGCGGTCACATCCATAGTAACCTCATCGTCTGTTAGATCAATTATTTGGATTAAAGGTAAAGGCTAATTGAATTCTTTTCCCAATGCCTCTATTCTTGCCTCCTTATCTAGTTCACTTTTCACTTTAATGATTTCTACATTATGCTGTAATTCCTTAGCCACATGCAATGTAGGATCTAGATATTCTCTAGTCTGAATACCTAATGATTTAGAGGTAGAACCTCTCATCACTGGGCCTTTATGTCTCCTCTATTTGGGAATGCTTACTCCCTTCAACACATCGTCATGCACATCATCATGCTCTTTCTCCCCCTCTACATATACATGTTCTTTCTCTTTTGCTCCTATAACTCTGGATAGGGATAAAGGAATGGCTGCTTGGGGCACATCCCTAGAAGATGATGGCATGGTAGAAATAGTGATACCTTCTGTAGTAAAATCCTCTTCAGCTCCTGAAGATCTTGGCTAAGCCAACTTAGCCTCTATGACTTACCTCTTACAGATGAGGCAGTCATCAAAATCTACCTCGACCCTCTCTTTCATCTTCCTCTTTTTATCAAAGGTGATGGCAGTCCCTTTGGATTTCAATTCATTAATCTTCCTATTCACCCAATTCTTGGTTATCCCTATCACCTTAGCTATGCTAACATCAATGAGTATTTCATCTTCCTTAGTCCAATCTGGGGGAATTAGAGACTCATTATATATTTTCTTGTCTTCATATTCAAGATCTAAGATATCCTCATTATCTATCCTAATTTGGGGTGGCACCTCTGGATATCCAATAGTTCTCATTTGGTTTAAGGTCAGCTTTTGATACCCCTTTTTCCTCACTTCATATTCATCCTCATAATCAGCCCAATAATCCTCTAACCTATGATAGGTATCAAAATCTCTAAGGGAAACAATTATAAATGTAACATCTCTATCAACTTTACATTATCCATGGAACCACACACAAACCAGTTTATGTCCAAAGGAAATTTCACATTTCCTCTCTCTTCTTTTCTCTTATATGCCTCAAAAGATGGGATGACCTGCTTGACCACCTCCATCAACACCACTTTGTCTATTGGATATCTAGTCAACATAAATGGATTCCCAATGAATCCCTCCATCCTAATGTATGAATATGTGGGGAACTGGATGAACCAGGCCCCATGAGGTTGTATCCTTTCTCAAGCTCCCATGATAGTCATTTAGCCCTATCCCCTTCCATTAGTTTGACCAAATGCATCAAGAAGCAATCATTTACTACCTTATAATGCTGAATAGATTGTCTTCTCTCCAATTGAGGATAATGTTCCCATGAATTTTTCTCATGAGGCAACTGACCCAACTTGCCTATGGTTTGTAACCCATCGAAGGATGATTTGCATGCACATGCATACACCAAATATGAGGTCATGAGGAAAATCATGTCCTTCTTCCTCCGTCAAATCAATTGCTCATATAGGGTATCACTAATGATCTTAGTCCATTGTACAATCTATTTTTTTATCTATCACCATGCGGATCAACCCATACATCCATGGCTTGAATTTCCCTAAGTTGACTTTTCTGCTCATCCAGCTGAGTAGCACAATCATGTATTGAATTTCAAGAGAAAGTCGTACTTGTACAATTGTTGGGGCATTTTTGCTATAGCCTTAGCCTTATTTTCTGGATCTCTCCATCCTAAGAAGATGACCTTTCTGCAACTCACTTGGTTTCACTCAAACTTTGTAGCAAGTGCCTTCAAGTTAGGCACATAGATGCCCCTAGGTGTGGGTAAATTAAAGGCCTCTCTAATTCCATTGACTGAGAGGTCAGCATACACCTTGCCCTAGTGTTCAACCCTTTGGATGACCATGTTATAGTGTTGTACGCACTCAGTTACCAACTCTAAAGCCTTAGAAACATATGTAAATCCTATTGCGTAGAACATCCCTATAGCCACAATATTCTTTAGGATGGCGTTGTCCTTTCTGCTTTGAATTCTCATCCTAAAAGCATCCACATTGGTACTATTGCAATGTCTATCCTCAATGAAGCCATATTTGTTGCATACACTCTTGGCCCTAGGGAACATATCATTCTTGAATTCTGCATCCCATTTATCAATGTGTGGTTGCATCTTGACCTGTGAATTTAGAATATCCATGTCTTAAACTAGGTTTTAGGTCATGTAGTTGTGTTAATTCCTTCTAATTTCTATGAATGGTTAAATAGGGTATTCCTAGAATGACACACATGTAAAACAAATCAATCTTGATTTACCTAATTTTAACATTTTAACCTTTATTTGTGTAAAAATATACACTATTACCATGAAAACAACAAGGAAAGGCATTGTCCCATACGTGTCTATTTATGAAGACTTTAACCTGTATGTATAGAAGTAGATATGAAATGTCGTTCAAAGAAAATCCTTTGTGTCATTTCGTTCTTCACCGCAACCTCACCGTAATCACTTACTATTCCTTGAGCTCTCTATGTAGGTTTTAGCTTCAAATGCAATAATGTGAAGAATATGAGAGGAATTACCCTTTTTAACTTAGGAAATCCTTCGGTTTAGGGCCTATTAATTACTTTAAGTGATTAGGTGAACCCTTCAAGTGTATACGTGGGAGATTATTACAAGTGTCCACGGGCACACTTTTTAAATTTGAAAGCCAACGACAGTCATAAGCAATATTAAATACAAAGAAACGATGCATTTGGATATGAATATGGATATCCTACTAATATGTACACATGGATAATGTCCATATGACATCAGCAAGTAGGTTGAGGCAAGCATCGATGACCAAAAGAATGCCATTAGGCTGTGATTTTTCTTAAAATACTCTAGGATATGTAGAATATCCATATGACACATGGCCTAAAATCATTAGTTGGGATTGAGATATGGATATATGAGAAGGAATGGACATTAGGTAAATGTGAAATATCCATGTCTCAAATATCAAGTGATGTCACCAAGTTTAGAACACTATATCGGGACAAGTTGACGTGGCATCATCGAGACATTGATGTGTTACGTCGACAAATGTCCCCTTGGGGGCTTTTCCTTCTTAAGGTTTAGCTCCCAGGTCCTGTTTATGCCTTTAGAGCATTTTTCATGTTAATTTGACATCTCGATGAGAAAACCCTAAAGTTTCATGGCATTTGGGACTTAGGGAGTGCACTTGACATGATCCCTGCCTGAAAGAGGGGGGAGGACTTAGGCACCCGTGTCCTAGTCCTGCCCTATTTTAGGTCAGGCCAAATTTTTAAGTGTCATTTTATGACCATTATTTAGGTCCTATGCCGACACGGTAAGTCTCAATTATGAAATTCTTAGCGAGAATGTTTGTAGTTGTATATATAAGCATGATTAGGTTATCATTTGTAAACTAGATAGAAACTAGATGGACATTAGATAGAAATTTTGATTCATGAGCTTGTGTAGAAGTGATTTAAGGCATTCATTATGTGTTGCATAGTAGAGTTTGTGTTGTTCATGTGTTTGTATTTACAAATTTGGCATCCATCTCCTCATGGCATGAAGAGCATCTTCCTTCCATGAGATCTTCACTACAAGGTGTTATCCTCAAATTTAGTTGCACTCAATTTGTAGGATGACCCCTACAAAACTTGTCTATTTTGTAGCCTACAACTCTAAACATACAAAATGAGGTGAATCGCATTTGCCCTCATGCATGGTCTCCCAGGCTTCGAACGTCCTTTCCAGCATCAACTTGTGTAGGTTTCTTGAATTTTGCAAAACGAGTCTAATTGAAAATTTCACTTTTTAGGAGTTAGTAAATTTTTGTCATATGCAATGGCGGGGATTTTTGCCTCCATTGCATCTTTATATGCAATGGCAAAGATTTTTGCCTCTATTACATCTTCATATGCACTGACGGCGATTTTTGCATCCATTGCATCTTTATATGTAATGGCGGGGATTTTTGCCTCCATTGTATCTTCATATGCACTAGTGGCAATTTTTACCTCCATTGCATCTTTATATACACTGGCAGGCATTTTTGCCTCCATTGCATCTTTATATGCACTAGCGGTGATTTTTGACTCCATTGCATATTTATATGCACTGGCAGTGATTTTTGCCTCCATTGCATCTTTATATGCATTGGCAGTGATTTTTGCCTCCATTGCATCCTTATATGCACTGGAGGTGATTTGTGCCTCCATTGCATCTTTATATGCACTGGCGGTGATTTTTGCCTCCATTGCATCTTTATATAGACTGACGGTGATTTTTGCCACCCATGCATGTTGGTCCCTTTGTCACATGTAAGGGCGGTGATTTTTGCCGCCTGTGCATGTTAGTCCCTTTGTTACATGCAAGGGCAGTGATTTTTGCCGCCTGTGCATGTTAGTCTTTTTGTTATATGCAAGGGCAGCAATTTTTACCACTCGTGCACAAAAGCAATTTCCTCCACATGCAAGGACGGTGATTTTTGTCGCCCGTGCATTCACTCCCTCAAATTTTTCTAACTCTGGAAAATTTTCCAAAAAGCTATCCTGAGCCCACTTTCATCCATTTTTTTGATCCGCTTGCTCTTTACCCCTTTTATGCTGGTCCATGTAAACATGATCATCAACTTGTAGTTTCCCAAATAGACAATTTTCCCTTAACTGCAAGATCATGACTTTTGTTATAGTTTCTCTTGCAAGTTGCCAAGGTCATCATGTCATCTGAAGGAGTCTATCTTTCAAATGACTGACCCATCTCCTAAGAAGGCCAAAGTAATGAAGCACAAGATAGCAGGATGGAGTGGACAGTTGAAGGTGGAATCATGTATGGACAATGCAATAGACATTGGATAGCAAATAGCAGTGACAATGGAAGTGGCACACAAAGACACCGAGTCATCAAACCTGGCAAGTTACTCTTGAATTGGGTTCGTGGGCTGATCATCGTAAAGATGTGTGTAGATTTCAGGGAATGGGAGTTGATGAAAGCCATCATGCCTTAGCATATTTTTCAATTAGTTTTCATATGTAATTTGTATTTAGTTTTGGACATATTCACATGTATTTTTCCAAAATGTAATTACACGTGAGACAAAGGAAGTCCCACGTCAAATAGGACTTTTTTATTGAATAAGTCAAAGTAGTTAGATTTTCCTATTTTTTCTCCAGGCCTCTCCCTATAAATAAAGAGGCCCTCCATTGTATTTGATATCTTTAATCTTTTGCAACAAAGTGCTGCCCAAATTGTGACTCAACTTTGAGACTTCGTATTCAAATTGCATGATCAATTCCAATCAATAAAGAAGGCAATTTTTGATATCAAACTTTGTGTTGAATCAAATTTGTATGAGTGAGGATGTACATATGGCATTTTCACTGATTTCTCTTGTTGATTGATTGGATAATTGTGTGGATCAGTGGTATTGTTAGTTGACAGAATTTGTACTCCAACTGGTGATACGGTTACTTTTAAAATCTTTCTGGGGATAATTTGAAGACTTTGTACTTGAGATTATTCACTTGGTTTGTGAATCTTTCTGTGAAGTGAGTTGAAAGACTTTGTGCTTCAACTTACAAGAATATTGGTGATTACTATTTTGGTTAATATTAGAATTGTAGAATCACTATTGAATATTACTATGAAACATTGTAAACATCTTTTCTGAAAGAAGAGAAGAGGATGAATGTAATAGACCCCCGAAGTTAGTATTTAGTGTAAATAAGTTTGTAATAGTTAAAAGGGAACCTCCCCTTGCTGAGAGGAGAGATTTATCTCATTACACTGTGGTTGATATAACCATTTTGTCTTCAATTAGTTGAAGACAAAATATTCATCCAACAGTTTTTGGTGACTCTGTTGGGGATCGAATGCTCAATTAAGAGCCTCTCACCTTTGGTTGAAGCATACCGGTCTCACCTTTTGTAATATATTTTTGTTATATCTTTTCTATAATTTTATCAAGGAATATGGCTGTCCCAGGTCCATGGGGAAATGCCTTTGGACCATTGAATTTGACTCAGCCTCTACATGAACTACCTTGGGGTTTGCATAAGAACTTTCCCAAGTTCTATGACGATGGTAAACAACATTCGGATGAGCACATTGCAGCATCCTACATTGCATGTGGTGTTCTCAGAGTTGAGTATGAAGGTGTTTCTATAAGACTGTTTGTAGAAACACTCCAAGGTGTTGCAGCTGATTGGTTCTATCACCTTGCACCTGGAACTGTCACTGGATGGAATACACTTTGAACCCAGTTCGAAGCCAGATTCAAGCCAGAAGAAGATGCTTATGCCTTGTTGGCCCAGCTTACTCAAATGAAAAAGGAATCTCATGAGCCCATGCATGAGTTTGTAGCAAAGTTTAATAAGCTAAAGAATAGGATCCCAACTATTGTTCAACCCACAGCTGAGAGCCTAAAATACTTCTTCATCAATTCACAATTGCCAGAAGTAAGTTTTCTTTTACGAAGAGCAGCACCAACTAATCTTGCAATTGCTCAAAGTTTAGCAGTTGAAGTGGAGGATGATTTGATCTTGGTGGGAAAGTTGAAGAAGGATTCTATTGAGCCTAATGAGTAGCCCTTTTTGGCTTTACCTTCTACTAGCACCATGGATCCTATGGTGCAAAATTTGGATGATGAGCTATTAGCTCTGCAAAAATAGTTGTCACAGAGTTTTTCCATTCCCCTCTACAAGGACATTCCGAGGAAGACATTCCCAAATGCTCCGAATTACCAAGGCAATGCTTCCATGGATCAGAATCAAAACATGTTTCCTCCACCACAAGGAAGACTTGCTTTACAGGCACCACCTGTGGATGCAACAATCTTCTATTATGAATCAGAGAAAGATGATCTTCTTCAATTAGAATATGATCAAGGAGAAGATGATGCTAATCTTTTCACGGAAGGTGAGGAGCAATTAGTTGGCGACTCTACCATCGGGTTCTTGAACTTGGAATATGAGATGGGACAAGAAGAAGTTACTTTTGGTGAATCTTATGATGTTCTCACATGGCCACAAAATACATCAAATCATAAAGATGTGGTTGGTGACAAACAAGTAAGTACACCAGATATTCTCACTTCATCCTATGTTCCTAAGACTAGTACCCCCAATGTAAAACCTCAAGATGAGAGTTTTTCATCTTCTGTAGCAAGTCCATATCAACTTGTTGGTATCATAGATCATGTTAAGGAGACACATATTCAAATGCTTGAGGTAAGAATACCTATTAACGGTATTATGCAGGAGGTTCATCCTGAAAGGGAGGCCAAGTACACAGTGACAAAATCTGAGGATCCAAAAGCTCATATTCTCTTTGAGTTTTCTGATATGTGTACTTATTTCTTGACCACTAATGAAAATTTTGAGTCATTAGATAGTGCTTCAATTGAAGGTCTAGAAATAGATGGATCATCCTCTTCAAGCGAAGAGACTTTGTAACTGAAAGGAAATATGATTTCCAAAAGATTGATTTTTCTGGAGAAACCTTTTGATGAGCATGATTGCTTTGTCAAATGACGACGACAATTGGGACTAAATTCATCAGCAAGAGTGGGACAATTCAATCTAGATGCAGAAGAAGATCCTAGAATGTCAAACGCTGGGAAATGTTACTCATTCAATAGTAAAAGAAAAAGAAGTGGAACATCTTTTCCTCTACCTCACAAAAGACAACATCTGAAGCTATTCTCAAAGTGAAGCAACAGATAAGTTTGTGAATTTTTGTATAGTTTTTGTGTCTTTTTTCTGTTTTAGTCATTTTTGTGTTTTTGTGTCCTTTTGTTGTGTCACTTGACTTTATAGCCCAATGGATGGATGAAGGCACTTAGAGACTGGAGTTCTTCTCCCTTTGATCATTTCAAAGGATGATCAAAGGAATTTCCCCAATTAGAGCCAACTGTTATCCTCAAATTTAGTTGCGCTCAATTTGTAGGATGACCCCTAAAAAACTTGTCTGTTTTGTAGCCTACAACTCTAAACACACAAAATGAGGTGAATCGCATTTGTCCTCATGTGTGGTCTCCCAGCCTTGAAATTTCCTTTCGAGTGTCAACTTGTGTCGATTTCTTGAATTTTGCAAAACAAGTCTAATTGAAAATTTCACTTTTTAGGAGTTAGTAAATTTTTGTCATATGCAATGGCAAGGATTTTTGCCTCAATTGCATCTTCATATGCACTAGCGGCAATTTTTGCCTCCATTGCATCTTTATATGCACTGGCAGGGTTTTTTGCCTCTATTGCATCTTCATATGCACTGGCAGCAATTTTTGCCTCCATTGCATCTTTATATGCACTAGCGGTGATTTTTGCCTCCATTACATCTTTATATGCACTGGCGGCGATTTTTGCCTCGATTGCATCTTTATATGCATTGGTGGTGATTTTTACCTCCATTGCATCTTTATATGCATTGGCGGTGATTTTTACCACCCGTGCATTTTGGTCCCTTTGCCACATGCAAGGGCGGTGATTTTTGCCGCCCATGCATGTTGGTCCCTTTGTTACATGCAAGGGCAGTGATTTTTGCCGCCCGTGCATGTTAGTCTTTTTGTTACATGCAAGGGAGGTGTTTTTTGCCACTCGTACACAAAAGCAATTTCCTCCACATGCAAGGACGGTGATTTTTGTCGCCCGTGCATTCACTCCCTCAAATTTTTCTAACTTTGGAAATTTTTCCAAAAAACTATCCTGAGCCCACTTTCATCCATTTTTTTTACCCGCTTACTCTTTACCCCTTTTAAGCTGGTCCTTGTAAACATGATCGTCAACTTGTAGTTTCCCAAATAGCCAGTTTTCCCCTAACTGCAAGATCATGACTTTTTTTACAGTTTCTGTTGCAAGTTACCGAGGTCATCACATCATCCGAAGGAGTCTATCTTTCAAATGACTGACCCATCTCCTAAGAAGGCCAAAATAATGAAGCATAAGATAGTAGGATGGAGTGGATAGTTGAAGGTGCAATCATGTATTGGAGAGCAAATAGCAGTGACAATGGAAGTGGCACACAAAGACACTGAGTCATCAAACCTGGCAAGTTACTCTTGAATTGGGTTCGTGGGCTAATCATCATGAAGATGTGTGTAGATTTCAAGGAATGAGAGTTGATGAAAGCCATCATGCCTTAGCATATTTTTCAATTAGTTTTCATATGCAATTTGTATTTAGTTTTGGACATATTCACATGTATTTTTCGAAAATGTAATTACATGTGAGACAAAGGAAGTCCCAAGTCAAATAGGACTCTTTTGTTGAATAAGTCAAAGTAGTTAGATTTTCCTATTTTTCTCCAGGCCTCTCCCTATAAATAAAGAGGGCCTCTATTGTATTTGATATCTTTAATCTTTTGCAACAAAGTGTTGCCCAAATTGTGACTCAACTTTGAGACTTTGTATTCAATTGCATGATCAATTCCAATCAATAAGGAAGGTGAGTTTTGATATCAAACTTTGTGTTGAATTGAATTTGTATGAGTGAGGATGTACATATGGAATTTTCACTAATTTCTCTTGTTGATTGATTGGATAATCATGTGGATCAGTGGTATTGTTAGTTGACAGACTTTTTACTCCAACTAGTGATACGGTTACTTTTAAAATCTTTCTGGGGATAATTTGAAGATTTTGTGCTTGAGATTATTCACTTGGTTCGTGAATCTTTTTGTGAAGTGAGTTGAAAGACTTTGTGCTTCAACTTACAAGAATATTAGTGATTACTATTTTGGTTAATATTAGAATTGTAGAAGCACTATTGAATATTACCGTGAAACATTGTAAACAAGTTTTCTGAAAGAAGAGAAAAGGATGAATGTAACACACCCCTGAAGTTAGTATTTAGTGTAAATAAGTTTGTAATAGTTAAAAGGGAACCTCCCCTTGCTAAGAGGAGAGATTAATCTCATTACATTGTGGTTGATATAACCATTTTTCCTTCAATTAGTTGAAGACAAAATATTCACCCAACACAAGGTGATATCAATTATGTTTTCAATCATTTATCATTTAGATTTTGCCTCCATTCCATAGGGATACACACTCTTTATCTGACAATAGTGTTCGAAAGACTTGAATGTCTCTCCGGGGCTTGACTGAGGCAAGCCTCTAAACACCACAACCCCCAACCCATTTTTTCGTGATTGTAGGTTACAGGTTACAGGAACATAAAAAGTGGAGTTGTAGGAGAGCAGTGTAGACTGTTAGAATTGTAGATCAAAGAAGAAAACAAGGACCTATACTCGGGCACCTGCTCATTAGTCCTCCGGATCCCGAAACAAGAAAATCTCTAGAACAGGAATAGGTTGCAGATAAGATTCCTAGATCCCAACAGAAATGGTGGTAGTGGATTAGGGCACCCACTCATTTGTCCCTGATTGTTCCACTTTCTAAACTTTGAAATCTAGTACACATTTGATTGTCATTTGATATCTGTGTGTGAGCATTTTCTGTAATCTATCCGTTTGCTTCCGAATTTGCATAATTAGGGTTTTGAGTATAATTGGGCTTAATTGAATAGCTAAATCACACAATTCTAATTTTCCCCTATGTTCCAAGTGACTAAAGGCCTGATAGTATACTCCCTACTTAGCTAAATTCCTTGAATGTTGAGAGGTGAAAGGAGGATTCATACAAACTAGCAAAATCAACCCTAAACACAAACAAATCATGTTTCATCAATTTTTTCACCTTAAACATTTTGGTGAACCCATGTTTTTAATGAATTTTACTCCTTGTTGATTGTTGTGCTTCAAATTTACATTCATTTCATTCATTTATTTCATTATTCATCTCATTGCATTTGAAAAATTACAAAAAATTGAAATATTTGAAAATTTTGAAAAAATTGGTATTTTTAGCTTGTATTTTCATATAATTTGAATTAGTTGGCATATAATTTCAATAAATTTCTATCATTATCACTAGATCTAATTTAAAATATAGAAATTCATCATTCATCATTCATTTAGATTACATTTTCATGCTTAATTTGTTGAAAATTGCTTGAAATTGTGCATTTTTTAATATAACCTAGTTTTGCATTAGCTAGATGTGAGGCCTACTTTATCACTCCCATATTTTGATCATTTCATATTACTATTGAGACACATTTTAGACTTCTAGGGATAGTTGATCCTGATATGTAGAATTATTAGACTATATACTTTTATTTTGGTTAATTATGTTTAGCATGTTGTGATGAGACTAGATCCTGAATTTGATTCACTAATGATGATTTGACATGTGATATGCTTTATGAAATTATTTGAGATACTAGTTGTAAGATTATGTTATGGATTTGTTGTGCAATTTTTATCTTGAGATGGATTATTAAAATGCAAATTATGAATTTAATTATGATGTGATTTCTATGATGTTTTAAATGATTATGTGATAGTGTGAGTGTATGTTTCCCTTGCTTCAACTATGATATACATGTTGGATTAATCTAAATTGTTGAAATGTGTAGGTGTTTTAACCATGCCATGGATAATTGGAGATCATCCCACACATTTTGTGAAATCCCATGTTAAGCCGATCTAATTCCAAGAGGAACCATGATCAACTGTGTAAATGCATGATGAATTTTTGTAATGTTGTGTATGGTGTCTTTTGGGCTAGGTATACCTATTTTCAGTGATTTTATATTGGTGTTGGTGTAATGTTTTATTGATTTCAATTTTTTGAGTTTTATTTTTGTGACCACTTTTCATGTGATTTTACTCACCCTAAGGTGCTCAAAATGGGTTAAAGTGACCCTGGGTTATACCCCTAGAGTCTAGGGACCATTTGAACTTGTTTAACCCTAGGATAACTTTCATTTGGTCACTTAAACTTCACCTTGAAGTAAAGTGACGAAAATGGAAGTTTGGAGAGGAGTGGAAGGTTGAGTCAAACACTCAACCTTATCCACACCTCATTCCAAGCATTGGGGTACCTTGCTTGAAGGCTTGGGGAGTCTTCAAGACCCCTAATTGTGGAGGACCCCACTCCAAGGCTCTCTCACATTGGTGAGAGTGCCTTGGGGTTTTGTGGGCTTTCATGGGAGGATAGGATTGGGGAACTTGTTGTACTCACATCCTTTTTGGCCTCCACCTTTCTCTCCCACATGTGTGAGAGAGCACAAGTGGAGGAGGCAAGACTTGGTGGAATAGGAGGGTGACATGTGTCACCCTCACATTCCATGAAGCTTGCAAGTGGATGTGTGGAGGAAGGAGAAGGTGACATGTGTCACCTTCTCATTCCTCAAGGCTTATGAGGAGAGCCTATTTTAATCCCTCTTGAAGAGAGGGCGAGGGTTGTTGATTTCATTAAATTTTTTATTTTATTTGAATTTGGGAGGAGAGTTAGAAGGATTTTAGAGGCACACTTGGAGAAGGACTTGGAGGTGGAGTTGGAAGGGCTCTACTTCAACTATCTTCCTTGTTGGGCTATTTAAGGTAGGATTCAAGGCTTGAGGCCTTTCCTTATGTATTTTACTTTACTTGTTTGTTGCATTGTGTGTGTTTTATGTTTTGTTGTTGTGGGGTTTTCAAGGGTGTTTGTAAGAGCCTCTTCATTTGGAGAAAATGCTCAACATGTGTGGGGTGGGGGAGGAGTGAACCTCCTCGAGGTCACCTTCTAGTTTTGGTATTTTGGCCTTGAGGGCAAGTTTATGAGTATGACCATTTTGAATGTCATGAGAGCCATGGATAAATATGTGTGATTTTGGTATAAAAACTTAGGCTTGAGGCCTTCTTAATGTTGATTTTTGAGATATATTGGAGTGACACTCTTGATTTGAGTGATGTCCACTCTCCTACCCCTTCAAACTCATTTCTATGAGTTTTGTTTTGTGTAAACCATGGGTGTTATTCATGTTTATTTGTTTTGTGTTTTGATGTGTTGTGGAGTGAAGAGTCCTTGTGTGTGGATGACTTCCAAACTCGAGGGTGACTCATGAGTGAGTCTATGGTAGGGAGGAGAGTGGTACTTCGTGGCTTGTTTCCCCTCCTTGTTGTCTATTTCTTGTAGGTGATGATGTTGGCTTTGAAGTTTTGGAGGAAGAGCATTTTATAGTTTTGTTCATTGTTATTTTTGGCTATTGTGAACCTTGGCCAAGATGGGCCTTGTGTAGTTTGTTAAAAAAACAAAAGAGAGAAAAATACCCTATTGCCTTTGTATTGTTAAAGGTTTTGAATGTCTTCTATGTAATGATTAAATAATTTTTGAAGTTCTGTTCTACTTTCGAAGTTACAAAAAAATGAATTAAACTTGGCTCTCATTTTCTTATGTCTTCAAACAAAAGAATATAATTGCCAGTTTTATTTATGGGGTTGTGAAATTGTTCAATGAAAGGAAAATATATGCATATGTTGTTTTCTGTTATCCTTTAAATGTTAAAAAAAAAAAACAAACATATAGTTATATCTTGTTGTTTTGAAATTAAGTGTATAAAAAAAAAAGTATAGTTGTGGTAGGGATTTTCTTTCAAAAAAAAAAAAAATAATATGCTTTAGAAAATCTTTATACTTCTATGTTTCTCTTGTCTATCTATTTTATTTTAATTTCAAAGAAAAATATTCAGTCAATTGTGGATGTGGAATATATATATATATATATATATATATATATATATATATATATATATATATATATATATATATATATATATATATATATATTCCTTAGCATGTGTTTATACTTGCTGGAAAATATATTATTCTCACTGTATATGACTATGTAAATGTGTAACTCTGTATATATATATATATAAAAGTAGATATACATATTTAAATATTTATTGGGAAATACCATACTACGGACTGATATATATATAAAGAATATTTTAATGCCGAGCTTATCATAAAAAAAGATTTAGGGCAGAATGTTTTGAATTGAAGTTCTCTTGACAGAGCAGCGAATGTTTTGTTGCCTCTTAAAAAAAGAAAAAAACTGTGGAGAGGTGACGGTGGGGGGGATTCAATTCCCCACCGCCGCCCTCTTGTTGCCTCTATTTTGGTGGGGGGGATGGATCCGTTGGTGGAGTGGTGGGTAGGGTATCCACCCCACCCCACCCTATGAGCATTTCCTTTGTTAAACTATTTCAAACAAAAAAAAAACAATACTTATCCTTGTGGCTTGTGATGTATGCGTTGTAGCCCTTGCGGTTATCTTTGCCACCACCCCGCTTATGGTCGTTCGGCCTTGCTTGGACCTGAATATATTTCTTATTACAAATATATATATATACACGTTGTATATACCCAAGCCTATAGCATTTAAAATACATGTATATCTCTGGTTTTAAACCAGAATATATATATACACACACACTCAAAAAAAGGGGGGGTTTCCTTTAAAAGGTAAAATGTGTATATACATTATATATACCTCAGCTTGGGAGTGGTGGCCATGGCCGCCCTTCCAATCAGACCTACAAAACAAAGAAGAAAGAAATGAGGAACCATTTTGCAAAATAAGAAAATAATAGGAGAAAAGAATATAGGGTTAGGGTTTTTGACTCCTTCACATAAGGAAATGATTTTTTTATTGGGAGAGGACTTTTAGGGCTTTGAGTTTTAAAATTAGTTTTTATTTTCTTTTTCCCTCTCCTTTTGTCTTAAGGATTTCTTATTTTATTTTATTTTGGGGTGCTTTTGATCTCGTGGGTATTAGAGGTAAATTTATTTATGTGTAGATTTTTAAGTAATTTTATAGTTGCATAGTTGATATTTCATTTATTTATGCACAGGAAGATTATTGTTTTAATTTAGAAGGCTTTGTTATTTAGGGAATTATTTAATCATGTTTTAGAAATACATTGTTTTGATGTAATATATTGGGGTTTAATATTCCTTATATGTTACCTTGAATTTATTTTATGCAACTTTATTATATTAGATCGATTCATTTTATATACTCGTATGTTTGATTAAATTGATGAGATTTATTAATTATTTAATCCAATTAATTAAATTGAAAACCCTAGTGTGGTCATTTAATTCCCTTGTGCAATTATTTTAATTAACCAACGTTAGTAGGATTAGTGAACTTTTGTGTGAGTTATATTAATTAGAATGATTCCTATACACACCCTAGAGGTGTTATGCTGCCAGATTTTTCCAAGAATTAGGGTTAATTTTCTTAGGCAAATTAAACCGTGTGTTGAGTAATATTTTAACACTTTCGCAAGATAGTTGTTTTTTATTATGTTGTTATTTAATTATTTTATGCTTTAGAATTAGGCTTTTGATTTCAACTCATGTCGAAATCCCTTCACTCACTTACGAAGACTTAGGGGTTCGATCAATTGATCCTAATCCTAATAGCAATGCTTCTCACGTCGCATGGACCCCCTTAGTCAGCTATCATCACACAGGGGATTGCATTTGAGATCCCATTACCTAAATTTGATTGACATGTTTACACCTTATGCATATTTCCACTGAGCACACCAATGCATGCGAGGGGGTTTCTAGGGATGTGTGAATTTTTTTTTATATTTCATGTCATGACCACATGACAAATGTGGACATGACATGTGTTGCGTGTCGTGACGGCATGGGAAATGTGGGCATGACACTAGGGTTTGTAGTCAAAATCTTGTTTCATATTTTAATACCATTTTAAAACACTCATTAGGACTGATTTCTAATTTTAGTGTTGCGTCATAGTTGTTTTCTTGCAAAATTTCATGCCTAGAGTTTTAAAATCTTGATTTTTCACTAGATTTGGCCTTATCATCTCTCTAAATTTGCATCATTGGCATGTTGTAAAGGATTTTTCTACACTAGTTGGCTGTTATCAAGGTTATTATCTATTGTCCCTTCTAAAATTCTTTAGACACCTTTTTATCGAGCCCTTACAGTAAAAATTTGCATATTTTAGCTATATTTTCCCTAAGGTTTGACCTTGAGTTGCACTATAAGAATGTTGTGATAGATTTTTTGGAATTAGGTGGCTATTATTACTATTATAGTTTTCTCTCCATCATAATTTTCTTTACAACACGCTTTGTGATACCCTTTTGCATTGAAATTTGGTGAAAAATTGCATATTTTGGCTACATTTGCCCTAGGGTTTCACCTAGATTTGCACTCCAAGCATGTTGTGAAAGATTTTATGGCTTTAGGTGGCTGATATTACTACTATAATTTGTTGCACCTCCTAAAATTATTTACAACACCCCTTTTACTGGGTCTTTGCATTGAAAATTTGTAAAAAAATTGCATGTTTTAGTGTATTTTCACTAGGTTTTGACTTGTCATCATCTTAGGTTTGCATCAAAAGTGTGTTGTGAAGGATATTATTTCTTTATTGGACTGATATTAGACATATTATTTTCTTCCTCTGATCAATTCCCTTACAACACCTTTTATCCTAGTGAATTGCATTGAAAAAAGTCAAAAAATAAAGAATTTTTAGATCTTAAACATATCCTGCTCCTAGGGTTTGTTCTATTAGTTTGTGAATTCTATGTTGCATGCTCTTACATGAGCCTTATGACTTTCTGCCCTAATAGAACCATTCCTTTAAGAAGAAGCATAAGACTCATGGGATCTAGTGCCCTTGAAGAAAACGATATTCAGACCTCTAAAAATCCATTGAATACCTTCTTTACAAGAGGAGAGACACAAATTTTGCAAGATATTATACCTCATACAACCACTATGGAAGATCAAGTATTTCATGATGTCAATGACACTATTGAAGTGGTTGTACATGTACCAGATGAGCAAATAAACAAACTTGATTAGGAGTTAGCCAATTTTCAAGCATTTATTGAAATTGAAAGAATAGCAGAAGAAGTTGTACTTGTGATTCACCATGTAAGAGAATTGATAAAGGAAGGCCAAGATGGCATTGATGTTATCCGAGGTTTAACACATATTGTACACAATAATGTCATGATGGAAAATGAATGTGTGAATGGTATTAAAAACATGTTGTCACTGTCTCATACGCAAGTATCGACACATATACCAACTAATGGAATATCTGCATTCACATCAACAATTTTAGAAACTAATGCAAATGCTTGTAGTAATTCTACCACTAGTATTGGAGTATCTAATGGAACTAATTCACAAAATTACAAATGTATGCCTGATTTAATTATTAGAATTTGGTTTCTACAGGGACCTCTTCTATGAATAATTATTCTCAACCACCTATCCATTCCACTTATTCTCATCCACCTATTACATATTTTCTACCACTTTCCACCTACCACTATGTCCAACCACCATTGACCTATTCACAGCCTCCGCCTATTACAACTCAAGCTCAATCACCTCCTCACTTTGGTTCTAATTCCTTGCAGCAAATTGCATCTCTCAATGATGCCATCCTAAACCAACTTTTTTAGGGCATGACTGCTTTACAACAAAAGGTGACAAATTTGACAAATTCTTCACAACCTAATATACCAATTTATCATGCATGTAATCCCCTATCTAATGCAATTTTAAGAACTCCTATGCCTGAAAGGTTTGAGACCCCTCGCTTTGAAAAATAACCTAGAAAAAGTGATCCTAATACTCATGTGGCAGCATTCACGACTGTGTAGTAATTTTTACTTTGAAGAGGACTTGTTAGCAAAACTTTTCCCGTGATCTCTCAAAGATACTGCCTTAGAATGGTTTTTCTCTTTACCTCTGAATTCAATACACTCCTTTTCACAGTTGGTTGATCAATTTGTACAACATTTTCAAGCAAATATTAGACCTCAAGTTTCTTTGATTGATTTAGTTCATTGCAAGAAAGGTCCAAAAGAAAAGTTAACTAAGTTTATCAATTGGTATCAATCTATTTATGCTCAAATTCAATACAAGATGAAGGATGAGGATGTTCTGAAGGTGTTTATTGCAAATCTACAACCTAACATCTCTAATAATGATGCAAGAGCATCTAGTGGTGTAAGGGCAATCTTGCATCACCCAAAAAAATATGTGTTTCAAAATTGTTGATGTTTTTTTCCATTTATTTTCAAAATTTGTGGTTCTAGTTCCATAATTGCTTGAATAATGATGTAAAACTTTTAGTTTTTCCAAACTGCTAAAAATAGCAACCTGCTATTTTTAGAAAGTTTGCATTTGGGCACGGAATGAAGTGAAATTTTACAAGAAGTTTCATAACTGAAAAATAAGACCTTTGGCAAAGGAATCACACAAAGATCATTTGTGAGCTGAAAGATATTAAAGTTTCTGTTTCCCAAAAAAATGCCTGAAAATTATTCAAACTTAGGTTTGAGGCACTAAACGGCCCTGTACAGGCCCGAAAATGGTCAAAACTGGTTGAGCTAATTCTTAGCGCGTAGAGCACTCCATGACCTTTCTAACAAATAAAATAGTTCATTAATCAGACACCTGGATCAAAAGTTATGGCTCCTAGAAGTTGACCTATTTTTAGAGGGAGAAGCAAATTTCAAAATTAGGTTGTTGGCCACCAAAAAGGCTATTAATAACCATTTTTGGGAACCCTGCGCAATAGTAGAGTTAAGGAGGGGAAGTGTAGAGTCAAGAATAGGTGGGAAAATAGAAGCCCTAGCTGATTTGGGGTTACAGAAGGTAGATGATTCTAGAGTCTGGGAATAGGAAGCTGTAATGTGTTGCAGCCTGTGGAGGGTTGATTCCTTTGACTGTATTTGAGCTTCTGTAATGTAATAAGTTGTCCAAATCAATAAAGAAAGTTCTATTTTCTGTGTGCAATTTCTGTTGTTGTGTGTTTTATGATTTACCCCCTTCATCAAGTGGTATTAGAGCAAGGGTTTATGAGTGTGTAGACATATCGCCAATCGTGAGGCAGTTTGCACCAGGACCTGAGGTTGTGGGTTTGCTATGGAGATCAAGATGCCTCCATGAAGAAATTGTATTGGGAAGAATGCTTTGATGGAAGAGGGTTTTAGAGCCCTACAAAGGCAAATTGATGCATTGCAAGAGGAACTACGAAGAGGGTTTGATCCAAGAACAAGAGAAGAAAGCAAAGATGAAGCTGAAGAAGAGTTATCTGAGGAAGAATAAGAAGCTGCAGGAGATCCTGCAGAAGTTAGGTTGTTGAGGGCCATTTCTAAGATTGGAAAGAGGCCCAGGATCAAAGTTTCTACATATTCTGGAGATTTGAATCCAGAACAGCTTATTGATTAGATCAATGACATGGAGGAGTATTTTGAGTATGAAGGTGTGGAAGACCCAGATCGGGTCAAGTTTGCAAAAACAAAATTGAAGGGCCATGCCAGTATTTGGTGGAAGGAGGTTCAGTTAGAGAGGAATAGAAGAGGAAAAGGAAAGATCACCAGATAGGATCGAATGGTGGAGAAACTAAAGAAGTAGTTCATTCCTATGGACTATGAGATGGAGTTGTTGAAGAAGCTGCAAGGATTAAAGCAAGACAACAAGTCTATTAAGGAGTATACAGAGGAGTTTTATAAAATTACTATCAGGACAGGTCATGTAGAGCCCAACAAGGAGAAGGTAGCCTATTACATTGATGGGTTGAGGCTGAATATTCAAGAGGAGATGAGCCTAGTCAAAATGACCACCATAGAAGATGCATACCAGTTTTTCCTGAAGGTGGAAGAGAAGCTAAATAAAAGATTTGACAGCAAGCAAAGGGGAAAAGGTCAAGGCGAAAGGACTGGTGGAAGACCCTATGGGGGGCGAAATGAAGATTCAAAGAAAAGTGAAGAAGCTAACACCAGTCAAATTCAGAGAGGAGATAATACCTACCGCCCTCGTGACCAGAACAATGGTGAGCAAAGAGGAAGAGGAAGAGGCAAACCTGGGCAAGGACCTAGAAGAGGGGGTTTCAGAGGAACTTGTTTCCAATGTGGAGAAGAAGGGCATCGAGCATACGAGTGTCTGCAACATCAAGGAAGGATGAATAGAAGACCTAAAGGTAATGCATGAGTTGCACATGTAGATGAAGATGCGCAGTCTGAGCATTTTGAAGATGCTGAAAGGGGAGAAACCCTAGTGGTCAGAAGAACCTTGTTGAATGAGGAGAAAGAACCAAATCAGAGGAAGAGTTTATTTCACACAAGGTACAAATGTGAAGGTAAGTGTTGTGATATTATTATTGACAATGGAAGCACTGATAATCTTGTTTCAGAGGAGATGGTCGACAAGTTGAAGTTGACAAGAAGAAAGCATCCACATCCATATCGGATTGTATGGTTGTAGAAGGACCATAGAGCTTTGGTCAATGAGAAGTGTTTAGTGAAGTTCAAGATTGGAGACTACCATGATGAGGTGCTGTGTGATATCATACCAATGGATGCATGTCATATGCTATTGGGGAGGCCATGGCAGTATAATAGGAGCACTGTCCATGATGGCCGTGCAAACACATATTCCCTAACAAAAGATGGAGTTCATCATAAATTAAAGCCCTTGAAAGAGGTGGAAGAAAAGGTATGTAGTACTACCAGAATTTGCTTGGTAGATGGTAGAAATTTTTTGGAGGGTATGAAGCATGAGCATCATTATTTTGCATTGATTCCTAAGATTAGTCAAGAGAAATGTGAAGATGTACCAGTAGAAGTTTCATATATGTTGGAAGAATTTCAGGACATTAACTCTAATAATGTACTAGAGGGATTACCACCAGTGAGGAAGATAAGTCATCAAATGGATTTGATACCAGGAGCCAGTTTGCCGAATAAGGTATCCCATAGAATGACTACAGCAGAGAGTGAAGAGTTGAATAGACAAGTTTAGGATTTGTTGAGGAAGGAATTGATAAGAGAGAGCCTAAGTCCATGTGCGGTACCTATAGTACTAGCACCAAAGAAAGATGGAGAGTGGAGAATGTGTAGAGACTCTCGAGCCATCAATAAGATCATAATCAAGTATAGATTTCCATTGCCCAGAATGGATGGCATAATGGACTATTTGAGTGGAGCCAAGTACTTCACAAAGATTGACCTGAAGAGTGGGTATCACCAGATCTGTATTAGAGAAGGAGATGAGTGGAAGACAGCCTTCAAGACAAAGGAAGGTTTGTATGAGTGGTAAGTCATGCCATTTAGGCTAACCAATGCACCAAGCACATTCATGCGGCTCATGAATGAGGTATTGAAAGAATTTTTAGGAAGTTTTGTAATTGTTATTTGGATGATATTTTAATTTTTAGTAAGACTTGGAATGAGCATTTAATGCATATTAGAAGAGTTTTAAAGAAGCTAAGAGAAGAGAAGTTGTTGATTAATTTGAAGAGATGTAGTTTTGCAAAGAAGGAGTTGGTATACCTAGGATTTGTTGTCTCAGAGGAAGGTCTTAAGATGTACTCAGAAAAAGTGAGGGCTATCATTGAATGTCCTATGCCAAGGAGTGCAATGGAGGTATGCTCTTTTCATGGTTTGGCAAGTTTTTACAAAAAGTTTATCAGTAATTTTAGTAGCATTTGTGCACCCCTAACTGAGACAATGAGAGGGGATAGAAAAGCATTTAGATGGACTAAAGGAGTAGACAAGAGCTTTTATACATTGAAGCAGAAAGTTGTAGAACAACCGATTTTGGCGCTTCCAGATTTCAATAAGGTATTTCAGGTAGATTGTGATGTTAGTGGTTGTGGTATAGGAGTTGTTTTGAGCCAAGAAGGTAAGCCCATTGCCTATTTTAGTGAGAAGCTTAATGATGCCAAGAAAAAGTATTATGTTTATGATCAAAAATTTTATGCAATAGTTCAGGCTTTGAAGAAATGGAGACATTACTTGTTGCCAAAAGAGTTTGTTTTATATACTGATCATCAAGCTTTGCAATATCTTAATAGTTAAGGAAAGTTGAACCAAAGGCATTTAAAATGGGTTGAGTTTTTGTAGAGATATACTTTTGTTTTGAAGCACAGGAGTGGGAAGTCCAACAGAGTTGTAGATGCCTTGAGCAAAAGGCAAAATTTGTTGAAAGAAATGAAGATAGAGGTTGTTGGGTTTGATGAGCTCAAAAGTTTGTATCTTGAAGATCCAGATTTTGCAGAGGCTTGGAAAGCTTTCTTGGAACTTGTTACTTTGGACAGGACAAAATGGTTGGATTTCATAATCCAAGATGGCATGTTGTTTAGAGGAAGCCTGATGCAGAGTGGGTGCACAGTGGAAACAGTCACAAAATAGTCCCTTCTATCAATATCAGCAAGAGTCTGTCAACATCTTACCAAACTATGCTTCTTTATCCTTGTTGGCCTGACTTACCTTGTCGGCCTTCCCCGGTTCTTTCTTCCCAATGGTCTCCCTCTCGCCAAAACTGTTATGTTCATCGACCAAACACTTGTTATTAGCCTAGCTTTCTCCTTGCTTGCTGAAACCAAAACTCACACTGATATGTTAACACTATCGCTCAGACTCCCTACTTCTTACACCGATGGGCATCTCATACTGATATACTTAACACCAACTTCTCCTTCGGCATCCTCAGACTCCCTCTATCGGTGAGACATTCACAATCGGCCACAGTGAATCTCCCTCCACCGATGTGCCGATGAACTATCCATCAGTGACACCTTCAGTTGTCACCCCGATACAACTCAATCGGTGAGATTTTATACTATCGGCTCAACACAATTTCATCCACCCAATGACTCTTCCCACACCGATGCCTCTTTGATATGCCAATGCAGTATACTCACAAACTGATGCACACATACAATGGTGATATATACACAAACTATCTAGGACATACATTGGGCATATACACACAATTTGTATATTTTAGCAAACAATCCCTAGCTTAGCTGAATGGACTCTTACATACATAATTTGTTTGACGACATACACAAGGTGGTACCCAGATACAACAGTGATATACATAAAGAAAATACCTTCATACAGTTGTGATATATACAGGAAATGTATATTCGCTGAATAACACAAACTTAACTAAACAAGACTTTTCATACATACCACTTTCCACTGTGCATACACAGAATGAGGCTCGCAGCAAGTGTGATATATTGATAGACTATCTCAGACATACAATCCGTGTATATACTTCAAACATATGTTTGAATTTTCCTGTCAATGACCTTCTCTCAGATGGATTCTGCAATTTCTACATTTCCATGTTTATCTAACAAAAAAATGAACCAAAAATGGGAAAACTATTTTACAAGTCCATTCCACTGATTTCACAAAAATCCACCAGTGGAATGGATTTAACCTTGCATCACGGCAACAGAATAACTAAAATTAAAAATACAATGGTTCTATACAGATAATAAACAGAACAATTCGGTTCACCAAGATTTCACACAGGATTCAAAATTTACAGAATATAATTTGTAGAATTTTCTATTCTTTCATTCTAACTTCTTACATTTGATCAGTTCTAGAAAAAGAAAACATGAAAAAAAAAGACCCCTTTGTCGACCATCTCTCCTCATTTTTCTTAACCCCTCACCTCTGTTTTCAGGATTTTTGAATCTTTCAAGATTTACAGCAGAGACCCTAATTAATCACACAGCTTCTGTATTTCTTAAGACAACAAAACATCTGATAATACAACACATTTGATGTAATCCTGCACATAACCCAAATGCCTGTTGTTGTCCATGATGTCAAATACTGGCCTCGAGAAGAGAGATGTTAAAACATACAATGTCAACATAAAATGTTACATTAGATTTAAGCATAGAAATGCTACATAGTAACATGAACTGCCTAATCCTTATTAAAACCTTATTGTGCATATTTATCCTATTGAAGTGGTGCTCCTGCACCAAAGCCAGTTGTGGATTCCGAGGAGTTCCATGAGAGAGAACCTGATTAAGGAGAAGCATAGTGGAGGATTGGCTGGACACTTTGGTCAAGATAAGACCATTGCTATTCTTGGTGAAAATTATTATTGGCCACAGTTGCAGCAGGATGTGAGAAAATTTGTGTAGAGTTGCAGAGTATGTCAGATGGCGAAAGGAGCAAGTCAGAATACAGGTGAACTACCTATACCAAAGAAGTCGTGGGATTATATTAGTATGGATTTTGTTCTTGGTTTACCAAGGACACAGAGAGGACATGATACCATTTTTGTTGTGGTGGATAGATTCTCGAAGATGGCACATTTCATTCCTTGCAAGAAGACTAATGATGCTGTCCACATTGCTGAATTATTTTTTAGAGAGGTGGTGAGATTATATGGTCTACCAAAGAGCATAGTTTCAAATCGAGATACCAAGTTTGTTAGTTATTTCTAGGGGACATTGTGGAAGAAGTTGAAGATAGATTTGAAGTTTAGTTCTGCACACCATCCATAGACTGATGGACAAATGGAAGTGGTGAATAGGAGTTTGGGTAACCTACTACGATGCTTAGTAGGAGATAAGCCCAAGGGATGGGATTTAATTTTACCACAAGCAGAATTTGCTTACAACAATTCTGTTAATAGGAGTACTAGTAAATCACCTTTCCAGATTGTATTTGGCAATAGTCCAAGAAATGCTTCAGAGTTAAGAAATCTAGACAAAGGAGAAAAGACAAGTGCCGAGGCTGAAGACTTTGCAGAACACATGAAGCATTTGCATGAAGAGGTGAAAAAGCACATTAATAAGATGAATATTCAGTACAAGGCTAAGGCAGATCAGAAGAGGAGATATAAGGAATTCCAAGTAGGAAGTGAAGTCATGGCTCACTTGAGAAAAGAAAGGTTCCCGATTAGAACATACAATAAGTTGAAAATGAAGAAGTTTGGACCATGCAAAATTTTGAAGAAACATGATTTAGGAAATGCATATGAGGTGGAGCTACCAAGTGAGATCAACATTTCCCCTATTTTCAACATTGTTAATTTATCAGAATATCATGAAGGTGGAACAGAGGATGGACCAACAGAAGAACAATGGAGTATTCAGGCATCTACTTCAATAGAGGAGATAGAAAAGATCTTGGATAGCTGTGTGAGAAGAAGTACTCAGAACAGGCAATATGAAGAATATCTGGTGAAATGGAAAGGAAGGCCTATTGAATATTCTTCTTGGTTGTCTAAGGCAGAGGTTGACCATTTGGGTTTTCCTCACACAAACACCTGAGACGTGACAGGGTCACTTCTCAAATTACCTTAGGTGTCTGATGCAGGAGCATCTAGTAGTGTAAGGGCAATCTTGCATCACCCAAAAAAAGATGTGTTTCAAAATTGTTGATGTTCTTTTCATTTCTTTTCAAAATTTATGGTTCTAGTTCCATAATTGCTTGAATAATGATGCAGAACTTTTAGTTTTTCTAAACTACTAAAAATAGCAACTTGTTATTTTTAGAAAGTTTGCATTTGGGCATGAAATGAAGTGAAATTTTACAGGAAGTTTCATAACTAAAAAATAAGACCTTTGGTGAAGGAATCACGCAAATATCATTTTAAAAAAGATGAAAGATATTAAAGTTTTTGTTTCCCAAAAAATGCCTGAAAATTATTCAAACTCAGGTTTGAGGCACTAAATGGCACCGTACATGCCCTAAAATAGTCAAAAATAGCAAAGTAGGTTGTTATCGTGTAGAGAACTCCACGAGCTTTTTGACGCATAAAACAGTTTGTCAATCGGACACCTGGATCAAAAGTTATGGCTCCCGGAAGTAGACCTATTTTTGGAGGGAGAAGCAAATTTTGAAATTAGGTTGTTGGCAGCCAAAAAGGCTATTAATAACCATTTTTGGGAACCCTGGGCAGTAGTAGAGTTAAGGGGGGGAAGTGTAGAGTCAAGAATAGGTAGGAAAATAGAAACCATAGCTGATTTGGGGTTAGAGAAGGCAGATGATTCTAGAGTCTGGGAATAGGAAGTTGTAATGTGTTGCAGCCTGTGGAGGGTTGATTCCTCTAATTGTATTTGAGCTTCTATAATGTAATAAGTTGTCCAAATCAATAAAGAAAGTTCTATTTTCTATGTGCAATTTCTATTGTTGTGTGTTTTATAATTTACCCCCTTCATCAGATAAGATTCTCTTAATGAAGTATAACTCCTTTCAACATTTATGCACCGCCCTTCGTGATTGTCAACTTTCGTCTAGTCAGTATGAAAACCAAAAATCATCAGCTCAAGTTGGTCAATTCATGGGTGGACCATCACAAAACAACTTTAAGAAGAACAATAATAAGAGTTTCATCAAAATTAATGGACCGAATTTGAATAACTTTCTCAAGTGCCTTCTATCACTAATCTGAAGAAGGCACCATATCTGCAAAGAAAGTTTACTCTGTCTTACCATTCTATCATGAATCAAACTATGAGTAATAATCTTATGAAGCTTCCCCCAATTAATCCTTTGGATCCTAAAAAACCTCAAGGACCTTACTTCAATGCTAATGCTTTTTGTCATTATCATCAGACACAAGGACATGATATTGAATGATGTATGCATCTTAAACATGAAATACAAGACCTCATCGACTTGAATGTGATATAGGTATCAGGTGTGAATGACAATGGAAATAAGTTGGTTTCTTCTCCAAATCAAAATTTACAAATCTTTACTAATCCTTTCCTTAAGCATACTAATAACAATATGATGGAACAGGGTTTAGTTAAAGTAGACGATGACAATTATTTGGAATATGATAACATCATGGGCATAATAGAAGTGGATAATGAAAAGTTGGATAACCCACCTCATCCATGTAGAAATGGAATTTATGCTAAGGTTCCTCCTCCGTTATCCTTACAAGGATTGGGAGATAACCAAAATGCATCAGAAAAACAAATGCAATAGTTGAAGCAAGAGATTATAACAAAAGAAAAGAGAGAGATAGTACAAGATGATTCTTGTCACTATGGTAGATGAAATCAATAAAGGAAGCTAGCTAAAAATCAAAAAAGAGCAAGATGATTATCATCATTTGGAAATAATAGTGGTTCTCCTCACAAGCAACAAAAGGTCTCATTTACACAAGAATCCAAGAAACAAGCATTACATGGATTTTCTGACAATAAACAAGACTCTCATAAGAACCGCTTGACCTTCACACAAAACTTGATCGAGTACCTCTCCAAGAGGTTTGCAAGTTCTAAAATTTAGTACGATGGCACTACCAGGTAAGTATCTCTAACCCTTTATCTCTCGTGATGTATTTCCCTTGTGATGTGTTATGTGTTGTTTAGGTCTCCTGGGATGACCCTTGATTCTCTTGTAAGGTCCAGGATACCAAGAGACTACCTTTGTTGTGACCTTCTTCTATTTGTATCATCATTCTTCTATATTGCCTCTCCTCTATTTTCACTATTGTGTGTTGTGCCTTACGGACATAGCGTTGCAGTTGGTGACTTGGGGGCACCCTCCTACGTGACTATACCTAAGACACTTTCTCTCCTCTCTTTATTTGTTGTTTCCCTTCCTCTAGTGTTTCTATCTAGCAGGCGGATGACAAAAAACATATTATACTGATGCGAACCTAGTGTCCCTTTAGCGAGAAATCAAAAATTGGACTTAGTTCCTATATGACTATGGGGTTGATATATATTATCCGATGCTTGGATAGTAGAATCACTCTATGCACTTTGTCGTGTGATCTTGATGGTTTCTTATCACACTTACAAAATATAACAATATTGTTGCTCCATGCACTTTGTCTATGTTGAATCTTGCATTACGCATTGTTGTTTATCATGATTATATGGACACTAACACTTTTTCTTACAGGAATGTGTTTGTGGGAACATTTTGTGATCGTAAGGTACATGTCACCTCTGGGGGGCATGAGATTTGCGAGGGCTCATGTTCCCTTGTGTGTTTTCTTCCTACCTTAACGTGCTTGATATCAATACCTGATATCAACCACCTTAAGGTGGGGGCATATATAAGGTAAGTTGTTTGTTGTAGATGTTAGCAATGTGCTTGTTCTTAGGTGTAGTCTTAAAGACTGGTGGCGATGAGTCCCTCCTGCACTTTGAGATTTGTTTGCAATCATTTAAGCCCTCATCATGAGGTGGGGATATCGCATCCCTTTTCTATCTTAAGTCCTCATTGTGAGGCGGGGATGGTGTATTTCTCATGGAGAATGCACATCCTATCATTTTCAAAAAGTCCTCATCGCAAGGCGGGGAGTGGTTCTATGACTAACTCAACCCTTAAGCGTGTCTTTGGTGATTGTTGTGGCAAAGCCTAATTGTTGGTGTGTGCCTATAATGTGCTTGAGATGGTGATGAACCTAGAAATAGGAAGACTCCATCGCTTTTCTATCGTGTTTTCTCTGCGTCTTCCAATTGTGTGTGTATTGCGTGTTTGTTCCCAAGCATAGTCTTAAAGACCGGTGGTGATGAGTCCCTCCTATGCTTTGGGAATTGTATGGCATGTTCAATTTGTATGGTGTGTTCGATTTGTATGGTGCTTGATTTATTTTGCATGTCTATTGCCCCATATGCAATCTTAAAGACCGGTGATGATGGGTCCCTCCTATATTATGGGTGGTGTGTTTACTTTCCTTGTACTTGCATCTGCATTTCATATATACGAAATGAAAAAGAAAAAGAAAATCATCTCTGTCTTCACTACATTCACTGTATTCAATGTGTTTTGCATGTCTTCAATGTTGTATTCTCTATGTTTTGCATGACTATAACTACCTTCTTTGTGTTTTACATGCATGTTACTGTCTTCTCTGTGATTGGTGTGTTTTCTCTGTGCTTGGTATGTTTGCTATGTCTGTTGACCATACTTTAATGCATGTATTGGCCTTGTGTTTATACATACATTAAAGTGGGGGCTAAATGTTATGTTGGAAAATGTCCCCTTGGGGGCTTTTCCCTCTTAAGGTTTAGCTCCCAGGTCCTGTTTATGTATTTAGAACATTTTTCATGTTAATTTGACATCTCGATGAGAAAACCCTAAAGCTTCATGGCAAATGGGACTTAGGGGGTGCACTTGACATGATCCCTGCTTGAAATAGGGGGAGTACTTGGGTGCCCCCGCCCTGGTCTTGCCCTATTTTAGGTCAAGCCTAATTTTTAAGTGTCGATTTATAACTGTTATTTAGGTCCTATGCCAACACGGTAAGTTTCAATTACAAAATTTTTAGCGAGAATATTTTTAGTTACATTTATAAGCATGATTAGGTTATCATTTGTAAACTAGATGGAAACTAGATGGACATTAGATGGCAATTTTGATTCATGAGCTTGTATAGAAGTGATTCAATGCATTCATTATGTGTTGCAGAGCAGAGTTTGTGTTGTTCATGTGTTTATATTTACAGATTTGGTATCCATCTCCTCATGGCATGAAGAGCATATTCCTTCCATGAGATCTTCACTACAAGGTGATATCAATTGTGTTTTCAATCATTTATCATTTGGATTTTGCCTCTATCTCGCAAGGATACACAATCTTTATTTGACAATGGTGTTCAGAAGACCTGAATGTCTCTCTGGGGCTTGATTGAGGCAAGCCTCTAAACACCACAACCCCTAACCCATTTTTCTATGATTGTAGGTTACAGGTTGCAGGAGCAAAAAAAGTGGAGTTATAGGAGAGCAGTGCAGACTGTCAAAATTACAGATCAAAGAAGAAAATAGGGACCTAGACTTAGGCACCCACTCATTAGTCCTCTGGATCTTGCAATAGGAAAATCTCTAGAACAACAGGAACAGGTTGCAGACAAGATTCCTAGATCCCAACAGATATGGTGGCACTGGACTAGGGCACCTACTCATTAGTCCCCGATTGTTCTGCTTTCCAAACTTTGAAATCTAGTACACATTTGATTGTCATTTGATATCTCTATGTGTGAGCATTTTCTGTAATTTGTCTGTTTGCTTTTGGATTTGTATAATTAGGGTTTTGAGCATAATTGGGCTTAATTAAATAACTAAATCACAAAATTCTAATTTTCCCATATGTTCCAAGTGACTGAAGGCCTGATAGTAGACTCCCTACTCGACTGAAGTCCTTGAATGTTTAGAGGTGAAAGGAGGATTCATACAAACTAGCAAAATCAACCCTAAACACAAACAAATCCTCTTTCATCAAAATTTTCACCTTAAAAAGAATGTTTGGATAGGATATGGATCTTTTGAAAAGATATATCCATGTGGTTAAAATCCATATGATGTCGGCCACCCTTTTGGTTATTCTATGAGCTAGGATCGAATGATTGCATCAAGATCTGGTTTTGAAAGCATAAGGATATAGATATAAGGTGAGAGCAGATTATCCATGCGGATGACGTTAGCAGGGTCAAAGTATTACCTTGGGATGAAACTAGATGACGTTACTTGGATATGGATATTTCGGCATGGATATTAAAAACCCAAATATCTAGGTCAAAATATCTAGTACCAAATGTCTGGACTTGTGGGCGTCTATGCTGTGTTGAATTTGATGGACCATCATCTAGATGTATACATTGATTAGAATATGGATATTTGAAAGGAACAGAATGTCCATGTCCAAATATCCATGTGGATAATGGGCATCTAGTTTTCCATCATAAATTTGACAGCCTTGAAGGGAAAGATGATCATTACTTAAACATTTTGAAAACTTTTACTCTCATTCATTTCCCTCCACATTGGGCAATAGGACATGACATCATTGTGATATGAACATTGGAGAATGATTAGGATATTACATTGGTAATATCCATATCCTCGTTGACCAGAACTTTGACCACACATAACTTTCTTATTTCCTCAAATTTCAACTTGATGTAAAAGGCAAAGTTGCTCTAAATTTGATACTCTATCCAATGTGGACATTTTATAGGACATTTAGTGAACTTGCTTTCTTGACCCCAATCTAGACATTACATGTTACTATACCACCCAAAGTAGGGAAACACACAAGCAAAACCAAGCAAAAAAGTTGGGTCCCTATTTTCCTAAGTTAAAATGGGGCATGTTGGGAAACCTCACAACAAGACTCAAGCTAGATTTCTAGGGTTGAGGTGGATCATCTTAGATTTCCCCTAGTCACTAGAAAGTGAGGGACTCACTTTTCAAATAACCCTGGGTGTCTTCAATGTAGGATCATCCTTGGGGAACAAGAGCAATCTTGCATCATCCAAAAAAAAAATTCTTCCACTTTGTTTATCTATTTATATGTTTTTATTTTCAGGGTAGTAGAAGCCACTACACTTTACCAAAATTTACATTTTAGTCTTGAAGTTTTGGGATAACATTTTACAAAGGTATTTGGATGTCATATCCTCATTTGTGGATAATTGGATGTATAGATTGACATAATTTAGTTTGAATACTTGCACTAGACTAACAAATTGTAGTAGTTAAAATTTACCATTGGTGCTAGAGCATTTTGAAGTTTGCAACAATCAAGGAATACATGTAAAAATTTACTAGACCAAGGGGAGAAAACACCAAGCACTAAACCCTACAAAAAATGTTTCACCAAAGATTAAACATTACTAGATAGCAGCCAACACACAGAAAACACAAACCAAAAAAAAAAAGTAGTCCTAAAGATAGAATAGACCACAACTACTACCAAAAAAGTAAGAAACAAAACAAACCGCCAACCTACAAAGAAACACTAGCAAGGTCACATGTTCTTGAGAATCTCAGCCACTACCAACTCTTGCTTATAGAACTCGTCATGTAGCTTAACGAACCCCAGAAGCTCATCCTTCATAGCTTCAAAAGATTTCTTTTTATTGCCCTAAGTCTGAGAGCTCAGACCTCCCTACTCACTGGTCTTCCCCTATTTTCCATTGCTTCCAATCTTTTGCACATTACCCCATTCATCCTTCTGACCACCCTTGCCAACAATCTACTCCTCTCTAAGCTCTTTCAACTTATTAGTGATAATTATAATCCCCTCAGCACTACTTTGGATGGTACATTTGCTAATTTCCACAATTCTCTCTAAATTCTGCTTGATATCTTTCAACTCCTTCTCAACTTTGTCAAGATGAGTTTCAAAGCCATGGATGTAGTTCTCTAAGTCCTTCTCTAGCTAACCCACCCTTGGAATGGCTTCCCAAGTGAGCTAGATCTCAGAGTATAGCCTGTCATCTATCTCCACCCTATTGCCAATCCTCTCTTGCATTGCACTCAATCTTATGTTGATTCTATTAATTTCAATAAAGAACCATTTAGTCATGTAGTGTTGACTATCCACCGCCTCCTTAACCATACCCAAGGCCTTCAAAAGTTCCTCCCTATTGGTAACAGAGGAATGTAAAAAAGAAAATTCCCAGGTAAATGAAGGGTCGTAAATCTAAGAAAAAGGAATCCAAACCTTAGGTTCATTAGTAATTGTACCCACTAAAGTCTTATACTTACCTTTGGGCCTCACTCCTAGCCGCTTTTGTAATTTTTCTATACCTTTCCCTTTCTTAAGCCCTTGGGCAGGCTTTCCTTCAGAATCATTGTAAGTTTTCTGGCCAGGAGTTCCCTTTTTATCCTCAACAATTTTTTTAGACCCCTTCTTAGTATCCTCCTGTTATGTCATAAAATGTTCCCCTAGGACTTTTACCTCCTAAGTTTACCATCCGATTCCTTTAATTATAATCATGCATGTTAGAAATGAATCTCGAGACAAAATGCCCTGAAACCCATGACAAGTGGGACTTAGGGAACATCTCTAAGGTTAATGCAAACCCAAAATAGGTCCTAGGGCTTGGATGCCCGTGTCCTTGCCCTGCCCTATTTTGTCGGGGTCCAAAATTTGAATGTCAGTTGGAGACCGTTAAAAAGTTTTTGTTGCTGACATCTTGAGTTTGAATTACGAAACTTATAGTGGGAATGCATATATCATCATGTTTAGTACTTCATTTGTAAACTAGAAGATGGATTTTGGAGATTTTGGCAAATTTATGATTTTAGAGCATTCAAAGCATTCATTGTGTTGTAGAGTAGACTTGTGTTGTTATTGTGTTTGTTACTGCAGATTTGGCTTCATCTTCTCATGGCGTGAAAGAACATCTTTGTGAGAGATACATCTCTGACGTGATATCTATTTGTGATTCAACTTATCATTTTTATCATTGTTTTTGCCTCTGTCCCGCAAGGACACACACTCTCTATCTAACAATGGTGTTGGAAGGCTTGAATGCCATTCTAGGGCTTGACTGAGGCAAGCTCCTAAACACCACAACCCCTAACCCCTCTCTTGTGATTGCAAGTGACAGATGTAGGATCTTGCAGAGTGGAGTTATAGAGGACTATTGCAGAGTGTAAGGAATCAGGATTTTAAGAAAAAGGAAGGAAATAGCTCAAAAAGGTCAAGGGCACCCGCACCTTTGACCCTTAATTTCATAGCACCAAAAATATATGGAGTGGTTGCAGTTTGTAGAAGGTTTGATCCTGAAGCCCTCTAAAAATATAGCACCTTGGGCTTGGGCACCTGCCCCTTCAACACCAAGTTTTTTGTATTTTAAAACTCAAAATCTGGTATGTACCTGATCCGTATTTAGTGTCTTTCTGTAGAAGGATTTGTCATGTTTCATCCATTTACTTATGATTTTGTATAATTAGGGTTTTAAGCTTAATTAGGCTAAGATTTAATAAATTACTTAACAAATTCTAAATTTCCTTATCATTCTAAGTGACAGTCAACCTGATAGTTGAGTCCTCTTGCATAAGTTGTGATTCGACTCAATTAAATGTCCTTGAATGTATTGAGTGAAAGGATGATTTAATCAAACTATCCATCAATCCCATCAACCCTCTTTTCCTTCAATACACCTCCTCACCCTTATCTTCCTCAAGGGGTGAACCTGTCGACTAGGAATCATCATCCTTCCTACTCTAGTTTTTTGGAGTATTTTTCCCTTCACTCCTCTTCTTTTTTCTAGAGGTGTCTCCCTCCTCAGCCTGAGAGGAACGTGGAGTGGAAATAACCTCCACTAACTCCTCCTCAGCCCAATTAGGGTCCTGCTCCTCCTTAACCATTTCACCATCAGTTGACTTGAAGTAATCCACACTAGGAATTTTTCTTTTCTTCATAGTACTATTCCTAACCTCCACACTAGGAATTTTAGTTTTAATATGCTCCATGATTAACAAGATTAACTCCTCATGCAAAATGGGAAGTTTAGGTTTCTTTTATTTTCCTTAATGGCGAACTCCATTAAGGACAACAGATAAAAGGGGAAGGAGACTACCAATTTATGCCTGAAATGATTCAAAAGCGTAAAGTGATACCTATAGATAGTGGTAAACCTACCTTCCAAGGAGATGTACTGTATCACCACCTTAGCAACCTCTGCCCAAATTGGCTTAATAGACTTATGTTCATAGCCTCTAGAATGGAACTTGAAAAGTTGTTTTCTCTCATTCCCTCTAAAGAAAACCTTAAGAGCTTCCTCACTAGCTCTATGATCTTTAAACACCTTTTTACCCTCCTCCAAAAGACCAGTTAACCGAGCAATAAACTCCTCTATAATCTCTATTTCAATCCCATACACTTTGACCTTCCTGTCCTGCCAACATTTGAAAAAAAAATGGTGGCGATCGGGTTAGACCCATGAAACTTCTCCATGAAAGGGACGAGCCCCCTATCCTCCATCACTTTCCATAGTTGAGGTCTTCTGTGAACCCCATTGCATGAACATGGCTCCACTCTATTACTTTCTCCTCCCATATTCATCTCAATAAATTTATCTCTATCTAAATTCCAATACATATGTTGCAATAGAAACACAATCTAGCAAGTTTTGAACGAGAAGGTCCTTGAACCACCCAAAAAATGTGTGGTCTTCAAGGAAGTAATCATGAGATTAACTCACATATTAAAAATTGAAGCTTTATTCATTATTGACTTCATTGGAAACGATGGCCTTAGCTTCACTAGGCAAGTCTGAGTACATTTCCCATCATTGAAGAGCATGGGACATAACTCTACCATTATCCATGATGTCAGCCACCCCATTTCCCTCCTAGTAAATATGAGATATTTCTGACTCTTCAAAAGAATTGATCATGTCATTTGCATCTTTAATTAACATTTGAATGGTCCAGCTAGGAAATTAAATTTCCTTTAGACATTAGTGAGTCTCCTTCAATCTATACTTTCTTATAGCCTTTGGAATAGGCAAGTTTGATGCTATGGTAGGTCATCACAGCTTTGACATAGTGATTAGACTGGATACCCAATGGGAGCACCATAGCCGAAATAAACCTACCTTTTTCATCTCTTAACACTCCCCCACTACCAGCCAGCCCAGGGTTTCCCTTGGCTACCCCATCAAAGTTTACCTTAACCCAACCCATAGGTGGAGCCTTCTAACTAATCTAATCTCTAGCTTTCTACATCTTCTTAAAAAGGATAGAGATATCCCCTTGTAAGTTCTAATTTATCAAAAACTACTTATCATAGTTAGAGATATCCTCTTTCAAATCAAACTAGTTTTTATTTGACATTCCTTGCATAAAGTTTTCCTTGATAGCTATTATAAGCTTCACTAAAACCTCATCAGCAAGCACCAAGGTCTCACAGAAGATCCTATTGTTTCTTTCTTTCCAAACATCCCAAGCAACATGGGGGAGAATAAGGGCCCACATGAACTTCAAGGAGGAATTTGGAGAGGGGCATTCCACTAAGCAATCAGATCCTAAAAGGAATTAGGGAACAACCAATCCAAGTTCCAAATATAGAGGATCTTGCCCTAGATGTTCCTAGAGAAGTCAGACCCAACTACCAAGTGGATCACAAATTCTAAGTGGTTCAAACACAAGACACGTCTATTAGGGATGGAAAAACCTCGTTTGTAAGGATTATCAATGGTAAGAACCTTGTTTTGAGCCATGGGCCAGAAGAAGATGTTGATTTTGGGAATGAGAGCTAGGATCCATAAATTATCCCAGAAGGGGGTGGATGGTTGTAAACGAAGTAGCAACTCAAACCCATAAGCCACTGAGAAGTTTCCATTAATTTTTTTGAGGGATTATTTTCACTAGCCAATGACACATTTCATGAAGTATAGAACTCTGAACCACCTTGCAGTTGAGGTAGATCATTTTGAAGGTTTGCAATTACTATATATTTGTTGCTCATGATCATTTAAGATCATCAAGAAGAGTTAGGGAGAATTCAATAAGGAGTTGGAGGTCTGATTGTTAACATAAGGATGACGGTTCAAGATGGAGTTTGATGATGAGGATACATAGATGTCACTAAATATATTGAATTTCATTTCAATGTAGTACTTTCCATATTAGTAATCAAACAACTACAACATGGCATGTAGGAAGCTCATTGTGGTAGATTGTAATCATTTAGAGTTTGAATTCAATAAAAGATCATGTTATTGTTCCATTAATATTTTCTATGAGTGTTGTGTGTTTTGGGTTTCTTGCATGGTTGGATTGTCCTTCATTAGATCCTCCATCCATGACTGCATCAAATGGTTCTGAACAAAAATGTTCAATTCTAGAGAAGGCTATTAAAAACTCTTCCCTACATATCGGAGTTTTGGAAAAAAAATATATTAAAAAATCACCCTATATCATTCTACAAAAAAGATATTTAAATCCTTATCTTTTTCCCCCAAACTATAGCAATCTAATCATCAAAAAACTGCCTTAATGGTAACATTTATTTATCCAAATAAATAAAGAGAATATAACCAATAGACCCCTCATCTTGAATCATTATCAAACCCTTCAAATTCACTAATATTAACATATTAAAATATTAATAGCCTTATATTAAAAACATTATGAAACCCTAAATTATTATTCAATAATCACAACATATGATTAGAAAACCCATTTTGCAAGATGTAATTTAACATATAGGAATAAAAATACTAGCTTCTTTTGGTAGAATATAAAGGTTGAACTCCCCAAATTTATAGTTTAATGCAATACTTGTTAAGGGAATATATTGGAAAGCATCCTATCTCTAAAATTAATTCAACCAAATACTATCCCTAATTAAAAGTGGGAAATTATCTCAATGGAATTCATCTTAGGATTGCTACTATATAGAGGTAAGGATGAAATATTTGTTGTGGTAGACTATCTGACAAAGAATGCAAATTTATTTCATGTTTCTAAGTGTGTGTCAACCAAAAAAATATATTTTTAGTATTTTTAAAAGTTATATCAGATCCCACAATGTATCATTTGTGGTCAAGATCAAAGTTTTAAGATCTATTTTGGTAGGAATTTTTCAATTTGAACACATCCTATCATCTATAATTAGATGGGAAAATAGAGGCGATAAACACATTTTTAGAGGGCTACCTTAGTATGTATGTAAGGGACAAACTACATAAATTAGTAGAATGGTTGCACTTGGAAAACAAATGGTACAACACATTACAAATTTGTAATCACTATGAATGCATTTAAGACATTATTTTTTCATTAGCCTCTATAAACTCTAGGTTGGGTAGTTTATTGAGGAAAAGTTCTTGTACTTGTTGGCACATTAGAGGAAATCCAAAACATCCTTTACATTATTAAATGATAAGTTGACAATAAGTGCAAATATGATGAAGCAACAAGAAGACTAGCGTAGGACAAAGCACCAATTTGAAATGAGTTAAATGGTCTTTATTTGTCTCCAACCATATAATTAGTTGACATTATAGGATTCAAGTAAGACATATATGCAATAAATTTATTATGGGACATAAATGATCCATGTAAAATTATCTAAAGTGGCCTATGAATTAGTCACCCAAACAAGTGAAGGATTCTTGATTTGTTCCATATCTCTTATTTGAAGAAGTTTGGTTTCAATATTGTCACACAAACACAAATCACCCTCATAGATGAAGAAGGGAAGCTTATTCTAAAACTAGAGGGTATTATTCGAGAGGAGGTAAACATGCTTTAAAATTAAGTAGCTCAACTATACAAGGTGAAATGGAGATGTCTTCCTATATAAGATGCAACCTTTAGAATAAGATCTTTCTACATAGTCACCTAGGATTACTATCCAAAGAGGAATCAAAATGAATGAGGGAAAAGAGAAAAAAAAGCAAGAAATATTGAGCATCTGAAATGGAAATTCCACATGTAAGCATCCAAGTATTACATGACATTGGAAAATGTGTCAATAAAATGTAAGGGAGCTAATGAGTAAAATAAATCTATTATCATGTATAGGGTTTGTAACATGTTGCATTATTTGGTTGTTTGATTTTGGTCATATATTATCATTTGTTGTCTTCTAGTTTTGCATTCTTAATATCTACTCCATTAATATGCAAAAGTGTAGCTCCCATTTTTTGTCTTTTCCTAGTTTGTGTCTTTTCCTAGCTTGGGAGACAAATCTCTCTAAAATGAAGAGCATATTGTATACCTAAGAATAACATATTATGATATTTATTATTTTAGCATTCGGCATAGTCCTTAGTCTTAGTTATTGTTCAAGTAATGTTGTGTCCATCTACAATATATGAAGTTAGGTAATGAGTTAGACATGGGTTAATTGGGGTTTCTTACTCATTAAGTATAGAGTATAGAAAATGCCTAAAAGATATATCACTTATCACTATTAAACATGTTGTCAATACAAAGGGTCATCATCATGTGAGTGCTTTTGTGTTACACTTGGATTAGTAGTTACATTCCAGCTTATGTAAGTAGGTACTTTCCATCTCTGTTTAAATTATATTGTTGTTTAATATATTTCTACAATTATCTGTCTATGATTTATTTAGAAATTCAGTATAATGTTTCTTTGAATAATGTGCTAAAAATGTATATAATTATGTTGATCTATGTAAATATATTACTTTATTACATAAAAAAGGGTAAACCTTTATCAATAATAAAATGGGTAGCTTCTTAGACAAGCTCCCTACATAGTACATGAAAAAGGATTGTTGAACCTTATAGAAGTTTACACACAAACTAGCTACCCCTATCAATGATCTGCCTAACACTAATGTGCTTACTAGCACATGCATAACGTGATATGATAACATATACAATTTAAAACAAACTAGCTCATTTGCATTAAATAATGAAACGTTTTGTGTTTAAGAACATAACATTGACCATGACTTTCTTGGTATATTTTGTAAATAGAGGTATAACTAGGAAAAAAGATATAATAAACTATATTTGGAGATGTATATAAATACCTATTTGTATGCAACAATGTGGGGGTATGGATGACCTTTTTATGGTTTGGATTGATTTTCTAATGAGTAAGTGCACCAAAATGGGGGACAAAAAAGTGGCCAAATAGTTAATTTTGTCAATAATGTGATGGCATTATTTTTAAATTTACATAACATAATTATGTTATGGCTTGGTAAATACCAAGAAATAATGCAATTGCATTTTGTGCTTTAAAAATGTGATCATGTTTTATAAGTACAAAACACAATCGTGTTTTGTGCTTTAAAAATGTGGTCATATTTTTTTAAGCTAAAAGAAAAAACAAACAAAAAAATCCTAATTAAATCATAATTTTTTTATTTTTTAATATAATGCAATCACATTTTACAGTGCGATTACATTTTAAAACACGATCATATTTTATAATGTGATCACATTATGTATTTATTTAAATTTTAAGCCTACCTTTTTGGGCTTGGGATCTAGGCTTGGATGACCAAGCCTAAGGATTGGACCTCTATGATACCTCCAAAAGATATTTTTTCATAGTCAACAACAACTTCAACATCATTAGATTTATTTGTTTCATAAAAAAATTACCACCACCAAAACAACAAGCTAATTCTTAGCTTTCTAACGATATAATTTTTTTAGTATTTTGAATAAATTAAGGTATTTAATTTTATTTTATTTGAATAGTGTCTTCATATTCCTCAATCACATATATATTGATTTTTCTTTATAACTTTTGATCCTCTTATCAATTTTTTTAAAAAAATTATATAGGATTGTTCTTCGCTTCATTCTTTACACATTAAAAAATTTACATTTTCAATTATTTTTGTGCAAGTTATGTGACACACACACTTAGTGATGCAATTTTCTGAATGCATCCACTTTGAAAATCACAAGAAAAAAACAATAAAAACATATGAAAAAATACACAACTTGTAATACTCACTCTTATCTATATTATTGCCAACTAGGTTTTAAAACTAAATGTAACAACAAAAAAAGGGGGATGCACATTGGACACTATGTAATGTTTTAGTGAGAAAAGTAGAAACACTTTTGTGTGCGCACATCATTTCACCCTTTTAATCTTAACCATTTTAAAAAAGCTTTAGTAGTTTAGAAACTAGATTTGGAGTACTACAATTCATGTTCTTATTGTATCTTCAAATTTTGAGTGCATGCATATCAAATTATTCATCCAAGTTTAGCTTTAGTTGAAGAAAAAAGTGGTCACTTTTGACCCCCTTTTTGTACCCCATTTCCATGCACTTACCCTAATGTTTTAGTGGAGTATAATTTTCCAACTTTGTAAACATAAATGCTCTAGAAATTACTTTCAAATGTTGCTCTTATAAAATCTTGTAGAGTACATTGTCTTCCATCTATGGGTCATGTAAAGGATGTATGTCAAAGTTTGTTTGCATGTTTTCATAATTTTTTGTTTAGGACATTTGATGATTTGGCACTCTTCCTACATCAAACCTTTATCAGCATTGAAATGGTGATATATGATTAATTGTGGGGCCCACTAGGTGGTCAGTGCACCACATCTAAAGTTCAAAATAATATATTAATAGGATGCAATCAACATTTATGTTTTATCTTATATAAGATGTAAATGTATTCCTTGCATCTTTGGAGGGAGGTCACTTTTGGTGCACAATTTTAGTTTTAATATATTAGTTAAATTAGCAAACCATATCACAAATAAAAAAATGAATGTTACAAGAGTGACCTTTAGTTTACTTGAGAAATTGCTTAGCTCATAAAGAGTTCACTACAGATCAAGTCTTGTAAAGTGTGTTGGTTCAACATCACAAAAAACGAGTAGAGATCATACTCAACACAAGTTTAGTTGAGTTGATACCCTCAATCTCAATTATTCATGCACCTAAATAATAAGTTGTTTCCTCACTTCCAACCACAAATACCCCTTTAATCCTTACCACTTATTGAAAGAATAATAATCCATTCAGCTAACAAATAAATTATTTTCCACTTGTAACCAAAACAAAGTGAAGTTATATTCTTTAACAAGGTCTCAAAGCGTTGTGTATTCTAACCAAAAAAAAAACCAAAAAATTAAGTAAAAGTATTCTAACAAAAAAAACCAAATAATTAAGTAAAACATATATAAATCATTTGCTCAACTGCCAAGATAACTCTGATACGAACACGATTAACTAGCAATAATAATTTTGTTTGTTTATAAGTAAAGGCCATTAGGGGCATCCATGTCATGTCCTCACATAAGCGGCCTTGCAGTGCTCATACGTGGTGTTCATCCCTCCTGCAATCCCGCCGCCATTAAATCGGCTCTCATGACGTCTGCTTACGTCCGTGACAACAAAAATCAGCCATCAAAGACGCATCAAATCTCACTCTGGAAGCCGCAAACCCATTCACATTGGACACAGTTCACGTAGCCTCTGAAGAAACAGCGAGCTCCAATGATTTTCCTATTGCAGTGAGAGGAATTGAACATCACCCCGCTTTGACAAATGCCCTTCCAGTTTGCAGGTACAGGTCCCAACTTCTATTGTGGAAGCTCTCTTCTAGGATATTCTTAAATATTATCCACTTCAATAGTCAAAAGTTTATTTTGATCAATAAAAATAGGACAATTATTACCACTTTTTGTTGTGAATGAGATGTACAATTGTTATTGATTGTTTGACCATTGAAGTGGATGATATTCTTAAATATCATCCACTTCAATAGTCAAAAGTTAATTTTGACCAATATAAATAGGACAAATATTACCACTTTTTGTTGTGAATGAGATGTACAATTGCTATTGATTGTTTGACCATTGAACTGGATGATATTTAAATACAGTACTTGCTCTCAGACCATAATTCGCTGTCAATTACACCCACAATCACATCTTTGCCATAATGAAACAGCCGCCACAAATCATTGTGCGAGTATCCCAAACCCAAAAACTGTGACGAATGGGTTGTATGAATTTGCTTGACAGATGACGTGATTATAGCCAAGTAGCCCTCCATGCTCTCTAAAGCTATAGCCTCTGCACTACTCAGCTTGGCCGCAAATCCATGCAGAACTATATCATATGTATATAGCAACAGGTTTCCATCGTCTGAGCCTGAAGTTGCCTCATTGATGAGCGAAGTATACTAGTGCTCATCATGTACAAAACGCAGAGGCTTCATGGACCTACTCATGTGAACAATATATGGCTTTCTTATCTCCTGAGACACAATTTTACTTAATGCAAATCGAGTGACCAAAAAAAAAAAAAAGGCAAGGGTAAAGAGAGAGGGATTGGCCATTACTACTAAAGTAATTTTTAAATATCATCCACTTCAACAATTAAAATTTAATTTGGACTAATAAAAATAAGACAAATATTTACCACTTTTTATTGTGAACGAGGTATAAAATTACATTAAGTGTTGACCATGGAAATGGATGACATTTAAGTTAAAAAGAAACTGGCGGAGAGATAAGCACATAAATAAGAACACACTCCGCATATGAATCGAAATTATGTTGCTATCGATAATGGAGTATACTGTAGGTTGAATAACGCCAAGACCAAAGCCAAACTTTTTCAAAGTGGAAGGCACAGTGCAGAGATCCACAGACGGTCCCTGACGATTCTGGCAAAAAAAACAGGGCCGGTTGGGAATCACTTTAACAATGCGGGTACATCAAGATACTGAAAAGAATTCTGAATGATGGTGTTGGATGTGATTGTACACGAGTGGAAAGGAGAATGGGATTGTTGATGGAAGTACCTGCATTACTCTTTTTGAGGAACATGGCATTGGATACCCTGCTTTACCAGGAAATAACAGGTGGACTGAAATTAATGGCCTCAGATGTTGTTATGCACAATATATAAAGATTGACGTACAGACAATGATGAAATTTTTAGTGCCTGGAGGGTTTTGTTCACAAGAACTTTCAGCGCTCTTGTTTTGGTTCTTTGTTGCTCCTTTTATATCTTTCACTAGAGCTGGTTCATCATTTGGTTTTGTTTTGGCTATACTTATAATATAGTTTAGGCAGGTGCTAGGTCCTATGCAGTTATTTAATTTATTTTGCCTAGTAGTTACTGGTCAATTTTTTAAGGAGATATTTGTGGAGCTATGAATATTTTATTTTTCTAACATTTATATTAACAAATTATCAATAAATGATTATTTATTAATATAGAAACTTTAGAGGATAAGATTTAAAAGAATATATATATATATATATATATATATATATATATAGCATTATGCAGTTGTATAATTTCAACCTCTTTTTTAAAGTCTATTTTCAATCCCTAACATTTAGTTGTTCCACTATAATAGGGAAGGATTCTTAACTATCCTTTATGCATAATTTAAAAATTAAGTAGTAAATCCATTTAAGCCTCTCGATGGGGACATGGGGTTAGGACTATATTGATTAGAAACTGTTTTTTTAAGTGTAGATTTTATTATTTAAACAACACTTTTAAGATTTTATTTCAAATAGTTATATTTATTTTCAATTTTTTTTGGTAGTGTTTATTCTTTGTAATTCTTTGTTAAATATTTATTAAAAATATGTTTTTGTGACATTTAAGATTTATAATGATAGATATGATTTTGTAAAGTTACTATTATTTTTTAATTGTAAATGTTTAAGTTCTTAAAACAAATAAAATAATTTTATTTAGTGTTTTACTTTAATTTTGATGTAGGAAGAAATTTACTTCTACTTAGTATTTAATATTTCTTATATTAACATTTGTCATAGCCTTTAGTTTTAGCTATTATTTAGGTAATGTCTTGTCCATCTACTGTATATGAAGAGTTAAGTAATGAGTTAGACATGGGTTAATTGTGGTTTCTTACTTATAAAATATATAGTAAAGGAAATCCCTAAAAGATATATTTATCACTATTAAACATACTTTCAATACAAAGAGTAACATACTTTCAATACAAAGAGTCATATCATCATGTGAGTGCTTTCGTGTTACACTTGGATTAGTAATTACATTCCATCTTAGGTAAGTACGTACTTTCCATCTTTGTAAATTATTTTGTTGTTTAATATATTTCTACATTTAGTTCATGTGATTTATTTAGAAATGCAGTATAATGTTTCTTTAAATAATGTGCTAAAAATGTAAATAATTATGTTGATCTATTTAATTATATTAGTTTATTACATAAAGAAGGGTAAATCTTTATCAATAATAAAATATGATTTTTTTAGACAAGCTACCTATACACTACATCAAAAAGGATCGCTGAACCTTATAGAAGTTTACACATAAACTAGCTACCCCTAACAATGATTTATTTGACACTAATGTGTTTATTAGCACTTGCATAACAAGATATGAAAACATATATAATTTAAATCAAACTCTAGCTTATTTACATTAAACAACCAAATTTTTTGTGTTTAAAAACATAACATTGACCATGATTTTCTTGGTATAATTTGTAACTAGAGGTAAAACTAGGAAAATAGATATAATATTATATTTGGTGATGTATATAAATACCTATCCCCAAAAATGTACGAGTATGGATGACCTTTTTATGCTTTGGATTGATTTTCTCATGTTTAGTAGAGTACTAAATGCTCTCAAATTACTTTCAAATGTTGCTCTTATAAGACCCTGTAGAGTACATTGTCTTCCTTCTATGATGAAATGTATGGGTCATGTGAAGGATGTATGTCATAGTGCCTTTGCATGTTATCATAATTTTTTGTTTATTATATTTGATGATTTGGCACTCTTCCTACATCAAACCTCTATCAGTGTTGAAATGGTGATATATGATGAACTGTGGGGCCCACTAGTGCACCACATCTAAAGTTAAGAAAGAATATATTAAGAGGATGCAATCAAGATTTATGTTTTGTCTTATGTAAGATGTAAGTGTGTTCCTTGCATATTTGGAGGGAGCTCACTTCTCGTGCACAATTTTGTTTTTTAATATATTAGTTAAATTAGCAGCTCATATGAGAAATTAAAAATGAATGTTACAAGTATGGGGAAATTGCTTAGGTTATAAAGACTCCACTATAGATAGAGTCTTGTAGACTCTATTGGGTCAACATCACAAGAGATGAAATTGAGATCATGCCTAAAACAAATTTAGTTTAGTTGATACCCTAAATCTCAATTATTTATGCACCTAAATAATAAGTTGTTTCCTCACTTCCAACCATAATTACCCCCTTTAACCCTTGATCTAATAATAATAATAATCAATACCCTAACCAATAAATTATTTACCAGTTATAACCCCCCCCAAAAAAAAACAGAGTGAAGTTAACTACCTGTCAAAGCGTGGTGTATTATAACCAAGAAAAACAACTACATATATAAATCATTTGCCGAACCACCAAGATAACTCCGATACGAACATAATGAACTAGCAATAATAATTTTGTTTATTTATAGCTAAAGGCCGGTGCTTAGTTCATAAGCGTCGTTCAGAGGTACTCATTATGTCAGTTACCCTCGCCACACTACAGCAATTGGACTACGAACAACATGAGTTCCACCTCGGATACATTTCCATGATATCTCTCCAAACTTTTGGTCTCCATCTTCTGCGATGACCGCACTCTCAAATCTTACACCAAACTTAAGCTTCTGGTTCCTTTTTGTGAATTCTAACGTCTCTGGTTGGACACTTATTTCTATTCCAGAGGGCATCTCCACCTGCACTTTGTAGGTAGAACGAGCGGCACCCACATTTGTTACTGTTCTCCTTCTCACAACTACTTGAGCTGATCTAATGGAGTGGTTTGACTTGAAGAAGAGAGATAAAGATGGGTAATTGATATCAGCCGTGTCTTCCAAACTGCTTGATCTCGGGCACGAGATTGTGGTGTCCATTAGAAGAGCGATCTGTTTGGCGGTGTAGTTGAGATTACAGAGAAAGTGAATGTAATCATGAGGTGTCATGTCGTAGACAAGCCCAGGATCCATAGCAGCTGCTGGATTTACATGACCTGCACCCAATGCAAATGGGTTTGCGGCTTCCATATTGAAGGCATCTTTGATGAGCTGATTTTTATTGTCGCGGACGTAAGCAGATGTCATGAGAGCCGATTTAATGGCGGTGGGACTCCATGACGGATGAACAGCGCGTATGAGCGCTGCAAGGCCGCTTACGTGAGGACATGACATGGATGTCCCCGACTCAAAGTGATATCCTCCGCCCCTATAAGCCGCTAATACATTCACGCCTGGAGCAATTAAATCTGGTTTCAGAATATCTGGAAATTCCTGACTTGGCCCTCTCGCAGAAAACGAAGCCACAACAGGGGCTCTTATTGCCTTTCCCACCACTGTCAATCCTCTTGGCTTTATAATGGTGGTAGGCTTACTGGTACTGTTTATGTACGCTTTGATTTTCTCTCCGACAGCATAACTCACGCTGATAAAGGGCAGATCATAATCGTCAATAAATTCTTGTGCTCCCCAGTATATCTCGCTGGCGAAGACGATTGCAGCTCCCCCAATCCCTTTTACCAGAGTTGACACTTTGTTCACCAGGCTAACTCGCTTGTGCAAAGGGGCCCCTATGGAATTAATGTAACGATTATTCAATGCAAAATCACATAGCACAATTTTACCTTTGACCATGCTGGGAGAGAGACCTGAGTCACAGCTCATGGTGCTTTTGTTGTGAGATACATACACCAGAGGCCATCGTTGTGTTAGTTTAAGAGCTTTAGAAAGAGACGAACCTCTGTAGATCTCGTGATTGCCAAGTATGACAGCGGCGGGGAACTGTCTGTCCATATTGCTGGCTCCAACAGTGATTATCCACGGTGCCGTGTTTTGGATAGAAGATAGAAATGGCCCATCGTTGCCGGCTGAAGACGAAACAAATACGCCCTTGGCCATCGCTTTGAAGGCTCCCATGGCTACGAGATCCTCGTAAAAAGGCCTTTCCCCTCCGCCAATGGACATAGAAAGAATATCCACGCCGTCTGAGATGGCCATTTCCATCGCAGCAGCTATGTCGCTGGTGTCGCCTCCCTTAGCCCACAGGACTTTATACACGGCCAATCTGGCGTGAGGAGCCATCCCTCTGGCCGTTCCGTTGCCAAAGCCATTGAAACTCGCTCCTCCCACTTTCGACCCCGCAGCAGTTGAAGCACAGTGTGTGCCATGGCCCTCGCTGTCTCTCGCAGATTTTATGTCACTTTTGCCGAGTTTACCGAAATTTGCTTCGTAGCCTCTGAAGAAATAGCGAGCTCCAATGATTTTCCTGTTGCAGTGAGAGGAATTGAACATTACCCCACTTTGACAAATGCCCTTCCATTTTGCGGGAACAGGTCCCAGTCCTCTATCATTGAAGCTCTTGCTCTCAGGCCATATTCCGGTGTCAATCACGCCCACAATCACATCTTTGCCGTAATGGGACCGCGGCCACAAATCATTATGCGATTCTCCCAGACCCAAAAACTGCGGCGAATGGGTTGTATGGATTTGCTTGACAGATGATGCGATTACAGCCAAGCAGCCCTCCAGGCTTTCTAATGCTGCAGCCTCTGCACTGTGCAGCTTGGCAGCAAATCCATGCAGAACTATATGATATGTATATAACAACAGGCTTCCATCGTCTGAGCCTGAAGTTGCCTCTTTGATGAGCGAAGTATACCAGTGCTCGTCAAGTATAAAATGCAGAGGCTTCATGGACTTACTCATGTGAACAATATATGGCTTCCTTATCTCCTCAGACACAGTTGTACTTAATGCAAACAGAACGAAAAAGAGGGTAAGAGCAAAGAGAGAGGGATTGGCCATTGCTACTAATAACCAGCAAGTGAAACTGGAGGAGACATAACTACATAAATAAGAACAGACTCCGCATATGAATTGTTAAATTATGCTGCTATCAATGATAAAGTATTCTGTAGGTTGAATAACCCTACGACGTCAAAAGCCAAACTTTTTTAAAGTTGAAGGCACAGTGCAACTGATGAGATACTCAGACGGTCCCTGACGATTCTGGCAAGATAAACAGGACCGTTTGGAAATCACTTCAACAATGCGGGAACATCAAGATATTTGAACAGGATTCTGAATGATTGTTTTATTGCCATAGTGCTGTTAGATGTGATTGTATACGAGTGGAAAGGAGAATGCGATTGTTGACGGATGTACCTGCATTACTCTTTTTTAAGGACCTTGGCATTGGATACCCTGCTTTACAGGAAATAATATGTGGACTGAAATTGATGACCTTGGATGTTGTTATGTACAATCTTTAAAAATTGAAGTACAGGCAATGATGAAATTCTGGGAACCTGCAGGGTTTTGTTCACAGGAATTTTCAGCACTGTTGTTTTGGTTCTTTAAATTTTCACTGAAGGAGCTCAAATAACGGAACAGAGTAAGGTGCAGATACATTCCCCAATGCTTGGACGGCATGTACGCCGTCCCTATATTGAAACGGAAGAGCTTAAACAGCCTGCAACGTACCAGCAGTTGAAATCAATCGACAGAACATATTTTCCACTAGTCCAGTAAACTGATTGGAAGCAAGAATCCACAATTTAAAAAGTAAAAAATTTGTATAACAGTGACACACAACATCCCCGCTTGGATTGGGAATGGGACCACTTCAATTAAAAGTTCCAATAACATTATTTTAATTAAAGTGTGACAATGCCAAAAGAAAGCTTATATTCGTTCAACGATATCTTTTATATAACTAGGATTCCTTGCTTTGCTGCTCCCTTTATATCTTTCACTTTGAGCTTGTATCATTTCGTTTTTGTTTTTGTTTTTGGCTAACCTTATAATATAACTTACGATTATGTTGATTTAAAAATTAAAAAAAAACTGTAGATTTGATTATTAAATAAAACTTTTTTTTAAAAATGATAGATTTTAAATTTTATTTTTTTTAGATTTGGTTATTTGAACAAAACTTTTAAGTTTTTATTGTAAATAATTATATAGAGAATAAATAAATTATATTTTATGTAATATAAAATATATATTATTTTTTGTGGTTGTTTAGTGTTTGTAATTCTTTATTGGTCAATATATAAAAATCGTTTTAAATTTTTGGTTACACCATGGTATTTAAGATTGATTATAATGATATATGATTTTGTAAAATTACAATTATTTTTTAATTCTAAATGTTTAAGTTTTCAAATTGAATATTATCATTTTATTTAGTGTTCTTATTTTAATTTTCATGTAATAAGAAATCTATTTCTACTTAATATTTAATATTTAATCTATAATATTGTTTATAATTTTAAATTTTAAATTTATATAAATTTCGTTTATAAAAGTTATATTTATATAATTTATATTCATAATAAATTTATATTAGATTTTTTTTTTATTGTATGGAAAAGCACTCACAAACCTTGTAACCATTGAATTCAAAACAAAGTTTAACTACTAATATGTAGATATTTTCATATTGACTCTATGAGGAAAAAATTATTAAAAAAAAACCTAATCTATAGAAATTTTTCTAGTATAAAGACATATAAAAAAAATTTAAATAAAAGAATCATAGAGAAAAAATAGAAGCCAACATATGAACAAGAAAGACATAGATATCCTTAGGAAAACTCTTTTAGGAAAAACCTAGCCTTCAAAGTAGTGAAACCAATATATTCCTAGCAACAACATAATTACAATACAATATTAAGCTTCATGCCTTCCATGGAGATCAACACCTACAACATAGAGGAAGATTGATAGCATAACCTTGCAATACACAATCCATAATGCCTCCATCTAAAGCCCTTAGTATATAAAGTTAAGTAGGCCCAAAAACCACCAAAAGGAAACACCATGGACCAAAACAAGGTCCCAATATACCATGGTAAGTATTCTCTCAACCCACACTCCATGATTGGTGTCGGTAGGGTATAGGGCAGTTAGTATAACCTACCACAGCTCACCATAGATGGAGTGTGAAGGATAAGGCCGATAGGGCTAGTAGTACTAAGAGTCTTTTGTAAGGGACATGTCCCTCTAATAGTAGATTCCACAAAGATATGTAGTGCAGTAAGGTGTGAATATATGTATGGATAAGAAATATATGTACAGATCAAAGACATAGAGTTGCCTTTTGTATCTATTGATAAGTAGGAATATACATGAAGATATAAGGATTCTAATATAATAATGATGTGTCTATGGATGTGTTTTAATTGATATATATGATTAGATCTTACCACATTATGTTAGTTTCTTCCACATTTATCTATCTTTCTACCACTATATCTTCTAGGGTATAAATAGATTACATAAGAGTATAGTAGGTCCAAATCTCTAGATTGAATCCTCATTTCTCTTGCCAACATTAGTCCCATTGTTGTGACCATAGCAAGGGTAGTGGATAATAGATAAGATAAAATAAAAGGAAAAGAAAGTGCGGAATAGAAAGAAGAGTTGAGAGATAAAAATATAAAAAGAAATAATTTTTTTGAAATATGCAAAAGAAATCTCCTAGGTCCTACCCTTGTGAGAGGGGGGCAAGCACTTAAAGGATGATGAATAGAAAGGGGAGAAGGATTTGAAAATATGTAACCATTCATAGTTATCCTACCATGGGATACATAAGGATTAATGTAATACCATATCATAAACACCCATGGCTAAAAGAGATAACAAGAAGTTCATAAAAGTAACAATGGAAATGACCATGAAGGAGAGGAGAAACAAATAAACCCATGACTGATAGGAAACATACTGCAAAAGGATAGAAATGGTGGAGGAAATGGAAAATGAATGTGCCATAAGGGCTACAATAGAAATAAGAGAAATGGAGATAAATAAAACCCTGGAAGAAGTACGTATAGATAAAGCAGAAGAAATTATAAAAATATTGGAAGCAAGTATTACCTCATATGGATTGTCAAGGAAACAATGGGAAGAAACATTAACTCGGACACCATTCATTCAACCTAATTTATCTAACATTCAAATTGGGATTGATCCATAATGAGAACCATTACTAAATCCTATAAGAAATGTGATGCCCCGTCATGCAACCCTAGAGTGTTAGACTAATAAGAGCCCAAAATAGAAAAAAAAAATTAAAGTAAGGATATGCATTATACATTAAAGATAATAACAATAATAACAACATTAAATGAAAAGAATAGATAACACTTCTAGGGAACATAATTGCATCAGATAAAATTATAACCATACAAGTGATATGCATCACAATACAATAGAAGAATAATACATCATACATTTGTAGAGATGAATAATTACAAGTTTCAATACAAGATTACAAGACCGATTTCATCGGTTTACAAATAATACAATTTTGAATGTATACAACTACTTGAAGGTGTAGAGAAAATTTGGAACTAGAACACTTCTTCTCTAAACTCAAACCAAACATCCAAGAATACCAATGGATAGCTCTGCCTCCCAACCATGTGGAACCCTGAGGTCCACCGCTCCGAGCTAGGAGATAACAATGAGGTTCCACTAGGTCGAGGTTACAACAATGAATACAACAACAACATATAGACTCCATGTAGACAAAATAGAATAACAAGGCTGTACAGACAAGACAGTACTCAACATAACAAGACAAACTATTAAGACAAGCCAAATCATCAAGATAAGATCAACCATCAAGACAAGTCTGCACTCCAGAGCTAACAATGAAGATAAAGAGGAAGTAACTAGACTGTAGTAAGGAGAGTGTCATCGTATGGTCCTAGCATGGGTTACCTAGGCTATCTCTCACTAGAAGCTGGCCCCCATCTATGGTTACCCTGGTAGCCTCTCTCTAGGGACCGACCCCATAGGGTGACACATGCAGAGCCGACATATCCTTTCATGGAGACAAAGAGGTTGCCCTTGCCAACCATGCCTTCTCATCCCATCCTTAGCCTATGAGAGCACTCAAGGCATGGGTAAGGCATATTACTTATCTTGTTATGTGATTTACTACCCCCAACCCTCCTAAATAAATTATTACGCTATCACTTGATTAACACTTTCATGGGGTTACCCAGGCTGCCACTATGGCACCGGCCCCACCATGAAAGCCACTCTCCCATCTTCAACTAGCACCCCTAGTTGATCAAACTAAACCACCAAAATGACAACCATGGAAAAGATTCTGCAAGGCATATGTCGTCTTGCATAGCGAATCATTACGACAATAAAATTCAATAGCCAACCCCTAGTTCTGCACACTTTCTTAAACACAACACCAAAACCTCATACCAAAAGGAGGCATTATAACTCATTGTCATATTAGAAGGAAAATAATTTATTGATTGGGGCCGCCTTATCAGTTACTGCATACATAACAAGCTAATCCACTTCAAGACCAGTCAATGATTCCACATGTCATCCTACTTGGTATATGCAATTGCTAATTTGAGATCATGGCTGGTCTGAGTACCATGGGTGTTCTAAATTAGGAAACATAGGTTTATGATTACTAAAAGAAATTACAATTGGAACAAAGCTTTATATTTTTTAGATGAGTGAATGATGCTTTCACAATGCTTGCAGTAAGGTTGCTTCAAGGAAATACATCTCTCCGAATTTCAAAGGAAGCGTCATTGTTGATAAAGAAGTATGCCAGCTACTTCATTCAGTTTCCAAGGTTCACCTACCTTTGAGTAGGAGAATTTGATGGTTACCCTTCTAAATTGCCAAGGAATGTGGATGACAAGCTTGTTTTGGTCAAGCTTTGTAGAAATGTCGAGACAAGAAGAACAAGGGAGTGGCATTCCCTATTTGCCTCGGTCACTACAAGTGTGAATCCAACTCGAGGGCTAAAAATATGGAGAAGGTCCTAGCCATGATCAACCTGTATAGATACCAGATGAGATTCCCCTTCGACAGCAAGGGATATGTCAAGAATAATTTGAATCTTGGTCTTGGATACCTTCATTTGCCCAATCTCAAAGACTTTTGGGAGGATTGTGAAGACGAGTTTGAGGTCAGAAAAAGAGACTGGACAAGGTTTACCTTGAAGCAAATTTAGGATTTCAAGATGGAATGGGTCATTGAAGGCATTGAAGATGATGAATTGGATCTGATTGATCCCTTCTATTTTGAAGAAATCCAGGCTCAACCTCTTCCTGCTATTAATTGGGTAGATCCAGAGGTTAGAGATGTCAGAGAAAGAACCAGTTTTGTGATCAAGAAGTCAGAAGCCTGGATCAAGAAGAAGATATCACAGATGACCGCAATGAGACTGGTAAATAGGAAAGAGACACCGATAGGAAAAAGTGATCACCAAGACAGTTACACTTCATAAGTTCCTTCCCACACACTAGTTATTGATGTTCTTTCTCACCAGAGAACCTAGGAAAGTGGTGGAGATGAAGACCCTCTGAGGAGAAGAAATCTCCAAAACATATGTGGAGATGAACCCAAGTAGAAGAAGAAGAAACCAAGGTTGAAGGAAAAAGAAATAGGTTCTACTTCAAGAGAAGAAGACGAACAAGAAGAAGTCCTATTTGATCCAGGGTTTGATGAAGCCATACCAACCACATCTTCTTCCATACTCATTGAATCCCCTCTCCTTGAAGTACCACATTCTACTTCAGTTATGGACCCTCCTTCCTCAAAGGATCCAGTGTATCAAACATAAAAAGTTGAAGAGAAAGCAGCCTCACCAATACCTAAAAATTAAGATCTCCAATCAGGCAATGCACATGAGCTATTAGAAGATCTTTCACTACCATGGTTAGAACAAAGCTTATTGAAGAAAAGGAAGGTAGAAGAACTAGTGATTCCTGAATTCAGTATAGTTTCTGATCTCTTCGGGAGATCTGAGAAGCCGAAGAAGATCAAGGTGGCATCGAGAATAAAAATTGACTCTAATTCAGGAAACATGTGCCTTGAGATAGCTCAACCCACTTCTAAAATAAATGTGAATGAAGCCACTCTGGCGGACTTTGTTGTGTCAAGGATTGATATGGGCTCATCCACTCATGAGGCTGAAATATAAAACTTCAATGTGGTAGCCGCAAGGCTAGTGGAAAGGACCCAAAGGGAGAAGCAGTCGAAAGATCAGTTAAAACAAGTATAGAGTCTGTCTTCTTACTTGAAGACCATAGTCAACACTTCTACCATGCCAGTTAGCATTGATCATCAGTTAACCATCTAGGGCCAAGAAGGAGAAATTGAAAAAGGTACTATCGACAGTCTACAGAAATATCAAGTTTATGGAAAAACCATTGAGAATTGGGTGAACAAAATCAAATCTATTGCATTTGATTTCATTATTAAAGTAGTGCATGATGAGGCCTTAATAAAAAAGGAGGTCATTGAAAAAGACTTGAAAAATGTCAAGAAAGAAGAAGTTGTTTAGAAGGATATCCTGAAAGATTTTGTGAAAATGATGGAGATTGATGTCAACATCCTCGTAGCAGAAAAGATCCTACCTAGTACAGAGGAAAATTACTTGCATATTTGGATAGAGAGCATAAGTTGGAAATTGGTATTATTGACCAAGTTTCAATAGAACCGAAAAGGATGATGCTTGCTTGTAAATGAGTATCCGCAAAGCTTCAGGGTTAGCTTAGTGCCATCCTCCCGAGTGCATAACTGATGGGAGAATTACAGGTAATTTAAGATGGTTTTCAGGATATGATTGATCAACAACTTTTCAGCAGAGAAGTTTTTGATGAGAACACAATGGACAAGTTGGTTGATCTCTATACTTCATTGAAGATTTCCATCTCCCAAATACCAAGTATGGTGGCCAAATTGAGTAATGTCCACAAGTGCCTGAAAACTTGGAAGATGAGGATAGCAAACACCCTGATTCCTAAGGGCAAATCTATCACCCTGGCCATTTGACTTTTTAGAATGTTTAGAGAAAGAGAATTCGGTCTGCAAAATCAGTCTCCAGAGTCCACCACTCCATCAGCAGTGTCATCGACAAGCAGAGAATAAATGCAGTTGTTGCATATTGTATAGTTCCCATTTTTGATGTGTTTGTGTGTGACTCAAGTCATGATTTTGGCTTGTTTTGTAAATAATTTTTATGATTGAGTTTCTCCTGTTCAAGTCTAGTTTTCTATGTTTAATTGTAAAGTTAGGTTCATCCTAACTCTTTCTTACAAAGTAGTTATTTAAGTGCCTAAGTTAGCTAGTTACTCTAAGTGACTATCTTCACAAAATAAAGTTAGTTATTCAAAGTTAGGGCACTTATGAATGTAGTTACGTCAAGTAGTTATAAAAATGTGGTTGAGGTAGTTACCCTAATTGGTTACTAACCTCACCTATAAATATATCATTGTGATTCAATCAAAAGGGGGGTTCCACTTTTTCACATGACAGTGTATGAAAGACTCGAATAGTGTTATTTAAGTTTGAAAGAAATAAAGAAATGTTTTGAATGTGTGTTCAACTCAATTTCATGTGTTATTAGTGGTATTCGTATGTTTCATCAATAATGATCATGTGCTTTCCTTTCAAAGTTGCATTGTGAGAAAGATATTTCGCATCAAGTTTTGGTATCTCTACTTGGATGCATGGAACTTAAATTCATAAGTTTAACTCTTATTTCATCATTACTATTTGTTATTTCTTTGTTTTTGTTCTTATAATTCTAGAAAATCCAAATACCTCTATCATACGAGGGAGCTGCCCCTCTTAAATGCAAAGAGGAATCAACATAGACCTACGATTCTTCAACTGTTGTGAGCATGTTACTGCTAATCCAAGGGCGAATAGAGTTACTCAAGAAGATTATTTTAAAGCAACAAATTTGTTTACCAATAGCCCTACATGACTTAAGGATCTCCCTAGAAAGAATGTTCAATTTATTGTTATATTCCTTGGGATTCTGGTCCTTATTATGTGGGTCCAAAGATACTCAAATCGCTCTACGTACTAATTTTTGAATAATGTAATCTTAATTTAAAAATTTAATTATTTAATATTGTCATTGTAAAAACAATTGTATGGATGGAGATGGTAAGTAAAAAGTATATACCTTGTAATGTTATGTTTCAATTGAAGTTATTTTGTGTGGGTGTTTTATCGTTTGTATTTGGTTTTTTTACATTATTTTAATTGATTTGTTACCTTCACTTACCTTAATTTCTTATTGACTATAACAAATTGAACTTAACCCCTGTTTAAACATTTCACAATTTTGAGATTATCATTTTTTAAATTCTCAAGCTAAAATTTTGGGCACAGAAATGACTCAAGTCAATTACTTGATCTTTATCTTGAAAATTCAAATTTCTCTCTAGCCCCAAGCCAATTCACTTTCAACTAGCCATTATATCAAATACATTATGTTTCCACATTCCATTATAGTTATATAAAGAATTACTATAAAAACTATGTTTAAGCTTTTGAATCATCATTTTGAATTATACTTCATGATCCATCATCAAGACTAGAACAAGAGATATGATGTAGATTGTAGATCAACATCTTTAAAAAGGAAACAAAAAAGGGGCACACAAAACAAGAGTTCTAAAAACAACGTAAAGAATTAAAACAAGTGCTACATAATGGCCAGTACCTACCTTTATAGTATTGTAATAATAAAACTTATTTTATAATTGGAAAATAATGTAAGTTTAGAACAATTGTTATTGCTAGAAAATAAGTAACTCCAAATGAAAATTGAATCTTACAATATTGAATTTCTATAGAAGCTATTGAAAAAAGACTATGAGAGAGCAATAGATTGTATGTTATTTTTAAAAAGCCATTTGTGGAAATAATAGAGAACTAAGTTGGGGTTAGTTATACAAAAGCATAATGTAACGCAGTACTTGTAGTAATGGTTGAACATATTTTCTAACTCAAGAAATGGAGGTTGTAGATGCTATTCAATAATTTTGTGGATTGGCTAGAAGACTTATTTTGTTTTACTTTGGAACTATTCAAGAATTATTTAATACAATAGGATATATGTAATGTTAAGGCAAGTTTCAGCATCAAAAAAAATTAACAAAGAAGCATTATGAGTGTACTTTCATGAAATAAGTATTATAGGAAAGTAGTATCAAGCATTATCTTTAGCATTTCTACAAACATTATTATCATTTTACGTATGGTGTATCTTTGATCTTGTATATAATATTAGCATCTTGATGCATTATCAAGAGAAACCAAGGTCTTCAAGCTTTTTCCTCTATTGAAGCCCCCAAACATGTTTCTCAACAGGATAAAGCTTTTAGACAAGAGTACAAGTAGAAGTGAACAAGTGTTGTAGGTTAACTATATAGGAAATATATGTGTGAGAAGTACTTGATTGTGCAAATAGGACTAGATTGAGGGTATGGCTTAGTCCCAAGTTTAGTCTTTAGAATGCCATGGGTGTAAAATTAAACTTCAATGGATTTTATGTACAAGATTTGAATTGCACATGACATAGGAAAATTTAGCTTAGAACTAGATTGATGCAAACCGAATGTGTTAAAAGTATATCATGATTTTAATAAGCCAATGAAGATAAGAAAATATTTGGCATAGTATTTAAAATATTATATTAATTTAAAATAATTAAATTTTATTGATTATTAAGCATATGGTGATTATGTATAGAAAAGTGGCATCATAAGGTGACCATGTATATAAGAATTAAAACATGATGACATATATTTAACAAAAATGATACTATAAAATAGCTCTTAATAAATAAAATAAAATAAAATATTTTTTTAACTCTTCAATAATTAGAATATATAATTAATTTTAATAATGTTTTTCAAATTTGAAAAATTAATTTAATAGCTTGTTTTAGAACTATATATTTATTTTTCTATGGCATCAAGAAAACCTAACTGTATGATAACACATAAGCTATGAGAATAGGATAACTAGAGTGAATGATTGCAAATTCAATAAAAAACAAAAACTAAAAATGAGAAACTTTCAATTGAACATAGGTGGAAACAAGAAGCATAAATACAACACAAATTTCAATCTGATCAGAAAACATTGCAAATCAAAACAATAACGCTGCATCTATAGTTATCATAAATTTAAAATTGACAACAAATAAAAACCTTAGGGAAACACAAATACTAGACTATGACTGTAATATCTACAATATAGACCCAAGGGAAACACAAATGTTAAACTATGACTATAATATTTGTAGTATAAATCCTAGGGAAACACAAATGCTAACCTATGATTGTAATATTTGCAATATAAACCTTAGGGAAACACATTTATGACAAATAAACAGTGATAACCTATGAAATAACTTGTGAAAAAGATGAAACAAAAACCTAATAAAAAGAGAAACCCCCAAATTTATGATGAGCATCGAATAAAACCTAACTGAATGATTATGTAGAACCTATGAGAATAAGATAACTAGAGTGAATGATAATGCAAAATCTATGAAATAGAAATGCTAAAATATTACTGTAATATTTGCAATATAAACCCTAGGGACACAAATGCTAAACTATGACTATAATATTTGCAATACTAACCCTAGGGAAACACAAATGCTAAAATATGACTGTAATATTTGCAATATAAACCCTACAGAAACACAAATAGTAAACTATGACTGTAATATTTGTAATATAAACCCTAGGAAAACACAAATGCTAAACTATGACTGTAATATTTGTAATATAAATCCTAGGGAAACACAAATGCTAACTAATGACTCTAATATTTACAATATATTGTTTATGAGAAATAAACAATGAAAAAGATTTATGACAAATAAACAGTGATAACCTATGAAATAACCTTTGAAAAAGATGAAACAAAAACCTAATTAAAAGAGAAACCCTAATGAAAAATAAACAACCCAAGATTTATCTATGGCACTAAAACAAGCAACAATATTATTTGTTATTGTAATAGAAATAAAAACAACCCTAGATTTATCTATAACACTGAAACAACCAACAATATTATTTGTTACTATAATGAAAATAAAAACAACCCCAAATTTATCTATGGCATCGAAGCAACCAACATTGACTTTTGTAGCAGAGCCTTGTTTTTTAAAGTTCCATGATAAATACAAATGATGTTAAATAGCAGCCCTTATTTGTTTCAGATATACTAGACAAATACTTCAAGGGTGAAGATCTTCCTTTACAAAATCTATATTGCTCTTCAACCTTGACAAAACCGCCCTGACAACACCTGACAAGAACTTCGCTACAACGCGGCCTTGTTAGTAGTGTCATGGTATTTTAGGGCATATCGACCATGATGGTAACAATGAAATTTAAGTTGTTAGATGTGGGCATATGGCTAAGTTTGACTGTGATGGTTGCAATAAAATTTAAATCGTCAAACTGCAATGGTAACAGTGAGTGCGTAAAAACACTTCTATTATGGAAAGGGCATCAATGATTTCGCCAAGGGGAAAACTATAGTTGCAGTGGGGGTGGAGATGAGAGCACTCATTTTTGGTTGTAAATATAAACCAAAAAAATTTAAATGAAAAAGAAAATATGAATAAAAAAATTGAATATTTTCTATTTAATAGGCAATTCTATGGGCGTTATAAAATTCTGCCATCAATACTAAATTTTGAGTCACCACAATTTGCCATTAAAAACATGGGAAGTGGAGAGTTAAAAGCATTTAAATATGCATAATGAAGAAGAGTCTCGAAGCGGAAATCTCCAGAAGAAGTTGGTGGGCCTTTCTTTTGGGGGGCAATGTGTATACTGGTGTGTCTAACTCTAAAATTCTCAGTGACGAAGGAGGAGGCGCCATCGGCATTGCCACCGGATCCTCTGCAATGGAGAGCCCCAGCCTCACCGGTGAGGGCAAAATCATCATTGTTCGCTGCATATCTTTATTTTGGCCTCAATCGATATGGTTTTCTCCAGAACTTGAATATAGTTCGAAATGTTATCCTAGTCAATGCATTTGAGTTTTAACAGTGGGGAAAACTGTTAAAAAAGAAAAAGATCTATGAAATATGTTTGACCTATGTTTGATTTTTTTTAAATTCCATGTAGTAGTTGTATAACAATCTCAAAGTGTTTTTTTAAAGTAATCTACTATGTCAATATCTTATGTGGTTGTTTATTTAAATTTGTTGCTCAAATTGTTGGGCTTCATGCAAGTTTTAAACTAGCTACACAAAATACTCGTTAAAAGATTTTCCAATAGAATTTTGAGCATGTCCAAAAGAGATCTGGCATTTCCATTTCTTTCTTCACTATAAATTTAACCAATAATTTACATAAATTTAAACCAAACTGCATACAAGATTTTTCCTTGCCTTTTTATTTTGCAAATATCATTATTTCTAACACTTCTGATCTTTCAATGTTCAACTCAAAGTAACTATGATTCATCCCATTTAGCCCCTTTGATTTTCACTGTCTAAATTTGTGAATTATGTTGGTGCTCGTTTGTTACATGAATTTTTTTAAAAAATAATTAAATAAAATAAAATTCATTTTAAATGAATTTAACAAATTAATTTTTTTTTAAATATTATTTATTATTATATTGTATTACATAAATTTTAATTGTTATTTTATTAAATTAGATGCTGGAGTATATGTGCATGGAATTAGAAAATTTAACACTTTGTATTAATTTTTCTAATAAGAGTTTATGAAAAAAAAACTGAAATTTGTATTATTTAGGTGATATGATATGTTTTATTGAACAAATTAAGTACACCTAATAAAGTGTCAAATAAATTTTAGCTAACTTTTATTATCATTTGAATTTTAATAAAATTTATTTCTAACACACACATAGTATTTTTTTTAAAGGCAAATATTAAATTGTGTTAAAAACTCTAATTAATTTTTGTTACACAAATGAATCAACTTTTTTTATATATAAGTTTATATTAAGTTTTCTTAAAATAAAGATGCAAATTTTTTAAACAAAAATATTACAAAAAATTATCTACAATTTAATTGGCTAATTGATTTAGAGATATAATTCTATGGGTCTTATTCTCCCTTTATTTTCCTTAAATGTTTCCTCCACTCCCCCTATATTCTCTCCATCATTCCCAGGTAAATTATTCTATATTTATCCACTTACACGTTTAACATATTATAGTTTTTCTAGGTTTGTGTCTTGGACATTTTCTAGGAGTGACAAAGAAAATGAATACTATCATAAGGTCTCAAAAATAATAGCCTTATTTTTACAAGGAAGAGAATAATATGTAGCATTGAACTTTATTGGTTTAACGAAAATATTGAAGAGATCAAACACAATAGTAATTGTAATTATAGGTACAATATTTTTTTGTATTGAATATAATAATTGATACAAAATAGAAGCAGCAAAGAGCTGCTAAAATAAAGAGGATATAAACATCAAACTACGCAGAAAATAAACAACAGCAAGCACTAAACTTGAGCCGCATAATACACTATACATTGGACTTGACACACAATACACATCCCTCCATCTGAACCAAACATGATCCCTGGCAGCAACATTGATTTAAAGAACTAAAACATGTTTTCAGATATGAAAATAGCTTGACTTTAGGCCAGTCATATACAACTTTTTAACATAGAATAAGCAAAAACAATAGCATTAGATTTTTCAATGTTGATATTAAAATTTTACATTGGGAATTCCATCTTTCGAAGATATCAAATGCAAGATCCTCCAAAAAAAGTAAAATTTACTAACTACTATATTAATTGTTCTATGTATACTAGCATATTTATATTAAATATAATATATCTAAAGTACGCCGAGAGATATCCTTCTCGAGGCGCCTAATATTAGGATTAATGATTTAGATATATTATATTTAATATAAATATGCTAGTCTAACAACAAATAAAATAGAGAGACTAATGGAACCCACATGCTAGATCACCAGTAAGCTGAGCCACATCAATAATAGACTCTCCATTCCATAAAATATGAAATACAATATGTTGGAGACATATCCACGATTAACACAACCACTCTACTTATAATGCGACTCTCATTGCTTTCTTGTAGGCATTAACAAGCACATAGCACGGAGTGCGTAATAGATAAATTCTTAAAGGAAGAAATCTCCCAAAATTTGAGATGGCAAATGCGAGAAGAAAAATGCGAAGGCAAAGAACACAATATGTGTTTTTGGCCGAGTGGCTAGGCCGTTTTGTGTACAGTACTCGCAGGATGATCTTCTTGTTTTAGTGATTATGCTTTGAATTGCATCATGTGGATATCCAAGTTCAGCATTGTTTTTAATTGTTTGATTGTGTTAATTTTTATAACCCAGCTACAGATTCATTGCACAATAAATTCACAAAATAGAACCTCTATCTGATTTATAACAATTAATACTCTGGGTTAAATAACAGCAAATAACAGCGGAAGCAAAAATAACAAGAAGCCATACACAAAGAGACAATAACACAGATATAACCAAGAAACCATAATATGGGGAAAAACCTGCAAATGTTGGATCTTCTTGATGCAGAGGTCAGGTAGAAAAAGAAAGGTTGTAGAAGTTCACTAAATGAACTTAGATCACTTTCCCCAAGAGGTTTACAATGTGGAATGTGAAGACAAAACCTACACAAGGCTGTTCCAGAGATTTATCTAGCCTAGGACCACTATCCAATGTCCTTCTCACAGGCTGTCCAACTCTCACCTTGAAGAGTTGTTATTCAATCCCTCCTTTCTACACAACACCTTGGTTTGACTCACAATTTTCCTACCCACACCTCTACCAACATGGACAACCATACAAATCAACATATACTGACTTATGACATGCATGAAACTGACCCCAACCTCTCATTCCACTCCTCCAACAGCAGAGGACAGCAAGTTTCTGTATGACTGTCTTTTGACAGTGACAAGGAAGCTTCTATCATGTGCCTTTATGAACAAAACTAGTGTTGATTCCACTACTCACAATAACCTTCACATGCATCTATTAAGGATAGCAACAACAAGAGTTTCTTTGACAAAAAGGTTGTAAATTATATAGGACTGTTCACCAAAAGACTGTCTTGTAGCAGAGTTAAAGAGGAAACCCTTCTCTTGAAGCATAACAAAGTCTTAAACCTTCAACACCCTTCCAGGCCTTCAGATGACCATCAATGTTTAATGCCTACTCACCATTTAATGTGAGAAAACAACTAACTACTTATGTGCAGGCCCACATAGTGTTTAAAAAGGTAGAGGACAGCAAATAGGAGGATGGCTGTCCTATGACAGTTTTGAAGTATCCATTTCTTCTTATCTCCTTTGAGAAGACTCCAAACTGCAATCACTCCTCCAACAAAGATCACAACATCACATGCAACCATAAGGATAGATTCCTACTGTTTTGACACTCACCATAGTACTGCACTGACAGAAAAAGTACGGTAGATTTAATTGTCTTCAATGAAACAAGGTTAAAGAGTAGGTTGTCTTTGCAAACAAGGAGACACTTGACACCATGTCAGTCATTCACAGACATTCTAAGACCTTCATTTCTTGGTGCAAGAACCAAACACAAAAATTAAAATGTTTTATCCTCCGTCAGCCCTGCAGACCGTACTATACTCACGTGTAAGACAGCAAACTATTTTTTTTCTGTCATCAATTGTTAATTGCTTTCTAAGAATTGTCTAGTTTAAGATGATGGACAAGAGGTGTATTAAGGGTCCCTTATATGGAGTGTAGGATTCTTATACAGACCTGTATCCCTCTTAAAACAAAAAAACAACTCCATCTTATCAATGCTATGACTGTTTTCTTCTACATTTGCTGTCCAATGTCTCTTCTCCACTAACTAGTCACTGTTTGACTAGATAGAGACATACCAAACACTGTGAAAGAAGGAGAACAACCTATCCAACATCACAAACATGAAAGCTACTCTAAATTCCTCCATCTCATCAAAAGATGACTATTCACCTTCAGAAGACAGAGGAAAAAAACTCCATTTTACCTCAAAACCCTAGGCAAGGAGGGTTTGATCCAATATTCACAACAAGGAGAAGAATTAACACCTCTAAATGTTTCAAAGGCCCAAATTACCTGCAAATGAATGATACATCCAAGATCTAAAGCATTTTAAAAGAATCACCTCCTTAACAATCCGTACTTGGCCGTACAAAGGCTGTTTTACACAAAAAATAGAAAACACAGTTTTTTTCTTAAAAAAACTCCTTCTTTTTCATTATTTTTGGTATGTAAAAACAAAACTCAGTTTATAGGGAGTTTCTAAAACTCTTCCACTTCCCATTTGTCCGTACAACTGCCTAGGAAGGCAGAAAATCAAATGGAAAAGGTAGTTTTAATAAAAACAAAAAGTTTCTAAAAGAGAAAATCCTATAAAATAGGTCTTTCAAACTTTCTAGTGGACTAGTCAAATAAAGTGGACTAAGTCCTTATTACAACACATCAAAATAGCTTCCAAGCCCTTAGATAAAACCAAAATTAACAAGGTCATCAAATATTATATTTGAAAAAAAATGTAAATTGAAGCTCCTGCACCATACTCCCCCTATGGGAAAAACTCAAGTCCCTTGAGTTGCCAATTGTTGAAGTGTCATGCCATGCTTTAGAATATCTACTTCAGTCATCCAGGTGGCCTTTGAGTCAGGGAGATCCTTGCATTTCACTAAGTAGTCCTTATAGACACCTCTCTGAGTCTTCTTGATAACTTTGGAATCCAGAATGCACTCCAACTGTAAAGGTTTGTTTGGAGGCAAATCCTTGATCCAATTAGCATCTTCAACCACCACATCTGATCCACTTTCATTAGGCAATGGAGGTCTAAAAGGAAAAAGATCACAAACATTGAAAATAGGAGAGATACCCAGGCCATCTGGTAGCTCAATCTCATAGGCATTTGGACTGAATTTGTGCACTATCCTGCAAGGTCCAATCTTCTTCATCAGGAGTTTAGTTGGCTGACCCTTTGGTAACCTTTCTTTCCTCAGATATGCCATGACTAAGTCACCAACTTTGAACTGTACTTCTCTTTTCTTCAAATCTGCCTTTTCTTTGTACTTTGTGACTGATTTTTCTAGTTGCAACTTGACTTGATCATGAACTGTTTTCATGGAAGCAGCAAACTCTTCACCAAGTGCACTCCTTCTATCCCAACCTTGGAGATCCTTCATCTCAAGTGGCCCTCTTGGATGAAAACCATAAACTATCTCAAAAGGACTTTTACCAGTGCTCCTATTCCTTGAATCATTGTAGGCATATTCATCTTGACTGATAACCAAGTCCCATGCCAAACCATGCTGCTTTGTAAGGCACCTTAGAAGGTTTCCAAGAGACCTGTTAACCACTTCAGTCTGACCATCAGTTTGTGGATGGTAGGCTGATGAAAAAGACAATTGTGTGCTCAGCTTCTTCCACAAGGTCCTCCAGAAGTGACCTACAAACTTAGAATCTCTGTCAGTTACAATGGACAATGGTAAACCATGTATCCTTACTACCTCTCTAAAAAATAGACCTGCAACATGAGATGCATCATTTGTGCATTTACATGGCACAAAATGAGCCATCTTGCTGAACCTATCAACAATGACAAACACACTATCCACCCCTCTGGCTGTCCTGGGTAACCCAAGCACAAAATCCATGCTGATACTTTCCCAAGGTCTATTGGGAATGGGAAGGGGCTGGTATAGACCTACATTTGAAGACACACCTTTGGCTCTTTGACAGATTGCACAGCTAGCTACATATTTTCTCACATCTAATTGCACCTTTCGCCAAAAATAGAACCTTGTGACTTGTTCTAGTGTCTTGTCCAAGCCAAAATGTCCTCCTAAAGAGCCATTATGCTTCTCCTTGATGATGTTGTTCCATATAGAGCACTTAGGAACACACAGCAAATTGCCCTTAAACAAGAGGCCTTCCTGTAAAACAAAATCTGCATACTCTCCATGGAATGTGTTAGCCAAGTTCACACAAACATCATAAGCTTCTTTAAAATTAGAATCTTCTTTATACATCTCTTTTAAACAGTCAATACCCATGCTTTCTAATTGAATTTCCTGAACAAGAGGCAATCTCCTACTCAATGCATCAGCCACCTTATTAGAAACACCTCTTTTGTGTTTAATTGTGAAAGTATAAACTTGTAGCTGTTCCATCCATTTAACATGTCTATGGTTCAATTTTTCTTGACTGTTTAGAAAGCTTAAAACATGATTGTCAGTAAATACAATAAATTCCTTGGGCAGCAAATAGTGTCTCCATTTCTTAAGAGCTTGCACCATTGCATAGAGTTCTAAGTCATAGGTAGAATACCTTTGCTTGGCTTCATTCAACTTTTCTGAAAAGAATGCCACTGGATGTCCTTCTTGGCTAAAAATAGCACCAATAGCTTGCTGACTTGCGTCACACTCAACAACAAATACCTTATCAAAATTAGGGAGTACTAAGGTAGGTAACTCAGCCACCTTTGTTTTCAACAACTCAAAACTATCATCAGCTTCCTTTGTCCACTGGAATCTACATTTGACTCCACCCTTGATGGTGTTGAGGATGGGAGCACTAATGTGACTGAAACCTCTGATAAACTTCCTAGAGAAAGTCACCAATCCATGGAAACTTCTCACATCTCCCATTGTTTTTGGGGTAGGCCAACTGAGAATAGCCTCAACCTTAGAGGAATCCATCTTCAAACAGCCATTAGAAATGACAAATCCCAAGTATACAAGTTTAGTTTTCATGAACTCACATTTGTCTAAGTTGATTATCAACTTGTGCTCATGTAGCTTCTCCAACACCTGACCAACATGCTTCACATGGTCTTCCCTTGTCCGGCTAAAGATTAGTATGTCATCAAGATAAACAATAACAAATTTACCAATGAATTCAACTAATACCTCATTCATCAGGCGCATAAATGTACTTGGTGCATTGCTAAGACCAAATGGCATAACAAGCCATTCATAAAGACCTTCATTGGTCTTGAAAGTAGTCTTCCATTCATCTCCCTATCTGATCCAAATTTGATGATATCCAGATTTCAAATCAATCTTTGAGTAGTAGCATGATCCTCCCAGGTAATCCAAGAGATCTTCAATCCTTGGCATTGGAAATCTGTATCTTATGGTGATCTTGTTTATGGCCCTGGAATCTATGGATAGCCTCCACTTTCCATCCTCCTTAGGAGCTAGTACACTAGGAACTGCACAGGGGCTTAGACTCTTCCTAATCAGCCCTTTCTCCAGGAGATCTTGAATTTGCCTTGCCACCTCTTCATTCTGCTGTGGAGTCAGCTTGTATGCAGCCTTGTTAGGCAATGTAGCACTAGGTATTAAGTCAATTTGATGGCTGATATCCCTCATGGGTGGTAAGGAGTTGGGAACTTCCTCTACCACAAGGTCTGGATACCTATCCAGGAGTTGCTGTACTTCCAATGGAATCTCCTTCTATTTTTGTTCTTGTTGATCTGATCCACTCTTGGGCTTCATGACCAAGGCATACCCCTAGTTGTCATTCTCCTTCAAGATATTTAGGAACTCATTTCCACTTACCAACATGGCACTGCTGTTATTTTCCTTTCCCCTGGGTTGCTCCAACAAAGGATCCATTTTGAATGGCCTTCCATTCTTGGTGATGACATAAGTGTTCTTCTCACCATCATGCTGAGCTTTCACATCATACTACCAGGGATGACCAAGAAGCAGGTGACATGCATCCATAGGGATGATTTCACATAGTACTTTGTCCTTGTAGTCACCAATTGCAAACTCAACCCAAGCTTGTTCCTCCACCATGAAACTTTGGTTCTTATTCAACCAAGAGATCTTGTGAGGACTGATATGAGGCAGCCTCTTCAACTTGCACTTCTCAACCATCTTAGTGGATACCACATTCTCAGTAGACCCTGAATCCACTATGATTTTGCAAAGTTTCCCATAGGCTAGGCCTTGGGTTCTGAAAGATTCTTTCTCTGAGGAGGCTCTTGCTTCAATGGCATCTTCAACATAGACCTTTTTATCATCATACTTTCTCCATCTAGAATAGGTGCAGCACTTCCCATTGGTGAATTCACATTTTCACAGTCATCATCTTTTATAACTGATTCCTCTTCCCACTGTCATGAGAACTGCTGGCTTTCCCTGGACATTTGTTCATTGTATGGCCAACTTGGTTGCAGCCATAACATCTTCCAGTGAAGACTCCTGGTCCTCTACCACCTCCACCATTTCTACCTCTACCATTATGATTTCTACCACCCCTAAAACCTCCTCTATGCTCTGTTGCTGATTGTGTTTCTTGCTGGCTGTTATTTTCAGTTTTGTTGAACTGTCCATAGCCAAAATTGCCTCTACCTCTTTGATTTCTGCCACCTCTACCTCTGGCACTTTGACCACCCTTCCTTCTAAGCTTTTCCTCAGCTCTGGAGGCCAACAGGAAACATTCATCCACTATCTTTGGTAAAACCAAACTTATCTCATCTTGCAGATTATATTTTAGTCCATTTAGGTATCTAGCCACCATCCCTTTTTCATCTTCATTATGATTGGCCCTCATACTGAGTCTATGAAATTCTTCTGTGTAGGTAGCCACATCCATGTCTTTTTGTCTCAAATTCTGAAATCTTCTTATGATTTGAATCTCATAGTCAGGTGGCATAAACTTGCTTCTGAGCATAGCCACCATTCTGCTCCATTTAGTGATGGGACTCTTCCCAACCTTCTCCCTCTCACTCTGCATATAGTTCCACCATACCAGTGCAGAACCTCTTAGCCTTGTCTTGGCAAACTTGACCTTTTTGCTGTCATTAAACTCCTTGTAATCAAAGAAGTTACACATAGCTTCTATCCAGTCGGTGAGAACATCTCCATCCAACTTGCCATGGAAGGTAGGCACCTCCATCTTGGGATCACCACTATCTCCATGAGCACCCTTAAGTGCATTCAAGAAGGCTTTCTGATCTGTAGACATATCCTGCTCCTAAGGATCCTCTTCTGCCTCTGTTTCTTCATTTGTGTCTGAAGAACTTCCTTCTTCTCTGGTCTTGCCCTTAGACTTTTTCTCTTCCTGCAATTTTGCTTCTTGCAGTCTTGCTTCAACCATCTCTTCCACCAACTTCTTGATGGCATCTTGACTCATTGTCTTGGGAGGCATTGTACTAGCCCCTGTTTCAATTTCCTCTTCTGATATACACTTTCTTCAATCAGAATATTGGCTCTGATACCAATATGATGCAGAGGTTAGGGAGAAAAAGAAAGGTTGTAGAAGTTCACTAAATGAACTTAGATCACTTTCCCCAAGAGGTTTACAACGTGGAATGTGAAGACAAAACCTACACAAGGCTGTTCCAGAGATTTATCTAGCCTAGGACCACTATCCAATGTCCTTCTCACAGGCTGTCCAACTCTCACCTTGAAGAGTTGCTATTCAATCCCTCCTTTCTACACAACACCTTGGTTTGACTCACAATTTTCCTACCCACACCTCTACCAACATGGACAACCATACAAATCAACATATACTGACTTATGACATGCATGAAACTGACCCCAACCTCTCATTCTACTCCTTCAATAGCAGAGGACAACAAGTTTTTGTATGACTGTCTTTTGACAGTGACAAGGAAGCTTCTATCATGTGCCTTTATGAACAAAACTAGTGTTGATTCCACTACTCACAATAACCTTCACATGCATCTATTAAGGACAGCAACAACAAGAGTTTCTTTGATAAAAAGGTTATAAACTATATAGGACTATTCACCAAAAGACTGTCTTGTGGCAGAGTTAAAGAGGAAACCCTTCTCTTGAAGCATAACAAAGTCTTAAACCTTCAACACCCTTCCAGGACTTCAGATGGCCATCAATGTTTAATGCCTACTCACCATTTAATGTGAGAAAACAACTAACTACTTATGTGCAGGCCCACATAGTGTTTAAAAAGGTAGAGGATAGCAAATAGGAGGATGACTGTCCTATGACAGTTTTGAAGTATCCATTTCTTCTTATCTCCTTTGAGAAGACTCCAAACTGCAATCACTCCTCCAACAAAGATCACAGCATCACATGCAACCATAAGTATAGATTCCTACTGTTTTAACACTCACCACAGTACTGTACTGACAGAAAAAGTACGGCAGATTTAATTGTCTTCAATGAAACAAGGTTAAAGAGTAGCTTGTCTTTACAAACAAGGAGACACTTGACACCATGTTAGTCATTGACAGACATTCTAAGACCTTCATTGCTTGGTGCAAGAACCAAACACAAAAATTAAAATATTTTATCCTCCATCAGCCTTGCAGACCGTACCGTACTCACGTGCAAGACAGCAAACTATTTTTTTTCTGTCATCAATTGTTAATTGCTTTCTAAGAATTGTCCAGTTTAAGATGATGGACAAGAGGTGTATTAAGGGTCCCTTATCTGGAGTGTAGGACTCTTATACAGACATGTATCCCTCTTAAAACAAAAAAAACAACTCCATCTTATCAATGCTATGACTATTTTCTTCTACATTTGCTGTCCAATGTCTCTTCTCCACTAACTAGTCATTGTTTGACTAGATAGAGACATACCAAACACTGTGAAAGAAGGAGAACAACCTATCCAACATCACAAACATGAAAGCTACTCTAAATTCCTCCATCTCATCAAAAGATGACTATTCACCTTCAGAAGACAGAGGAAAAAAACTCCATTTTACCTCAAAACCCTAGGCAAGGAGGGTTTGATCCAATATTCACAACAAGGAGAAGAATTAACACCTCTAAATGTTTCAAAGGCCCAAATTACCTGCAAATGAATGATACATCCAAGATCTTAAGCATTTTAAAAGAATCACCTCCTTAACAATCCGTACTTGGCCGTACAAAGGCTGTTTTACACAGAAAAAATAGAAAACACAGTTTTTTTCTTAAAAAAACTCCTTTTTCATTATTTTTGGTATGTAAAAACAAAACTTAGTTTATAGGGAGTTTCTAAAACTCTTCCACTTCCCATTTGTCCGTACAACTGCCTAGGAAGGCAGAAAATCAAATGGAAAAGGCAGTTTTAATAAAAACAAAAAGTTTCTAAAAGAGAAAATCCTATAAAATAGGTCTTTCAAACCTTCTAGTGGACTAGTCAAATAAAGTGGACTAAGTCCTTATTACAACACATCAAAATGGCTTCCAAGCCCTTAGATAAAACTAAAATTAACAAGGTCATCAAATATTATATTTGAAAAAAAATGTAAATTGAAGCTCCTGCACCACTTCTATTCAGCCTCAACAGCAACCTTTCCACACATAATACCATACAATGTTGCTATAGCAATCTTACGTATATAGCCCTGCTGATGCAAGAGCAAAGAAACTTTCCTTGCAAGAGAAAAGAAACTTGCCTGGCAAGACAAAAGAAACTTTCCTTGCAAGAGAAAAGAAACTTGCTTGGCAAGACAAAAGAAACTTTCCTTGCAAGAGAAAAGAAACTTGCCTTGCAAGACAAAAGAAACTTTACTTGCCTTGCAAGACAAAAGAAACTTTCCTTACATAACTTGGCACATAAAATCACTCTTGGTGTTATCTCCACCTCGCAACTCAAGAAACATTCTATTAATAAAATAGAAATCATGCTGTTGCTAAATATCCAACTCGAGTTGCCCTTAAGCAACTTCCACCCTCCACACGGGCCCACCTTCCAAGCTACAAAAAAATCAACCGATTGAATGTAGCAGTCACATTAATCCTTCCCTTTCGTTGGGATTATGGATACATCTTTGCCGTGGTGCTCGAAAGAGTTAATGGGTTGCTGACAAATGTTGTTATTTGTAGCATGGGAGCAGATGATTAGTTTACAGAGTGAAGAGACGCTGGCAAAAGCATTTGTTTACATGATTTAGAGGCGGGCAGCAACGATGTTATTGATCCCACACGCGCTAGAAGAAGGAAGGAAGGGAGAAGAGGGAGTAGAAGAGGAAGGAGAGGGGAGGAGAGAAGTATACTTACCTAGGCGGGGTCAATCGGTGATCAAGAAGGCCGATGGCCTAGAGAGAGCACCTTCGTTGCACAAGGAAGGGAGCTTTGTCTAACATTTCCCATTGTGGAGAGTGTATGTCATAATTTGTGACAGGGGGCTCGCGTTCGTGCGGCCCCCCCACCAAAAACTAATACCAAGTTAAATTGTCAGCTCTTGTGATTCATTATCTTTTTCTTTTGTAGCAGAAATGTTCTGTAATACAGTGATTTTTATAGAAAAACAGTTGCTGTTGGCAAGTTGTTGGAATGAAGGGAGGAACTGAAACATGTGTCAATGACAGTTCACCTTAGTTACAATCTACAGGTGTCCTACACAGTAAATTTTATAACAATTCTCCTCGGTACAGTCTACAGAGGGTAAAGTCAATATCTGAATAATCCATTCTCCTTATTGCAGTCTATTATCTGATCCGCCCCTCGCCATACTAGCTTAAAGCAGATATTAGAGTAGAAAACCCAAAGCATATTTGTTTGTGATTCCTCACTAATCAACCAAAGTATGGTCTTTTCTGGAGAGAATGTGTAGCATGGTTGAGTTGCAGGATCTTGCTAAGACCGGAGGGTGTTTTGTGGGTCGAGACTTAATACACATTCGTAAGGTTATACATATGAAAGTAGTAGTTACTTCATAGGTTCACATGACTTAGGGTGGCTATTGTTAGTCCCTGATACTGTTGTTTTCATCGTGAAGTATTTTTTCTCTCTTCGATTGTGCAGAGAGGAAAAATTGATGATGCAATAAGGTTTGATTTTTGAATAGATTTTCCTGCAGAGAAAATAAGTAGAAACAAATTTTATTATTGGTTGTTTGGTTTTTAAGCCCATTGGCATCCTATTTTCAATTTGTACTAAATCAGGAAAAAAATGTGTCCAATTGAATTGTTCCTTAATGTTCCCTGTTGTTTTCTAATAGGGAGGACACGTATTATGCAGGCACTCAGTGGCATTCTTTAAAACAATTCACGTGACTTGTCTATTTTTCCACATTTTGAATACACGGGTACCAAAGCAGTTACCAATGCCCGGTCATTGCCTCTCCGCCTGCCAGAGATAAGAAGGGGCCCGATGAGGCACCAAAGGCAACACGACCAGTAGGGAAATACGAGCAAATGAACAAAAACCCAAGTATCCCTGAATGTTTAACCCATCGCAGGTTGCATTGTCGAGTCACATCAGGTGACACAGAGAAGCGAATTGGGGCTGGTGATTGGAAGAGTTTAACCAGCCGGTGCATTGTAAACGACCACCATCTGCACTGCTCTATCCATTCAATCGAAACACAGTCAACCAACTGTATGATTGGATGGTCGCAAAAATTTGCCTGATCTGAGTTTTTTGTCGAAGTTTTTTGGTCGACTGATTGGCCCATCCGTACAGTTGGTGAGTCACAACTCACCGGCTGTTTACGGCTGGGCCTGGTGATTGGAGGGTGAAGATGGGGAAGAATCAGGTGTACAAGGCCATGGAGAGGGCCAAGATGGCCCCTGTTGGCGGGCCAGACGAAATTGAAATGGAATGGTGTCAATGCCCTCCTATCTATTCATTTTGTCTCCTTTTTAATTGAAGCTAATACTCCCTGTTTGTCATTAGCTCTTCATTTATGCATGCAACTCAAAACGGCTCCATGGGATTCGATAGCAAGATATTTTCTTTTGAATTTGTGAAACCCAGGCACTGAATCTATTTTGGGCACTGAATTTGCATAATTTGCTTCTGGGTGTGTAAAATTTTGAGTTTTTCACCTCAGCTTTGCATATAAATTTGGCGTCAATTAACGGTAATTGGGACAGTGGAGGTATTCGTGGCGAACATTTATTCTGTTTCTGGTATGAAAAAAAATAGTGATTACTGTTCAAGTGCTTAATTAGCTTAAAATATTAAGGGTTTTGGGGCTATGTGCAGTTTATTAAGTTGGCATTGCTATCTTCTGTGATGTTTTTTAAGACTTAAAAATCCTCTCATCAATGTCTTACATTGTTGCCCGACAATTAGCATTGCTGATTGAATGATGACAAATCAAGTGACATCGACCACACAACCAAATGATAACAAAATGAATAAAATCCATCTAAAAATGGAGGGATTTGGAAGTCGAAAGTTATAGCAACTACTTGTTGTCTACCGACTACCGTACTTTGTGGCTAGCTACATCTATTTTTGTTTCTAATTGCAATGCCTGTCCATATGATACGTATTTTCTTTTGGATAAATTATTTACTGTAGAATTTTACTATGCAGAATTTGTACCATGATAACAGAGACAAACATTAACTGATTTTACGGTTATTCATAATTCTCTTCCCTGTAGGCATAATTAAGAGGAAAGACTAGATTTTGTAACGGAGGATTTCATATTATCATGGAAGATAACAAATTGAAAACCATGGCTATAAAAGCCAGTAGAGTTTTATTTCTTAGGCCACCCTGCACAAGTGTGGAATATGATAAAATGATTTGTAATGGGAACGGTTATTATGTTCTTCCTCTATTTTGAATTTGGAACAAGACATCTAGTGAATGGGATCTGTTTACCTTCTACCTCATGATAGGTCCTTTTTTGGGTAGAATGACTAGAAGGCATTTCTAATTGATATTGTGTCTTTTTTCAAGAGTATAACCAGAAGGCTTTTCTTTTGATATTATATTCACAGGAGATTTTAATTTCACAAAACATGCCCTTCTAAAGACTTGATATAATTCAAAGAAGTATTTGGTATGAAGAGAGTAGGTTAGGACACGATCTCTCACTCCTATGTGTGACAAATAGAAGACAAGGCAGTCATCCAGGAAGGAAGTTTGGATAGGGCAATACATGCCAATTTTAGTAGATGCTTTCAAGATTGCACCATATTGTACAGTTTCAGTAGGTACTTAGTTGCTTTTCCTTATGGCAAGTTAGGTCTTTGATGATCCAAGACCAACAATTCCCTTTGATTTCAGCATGAAACATACATAGCTTCTGTTCAAAGATGTAGGATGATGCGACTGTGCAGGTTATTAGCATGTATTCCTCTCAAAAAAATTGTTGTGTTATTATAAAGCATTTCCAAAATTAAACATAGTTTCCTGTAAAATTGGTTCATATAGTTGTCTGATGTGGGAAATCCCACGAAAAGAGCTCGCAATGAGGCAATGCATCTTAGGAAAATATTAAAAATTCATGTATCTTGAATTTCAAGAGATTAATGTGGCAAAGCATGAAATGATAAAATGCATCTTAGGAAACTATAAAAAAATTCATGTATCTTGAATTTCAAGAGATTAATGTGGCAAATGCTGAGACATGGACTAGCTAGGACTCGAACCTAGGACCTTCCATTCACTATTGGAGTGCTCTACCACTGAGCTACTAGCCCCTCTTGGACTAGTCCATCGTCTGTCCGGGTGTGGCTTATTTCCAACACCAACACCCCCCCTTAAGCCACACCTCTTGTGTGCTTGGGGCTCCTAGCCTGGGCCTAGCTCTGATACCATGTTGAGACATGGACCAGTTAGGACTCGAACCTAGGACCTTCCATTCACTGCTGGAGTGCTCTACCACTGAGCTACTGGCCCCTCTTGGACTAGTCCATCATCGGTTTGGGTGTGGCTTATTTCCAACACCAACACCCCCCGTTAAACCACACCTCTCGCATGTTAGTTTTGTAGATCAGAAATGCAAACAAGTAGAAAATACAACATATAGAACAATGAACACAGTAATTTTGCCTTGGGAAAACCCTCCTACACGAGGGAGAGAAACTTAGCAAGATATTCTCTTATAAATTAGAATAATAAGTGCAGTTTCCTTATACAATTTATAGTGACTATTTCCAACCGACTGTGGCAGATATATATGGAATTGTGTTATTGATTGATGCCTTTGAGATCTCCGATTACCATCCTTTTATATTTGTCCGCCACTATGGGATGTGCCTCTTGGAATCATTGCCACCTTTTAGTCTGATTAGTTAGGATATGTTTTGGGCACTCTTAATCATGCTTATTACATAGGCGCTACCTTTGACTTATATCTCCCGTCGCTACATGACATCAACAACAAAGCATGGAATGATAAAGCTTGGATGATTTTAATGTGGGAATATTATGCACAGATGAAAACACAATGTTTCCTCAACAATATTGCAAAACCTCAACAATATCTCAAAAGGAAGAAGGGCTAGACTATTGCATGCCTTTAAAAATGAATACTAGGAACGATGATTGATTAACATTAGATCATAAGTATGATTGTTGAACATTTCAAACCCGTATGGACTACAAGAGGTTGCTCTCCCTAAAGAGGAAGACCTTAAAAATATATTACTAGGTTGGGTTAAGCAATTGCCATTTCAGAAGGATACTCTTAATGAAATATAATAGTAAAAACCTTATTTGCAGGAGATTAAGACAAGCTAACAATTCACTATAACATGAGAATATTGAGAATATGTTTGAGCTAGACTATTTCTAAATGAGCTCTCTATAATGAAGGGAAAACAAAAGCCTAGTACAATAGAAGCAATGCATATAGAATTTGAAGCAAATAAAAACAAAACACACAATACACAGTATTTTCACTTGGGAAACCTTTTTAGGTAAAAGACCCAACACAATAATCTTTTCCAGTATTGCATAAAAACTCAGATGTTCACAGACCAATACCTGAAACTTATGTCAATTTACAGAATCTGACAGAATTGTAAGTAGCTATCATCCTCTATAAAAAATCTTAAAAGTCAAAATATCACTAAAATCTTAAAGATGGATAAGTTCACCCTTGGTACATATTTCTCAATAGAAGCATGGCAAATAAATGACAATCATCATTCATGTAAAATAAAACCATAATCAAGCACTGAATATCTAGTTGTTCAGATTTATGCAAAATGAGTTGTTAATATAAAGAGGAATTATGCACATTGGCATGCTCTTAACATAATTAGTTGCCCAAGAGCTCTTCTCAGCTCTTCTAACATTAACACAACACAGTAAAATATGCTTATAATTTCATTGGGTCGCCTATTTAGATGTTTTTACTTTTGTCTTTACAATTATGAAATACAAAATGAAAATTTCAGTGTTCTATTTTTGTGATGTGTAAAAATGCTTGTGAATAGAGGATGCCAGTTTTAAACAGTCTAAAGCTCTCAAGAAAGCAATAGTTGGTTGGTTTGTTTTTTAAACACAATATTCTCATGAAAATGAGAGCACATGGAATTCCCACATTTTGAAATGATTCGACATTTTTTGTTGTGTGTGCAGATTGTCGAAGAAGCAGAGAGACCATCACAAGGCTATCACACACGTTCTGGTATAACTGTGATATATATACTAAGGGAATGCAAAGAGTTTGCATCTACTCATTGTATTGCATTTGCTCCAGGTACGTTTGATTCACTTCCCTTGTTTGGTTCACTTGATTCAAGTGGAAAGCTTTGTATCAAATCTTATAGATACTGGCAATTGTGTGGTAATGGTAGCATGTGAAAATTACTTCTAGAGTTAGGGAAATCTAACTTCTATGGTATTCTCAATTCTGTGATACATTTCAATAGTTGAAATCTTAGCTAGTAATGTGCTGAGAGTCTTGTATAACTCTAAGAAATAATCCAATTCTTCAGGATCCATTCGATTGATGTTGTCTCAAAAAATATCTTTTGTGTTCATTGTTCAAGCAATATGACATTTATGCTGGGGTCGATGTTGTATTTTAGTTGTATTACTTGTCCAAACATTTAGTCAATCACTGAAGACCTCACTATGTGATTTCTAATTTTGAATTTTGGTGTTAAATATGTTATATTGGGTTATAACTTTTAACATACTTAAACATGATATTTGGTGAAGTTTATATTGTCTTAAAATAGGTTGCCTATTGAAATATGGAGTTTCTTGCCTCTTCATTTTCAATATGCTATTTATTTCTTTCTAACTAAATACATTAACTTGGGTTATTGCAAGTGCCTGTATGACTTGGGAGTTGGCAGAATTAGGCACACAGTTTTATTAGAGCTATCATCAATGGTTTTGATCTTGTGCCTACATTTTTGGCTACTTATGTGGACAATTTATGAGTTGAAGTATGCTATCATTTTTATGTGATATTTGATTTTCATGCATCTTAAAAATAAATTCTATTCCTACATATAACATCTTGTTTTTCTCAATTTTTGTCATAGCATTTTGAGCTCTGTGCATATCTTGTGCATGCACATCTCCTTGTCTTTTATAAGTCCATTCACTATGCTTTATGTCCTTTGAAAAATGAAATGTGACAAGATTTTCATCAGATGCTCTTGATCATTTATATAGTGATTTTGAGAGTAGCCGATCCTCACATATTTGTGATTATAGGAGTGCTAAATACCAGTATAGTCATAATTATGTGGTGTCAAAGATGAGAGTTAAATATCTAAATCATCAACTCAAGTATAGAATATTGAATGTAATCAATTTCCTTGTAAGATGCAAGTTAGTTACCATTTTGCATTGAAATAGGAAATAAAGATTGACCAAATTCAAAACGTTTAATGTGTTGAACTTAAAACGCTAAATCCTAGACAATGTAGTAGAGACACGGACAGAGTAACAAGCCACTGGACCCCAACTTGCATCTAAATTATAGGAGGTGAAAATATCTCTGTCAACCCACTGAAAGTGCTAATCCTCAGTGTGATAATGCCCTTTGAGTGATGATCTGGATAGGACAATTTGGCTGTGCCATTCATGTGTTAAGAGGATCCATGATAAAGTGTGATTTAATGTGGGTCTCATGCCTAGCACCATAGGTGCTACTACTTACTACTTGTCTCCATGATCCACTGCCAAATGAAGAGGAGTGACATTCCTACGACATGAGCAACCTTTCTGACTGCATTGACCATTCATTTAAAAATCAGATTGCAGAACTAAACTATAATTCAATCACCCCCTTGCTTGACATTCACTGCATTTTTCCTATTTGATGGGCTTTTGATCTTATATGTCACTTCAACATGATGATCTATGAGCTAATTTTTTGACATCTTGACATTGCTTGGTTGCGACAGCTATGGCTTTTAATATGATTTTTCAACTCTATAAAAAGATATTACCTTTCTCCTGTAGGTTGGCAATGTCTCACCATTGAGCATTTAATTGCTGCTACTTAAGAGGGCCTTGCCAAATCTTACCCAATAATTCAATTGCCCTGTTTATGCTAGAATGTGATTTGACTCCAACATGTTGCAGTCTTGCCCTTTAGTCTATCGAATCCGTAGCAGTTATTAACTTATCTTTCTGCCATAAGAGACATAAACTGGACCACAAAGAAGCAGCATTACCTGATTTGCTATGAACTTCTAATACCTTGATTGTAACTTGAAACATATACCTAATTGTTACTTTTATTCAATATCCAAATAGAACATCATACCCACACTCTTTCATGCATTGGAAATGGCAGTTGCAGAAACCAAGGCCAACATTATTTGCTTACCTGGGAGTTCTTGATGTACACATACACCACTTTCTAGTGAAGGGCTCCTACAAATAGACCATCATGTCACTTTATAAAGTTGTGCTTGAATCATTTGGTAGGGAGCTTCAGAGCATTAAAAAAAATGGGTACCTAGAAGTGGTACTGACCTTTTCTTGTGCGTTTTAGTAGGTTAGATCCTCTAGCCAGAAAATCTTGGGTGCACATTTTAGAATCACTGTGTCTTTGACTGTCCAGCTCGCCACTAAATCTCTCCGGTGCAACTATGGGATTTGAGCTACCTTTTTCTTTCTCGTATGGAGTAATAACTGTACCTGCTTCCCTTATAGCTCTTGCCTGAAGAGTTGTTGCTCCACGCAGAGCCCGAGAAGGTCAGATGCAGTGTGTCAATTTCCTTGGTTGTCAAAGATAGATCCCCCAACTATAGAAGCTTTTAGGCTTATGTCTGTACCTCATTGAAATTGTATACACCTAAAAATAGCAAAGACAAATTAAATAAATATTTATTATTTATTTAATTCCCATTCTTCTATCATTTAATAAATTCATCAATTTATCTATTTGATTCGCGTTCATCATTAATAGTCCAAATATTAAATAAATATCAATTTATTTAATTAAGTCAATTAAACCTATTCTTCTAATGTCATCCCTTAATTAAATAATAATTATTTAATCACAAATCATCCTATTCCAAAGTCTTCATTCATAATTCCACATCACATCCACCTCACCTTTCCACCTCATCATCTTGCACATGTAATTAAATATTTTAATATTTAATTAATCTATTTTCCCTCACCCACATGGGCCTATTCTTCCTCCAACCATCCCTATTCCAAAGGGCATGGTCTCTCCATGTCACCATGGTCAAAGGGACACTTTGTGACACTTGTTCCATAGTCCCTAGAATCTTTCCAACCTCCCTACAAACATAATCTCCTTGTTTGACCTTCTCTCTTTGGTCATTGTGAGCCTTGTGACATGTGGACTCATGTCATACCTTTCTCTCCTCCATGTCAACGTGAGAGGAACATCTTCCCTCTTTCTCTCCCTCATCTCAACCAATTCAATCCTCATCATACACCTCACAAGACCAAGTCTCCACCGTTGAGATCTTGACACATGGATTTGCCCCCTCCTTGGCCTATAAAAGGAAGCTCATTCCCTCATTTCTACAACACACAAGCTATAGTAAAGTTACTCTGCAGAAATTCTAGCACGCCTTTGGCAAAACATCCATATTGCTCATTGCATTTTGTATCCATTATCTTTATATCCATACAACCATGGCTTCAATCATCCATCCCTCATCCTCATAATAGTTGCATTGTAGGCAATCTTCATTGCATTTATCCAACATACAGCCATTCAAGTGTTGTCATCTTCAAACAGTGAGGAAGCATGCTTCTAAGAGCTTTATTCATCAACAAGATCAATACAAGATAGGCAAACAATGGAAAGTTTCGAGGTAAATTAGTCTTCAAGGTAATATTGCTTGGTTTATTTGATTTGCATCATATTTCATTAAGAGTATTGGATTATTAGTAGTTTAATACTATTGACAATATTTCCACTAACATTTTTGGTGCCCACTGTGGGGCCTTGCCCCATTTTTAACTTCCATCTGAGTGTTTTATGATGGTTCTGTCACAACAGGTTGGTTCTGCGCAAACAATTTCCAGTTTCGTGCATACAACATTTACTGTTATGCTTTTACCTTTTAGTGCATCCAAACTATTCTATTGCGTATATGATGAGTCTTGTTGCGCTTATGATATTCCTACGCATATACAACGCAATCCTACAATTTTGACTATTATTCTCTCACATTTGTGAATTAGCACATATAGTACGTAGTACTGGGAATATAACCTGCAGTCCTATGCATGCAATTTGTAACAGAGAGTTGTAAACATCTTATAAGGTTTTCTGTACTAACTTTCATCTATAGGTGTTAGGAGTTGGATTTAGTCATTTAGCTGCATTATTAAGCCACCTAGAGCTAATTAGGAAGGAGTAAATTAATATGTTCTTGCAAATCTTCACATAGACTTAACTAGGAGGAAAGTAAATCGATTTGTTGCATCACAACTTTCATCTAGTCCCAAACTAGGGGTTAAAACTGAACAATTCCTTTATGTTTTTACTATCTTGCACTACAATCTTCACATAGCATAATAGGGGAAAGTAACACTTTTTTTATTTCTGCAAACAACAATCTACACCTAGATTTGTTAAAGGGATAAAATTAACAAAATCTTTTCTAAGTTATTTCTATCTTGTTATAAATTTCTGTGCTTGGTAGAGTTAACACATTTAGTTATTTTTCTTTTAACTAGGGAGTTAAAGAACCAATGTTCTCTGTGTTTTCAAAATGATAATAGGACTATGCTCTCCCCTTAATTGGGTGACCAAAATGCCAAACTTATCATTTTGCATGTTTTACCTTTAGAGAGGCCTGCCCTTGGAAATCCTTCCTTCCAAGTGGGAACGACCTTAAGTGATAACGGGCTAAAGCCAAGCTCCTCCAAGTCACTATAAATAAATTGCGTTTGTGATGAAAGTTGCAAGCAACGGGTGCTATTGTATTACACTGACCAATGTCTCCCCCAAAACCCTATGGAGCATAACCTCTGCAGGCTAGGAAGCCTTCTTATCGAAGTGAATGGCCGCACGTGTAATCACCCAAATGGATGCCTTGACTATAATCCTTTTGTTCTAGTACGCCAAAATCTCTGATTTGGTGACACAAGAGGAGGAACCTCTAGAGCCATCTAATGTCATACACTAATTAGTGTAGAGACAGAAAAGTTCAACTCTTCAGAGGAACTGTAACTTGGTATGCGTGAGAAGTGAGTGCCGTAGAGGGGAGCCGGTGCTACCAAGTTATTAGTTGTCCACCTTTATCCAAGTAGCTGGTGTAAAAACCAAGTTAGAACTCATCAAATATTGTCCTTGCCATCCTAGGATTGTAATTGTTTGTTTTTAATTTGGTTAAGTAAATCATGGAAACCTTTTGTTCTCTGTGTTTTCTTGCAATAACTTGATCCAAAATTAGCATTGAGAACCTTAGATTAACTTAGGAAAACATTCCAAGAAAATCAAACTATCAAACTGAAATAGAAAACCAAATACCTGTAGTTCTGCGCATTTAAAACATTCTGCTACGCATACAACACATTTTGCTGCGCATTTAATCCTACTGCATATATAAACAATCTTGCCACACATCTGAATAATTTTGTTGCGCATATAATCTTTCAGCACATTTGATGCATAGAACAACACATATAAACCACAATATTACACTTTTAAACTCAACCAATTTGGCACATTTGACCAATAGAGCTGTGCATTTGACCTGTTATCCTGCGCTTTTAAAGCTGCACATACAAAATAGAGGCATATTCGATACAATTTGGGATAAAAATATTTTTAGTTTTAGGTACCCTTTTTGCTATAGTTTCACCTTGAAAAATTAGTTATACTGTGCAAACACCTTTCCATATCATTTTCGCAAACATCCTCTTTTCACATCATTGCATTGCTATTAAAACACCTCAAAATCAAACCAAAAGCCTCAAAATCAAACCACAACTTACTTCTAGGACCTAGTTGATACTCTACCAACCCAAACGAGAGCTAGTTAGTTTTATCACAGGATTTCAAATCATCCTTCTCAACAAAACTATACTAGTGTAACCTTGACAAGAAAATAGTCCTCATCAAATAGTGGTGTCACTCTATCCCTATTTGGACTACCACTTGTATCGACACTTCGATAGCTATTAGACATTATAGCTCAAGATTTGCCTTGTTTGAGACAAACATAGGATCAACAAAACCTTAGCAAAATCAATTCCAATCAAACTCACCTTCTATCACATTACATCTCTAATCAAACGTCAAAATCCAATGAATCTCATTTCATCCCATCCCAAAATCTTGCATGGTGCAAATTAGATCTTAGTCAAAACAAAAGCAAAACATGGACAACCTTAACAATAATATACCGGATCCGGATGATGAGGAAGTCTCTCAAGAGGAAATCCTTCAACAACTCCAAGACCCTAAGTTCCAAAAGATAATGGATAGAGTTGTTGCTACTGATCCCCAAAAGTATTTCCTCATGCTTGCTCAACAAGGAGCAATGCTACCTGCAGACTTTGATATCTCTAATCTACAAGAGACTAATGCTTCAAATGAAGCCAAGTCGTTGAAAGAGGGCTCCAAAACTGAAATAGAGACTCCAAAAATAGAAAAGGCTAAGGATACACTTAATCCTTTGGATGCATTGACAACTCAAATCCAATCCTTACAACAACAATTGGTAGATATCCAAACCGGAACCTCAACGAAACATTATTCGCTTGAATATATCTCACCTTACCCGTTTGACAAATCCTTAAACATGATACCTTTTCCTATAAGATTCGAAGTGCCAAAATTTGACAAGTATAGAGGAAAGGAGATCCTAGAGATCACATCAAGGAATTTAGTGCCTCTTGTCTTGAAGTCGCCCACAATGAAACTTATCTAATGCGACTATTCCCTAGAAGTCTAGGAGGACAAGCTATGGAGTGGTTTTCATGTCTACCACCCAGCATCTGCACCTTTAACAAATTAGTGGACAAATTCATCACACATTTCTCTTATAACATAGAACATGAAATCTCCATGCTAGACCTTTGCAATACTAAACAAAAAGGAGGTGAATCATTTGCATCTTTCCTGCAAAGGTGTATGTAGCTTGTGAGCAAGTGTCCCTATCACATGCCTGAAAAACAAATGATAGAAATGTTTGTGCATAATTTGTCCACTGAGCTTAGCTATCAAATACAAATTCAATGTCCATCAACTTTTAGTAAAGTCATTGAGATGGGGCTTCTCATTGAGAAAGCCTTGATAGCAAAGGGGCAAGTAAAGATATACAAAGACACCCCAAGCTCTAACAACAATGTGGATAAGTCACAGTTTTGGACCAAAAACAAACCCATAGTTAATGACAGTGTGGTAGATGTAAAACATGCGGCACCTAAACAGCCTATTTTCAACCTATCCAATCTATAGAATAATGCACCATCTACCAAGCCTCAAGGCATTGAACAAAAACAAAACAACTTCCCTCCAAGAAGAAAGTTCACACAACTTGATGAATCACTTGATTCTGCACTTAGAAAGTTGATTGGGGGCAACATGATCACACTCCCACCGGTGTGTGAATACAAACCCAAGTTCAAATCTCCTTGGTGGAATGAAAATGACTTTTGCAAATACCATAGGAACAAAGGTCATAAAACCAATGATTGTATGAAACTCAAGCATGTCATTCAAGACCTTCTTGACCAAAAGCGCATATCCATTAATGAAGGACATACTACCAATGATGAACATATAGCATTCAAGAATCCTCTTCCTCATTATGAGAAGGGAGGATCTTCAAACCAAAACAAAAAAATGGCATTGAGAAAGTAAGCTATAACAACGCTTCTTTTGATTACACCATCAATCACATCTCCCAACATGATTCGCATATCAAGGTGATCACCATCAATGATCAACCTGACTGTAATGTGACCATGTGTCGTGGAAACATAACTCTGCAAGGGGCTCAATCGATGCCATCTTCCACATCCAAGTTACCCTCTACGTCAAATCAGTATAGCATCATTGATCAACTTCACAAAACACCTGCGCATATATCCATCTTGGAGTTATTGAGTTTATCACCTTCCCATAAGGCCATTTTAGAAAAAGCTCTCTTGGAGATAGTGGTTCCTACGAACCTTGCCCAAGATCAATTCTAGGCTATGGTAGGCCATCTCACCACACCGCATTTCCTATCCTTCACTGAGAAGGATGACATGTCAATAAATCAACGACACAATGCATCCCTACACATTGAGGCCCTAATACATAAACACCTAATAAAAAAGGGTTTGAATAGATGGAGGGGCTAGTTTGAACATTTGTACACTAAAGTTAATCCTTACATTCGGGTTTTCTAAAAATACGGTTGATCCCAAGAAAAAGACAACCATCAAGGCATATGACGAGGAAGAAAGGACCTCTAAAGGAATAGTGGTTTTGCCAATACAAGTGGGACCGGTAGAAAAAGATGTAGTATGCCAAGTTCTCGACATGAAGCTTGCATATAACATTATTCTTGGCATACCTTAGATCCATGCAATGAAGGCTGTCCCATTAACATATCACCAATGTATCAAGTTCCCATATAATAGTCAAGAAATAACCATACAAGGGGACCCCAATCCTTTTCAGTATTGCAATACCATACAGTCTAAACTAGATGTGTGATACCCACCAATAGAGCAGCTTCTTCTTCATCCAACCAAGTGGATCCAAGTTCCTTACCTTCTACCCCAAAAACATCGAAGCTTAAGATCAAGGTCAAAGACAAAGGCATTGGGGAGTATGTTATTGAACAGTCTTTCTTTCTAGCATAGTTGCCACTATCACCGAAGTCTTATGGGAGACCATCCCTGAACAAAGCTAAGTCACTTGAGACTCCCGTGGGTCCTTTAATTAAATGGGGAAGCCTATCTGATGAGTGTGATGAGAAAGATGTCCTACAATGGCTTTTCAAAGATGACAATAGTCAAACCATACTAGAAGATCAACAACCTAACCTTCCTACAGAACAATATGGTCAAGGATTTTCCATGTTACAAAGGATGGGATACAATGGTCATGGTCACATAGGACTAAGAAAGGATGGTATTGTAGAACCTATCAGACCTCCTACTCAAATAGCCTGAGATACTACTGGCTTAGGATACCAAGGTCAGCAGAAGAACAGAGGCAAAGGTAAGAAAAAGGTGGAAGACAAACAAGCAGTTACTACTAACTTTGTGGAGCAAATTCGCCACTTGCAAGAGGCTAGTGAAACTGATTCAAATGAGTATGAGTGGGACAGCATCTCTGAGATGTCTTGTGAATACAAAGAGATTGATGTGGTAAAACGATATAGAAACACTCCAACAATGCATGAGGGACAAAGCTCTAGGGCTAGACCGCTAGAGTTTGGACTACAACATGATGAGAATAAATTTTATGAAGAGAGTACAATATCAAGCTTGACGAATCAACTTGAGGAGAGTACCATATTAGACCTCATCAATACCTTGTCCCATTCAAATGAATTCTTCGTCCTAACCATAACTAACCTTGAGTCTGACCAACCTGATGATCCCTTACCTCTTGTTCACCCTAAATTAATAGATTGGGATCTATCTGAAACATCACCTGAGCTTGACACCTTTGAAAATGATGATGCCATCATTGACTACCTAGAGCTTAGAGAGCACTTACCCACAGGAGACCATAAGGCTGGCTTCCCCATCAACCTTAACAATAGGACATACTTCGGAGAGAGTGCCAATCCTTTCATTTGTGAAAATGTCAAAATAAAAATGAGATCTAATGGTGAAAACCACTCTGCGGCAGTATTAGATCATGAAAAGAGAAAAAGAAAAGATGTATTTGAAGGTGAAAACCTCTCTGAGGTGCCGACAGATGAAAGGCTTGACCCTCTCCTCCTTTATGCACATCTAGAAAGATCTTTAGTATTGATTGAACTAGCAAAACCTGTCAACATTGGCACAGAGGCACAACCAAGACTCCTTTATCAAGCAGAGTCATTAACTGCACAAGAAAGAATAGAGTTTGTTGAGTTCTATAGAAGAAACTAGATAAACTTTGCTTGGTCTTACGCTGATATGCCAGGTATTAATCCTGATCTAATCATGCACCATTTGTCACTAGCTCCAGGAGCCAAACCAGTCAAACATAAGCTGAGGAAAATGCACCCCCACATAACTTTAATGGTAAAAGAAGAGCTCAAGAAATTACTATATGTGGGGTTCATTAGAGCCATTGACTACCTAGAATGGGTTTGTAATATTGTATCAATTTTAAAGCCTGACAAGAGAATTAGAATATGCAACGACTTCAGGGATTTAAATAAGGCTTGTCTGAAAGATGATTTTCCTTTACCAGACATTGACATCATCGTGGACCTCACAACAGGTTGCACCATGTTGTCCTTAATGGATGGTTTCTCTAGATATAACCAATTCAAGATAGCACCAGAGGATCAACATAAAACAACATTCACATGTCCATGGGGCACCTATTGTTGGTGCATTATGCCATTCAGTCTCAAGAATGCAGGAGAAACATACCAGTGAGCAATCACAATGATCTTCCATGATATGATGCATACCATTATGAAGGATTATGTTTATGATATCTCAGGGAAATCAATCACTAGAGAGGGACATCTTGAAGTCTTAGACAAAATATTCACAAGACTAGAGCAGTTTAACGTACGATTGAATCCTAAAAAGTGTGTTTTCAGAGTAACATCCAGAAAACTACTTAGATACATCATATCAGAAAATGGAATAGAGGTGGACCCGACAAAGGTCAAAGCAATTATGGAAATGCCGCCACCAAAGAATTTGAATCAGCTATGGTCTTTACAGGGAAAGTTGCAGTCAATTAAAAGGTTCATCTCCCAACTAGCAGACAAGTGCAGTCCATTTTCACATTTGTTGCATAAAAATGTTCCATTCAAATGGGATGATAACTGTGAGCAAGCATTTCAGTGCTTAAAAGAATATCTGATGAATCGACTAGCCCTAATGCTACCAATTCAAGGCAAACCTCTATTATTATATATCTCAGCTACGCCCACAGCTTTGGGAGCATTGCTAGCACAAGAAAATCATGAAGGAAAGGAGCAGGCAATCTACTATATCAGTAGGACATTAGTAGGTTATAAGCTTTAGTACACACCAATTGAAAGGGCATGCCTTGCAATCATCTTCGCTTCACAAAAGTGCAGACACTACATGCTCTCTCACTCCATAAAGTTGGAGGCAAAGATTGACCCACTCAAGTATCTCCTCAACAAAGCTACCCTAACAGGTAGAATATCCAAATGGGTTATGATTCTCAGTGAGTTTGACATTGAGTACATGGACAGAAGAGCCATAAAAGGATAGGTCATTGCAGATCAGCTGGAAAATGCACCTTTGGTTGACAACAACCCCTTACAATTTGAGTTTCCTGATGAATCTATATTCAATATTACAACAATGGATTGGAAGCTCTATTTTGATGGGTCATACACGCAACATGGTTCTAGCGCAAGTATCTTGCTAGTAACATTCAGGGGGATACAATCCCTAAATCATACAGACTTTTGTTCCCATGCACTAATAATGTAGCTGAGTATGAAGCTTTGATTATTGGCATAAAAATGGCAGTCGAGTGGAAGATCAAAGAGCTTCATGTGTATGGGGATTCACAACTTGTCATTAACCAAATAAATGACGAATACCAAACAAAGGATGAGAAGTTGATACCATACAAGTGTATGGTGGATGACTTCAAGGAATATTTCATTGTGATCTCCTTCGAACAAATACCAAGGTTGGAAAACAAAGTAGTAGATGTAATAGCCACTATTGCATCCCTTCTAGATATCCCTAAAAATCACTCGCGTTATGAGTTTTTGGTGGACCCAGTCTCCCATCCGGCCTATGAAAGCCTAGAAAATAACACCATTTACCACATTGTAGGAGCCGATTCTCCTTTATATGGAAAGATTTACACCTATCTGAAAGAGAATATCCTACCTCCTGACCTGTCAAACAACCAAAAACGTATGTTCATACATTAATCATCTAGATATACCATTATTGCTGACACTCTATACATATGAGGTTTAGATGGTACTCTCCTTAGGTGTTTAGATAGTGACAAATATCAGACTTCTCTAAGGGAGATTCATGAAGGCATTTGTGGGATGCACTCCAGTGGTCCTACTCTGGCGAAGAAACTCATGCATTTAGGATATTATTGGCCGAGTATGGAAAATAATTCCTATTAGTTTGTCAAGTGGTGCAAGAAATGCCAGATTCATAGTAGTCTGATACATGTATCTGCTCAAGAATTACAACCTTTAACGACACCTTGGCCCTTCCATCAATGGGGATTGGATCTAGTAGGCAAGATTCACCCTTCCTCCTCCAACGGCCAAAAATTCATTATCACCGCCATAGAGTATTTTACGAAGTGGATTGAGGTTGTCCCATTAACCACCGTCACAGGGAAACATATTTCATCCTTCATCCTTAATTATATCATATGTAGATATGGTATCCCATTATCTATTGTCATAGATAATGGAAGACCCTTCAAGAATCAGGATGTATAGGAACTCTGTAGTAAATTCCATATCCAGCATCATTTCTCCACCCCATACTACCCGCAAGGTAACGGTCAAGCTGAAGCATCGAATAAAACCATTCCAAAAATCCTCAAAAAGATTGTCGATGACGTTGGCCGGGAATAGTATATGCAACTAAACCCCACTCTATGGGCCTATAGAACCAGTATATGCACACCCACAAGTGTGACACAATACTCCCTTGTCTATGGCTCTGAAGCCATATTGCCTATCAAAGTTGAAATTCATTCCCTTAGGGTGTCGTTAAAGGGACTCATAACTGATGAGGAATATAGGGTATCAAGGCTTCAAGAACTAGAACTGCTAGAAGAATGGAGACAACATGCCTTTAACCATCTTAAGGCATACCAACAGAGAATGTCAAGGAGCTACAATCACAAGGTTAAGCCAAGGGTCTTTCAGGTAGGTGATTTGGTTCTAAGAGAGAACTCACACAATCAACAGGATAGAGAAAAGAAAGGGAAGTTTGAACCTAATTGGTTGGGCCCCTATATCATAGTTGCAGCTGTGTAATCTGGGCCTACATCTACCCATTATGTCCCTACTGCTACTATAGCAAAGACTGAACCTAAGCTAACTGGGCTCGTAATCCTGCTATCACCCCATCATTTGGCCCCTACCCCTATGGCTGCACTGGCGGCTGTAAGGCTAATTGAGCATGTTGGGCTGGATCAATTTGCCAGCAAACCCTCCTCCCATCTCCATCTTTGCCATTGTCTCCATCACTACCATCATGTCCACTATCATGACCAAATCCTCCACCACTGCCATCATGGCCTCCTCCTCCTCCTCCTCCTCCTCCTCCGCCACCACCATCATCCCTACCTCAGCCACCTCGGCCTCCCCATCCTCATCTCCTCTTGTGTCATCTCTATAGCCCCTCATCCTCATCCTCTTGATCATCTAGAATTGGGGCTCGCTCTCCTAGTTCAAAGTAGCGTGGAAATGGATGTACAGTAAATCAATCAAAGAAATCCTATGTAGTGCCTACGTCTACCACTGCCCTGTGTATCACCCATGGCTGATATGGAATGTGTACAAACTCATCCTGAGCTGTCTCATAGGATGGGCTAGGTCCCCATTGTGCCCTCTCCTTGTGCGTATGGGCAAATACAACATTACCCAAGGGCATCCCCTGGATTCTGCCAAACTGCCTGAACACATGTGATACAATGTGTCTCTCCAGTATATAGGGTGTCCTCCCTATAAGCCATCTAGTCTATAAATAGAAGGGAAGCTCTAGCGCATCATCATCCCATACCTCATAGTCTAGGTATGGTCACCATATAACATAATCTACATTGTCAAAGGCGTGTCTCCGATACTCCAATTTTCTGAGCTTGGGCTGGGAAAGACTCTCCTGAAACATATATGAGTAAGGATGACCCCTACCCCAAGTACCAATGCCAATAGGATGGGTGATAGCTATATGAGTCCATGCCCATATCTACAATAGTGAAACCCCGCAAGCCAAACTCGAGGGGCCATCATAAACAAACTGGTGTAAATCATGGTATAGGTGAGCAAGGATGCAAACTCCCCAAGCATATCTGGTACCCTCTGTAGTTATCTGTTCTAGTACCCATCCCCATCCAACTATAAAACCACGTGGTCATCTGTCAGGGCACACAATACCTCTGATCAACCTAGCCACAACTACAGGAAGAGGCTCATAGTAAGCTGCTATATCTCAGTACCCTCAATATCATCGTCATCAAAGACTCATCTACACTCATCTAATCCTTCCCCAATCTGTGACTCGTACTCAATGAGCTCTCCATCAATAGGAATGTACAGAATCTAGTGAACATCCTCTAGGGTCACTATAATCTCCCTAGTGGGAAGATAAAAGGTCCCGTCCTCGCTGTGAAATCTCTCCACCAGAGAAGTCAACATGCCGAGATTAGCCCTAATCTCAGGCATGAAGAGTACAAACGATAATCCAGCTGATCCAATAACTAGTAGATTCATCTCAATCAGATAAGGCCTCAGAATCTGTGTCACTAGAAACTACTCCCTCAACATGAGGACATCATCTAACTCCTCCTGTAACAAGTAAGCGCGCATTAATCAGTCAAAATTGACTAAACTGCAAGTCTATCTATCCAAAATCAAAAACTTAGTTATTTCAATAGGAAAGTGATCCTATCATCTCTCTGAAGATTTTATCGATCTCAGGGATGACCTATCAATTGACCCACATCAATCACATAGTCAGCTTCATCAAATTTCTAAGTGATTTGATCAACTAAACTTATTTGCGTAGTTCTGTTTGTCAGATGCACAACATTATCTCATAAGCATAGAATTAGATCACATGTGTAGGAGCTTTTTGAATGCGTGGCTTTACTTTAAAAGCACAGGGCTATACTTCATTAGTGCAACAATATCTTGTTTGTGCTGTCAAAATTGAAAAGCGTAGTAAACTATTACATGGGTGCCATCCCTCTTTGTTTGCGCAGTAGAATTTCATTTGTGCAGTAGTACATTTCAATTGCAAAAATTCCACATTTGCACCTATTCTAGCGTCATATGCGCGTAATCACGGCATATGCACAGTATTGTGCCTCATATGCGTGGTAGCGTGCATTATATGCACCATTCTAGCTTTCAGCGCATTTAAAACCTAAAACTTTGCCTGGCATCTAATGCAATCATAAATGCACCTAACCTAAAAATGAAGAGGTACTTACCAGAGGCCTGTAGTCTGCTGGACAGTTGAACCATCTAGTCTGCTCGAATCAATGAAGCTCCATAGGAAACTACTACATTTTTGATGGCTGCTCTGTGCTCCAAAGGCTCTGATCTCCTAAAAGCTCTCTCAAAGACAAGTGTGCAATTGACTAGGAATGTGATCCCACAGTCCTATATATAGCGCATGGAACCCTAAGGGGAGGTGCTTGACCTTGTCCATGATGGGGCATGATTTTCACTTGATTTTTCTTCCGCGTCACCCAATTTCTTCACCCGTTGATCTAGTCAAACTGTCATTCAACCTATCTCATCATGAGATTGTCCGTCATCCTGTCATCAATTTCTTCCTGTCCAATCTCTTGAGGGGGCATCCTATCGTCATAAAACCTAAACTAGGGGCAAACTAGGGCATGTATCAATCGCAAAAAAAAATTAATCTTTGAAACAACATGTTACAACACATTGTCTCAAAGAGGAGCAAAATGTATACACCTAAAAATGGCCAAAACAAATTAAATAAATATTTATTATTTATTTAATTCCCATTCTTCTATCATTTAAAAAATTCATCAATTTATCTATTTGATTCACATTCATCATTAATAGTCCAAATATTAAATAAATATCAATTTATTTAATTAAGTCAATTAAATCTATTCTTCTAATGTCATCCCTCCATTAAATAATAATCAAGTTATTTAATCACAAATCATCATATTCCAAAGTCTCCATTCATAATTCCACATTGCATCCACCTCACCTTTCCACCTCATCATCTTGCACATGTAATTAAATATTTTAATATTTAATTAATCCATTTTCCCTCACCCACATGGGCCTATTCTTCCTCCAACCATCCCTATTCCAAAGGACATGGTCTCTCCATGTCACCATGGTCAAAGGGACACTTTGTGACACTTGTTCCATAGTCCCTAGAATCTTTCCAACCTCCCTACAAAAATGATCTCCTTGTTTGACCTTCTCTCTTTGGTCATTGTGAGCCTTGTGACATGTGGACTCATGTCACACCTTTCTCTCCTCCATGTCAAGGTGAGAGGAACATCTTCGCTCTTTCTCTCCCCCATCTCAACCAATTCAATCCTCACCATACACCTCACAAGACCAAGTCTCCATCGTTGAGATCTTGCACATGGATTTGCCCCCTCCTTGGACTATAAAAGGAAGCTCATTCCCTCATTTCTACACCACACAAGCTATAGTAAAGTTACTCTGTAGAAATACTAGCATGCCTTTGGCAAAGCATCCATATTTCTCATTGCATTTTGTATCCATTATCTTCATATCCATACAACTATGGCTTCAATCATCCATCCCTTATCTTCATAATAGTTGCATTGTAGGTAATCTTCATTGCATTTATCCAACATATAGCCATTCAAGTATTGTCATCTTCAAACAACGAGGAAGCATGCTTCTAAGAGATCTATTCATCAACAAGATCAATACAAGATAGGCGAACAATGGAAGGTTTTGAGGTAAATCAATCTTCAAGGTAATAGTGCTTGGTTTATTTGATTTGCATCATATTTCATTGAGATTATTGGATTATTAGTAGTTTAATACTGTTGACAATATTTCCACTAACAAAAATAAGCATAGAGCCTCTCATATTGATATGTTCCATGCCTTTACTCTTTGGTGCTAGTAGGGTTTCCTTTGCTCTACCACTCTTTTAATTTGCTATTAGTTTTGAGAGATTGATTTGGGACTTTCTCCTATGGTCATACTTCAATTACAAACTTGCAATCACTATTTTAATTTGCTATCAGTTTTGAGAGATTGATTTGGGACTTTCTCCTATGGTCATACTTCAAATACAAACTTGATATTACCTTTACAGTTTTTCAACATCAATGAACATCAGTTTAGCCTTCCAATCACTAATTATATGATTTTTTGTTTTTTCATTTGCAGGAGTTGTGCATTGGAAAAAAGAGAGCATTGGCAAAATAGTGTTCAACAACATATAGAACTTAGCAAGTAAAGGCAATCTCCTCCTCTGTGTTCAGCCCACTACACAAATTATAGAACAGTGACACAATATTCCTACCATCACAATCTAACTTACACACTGCACAAGCAAGAGGGCAATATTGACTGCCACCTACATGGAGATCTCTTGTAGCAAAGTTTTCCAGACCTTGCAAAAATTACGTATGAACAATACAGAGATGACATTTCCCCCACAGTGTTCCTCCTACGTAAATTCCAAATATATGGAACGTTTACATTGGCAATAAACAATTCCATTGTCAAAATTGTTAAACAATGAACATCTGTTAGTTATGCTCTTAATTATACCTTGATTTAGTAAATGCTCTACTACTAGTACTGTTCAGTAGTCACAGTATGTTATTAAACCATTTGTAAGTAATTTGATAGATTGTCATTGTGCATGCACATTTTGGCTGTGAATATGTAACCTGTAGCTTTGATCCAATATGTACGTAGAAAAGCTGAAATCTCATCTATGTAAAGCAATGAACATAGCCCTCACTTATGGATTAGTGTAATTATGTATTCAAAACTGACTACTATCCTTTTTATGGATTGCTTGAAAGATACAAAGTTTGGATCATGACAATCCTCAGTGGGCAATATTTGTTTAAGGGTACTTCCTATCTTAACCATGACCCAACAATCAGTCCAATGTTGATAGTAACTTCAATGGATTTTTAGTTTACAGCAGTCTCCAATATTAAGATTATACAATAGCTTCACACTTTTGAGCAGTAAAGTTTCACATGTTTGAATAGTTTAATCTTATTGTTCAAATTCCAAATTTCTTTCAATTTTCAATATCAAATTTGTAAGGTTAGAACAACTACATTGTGTTTTCAGTAGGGCATGTAACAAAAATAGCATTGGGCATAGGGGAACTCCCGCCAGACCCACAAGGCTCCCGACATGATCCAACAATGGAAAGTTATACCAACTTAATCTGCAAGGAAATTACAGCAGTGGGTTCTACTGCTTTAGATTCCACAGCCCCCTTGGAGACTGTGTTTTTCAGCAGAGGTTCGCCATCTCTTATCCCTGCATCCTTATTGTCCCACATAATTGAATGCCTTAGAAAACAATTTGGAATCACATCCAACTCAGAAATATCAATATGAAAGCCAATGTGATTTTTAAAAGAATTCAAACCTGAATAAAATCATAAGAAAAATAAACAATAGAAATTTGGAATAGCTAAAAGAAAATAAATAAACAATAGAAATTCCACAATATATCACTACTAAATTAAAAGGTTCAGACATATAACAAAACTAGGTAAACTTAATACTACCATCCCCCATTTTTATGAGGAAGCCTAACATTACGAACAAGTTTGAAACTTTTAAGGTCAGGAGTATCTAGAGCCTTTAGTTTCCATAGAAACGTGGCCTCTAGCAGAGATTTTAAATTAAATGTAGGAATACATAGAAGAATACTCCATTTAGTCTAAATGCTAAAAAACACTGGGGTGGCAGAAAATTAAATTATATAGGAAACATGCTTATAAAAAAAGCTCTGTACTCAACTAAAAATGTGAGATCATAGAGTCTAAAATAAATAATGTGCTACAACACCTTTTCAAGTATAGATTGTAGAAATCTAAGGCTAAATGCAAAATTTTACAAACAAGGAAGACCTCTTATATGCAAAGCATTTACATCTAAAACACATGCAGGATGCACTATGTGTTGCAAGTATGAGGTGAACCAGTGTTGTCATTGATGTCAACATACTCATATTGCATTGACAAGAAGGATTGGATGAGCTGTGTGCTGAGGATATTGAGAAAGTTAGTCTTAATCAGGAACAGTGAAGAACAGTGATAAGAAGAAGGCAAAAGTACTCAATAGGTTGAGATTCAGAGGATGTGGATTAAAGGGTTTGTAGATATGAGTCTTGAGATGATCTAGTTGAGATTTCAGAGGTCCGCATGAAGACGTGAAGAAGTTGTGATCGATCAAGTAGAACCTGTTCCGGGAGATGCTCCGGAGTGACAGAGTGTTACAAAAAGGTCCAGTGAGATCCGGAAGTGCATTGTCCTATTTTGCGAATTGGACAAAGTGTTTGGGAGGTCCTTGTAATGTGTCATCTCAATTGGTATGTGTTTTGGAGGTCTGGAAGCACCTCTGGCAGTATGACAGTGGCGATAGACTGTGTTCTTGAAGTTCCAGATGAGGAAGAGAAGAGATTCCAGTGAGTAGAGGAAGTACGGATGTACCTGTTCATTCAAGCAGGCTTGTGAAGGTTCTTGGATCATGTTAAGGTTGTGTTGTTGGTCCGCATTGGTGGTAGAGCCCAGAATTGAAGATATTCTTCTGGATGAAGTTCTTGTTCAGACTAGCCGATCGGATGAGTTGTTCATCCTGCGAATTTTCTTGTGGTGGCCGACCGGATGTGTTATTCATCTTGCGAATGTTCTTATGGTTGATTGCCAACTTAGATGATTGTTCCTAAGCTAATGTCTTGTATAAATAAAGGTTTGTGAGTTCATTTCAAAGTGTGGGGTTGTGGAGCAAATGAGTGTGGTATAGTGAAAGAGCGAAAGGCATAGCAGAAGTGTTTCAGGCTTAAATGGAACTGATCTAGACATGGTGAAGATGTCATTCTCCAGTTCAAGGTTGTGATCCTTATGATCTTGTAGACAGTGTGTCTCTTTTGTAGGCAGTGTGCCTCTTTGTGAGCAGTGTGCTCGGGCAGTGAGCCCTGACTGGAATGTGCCATTTATTTTTCTTATTCTTCTAATAGAGAATAATCCTTGGGTTAATCACCCCGTGGTTTTTCCCTTAACCGGGTTTTCCATGTCAAAAATCTCAGTGTCTAATGTGTTGATGTTTATCTGCTCTAGTGTTTATGCTTTCTGCTTTCACAAATGATTAATAGATATGCTGCTAACTAACAAAGAGTAATCAAGTGTTTGAAATAGAAGCAAGGTTTTTGCACAACTGATTCACCCCCGCTCTCAGTTGTGTGCCCTAGATCTAACAATTGGTATCAGAGCTAAGTTCCTCCAAACAAAGCCTAACAGCTTGAGGAAGATCTGGGAGTTCAAATGGATGCATACGGTTTAAGAGAGCAACTCAAGACTGCCCTTGATGATCTTGAACAGTCAAACTCTAAAGTCAATGAATTAAAGGAAAGACTCAAACAGGCTGATGATTTCATGAGAGAACTAAAAGACAAATTAAGTCTCTCTATGAAAAAGAGAAAGGAGCTGCTTCAGCAATTGACAAGACAAGGCGAAGCTAATGATGCAAATGAAGAGCTGACTAAAAAAACTAAGTTATGTGAAAAGTTATCAAAAGAAGTCATTATGGTAAGACATGAAATGGAATCAGGAGTTATAAAATTTACTCAAGAGATTGAAGAGAAAAGAAAAAATGAAGATAATCTAAGACAATCTCTCAAGGAGAAATTAGAAGATTGCCACCAAATGGATAGAATTATTAGACATCTTGAATCTGATCTTGAAGATGCTAAAGAAAATGAAGAAAAACTTGAGGATCAAATTGTCTCTCTTAAAAGGGATCTTCAATCAGTAAATGAATATAAAGAGAAATTCAAGATAAGTTTTTCTCAACTTGAAGTTCTTCTTGGAAGTTAGAAGAGGGTAGATGACAAATGTGGTTTGGGATATAAGAAAGGAGAGAGCTTCGGATCAGGTCAGCAGAATTTTGGACCAGAAAATCCAAGGAACAGGACTAGAAGACCTCCGGTAAGACAACCCAATGCTCAAAGATATCCATCCTTCAATGGATACTACCACAGCTACAATCACTTTGGTCACAAAGCTAATCAGTGTAGAAAGAGAATGAATTAGACTAATTCATCCTTCTCCAGACAGTGTTTTAACTGCAAAAGGTATGGCCATAAGTCTCACGAAAGAAGAAATATGCAAATGAACAAATCATTCAATGGTAGATGCTTTGCATGCAAAGAGCAGGTCATATGGCTAATCAATGCAGATCAAGAGGACATCAGTCAAATATGCAAAGAAATGTTGTTTGCCAAATCTGTAATAGGTCCGGTCATAATGCAAAAGTCTGTAGAAGCAAGAATCAGGACAAAAGAGGTCCGGTATATCATAATCAGAATCAAGATAAGGGTAAACAAAAGATGAATGCGGATGAAGTTAAAAATGAGATGAGCAAGATTTGGGTGAAGAAAAGTACTTAGAGTGTAGAGGTTGGATCCGCACCAGACTCTAGTGCTGATATTCCTTTCAAAAATTGAAAAGTGAGCTCTGGCTCAAGGGGAGACACAAAGAAAACCTTGTTCCCCCAGCCAGTCAATTGGTGCCAGAACTGGCACAAGAAGAGTTGCAGATTGAAGGAGTCATAAGGGATATATTCAAACAAACTGTGGTAAAGATTTGAGAGATCTGCAAGAAAATTTAAAAAGTTCAATTCCTTCAGAATTGGTCTGATTAAGCAGGTCTTTCGGTAAAATAGGTTTCTCACAAGATTGGTCCGGTGTGAATCCAACTTGATACAACTTGATCTGCGGATACATAAGTTGATCAGAAGGACAAGTGGATATGATGATTCATCACTAACATCGATCATAGGGGAATCATAATGATCCGGATGAGATTCTTCCTCCTTGAATAAGGCAAACCAGAATAATGTAGGTCAAGCATTTATTGCAATCTGATATTAGGGCTTGCAGAGCAATATAAGGGTCTTTCATTAATCACTCATTCATTCTGCACTTAAGAAGAAATGAAAAGCGGAGCTCTACAACGAAATTCCTCAAGTTCATCGAAGATCACTTGCAGAAGTCATTACTTCCAGAGATCAATCCAACCAACTCTGTGAAACTGATAGGTGCAAAACGTATTTTCCATTTTCAAATATCTCACTGCAAATCTCTTGATAATGGGTTACTCCACTCAAAGCAAAGCATACCAGTGTTACAATAAGAGATTGAGAAAGATGATAGAGAGTACAAATGTGAAGGTTGATGAAGGAATTGAGAAGCCCTCAAGATTCTATGAATATGATGAAGATGATTAGGATGGTGCTCTGATTCAAGGAACTCAATCCCTTCCTGAAAGTCAGATTCAGACTGATCCAGTAAATCAGGAAGAAGAGGTTTGTCTGAATGAACCTGATCAAGAAACAACAGTGCAAGAGACTCCCAAAGTTCCAAGGTATGTAACTTTAAATCACTCTAAAGATCAAATCATAGGTGACAAAAGCAAAGGGGTACAAACAAGGAGGAAAATTGCTCAAAATTCAGATGAATGTTGTTTGATTTCAAATATTGAACCTAAGATAATAAATGAAACATGCAATGATGAAAATTAGACAAAAGCAATGGAAGAAGAGTTGATGCAAATTGAGATAAATCACACTTGGGATCTTGTTCCCAGACCTAGAAACAAGAATGTGATTGGAACCAAATGGGTCTTCTAGAACAAACTAAATGAGGTTGATGAAGTTATCAGAAACAAAGCCAGATTGGTCTGCAAAGGCTACTCTCAAATAGAAGGAATTGATTTTGAAGAAACCTTTGCTCCGGTAGCAAGAATTGAAGCAATCAAATTATTTCTTGCATATGCTGCCTTCAAAGACTTCAAGGTATATCAGATGGATGTCAAGTCTGCCTTCCTAAATGGTGATCTGGAAGAAGAAGTTTACATTGAACAACCGGATGGATTTCAATTGTCTGATAATGATGATATGGTCTGCAAGTTGAAGAAAGCATTGTATGGATTGAAGCAAGCCCTAAGAGCATGGTATGAAAGGTTGGATAAGCATCTTGTGTAGATTGGATTCAACAAAGGTACTGCTGACAGTAACTTATATTTCAAAATTAATCATGAAAACATTTTGATTGTTGAAGTGTTTGTGGATGATATCATTTTTGGAGGAAGAGATAGTATGTGCAAAACTTTTGCAAATCATATGAAAAGTGAGTTTGAAATGTCTATGCTTGGTGAAATGAATTTCTTCTTGGGTCTACAAATTACTCAAACAAAGAAAGGGATCTTCATTTCTCAGACCAAATATGTGAAAGAATTGTTGAGGAAATTCGGTATGGAAGATTCAAAGCCAATGAACACTCCTATGGCAACCGGATGTAAGTTGAGCAAAGATGATGACTCTCCAAAGGCAGATCAGACAAAGTATAGATCAATGATTGGTGGATTGTTGTATCTCACTCAGACTAGACCATATATAATGTAGGCTGTTGGTCTTGTGGCAAGACTCCAGGTTGATCCTAGAGAATCTCATGTTATGGCAATCAAAAGAATTTTTAGGTACAGTTGAGTATGGTCTATGCTACCCTAGAGATCCAGATTTCTCTCTTCATGCATATACAGATGTAGATTGGGTAGGAGATGTGGATGATCGGAAGAGCACCAGTGGTGGAGCTTTCTTTTTGGGAAAAAGATTGGTTTCTTGACTAAGCAAGAAACAAGAGGCAATATCTCTATCTACAACTAAAGCAAAATACATTGCAACAGCAGGTAGTTGCACTCAGATTTTATGGATGAAGCAGATGCTAAGAGACATTAAAGTTGAATATGAGGAGCCTATCACAATTTTCTATGATAATTCAAGTGCAATTAATATTTCTAAGAACCTGGTATTGCATTCTAAGACTAAGCACATATCTATCAAGTTTCACTTTTTGAGAGAACAAGTGAACAAGGAAGAAGTCAGATTGGAGTATGTACCCTCCAAGGATCAGATTACAGATATCTTTACTAAACCTCTTCCCAAGGACTCTTTTGAGTATCTCTAGGAGAAGTTAGGGGTCATGGCCCCTCCGGTGATGAACTAGGATGCACTGATGTGCATCAGTCTAGTGGATATCATAGTCATATCTTGTGATCCGGATTGATGATGGGGAGCTGTTACTAAGGGGGAGCAGCTGGTATGATTCTGATGTGTTAGAATTGCAAATATGAGCCCTTTGCCATTGATGTCAAAGGGGGAGAGAAAACATGTGAAATACAAGTGGTTGATGATCAAAGGGGGAGCAGTAAAGGAAGAGAAGACATGTGAAGAGTTGTTGTTGATAGGGGGAGCTGTGATAGAAAGGAGAAGTTCTTGTCTTGATGGTTTTTCACATCATATGTTGCCATCAATGACAAAGGGGGAGATTGTTGCAAGTATGAGGTGAAACAGTGTTGTCATTGATGTCAACATACTCATATTGCATTGACAAGAAGGATTGGATGAGCTATGTGCTGAGGATATTGAGAAAGTTAGTCTCAATTAGGAACAGTGAAGAATAGTGATAAGAAGAAGGCAAAAGTACTCAATAGGTTGAGATTCAGAGAATGTGGATTAAAAGGTTTGTAGATATGAGTCTTGAGATGATCCAGTTAAGATTTCAGAGGTCCACATGAAGATGTGAAGAAGTTGTGATCGATCAAGTAGAACCAGTTCTAGGAGATGCTCTGGAGTGACAGAGTGTTACAAAAAGGTCCGGTGAGATCTGGAAGTGCATTGTCCTATTCTGCAGATTGGACAGAGTGTTTGGGAGGTCCTTGTAATGTGTCATCTTGATTGGTATGTGCTTTGGAGGTCCAGAAGCACCTCTGGTAGTATGACAGTGGCGATAGACTGTGTTCTTGAAGTTCCAGATGAGGAAGAGAAGAGATTCCAGTGAGTAGAGGAAGTGTGGATGTACCTGGTCATTCAGGTAGGCTTGTGAAGGTTCTTGGATCATGTTAAGGTTGTGTTGTTGGTCCGCATTGGTGGTAGAACCTAGAATTGAAGATATTCTTCTAGATGAAGTTCTTGTTCAAACTAGTCGACCGGATGAGTTGTTCATCCTGCGAATGTTCTTGTGGTGGCCGATCGGATGTGTTATTCATCTTGTGAATGTTCTTATGGTTGATTGCTAACTTAGATGATTGTTCCTAAGCTGATGTCTTGTATAAATAAAGGTTTGTGAGTTCATTTCAAAGTGTGGGGTTGTGGAGCAGATGAGTGTGGTATAGCGAAAGAGCGAAAGGCAGAGTAGAAGTGTTTTAGGCTTAAATGGAACTGATCTAGACATGGTGAAGATGTCATTCTCTAGTTCAAGGTTGTGATCCTTATGATCTTGTAGACAGTGTGTCTCTTTTGTAGGCAGTGTGCCTCTTTGTGAGCAGTGTGCTCAGGCAATGAGCCCTGACTGGCATGTGCCATTTGTTTTTCTTATTCTTCTAATAGAGAATAATCCTTGGGTTAATCACCCCATGGTTTTTCCCTTAACTGGGTTTTCCATGTCAAAAATCTTGGTGTCTAATGTGTTGATGTTTATCTGCTCTGGTGTTTATGCTTTCTGCTTTCATGAATGATTAATAGATATGCTGTTAACTAACAAAGAGTAATCAAGTGTTTGAAATAGAAGCAAGGTTTTTGCACAACTGATTCACCCCCCCTCTCAGTTGTGTGCCCTAGATCTAACACTATGTTCCCATGCAAACCAGACAAGGCTAATACTAAAATGCCTTGACAAGCAAAAGACCTTTTATCCTGGTTTACAAGAAGGGCCATTATTACCCACATGAAAAGTAGTACCCTCTACTAGGTATTAGAGAGAAGAGAGCAACTGCCAAGACAAAATCAGACCACCATGAAAAAGTGATGATATGATGGCATTTTCAAATAAGAACAAGCTTACTATGGGAAGCCCAAAAGGATCTGTACGATAAATCAAGAAAGGCTTACAAATAAGATACGATTTTCTAGGCACACAAGACAATAGATAGGTTATTGAAGAAAGAATAATTAGCCCATGCATGCTTAAAACAAAAAGCTAAATATATTTAAAAGCTAACCAACAAGGAACACTAAGCCCTGAAAACAAGTAGAAACCTAGAGGTCTGCACGAGATGAGCGGGAGATGGGCTTCTTCTTGTCAGCCTTATCATTAGTATTAGACTTATTACCATTATTAATGGTAGAAGTAGAAGTAAAAGTAGAAGCAAAGGTGGAGGATTTCCCAGTGAGCAAGCCTTTGGAACCTTTGCCTATAACCATTGTGTTTGTGCAAGATCTGTATAGCCTTGGGAGCTCCAATGGGAGGTATTCTTAAGAAAGGGAAAATCTGATAGGAATTCTTCTTCAAATATCCAACAGGATCAATTCTATATTTGCAAGATTGTGAATGCTACTTTACATTTTTAGGTAGATAAAATATAAAACTTTCTTGCCCAACAGCGTAGTGTTTCCTTGGCAAACATTGCTTGTTATCTTAGAGGAAAGTATAGAAACCACAAGAAGCATTGAGATCTCAAATAGTTTTTCCCCATAACCAGGCACAAGAAGTAGAAAAACATAGAATGTAGAGAACAAAGTTCACCTTTTGAGGGCAGGCCTTTTTCATAGATGGTAATGATATCAGGAAACTAAGGATCAGGTCTTTGAGATAGGAAATTATTCTAGTGCAACAGGAGCCTACTCTTTTTACAACAACCATCTATTGGAACATTCGGTATGGGAAAGATAGGGTTTCTGAAGCTGAAATGGTAGAAGCTGCAAAAGCAGTAAATGCACACAACTTCATCAGTGGCCTACCTTAAGGTTATCAGACAAATGTTGGTGATTGAGGGTTGCATCTTTTTGGAGGGCAGAAGCAAAGAGTGGCTATTGCAAGGGCAATCTTAAAGAGTCCAACCATACTTCTTTTGGATGAGGCAACCAGTGCATTGGATACAGAATCAGAGAATGTAGTCCAGTCTGCTTTAGATCAAGTAATGTAGAGTCCCACAAGCATTGTAGTAGTACACATGCTTTCAATAGTTCAAAATTCTAGCATGATTGCAGTGCTTCATGATGGAAGGGTAAAGAAGCAAGGTAGTTTCAACTTTTAGAGATTTACATATGATTTTGAAGCTTAAATTGTTGCCAGAACTATCTGTAATGTCTAAATAATATCAATACTGAGAAGTGAGAACAATGGACCGTGTAGAAGCTGAGAGTAGGCAATCATTCCTGCACCTGCCAAATTTGGAATGTTTTATCTATATTATCAAGAGACATGTTGAAGAGTGTATCTAAAAGTGCGTATCCTGCTTGGCTTTTATCTACTGTGGATGTTATTTATCTAAGCTTATGTTGTTTGGAGCTTTTCCTTATTTCAAACAGTCACAATAGTAATTGTTATGGCCCAAGGACCTAGTTCTATCATATACAACTGTAATGTATGTTTGAGATCTTTTCGACAGCATAAAACAAGCTCATGTTTAAGATGCATTACTATGTACATTGTAGACAGTTGACAACCTTGGAAAGGCCTAGGATGACCTTGGAGGTTGGTATTAAAATTTAACGTTACACCAATGGAAAACATGCACTCCAAGAACGTTCCAATGATGTATGATACTGAGGAACCATGAGAATTGAGTACATCTCCAATATGCATAGTGATCTGTTGTTGGATTCTCTAGTAATTGCAAACAGTACTGAGTCCAAAATAAAATGGAATGAAATTATGTTAATGTTTACTAGTAACCAAAGTAGGTCAGTTGGACTTGAAAGTGTGGCAAGTAATGACAAAAATGAGGGAGTGTCTAGATGAATTTAGGAAATAGGAAATAAAGATTGACCAAATTCAAAACGTTTAATGTGTTGAACTTAAAAGGCTAAACCCTAGACAATGTAATAGAGACATAGACAGAGTAACAAGCTAGTGGACCCCAGCTTGCATCTAAATTACAAGAGGTGACAATATCTCTGTCAACCCACTGAAAGTGCTAATCCTCCGCATGATAATGCCCTTTGGATGATGATCTGGCTAGGATGATTTGGCTGTGCCATTCATGTGTCAAGAGGATCCATGACAAAGTGTGATTTATTGTGGGTCTCATGCCTAGCACCATAGGTGCTACTACTTGTCTCTATGATCCACTGCCAAATGAAGAGGAGTGACATCCCTACGACATGAGCAACCTTCCTGCCTGCATTAACCATTCATTTAAAAATCAGATGTTAGAACTAAACTATAATTCAATCACCCCGTTGCCTAACATTCACTGCATTTCCTATTTGATGGGCTTTTGATATTATATGTCACTTCAACATGATGATCTACGAGCTAATTTTTTTGACATCTTGACATTGCTTGGTTGCGGCAGTTACGGCTTTTAATTTGATTTTTCAACTCTATAAAAAGATATTACTCTGAAGGGGAAAACGGATTAATTAAAATGAATAATGAACCCAATACATTAATGAAATCTGCAGATAAAAGATAGATTTAAAGTAAAACAAAGAATATACTTACACCTTTTACCTTGCATCTTCCATTATTCACCTATCTATCCTTGATCTTGGTGATGATGAAGCCCTCAGAAGCGTATGCTCCCTTGCTTGTTAAAGATGACAAGAATGGAATGGCTAGGACACTTTGTGTGATTGAAGATGAGCTTCAACACACTATTGAGATGGACGATAATGGTGAAGTGATATGCAATGGTGGTAGGGGTGCCAAAGGCATGCTAGGTTTCCTGCAGCATAAGTTTGCTCAAATGATGGATATGAAATGAAGAAGGAGAGGGTTGTATTTATAGACTTGTGTAGAAGAAGAACAATGGTTGAGAAGAAAAGCGAAGATCAACAGAGGAGGATTGGTGAGGAACATGCAACCAATGGAAGAAAGACATGTGTCATTCAAAAAGAAGTTATGTTGAGTTAACTACTTTGTTGATGAGGATGAGTTTTGTTTTTCTTAAATTAGAATTTGTTTTTCTAATTTAAGAGCAAGTTTGCTCTAAAGATGCTTTAAAACAGCTTTTGCTTTAGTAACTCAGGTTTTCCTTTTTGTATGATAAGAAGAATATGTTTTTAGAAGATAAGAATGATTTTTGAAGATAAGAAAGCATAATTAAATAAATAGATTTATTTAATTATTTGTGGATATTTTTGGAGGAATAAAATATTTATTATATTTTATTTTTGTGGAGATTTAAGATTTTATTTAAATAAAATCGCATTTTATTTAAATTTGGAAGAATAAGAAATTTTAATTAAATAAATAGATTTATTTAATTATTTAGAAGAATGAAGTTGATGTAAATGAGTTTAATTGATTAAATAAATGTAATTTATTTAATCAAGTAGGAGGAAATGAATCAAGTAAATAAATAAATTTATTTATTTATTGATAGAGGAAAGTGAAGATGAAATAAATATTTAAAATATTTGTTTAGGTAGAGTCATGTCATTTTTAGGTGTATACATTTTGCCCCTCTTTGATGCAATGTGTTTTATCACGTTGTTTCAAAGAATAAGAATTTTTGACAGTGATACATGTCCTAGTTTGCCCCTGGTATAAGTTTAACGACAGGATGCCCCCTCGGGAGATTGGACAGGAAGAAGAGAGAAGGCGTGAGACAGACAATCTCACAAAGAAGAAATGTGAGAAGCGGGTTAGGATGGAGAAAACTGAGATATGGTTCAGAGAAACAAACATGGGAAGTAGTCGCAGTTGTCATACAGTCAGATATGGGTCACTTGCTATAAATAGGAGCTGGGTCCACAAGTTCTATTCATTTGCACACTTGTCCATAGTTGATTGGTCTATTGAGAGCTTTTAGAGAGCATGGCAGCCAGAGAGATTGATATTCCACTTGAGGAGCACTGGTTTGAGTGGATTCGACGGTTCGATCGGCCAGCGGAGGCAGGACCCCCGATATGTAGTTCGTTAAAACTCACAAAAAGTCATTTATTAGTCTCATTAATGGCTAGGAAAAAATACTTAGACAAATGCGTCAAACTGTAGTTCAATGCATATGCACTCTGAAGTGGCACATATGTTGTGAAGTGGCGCATTTGAGGTATACTTCGGCGCATCTGTTAGTTTGGCACATCTAAGCTATGGATTGGCGCATTTGTCAGGAAACGGCACATGTGTCTTGAAATGGCATATTTGAGATATACTTCGGGGCATTTGTTAGTTTGGCACATCTAAGCTCTGGATTGGTGCATTTGTCAGGAAATGGCACATGTGACATAAGGATTGGTGCATGTGCCAAAACGGTGCATACAAGCTCTGGATTGGTGCATTCACGGTGAAGTGGTGCATATGATATGGATCGGTGCATTTGCCACCTAGATTGATGCATTTGCACTAGAAAAATCGAATGACTTAACAAAATTAACCCAATTGGTACCTTGATCGATGCGTCAATTGATAAGCGATCTCTGAGATTGCCGGGAATCTAGTCGAGAGATGATATGCTATTTTGATTAATTTGATATGTTAAGTCATTGATAGGATAGTTTGATTGTTATGAGTAGGCTTGCTTGGATATGAATTTTGTTGACGGTATGCTTTGCTTGGTTGCAGGAGGATATTGAGAACATCCTTACGTCACGAGAGCAGTTGCCGTTGTTGCAGTGGTATATGTTGACTGAGATAGATCAAGAGGCTCTAGCTGCTATGGGTGTACATTATGTGTGCTTCATGCTTGAGGTTCATGCAAACCGGGCTATGTTGACGGCAACAGTGGAGTGATTCCACAGTGAGGATGGTACATTTCATCTTCTGAAGGGGGAGATGGTGGTTACTATTGAGGATGTGTACTGGATTCTGCACCTCCCCATTCATGTAGAGTTGGTCGAATACGAGTCGCAGTGGGATGTTGGATTAGACGACTACAGACAAGTGTTCTATGACCCCAAGTTGGTAGAGTAGGTGATTTCTTGGTAGGACATATATGACTGCTATGACTACTTCCCAGGCATCGTGGCAAGATTGATCGGTGGCGTCATATGCCCCGATAGGAGGTCACACGGCTTTCCGATCGGTTGGGGGAGGGTGTTAGAGAGCATGATCGCGGATGGGACCCAGTATGCATGGGGTGTGTGTGTTCTTGCACATTTATATTAGGTGGTCTACCATAGGAGAGCCAGTTTGTCGGTAGGCATGTCGCTCTTGCAGTTTTGGTTGTGGGAGCACATAGCTATCACACGACAGATATGTTTGTTTCACAGATAGAGGGGTGAGCCCTATAGTTATGGCTATGTAGGTGTGATTTCTCAGCACAGGCTGGGGAAGCTGGAGTACTGGAGACATGCATTTGACAGTGTAGATCTGGTTGTTTGGTGTCCATACTTAGATTGTAAGGTATGGGATGATGAGGTAGATGAGCTTCCATATTGTTTCCAGACATGGTGGCTCATTGGCCAGACTAGTTATATTCTAGAGTGACAGATTGTGAGCCGAGTGCAGAGACAGTTTGGCTAGGTACAGGGCAGACCACAGGGACAGGCACATTTTTTTAGGACCCATGAAGAGAGGTTCAGGTGGGGTCCCGTGGCATCATATGAGGATGCCTTGACTGATTTCTAGTAGATTCCATACGTAGCTTGGTCCATGAGCAGGGATATAGTAGATGCTGGCATGACGCCAGATTACGAGGAGTGGTTTGTAGCACATCCATTCCCTAGATATTCAAGACCAGGAGAGTTAGCCCCTCGTATAGACGATGAGGATTCAGAGGATTAGGGCAGAGCTGGTAGGAGGAGGGGAGGACAAAGGAGGGGGAGAGGAGATGGAGGAGGAGGAGACGGGGGAGGAGGAGGAGATGGAGGGGGAGGAGGAGATGGAGGGGTGCCCAGGCAGAGGAGGAGGTATGGGGAGGGACCATCAGGGTAGCAGGCAGTTGCACAGCCGCAGGCTGTAGGACAGGTGCAAGCACAGGCACCAACACAGTAGGCAGCACCACAGAGACAGGCATTGCCACCACAGCAAGTGGCTCCGCAACAGGTGTAGGGTCAGGTGCCAGCACAACAGGTGGCACCAGGACAGGGACAGGTAGGGCCGGCTCCATAGCCTAACCTACAGCAGCAGGCCATGGTTGCACTACAGGGTCAGATCAGACATCTGAGGGTGCATATGAGAGCAGCAAAGTCCCGTAGAGATGCAGATGCAGCACAGGTATCAAAGTTGACCCGAGAGAGAGACACAGCTTTAGCCAGTGCGCAGGCGATGAGAGTAGAGAGAGATGTAGTTGTGATGGCTATGGGTATAGATGGTACATCTAGCTTTTTGGTTGCATAGGTGTAGCAGGCACAGACATAGTCAGCCTAGGTTTAGAGTGAGCTAGCCAGAGCGCAGGCTCAGGCTCAGTATTATAGGGGGTTATACCATGGGGCAGTGTCAGTAGAGCATCGTGCACCCAGCTTCAGGAGCCAGTCAGGGGCATCTCAAAGGGCAGGTGGATCATAGTCCATAGGATCAGTGAGGGGTCCCCAACAATCAGGGGGAGACAAGGGAGAGGGCAGCGTAGGGAGCAATGCTCCACGGCAACAGGGTTAGATAGACCTGGATACTTGTACCATTTTTTATTTGATGTACACTTTTTTGATGGCTAAGATAGCCTGTACATGTACTATTTTTTGCCTTGAGACATGTATCACCATGTTGTTGTACCTTGTATACATTTTATGACCTGACTCTGAGAGATGGATAGATATTTTTGATATGATGTACATTTGGACATGTTTTGATGTTTTATATGATGATGCAGTTATGGATGTTCTATATGCTCATGTTTTTCTATTTTTGATATGCTATGGATGTAATCTATCTTATTGATGTTTGTGTGTGTGTGATGCATACTAGATGGATTTTGTATGATTTTGATATGCAAAATGCAAATGTGACATGTTATGGATATGATTTTATGCAGCTCTATATGTATGTTGATGATGTTTTTTGATTTTTGATATGATATATGGATGTAAATGTGTATGGATGACCTAATGCACTTAGTATGTATGCAAAATGATGTAATCATGTAAATAACTATCTCATGTGATGTGATATGCAATCTATTCTATGTTTTTGATATGTCCAAATGTACTCAATCGACCCAGGTGATGATGTAGAGAGCATGAAGAATACTGACGTTCAGTTGATATGCTGCAGGATTTCTTATTGTATGGTTGATATGGATATGGATATGGGATGGAGATGGATTGTCATCTTGATATTGGCAAGGATTTTTTGCTTTCATCATTAGGCACTTTTTTGTATTTTTCACTTTTTGAAATGCTGTAAGCAAATATAAGCATCTAGGTATAATTAGACCGAGATGACCTGAGTATGTCTTACATGGATTTTGATATAGCAAGTTGATACAAGCATCTAGTCAAACTTGAATCTAGATGACCTGAGTACTTCTTATGTTTTAACAGACAAGGATTGCCCCTTTTCATGTTCATACCTCAGAATCCTCGATGATCTTTTGTTGATCATGTCATTAGACAAAAGTCATCGCATTACTAAAGTTAGATCTACAAGCAACAGACAAAGAAAAAGATTATACCCCCATCATAGCATCTCTAGCTTTTGGCATCCTTGAGTAGCATAAGAAGATATAATGACAAAAATTCAAGACCCTGTAAGTTAACCTGTTCACAAAACATTCTTGCATTAGATATGTCTTTTTCCATAAGTGATATAGAGTCTGTTTTGAGTGTTGCGGTATGGTGCTCTGCTTTGACAGGTTGATGTTTTTGTGTCAAGATTTCTGTTGTGGAAGCTCTATTTTTGCTGCGCTTGTTTGTCTAGCGAAAGGTATCACTATCCTTTATTGGTATCCTTTTAGAAAGCGTGGCATTCAAGAATCCAAATCTGTAACTAGGTCAAGGTGTTGCCCCAAATTTAGACAAGGATCAACTTATTATGGGTGAGACGACAGATAGACATGAAGAAATGAACCCTAAGGGACTGACCTAGTGCCTCGGGGGCTCATTGCTAAATGGCCTTGCCTACATGATGACGCAGAGGCAATGTAGTTTGGGAACGTGGACCATGGACTGAAGATACGGATCGGATGAGACATGATATGAAACAAATATGGATCAGATAGGGATCAGACATGGAACAGATATGGATCAGATATGGAACAAATATGGATCGGATGATACTAATGACAAGGAAACACCTTAGATAGGTAGATGGATGGGCGATAGGGGATCAATGGTAGGGTAGGTAGAAGGAAACAAGGATGTGATCTCCAAGGACTATGTTGCATTGGAAAAATGTGCCCCATTGTAGGTAGAATACTTAGGATTTTTCATGACAATGCTTATGACGATAGGAGGATGAAAGGATAATGAAGGATTTGCATGGTTTGGAGGGATAAGGTATGTCAAGAGATACCTAAAACATTTGTCAACATTGTGCCCCAATCTTTATCAAGATCAAAAATAGAGGAAAGGAAGATTTAGGATGGATGGACTGGATAGTATAGGTATGTAATGGATAGAAGGATAAGATAGGAAAATGGTAGGAGAGAAGGTGATATGTTTGATGAGACAAGGTGCCCCCAAGTGTAGGTGACATAGGAGAGTAACTTTACACATGATGCCTATTTACCAGGCTTTCATCATGCTACCTATCCAAGGCACATGTTTGCCAAGTTTTCACCATTAGACGAAGGGATTTCTCTTTACTTTTTTACTTTTTTTTTTGAATATTTGGATAGAAGAAGGTGGATATGGATAAGGACTCAAGAATCTAGTTCCTTGAAAGGTGATAATCTCAATGGATGTCATCACATGGACCAAGTCAAGTGTTCTCATAGATGTTGGTATGGAATTGCATGAAGGTGAGATATGGAGAAGGTAGATATTGGATAATGGAAGGTATGATAGTGGACACTGATGTAGATATACGGATTGGAAAGCTTATGCAAAAGCATGGACCATGGGAGTGGGATAGGGAAGATATGTGGGATAATAGCTGAAGGAAGGGGAGATGGAGGTATGTGGAAATGTTGTGGAATGGAAGGGAACCATGACCAACGGTTGCACATACTGTTATAAATATTGAAGCTTATGATAGGCAGGTGGTGTGGGAAGCAATGGAGATTTTTGCTTGGTAGATGAATGATATAGGCCTTAAGGGACCCACATAGACTTAATATTTTTCTGATTTTTTCTTGTCATGTGGGATGGAAGGATTTAATATTTTTGGATGGAATAGGAGAAAGTGGATGGTTGGGATTCGTGAGAGGTGGATGCCTTATTTGACTTGATGGCTTTTTGCTTAGGTACCCAAACCATTTGCTTTTAGATTTTACTTGTGTAGGTATGGGCACATATAGATGCATCTTTTGTGTAGCCTTTGAGGTAATTACTTGATGCTTGGGGACCCATGCCTTTTTCAGTTTGGCATTGAGACGTATGGCTATATGCATCTTTTGATAATTCTTTGATTCTTTGCTTTTGTATCCTAGGTCATGAGGACGCTTAGGATTTTTGACTTGAGAGGTAGAGGCATCCACATTTTTTATGTTGAATTCTCTTGGGATGGTGGAAGTGGGGTAGGTGGAAGCTCTTTGTTTAGACAACATGTGTATTTGTTGGCCATGATTGGGAATGTTAGAGGATTTATAGATGGATGGATAAGGTGTTGGAAGAAGTGGTGGTAAAATGCATGGAGGGATGTTAGGATTTAGAAGTAGCAGAGGTAGATTGGATGGTGGAAGGTCTATGGTCACATGCTTTTGACAATTGTAGGATGATGGAGGTGGAATGGTGACATATGTTTTGGGGATATGATAGGGTTTGTGATGGAAAGTGGTGGACTTAGGAGGAGTGGAGGAAGTACCAACATCTCAAGATTGTTCACCTTGGGGTGTGTATCCAAGACCATATGAAGGAGGAGGAACATTGACATGGACGGGCTCCAAAATACCTTGTTCATGAAGGCCTAAGCCTTTACCTTGATAGTTCATATGTTGGAGTATGCGGTGGACAACAGGATTATGTGTAGGTGGAACACTAGACACAAGTTCTTTATTGGATGGAGAAGATGAGATAGAGGATAATGGTTGTTGGTGTTCTAAGGAAGAACGTTCATGCATGAAGGTAGTGGGACCAAGGATATAGGATAACGGATTTGCAGCTTGGTCAATAATGGATGGTGAAGGATCACTTGAATCTTGATCATCATTATGCTCTTTAGGATCTAAGTTATTAGGTTGATCATTCATGTGCACTTGGGAGGCAAGTGTCTCATCAGAGGAAGTGGAAGTTGCTGGATCATGGATAGGACTAGATGGAAGATGGATAGGAGTAATGGAGGTTTCTTGCTCATGAATGGGTATGGGATCAAGTTGTTCATGTGTAGGTTCTTCATCAACGATAGTATCTTGATCATAGAAAAGATATAAGTTATGGATGGGTTGGAATTGGATTTCTTTTCATGGATAGGATCAAGTTGAGCATGGATAACTTCTTCATACGGATTATCTTGATCGTGGAGGAGATATATGTTATGATTGGATTGGAATTGGATCTCTTGTTCATGTATAGTTGTTGGGAGATGGATAGGATCAAGTGGCTCATGGAGAGGTTCATTATTATGGATATCATCTTGATCATGGAAAAGATACATGTTATTGATAGGTTGCATGAAAGTGATTTGATCTTGACTTAGACTAGGGGTGGTTGTTTCCACATGCGCTAAGGTGTGCTCTTGACATAGCTCTTGGTCTTCTTGAATGGAAGCGGATAGATCTTGGATAGCTTCTTGGTTGACAATATGAATGTTTGATGGACCTTGACTTTGGTTTATGGTAGGAGGTTCTTCGATAAGCTCAAGGTGTTGCGAATGACATGAAGGGGTTGTAGGATTTGACATGTTATTGGAAGAATCTTTTGTAAGGACTAGATTTTGGGGACATGGTTGACTCTCTGCTAATAGTCCTTGGATCACATCCTTCATAGGTGTAGGAGTACATGGTTGAGGTGATGGATGAGTGGATTTTGGAATTCTCCATATCTTTTCATGTGTTGCATATCTTTCCCAAAAATCATCCGAGAATGTTTTGTTTGTCGATTTAGACGGTGGGGAACTTGAGATCAGTCTTGGTGTAGAGCTGGTATGTTTTGGAATATGTGTCTTAGAAGATAGAAAAGAGGACTAGTAGACAAAGTGGTATATGATTTTCCCCTTGAGGTGGTGGTTACCTTGTCAATAGTATCATTAAGATAGGGAAAGAAGGTATGATTTTGGGACAAGGCATAGCTAGTACTAGCACATTCAGCTTGCAAGATTGCCATTTCTTGTTGTAAGACTTCGACTTGTTGAGCAATTGCTATGCAATCTTGGGGCGAGGGACCTAACTTTATTTGGAATTGCAGATATTGGAGTTTTTGACCAATATATTCTAATTTGTTTTCCATTGACACAAGACCGAAAAAAACTTACTGGTTTGGATCAGCAACAACAAATGCACCGTAACAGAGTTCAAAAGCACCACAAGTCAGATCAAATGTACTATAGGGCATGGGAAATGCACAACTCTAGTTTTTGTTTGGTTTTTGTAGAATTTTTTGGTTTGAAAACTTGGTGTTTCTAAAAATTGATGTTTAATTATGGCAAAAGACATAGCAAACACATAGAAGTTTTCATGATTTTTTTTTTTGTTATTTTTTTGTATTTTTGGACTATTTTGACTTAAAAACAAGTACACCCTAGGCTGGATAGGATAGCATTCATTGAATCCTCTAGCTGTGCATACTTAAAGCGTGTAGCTCCTAGATCTGGTAGCACCAGCTCCCCTCCATGACACTCACTTCTCACGCATACTAGATCTAGGTTTCCTTAGGCTTGTACCCCACTGAACCTTAGGATTGTCCCTGCTACCTCTACTAAGAGTCACATGAATCAAGGCCGCTTCAAGAGCTCTGACCTTTGCATCAACAAATAGGGGTTTTTGGCTTACTACATAATTGGTTCATAGTCAGGGCAACCGTTCGAGTGGTTACATGTGCGGCGGCACTACTCTTCGTTATGGAGTCTCCCAGTCTCAAAGGGTTACGCCTTAGAGGGTTTTGGGGGAGGTTGGCCGTTGGTGTAACACAGAAGCACTCGTTGCAGGAGGTTTTCACCTAAAGAACAATTTATTTTAAGTGGCTTGGTAGGGCTTGGCTTTAGCCTATTACCACTCAGGGTCATTCCCACTTAGACATGCGTGCATCCAAGGGCAAGTCCCCCTTATGGTTAAACAAAAAGAATGACAAGTCTGGCGTTTTGGTCACCCAGTTAAGGGGAGAGCATATGCCTATTGTCATTCACAGTCACAGAAAATACTGATTAATCCAGCCTAGTTAAAAGTAGAAAAACTAAATGGGCTATTCTACTTGTGCACTCACATGGTTGTTAACTTTGAAGTTGTTAAAAAGATAGCATTGTTCATTCCCATTTGAGATAGTAGTTATCTAGCTAAAGAAGATAGCAATATGCAGATATAGCAGTGGTTCAATTACTCTCTTCCTAGTTATGAACTATGTGGAATTTGCATGCACACATCTTTTTACTTTTTCCTCTTAATTAAACTAGATGAATTACTCAATGCATCTAAATGAACTACTCCAGCCTCTAATCATGCAAGACAAAATGTTAGCTCAATCAGAAAATCACAAGAAACCCTAAAAACTATAGTGTAGAATACAAGTACCACAATGTAGTCTGAATGCACAGAGATAGAGGTTTCATGTGGTGTTTTACATATACGTTGAATTAGAGGACATATGCGCATAAAGAAACAATCGGTCTATAGAAATTTGCATTTTTCTAACTCTAGTTTGTTAAGATTTGGATAAAAATGTATGTAGATGAGCTCTTAGCTCAAATCTAACCTCACCATTACGTCCGGGGGGGCATTTCCATAAATGTTGAGTACAAATTTGCCTAGATTTTATGAAAATACAGCGTTTGGCAAAGAAAACAACGTTTTAAAAATTCACTGCAAAATAGATGCGCTGCAAGATGGAACATATGTGCCATTTCAGAGGTTAGATGCATTGAAACAAAGTGTATATGTGCCAAAACAGAGTGTATATGCACCAGTTTGGAGGATAAATGCACTAGATGCCTCTGTTAGAACTCTATACGGCACCTGTACAGACCTGTCATTTAGAAAAACTCAATTTTTGATTAGATAGAGGGGCAAGGGCCCCACAGTAGGTGCCAAAATGTGAAGGCAAAAAAGGATTAATCAAAATGAATAATAAACCTAATGCATTAATAAAATCTGAGGATAAAAGATAGATTTAAAGTAAAACAAAGAATATACTTACACCTTTTACCTTGCATCTTCTATTATTTGCCTATCTATCCTTGATCTTGGTGATGATGAAGCCCTAAGAAGCATATGCTCCCTTGCTTGTTAAAGATGACAAGAATGGAATGGCTAGAGCACTTTGTGTGATTGAAGATGAGCTTCAACACACTATTGAGATTGATGATAATGGTGAAGTGATATGCAATGGTGGTAGGGGTGCCAAAGGCGTGCTAGGTTTCCTGCAGCATAAGTTTGCTCAAATGATGGATATGAAATGAAGAAGGAGAGGGTTGTATTTATAGACTTGTGTAGAAGAAGATCAATGATTCAGAAGAAAAGCGAAAATCAATGAAGGAGGATTGTTGACGAATGTGCAACCAATGGAAGAAAGACATGTGTCATTCAAAAAGAAGTTATGTTGAGTTAACTACTTTGTTGATGAGGATGAGTTTTGTTTTTCTTAAATTAGAATTTGTTTTTCTAATTTAAGAGCAAGTTTTCTCTAAAGATGCTTTAAAACAGCTTTTGCTTTAGTAACTCAGCTTTTCCTTTTTGTATGACAAGAAGAATATGTTTTTAGAAGATAAGAATGATTTTTGAAGATAAGAAAGCATAATTAAATAAATAGATTTATTTAATTATTTGTGGATATTTTTGGAGGAATAAAATATTTAATATATTTTATTTTTGTGGAGATTTAAGATTTTATTTAAATAAAATTGCATTTTATTTAAATTTGGAAGAATAAGAAATTTTAATTAAATAAATAGATTTATTTAATTATTTAGAAGAATGAAGTTGATGTAAATGAATTTAATTGATTAAATAAATGTAATTTATTTAATCAAGTGGGAGGAAATGAATCAAGTAAATAAATGAATTTATTTATTTATTGATAGAGGAAAGTGAAGATGAAATAAATATTTAAACTATTTATTTAGGTAGAGTCATGCCATTTTTAGGTGTATATAATTACCTTTCTCCTACAGGTTGGAAATGTCTCACCATTAAGCATTTGCTTGCTGCTACTTAAGAGGGCCTTGCCAAATCTTACCCAATAATGCAATTGTCCTATTTATGCTGGAAAGTGATTTGACTCTAGCATGTTGCAGTCTTGCCCTTTAGTCTATCAAACCCGTAGCAGTTATTAACTTATCTTTTTTCTGTAAGAGACATAATCTGGACCACAAAGAAGCAATATCACCTGATTTGCTATGAACTTCTAATACCTTGATTGTAACTTGAAACAGATACCTAGTTGTTACTTTTATTCAATATCCAAACAAGACATTCACCTTCTTATTTGTCTTCTTTCTGTAAGTAGAGTAATTGTGTTTGTTTGCAGCTTTAACATCTAAAAATTCAATCGATCTATTGGTCATTGCAATCTTTGTTAGGTGTTACAAATTTAAGTAATAAATGTCTTATTAAACCAACATAAACCCTTTCTTAATAGTAGTTTATCTTCTCTAGACTTTTAGAATGCATCATATTTTCAATATTGTGTTGTGTTGACCATTGGCAAAGATTTGGCTTCTAAGGATAGTGCAGGACTAGAGGAATTTTCTCATAATGAAGTAGAAATTTAATTTCATAGATTCATAATTGAGATTGAATACTGCCAACTATTTTCACTTAGGGCAAGATGAATGATGCATCTAGAGGTTGAGAAGTGTATGTCTCTCTGGAGTAGCAGCTCAACATTTAGGGAAGATTATATAAAGAAAACTTCTCCCTTTCTTTACAATCGATAACCAAGCAAAGATGTCAGGACACCAAACCCTAACGAAAAGTTTGCAGTTCCCGATGGAGGGTTGGGTCTGGCATCAAATTTGGTAGGGAGAATCAAAAGAAAGAAACTATGATTTCGAAGAAACCAAAAAATTTGGTAGAACATGGCTTTCCTAACTCAAATGGAGATTGTAAAGAAAATAATAAAATATCTGAGTCTGGCAAGGGTAAAGTGTCTATAAAGCCAAGCAATAAATATAAATATGAAATTGCTATAGGATCAGATATGATTCCTAAGGACAAACCTATGACTCGTGATGAATAGGATGTAGTCATTTTGAAGGAGAAGAAGAGAGAAGAAGAAATTGCTAAAGAAAAATTAAACAACAAAACTTGATTCCAAGCATAAGGATTGACAGAAACAGTTTTACAATCTAGGTTAACATGAAACCATCCTATTTCTAGCAATGCTCCATATCCGAGTGATGAACATCCCAGGCCTGATTTTCAACATGGGTGTGAATTATCTTCATAAATTGTACTGATTAATGTAGGCACTTTGGGCACTGCAGTTACATACCTCCATTAAGCCAGAGAAGCAAAGGCCTAGTGGAATGGTCATGAGTGGCCTCCACAAAGTGGTAGAAGAGTGCTTTGCCTTTGTATGAATCAACTATTACATATCTCAAATAGTGTTGAAAGGTGACATTAGATGTCTAGCATGGGTGAGCCTTTATCAAATCTTTCTCCTGCAATAATCCCTCCTCATGATCATGAGACAAGCACTTGTTCAACAGTTGTCTACACTGTGTATCCACATCTCATCTGCTGTAGGTACAGCTATCACTAAATCCACATCTCATTTGTTGCAGGACAGTTTGTCAAGAATCCTAGATCAACCTGGCCGAAAAATAAATCCTGGATCATCGAGCCTTCTCTGGCTTTGGAGATTGCGTCGACTTTTTTCCTACCAATGTGAAGATGATAAAACCAAATTTAAACTGTGTATAATTAACAATTTAGCAACTTTTATTTATTAAACTTTACACAGTGACTTAGCAAAGAAAAATTTGAGATTTTAATTAGCATGAACATTAAAATTTAATCACTTGTTAATCTCAACCCCTCGGCTATAGTTCCATGGCAGGGACTAATAATAAATGATATTGTTGTATAGTTTCGTCAAATCCAGTTCACTCAGGTAGGTTGGTACACAGATTTTACATCATTATCCTAAGCCTTGCATGTCGCTTGGTACATATATGTAAAATCTGTTCACATTGCATTCTATTCTGCTTTTTCCTATCAAATTATTGTCCTTACTGGAAACATCAATACACCATAGAAATTATGTGGAAAAGTAGGCAGAAAGTGAAATGCAATGGTGCAGAAATTAGGTGGGATGGTTAAACTTTGATAAAAAAATTGGAAACTTTAATCATGGCATTTTTCTTCCTCTTGGTTGCATTTGGAATCTGTATCTGAATGTCATATAATTTGCAACAATCTAATATTAATCAGTTGAAAAGTATATTTGAAAATAAAATAATTATAGTTTACAGAGGCATGTCACTTGTCTGCAACCTGCATATTTTAGGAGCCTGGAATATTGTGAGCCACCATGAATGTTCACATGGGCAGTCTTTTCTGCTTAATTCTCTTTACAACTGATAATAGAAAACTAGAAAGTATATACCACATATCAACGCATATAGGTTTTGGTCTTGGGAAGGGCCTTATAATACTTCTTGTCTTGGTGCTTTCTATTTGGTTATTATAGGTCATTCTTAAAGATCATCCACTTCAACAATCAAAGATCACTTTTGGCCAATAAAAGTAGGACAAGTATTTACCTCCTTTTATTGTGAATGATGTGTAAAATTTCTATTGATTGTTTGACCATTAAAATGGATGATATTTAAGTAGAGTTGTTATTATATGCATATTCGTCCAACCTTGTTAGGAAATACTATTTTGTTATTATTAGAGTCTCCTACTTTATACTGGAGGCTCTGTTTATTTTTAATTAAAAGATGAAGAATCATCACTCTTTTTACATTTAATAATAAAATACACTAGTATAGAATATCTTAAATACATCTATTTAAAAATGTTAGAGATATTGTTGGAGCTATTTTCTTTAGGTAAGAATTATTTTATTTTATTTCATAAGGATATAAGATTTTATATAATTTTATTTATCGTAGAAGACCAAGAGATATCATTCTAAGTGTTATTCCACTTAAATTGTGAATCTTATTTAGTTAAGAATTATTTTATTTTACTTTAGAACTACTTTTCAACAATTATTTTATTTTATTTACATTGTTTACTATGATAGGTAAAAAATTAGGTTAATAAGATCAAGCATAGCCATGAAAACCTAACCCTACCATCATCAAAGAATCTAATCCAAATGAAATCAAAACATGCAATTCAAGCACAATATCATCTAGATTGTGTGATTCCTTGTTTATGATGTGAATTGCTTCTTCAACAATGAACAATTATGAAGATAAAAAATGCCATGATGGATGGATGATAATGATGATAAGCTAAATGGATGCTATGGATACTCAAGTTCTCAATATGCTTAGGATGATAATGTAGACGATATATGAATGTTGGATCGGTGTAGTATGGAATGAGAGGGTGTTTATATAGAATTCAACCAAAATCAATCAACGGTGGAGATTCGGTGGCTATGTGAATGGCTAAGATTGAAGGATAGACATAGGTGAATGTGAAGATGACAAGTGGAGAGAAGATAAGGCTTATGTGTGCTTGTGTACATAAAAAGTACTACATGTGAAAGATATTAAATAAAGGATGTAGTACCATTTTGTTTTTTAAATGAAAGAGGTACACACATGGGCTCATGAGATAAATGATAAAATTAATTAATTAAATAAATAAAATTTATCTAATTAATTGGAAAGTGAGTTTGTGAAAAGAATTTTTAATTAAATAAATAAAATTTATTTAATTAAAAATAGATAGAAAGAAGATAATTAAATAATTAAAGATTGCTTAATTATAGCTTAGAGTAAATAGCTAATGAATTAATTAAATAAATATAAATTTATTTAATTAATAGAAGAAATAGATGTGTTAGGGATATTGTTCAAGTGTGTTAGACAAATGCAAATGATATGTAATACAATGTTTGAATGCTAATGATAACGAGTCAATTTTGGGTGTCTACATTTTGCCCCTCTTTGATACAATGTTCGATAGAGCATTGTGTCAAAGAAGATACGATATGAGTTTGATAAACAAAGTTATGCCCTAGTGTAACTGGCAGGTGATGCCCCCTTGAGAGGTAAGCCAGGCTAACCAGGAAGGGTTGGGTTGGCTCGCGATAGAAGAAAAGATAGGACACAAGGTTGACATGAAGAAAACAAGGGGTTAGGTGGGTGAAAAGGGGATGAAGCAGAAGAAAAAAAGGCTTTGGCATAGAAGAATGAGGGTTGGGATAGGGCTACAAGTAGGGATAGGAGAGATAGGGATGGAGAGACCAGTCAGGAGGAGGCGACGATGGGTTCCACTAGCGCAGGCTATTGTACCAGCAACACCAGGGATACAGATACAGTGACAGGTGCAGGGATAGCCTCAGATACTTGCACAGCTTCAAGGACAGATATTAGGAGGTGATGATGTTGGGATTCAACAGCTGCGGAGGAAGATTAGAGAGGAGAGGAGATGGAGGCATTGAATTCAGATGAGATTGAGGAGAGTGGAGTTGGATATACACTAGGCGGTGATTGGCTTGCGACATGCTAGGGCTTAGGCTTAGACATCTTAGGCTCAGTTACAGGTTAGAGTGCAAGCTGGGGATGGACAGGATGATGGTGGACTTGGTAGGGTGACAGGAGAGAGAGATGCAACTAGACGGAGTGAGAAGATGATGAGATTAGAGCGAGATACTGTTGTATAGTAGATGCAGGTGATGAGAGCAAAGAGAGATGGTCTATGGGCAAAGAGGGATACGGCTGTGCAGTAGCTACAGGGGATGACTAGTGAGCGAGATAGAATAGTGACTACATTGGGTACACATGGAGCTATGATGTATTTGACCACACAGTTGACATAGGTATAGGCAGAGTTGCAGAGGGTACAGAGTGAGGTGGAGTACTATAGAGGCTTATACTATGGGGCTGTGCCAGTAGAGCAAAGGTAGCCTAGCTTCAGGAGCAGATAAGGAGCTTCAGGTTCATGGAAGATAGGTGGATCTTTATCTGTAGTCTTAGTGATGTGGCCACCGAGAGATAGGGGGATAGGTGTAGGACCCAGTGGTGGTGGTCAGGGCGAGGAAGCTGCCAGTAGTCACTAGGGCTACCTTGTTTATGTTGTATCATGATGAGGCCTAGAGCTGATTGTACATACATTCTTGATGGCTCAGCTTGTATATGTAGACACTTGTATATTGACACATGTATATATATATGATGATGTATTGCTGATCTACATGATGATGCGATGGATGCACTATTGGCATTATGATGGTTATGCACGTTGTATTTGTATTTTCATGGATTATATATGGATGTTTATGCAAATGATATGAATGGAAATGTATGATAAGGCAAATATGTAAATGGTAATGATATGATATGGATGTATGCATATAGATAGATGGTAATTAGATGATATGTGATGGACTTATGTATATCTAACACACTTATTTTGCAGGATAAGAGATGTGGAAGAAGGACGATGGAAATGATTGATCTTGGCTGAGGACTATATAGACGAATAATAGGATGAATAGATGGTACAATGGGCATCTTGTTAAGTAATTGCTCAAAATGAAAAGATATGCAATCCTTATGTTTGATATAGCATGTGGATGTTATGCACCAGGGTATAGAAGACCAAGGTGTCAAGATATCCAATGCGCAACTAGCATGTTACAATCTTGTCTGAACACATGAGGTCAAGATGTTGAGCCAACATGCACAAGATATAAATAACAGCTAGTGTTTAGAGATGGACTTTGATGGTACAAGCAAGGGTTTGAGCTTATCTCCACTACTCACAGTGATAGCTTGCTGGTTATATGTATGGAGCTAGTCTTGACATAGAATAGTCTCAAATGCATAAGAGACTGTTCAGCTTCTCAGATCCTAGAGATATTGATATGTAAGATGCTAATCCCAACACATACAAGATACCAATACTCTTAGGAAGAAAATAAGATCATCCCGTAAACACGGCATATGAAAGTAATATGACCATGCCCCATTCTTTACTTCATCGTAACATACCAAGATATAGAAAGATCAAGGCAATCTTGATTAGGCATAGGAAAGGGACAAAAGATAAATCAAAAGAAAAAACAAAAAATACTGTCATCATGTTCTCTTGCCAAATTTAGGTGCTCTTAGATTGATTTAAGCTGGCACCTTGTTAAAAGGAAAGCTGCATCCTGTTGAAGGCTAAAAGATGTTGATAAATTGCTATAGAAAATGTTGGCTTAAGGCATGCAGACAAATAGCTTCTAGCTTACTCTTGATTGGTTAAAGTGCTTCAGCTTTTAGTATACACATAGTTTGTTTCTTGCTTGAGCTAATCAAAGAGAAGAAAATGGAAGATGAAGAGAAGATGGAGAAGATGGGATGGATCATCTGTGCTTGAGTACTGGAAACTTCCTTCGTATTCCAGACTACCTACATACCCTCTATCCACAGGGTCAAAGCACATTTACGATGAAGATGAGACTTGATGAATATGTAGTTTTGGGTTTTATTGATGATGTGTGTGATGAAAAATAGAAGAATGTGAGATGAAAGATTGAAGGATGATTAGAAGAAAGATGAAAAATGGATGATGAAGAGAAGGGGCTATCGTCTAAATCAAAGTGCTTCCTTCGCATCTTAGATTGCCTACATACCCTAGATCCATGGGATCAAGGCTTTAATGATAGAGCTAGGATGTAGTTCTTACTTATTGCGCAGATGAGTGATGTTGAAAGAATCAACTTATTGCTTGAATGTTTGCATTGGCAATGTTTTTCTATGTTTGGATGTTAGATGAGCGCAAATTGATTACAAAGATATGAATCCTAGTTGCAAATTATTTTGCCACATTTGTTGTTGGATGAATGCTATGGTTGAAATTGAAAGCTTGCTGTGTTGTGAGCTAAAATGTTTGATGTGTTATACGCTAGAGATAGTGGTATCCACTTCCAAATAAGACTCAACAAATGCCCCCAGTGCGGGATGAGGTTTATTATGAAGGAGCGACGATGAAGAAGGTGTGCGGTCAAGATGCTAAGGTGCCAAAAGAGATAGCTATCACAATAATGTCTCAAGTATGATAGCTAGCATTGACAGAGGCGAAGATGGAAAAGTTGTTTATTGTGATGACATGTGGATTATGATATGGATTATGTGGGATAAGATGGTGAAATATGCTAGGAAGATTGGTGATCAAACAAACCAAGTAGACAATGGAGACTGGTTGCTACACATAGTGCCTGTTTGCCAGGTTTTCACTATGGTACTTATCCAAGGTGCCTGTTTACCAGGTTTTCACCAGAGGATGGATTATTTATCTTATACTATTATTTTTTTGTTATCCAAAGTGCCACAAAGTGGTTTTCACTATTGGATGGATTTTTTTTTTGAAGGATAGTTGATTACACATGGTGCCTGTTTGCTAGATTTTCACCATGGTAATAGATAGGAGGGACTCAAGTGTCTAGTTTGATAAAAAGTGATATTGTCCCACTAGATATGGATGTCATTGCACGGACCATGTCGGTATGCTCATTAATGTTGATAAGGGTTTGCATGTGAGAGATGGATTAGGTAGGATAGTGGATTAGGATAAGGATGATTGAAGATTCACACAAGGATAGATGGAAGGCTCATGCAAGGATAGATGAATGGGATAGTGGATTATGGAAGGCTTATGCAAAAGCATGGACCATAGGAAGGTGATAGGGGAGATATGTAGGATAATGGATGAAGGATGGAGGTATGGAGATATGTGAAAATGTGGGATGGATAGGAACCAGGACCAACGGTGGCACACACCGCTAAACATTAAAGATTCAGATGGAAAAGTTAGTGTACGGAGTGGAAGAGATGCTTACGTAGGGGATGGTGTGACTATAGTGGATGGTCCCTTTGCAACAACAACAGGAGTGTTTGGATGGTGCTCTCTAATAGCAGATATGTCAAAATCTATTGGTAATTTAGCACCCATGCGAGAAAATTGCAAGAAGTAGTGATTAGGCTTGGATAAAACAAGTCTCCCAGCTTGATCCCACACATGTGTATCCTGAAATTCTGATAAGTCTTCTTGGGACTGTTTCTCAAAAGTCTCCAAAAATGTTTGAGGTTGTACTTGTTGTGAAAATGACTCTCCAATGGTATACCCATGAGGTGTAAACATATCAGGAGGCATACCAGTCATAAATTGAGTTGCATCTTTAAGAGGTGTTGATCTAGATTGTTGCATCTTAGCTTAGATCTCAGCTTGCAATTTGGCTTCCATTTCAGCTCACAGTTTGGCTTCCATTTCAGCTCTATATTGACTCCTAGTTTGAGGCATGATGTTGAAAACTGAAGTTAACTTGTCAAGATTTTGAGACCCCAAAAAGAAAGATGATAGTTTGCTAGTTGGTTGGTTGCTAGTTGCTTTGCTTGGTTGCTGATTTGTTTGGTTGGCTGGTTTGCTTGGTTGTTAGGTTGCTTGGTTGATTTGTTGTTAGCTGGTCTTCCCTAGAGAATAACTCACACACTCAAGGGAAAAATTGTTTGCTATGGGTTGCTGTGTTGCAGATGTTGCTGAAGCTAAAGCTAGGAGATGATGTTTTCCTTATTGATCGAATTGATTGATTTGATGTTTAGTTTACTGGTTTGGGATCTCAAGAAGATGAAAAGCTCATGAAATTTGATTGATTGGTAAGCTCAAGGTAGGAGACAAAGTCTAAGTAATTGCTAATGATCAGAGACAGGTCTAAAAGCTAATGCTAAGACTAAGCAAGTTGGATTTGTGGATAATTCGACTGAGTCACTAAGATTTGCTGGTATTAGATCACAGGCGACAAATAATAGCTCATATGTGACTCAGAAAAGGCTAGAGGTGACTGGTAATAGCTTAAATGCGAGTTGGTTTTGGTTCTGATAGCAGGTTACAGTGTTAACCAGAGGTGAGCCAATTTTCCACAGGTGATTAATATTGACTCAAAAGTAATTTACTGCTGATCAGAAGTGATGCAATTTAGACCAAAGGTGACAGACTGTTGTTTAAATGTGATCTGATTTAGGCAAAAAGTGGCTGACTGTTGTTTAAAAGTGACTCAATTGAGGCAAAAGCGGCTAACTGCTGTTTAAAAGTGATTCAGTTGTCTATATGCGGGTAGTTTAAGCTCAAAAGTGACTGTGTCTATTAGGAAATATATCTAATTTGTGATTTTTGACAAGAAAACAGTAATTGTAGTCACTCACACTCACAACAATCACAAACTTGTACAACCTAGGCTAGGAAAGGACTGTATTTGTTGAATCTCCTGGCCATGCTTATTCAAAGCAAATAGCTTTAGGATCTTAGTAGCACCAACTCCCCTCCATAGTACACACCTCATACATACCAAGATCCAGGTTTCTCAAAAGGCCTGTCCCTCACCAAACCTTAGGATTGTCCCTGCTATCTCTTCTAAGAGCCACGTGAATCGGGGTGGCTTCAAAGGTCCCACCTTTTGCATCAACAAATAGAAGGTTTTTGGCTACTACACAAAGTTACTAATAAGGGCATCCATTCAGGTGGCTATACGTGTAGCAGTGCTACTCTCCGTTATGGAGTCTCCCAGCCTTCAAGGGTTACGCCTTGGAGGGTTTTGGGGGAGGTTGGCTTTCAGTATAACATAATAACACCCATTGTTTCTAGCTTTCGACAGAAACACATTTCTTATATAGCAGTTCGGAAGGACTTGGCTTTAGCCTGTTACTGCTTGGGTCGAATCCCTTCTCACACTGGGAAGGTCGGCCCTCTAAAGATAATAACAAGTTCTCATACACCCAAGATCCATTTGATAGGCAAGGGGAGAGGATACTTTTTTTATCAAATTTGGGTTACAATCAATCACATGCAAGCAATCAAAAAAGATAAATCAAGCACGGAGCAAGGAATGATTCATTTTAAGCACCAATCCCAAATGTTCCTAATTTAGTGAAAAACCACAAGTCTTGGACCGATCAAAGTTGCAATAGATATGATAGTAGTTTAATAACCTCCTTTTCTTGGACAATCAATAAGATGCCGCACAAATACCCAATTAGTAGCCAAGAAAAACAAACTGCAAATGATACAGACTAAAAGAGACATAGTTTACTAGAGGTGATCCACTGTCGGTCAAAAGTGATCTATATTCTATCATAGGCAAAATGTTACATATCATAAGCGATGCCAAGATCTCCAAATGCAGATTGATAAAGCTCACAAGCAATGCGAAAAGGCAAGAAGCGACTATTTACGGATCATAAGCGACTCAGATCTGCAAGAGAAATAGAATGCAACAAAAAACACTAGCACCCTTAAGGAGGGGAAGAGGAAGGAGGTGGAACTCTAGAAACTATGCAAGGGGCATTGCACCATTGATCAAGAAGCTCCTGTAAATGCATCACTTTAAGTGTAGCCCTACTAGCTTGCACCTAAATATGCATAAACACATTAGAGCAAATCATAGCTTTAGTTTATAAAGAGAAATGAATATCAACCAAACAACCTAAAAAAGAGCTAAATTTCTACCTTTCCAAATACTAAAGATAATTTCTACCTTGAAAGCATGCCAAATCTAGGTATATTTGAATGGGAGACAAGGTCAATCTTCAAGAAAAACCACCTGCCATGAGAAGGGGTCAAGCCAAAAAGGCCTGAAGAAGTCATGAATCCAATTCCAAGCTTCTTGAGCTTTGGTACAAAACCAAAAGAGATGCTTGAAAGTCTCAAATTGTGCATAGAATAGACAATGGGGGTTGAGAAATCCCAAATGAGTTAGGTGAGAACCAAGCAAAAGACCTTGGTAAAGAATGAACCATGAAAAGTGACCCGCCGTAGGCTTAAGAATCGATGACCAGCTAGATTGGAACTAGTGGTACTAAGTGCCAAGAGAAGACTGAAGCCGCCAATAGTGGTTTAAATATTCATGTTAGTTGATCTATAAAATAAATATTAACCTAGGAACTAGTGCAAGTGATAGAATTTATAAAATTATTAAATACAGATGAAATCAAAATAACATAACTTAGTTTCATAAGAGAGAAGATTCAAAAAATCACAATTGCTTTGAATTCAATATATTAATGGAAGGAAAGAATTAAAATATATAGCCTTACAATTTTCAAATCCAAAGTCTAATTAGGAGTCCCAAGCGTAATTGTAGAAGATGGAAATAAGGAAGCATGAAATATAGGAGAGAGAGCAAGAGGATTTATGAGTACCCTCATTACATCCAAAGGAGATGCAACTCCATTAGATTTTTCATCAAAGAGAAGATGAATTTCATCAATGTTTTCATCTAGATCTGAAATGTGGGACTGTATAAACAAAGAAGAGATGTGTAGTAGAATTATGTCCTAATAAGGTGAGTCTAGAAGATATATATAATCATACTACAAAGAATCATTGAAATCTCTTGAAGAACTGACTCTGAACTTTGAAGTAGAAATAGGTATAGGAGGAATGTCCTCAAGAGATGTGAATCCCATGTCGATGTCTCCACACTAGATGTCTAAGCGTGAACAGCTATGGATGAATCTACTAATACTAGAATGCGAGAGTCCTCAACTTTAGATGGGGTATGAGGATGAGGAGAAGCATCACTATCATACACGTGAATGGTTCTCAAAGGAAACACAACTCTCAAATGGAGAATCAAGGTCTCCATACAATTATCTAATGAAAGTCCAAGTCCAACAAATGAAAGGGAACTTAGTGTACTCAAGATGATGTTGAATATCTTTAGAAATAGCAAGACATATTAGTCCATAGACCATGTCATTGGTGTTAAACCATGCATGTTTTTGTTCATAGTCACTTGGCTCAAGAACAAGGCCAAGGTAATAGAGCAATAGATCTTGCTCAAGGTAGTGATTCATTATCCTATTTTTTAAGGACAAGTAGTTCTCTAAATTTAACATAATAATAGAGTGATGGAATGTAATACCAAAATCCATGATGAAACACACAAGTATCAAATTTTTAGACTCTTACAAGGCCCAAAAATGATCAAAATAATGAAACTATAGTTCAAGTACAATCTATGATCAATTTGAGAGAACCGGCGTGGAGTAGGTGGAAAAATATGCACTCTAATAAGATAGGACCCAAGCAAGAGTCTATTTACACAAGTTATGACCCTCAAAAGATCTCAAAATGGGAACTACATAGCAAATTCTAGAATAATCTTTTATTTATAAAAAACTAGAGAATCAAATTAGAAAATGAACTTCACCACTATGAAGAGCATGAAATTCTTCCCCAAATAAAAAAAGTTGCACTGAAAAAGGCCTCTATATGGATGAGAATGAGCCTTCCAAAGTTGGCCTATAAAACTAAAAAATATAATTGGAGAGGGGCAAAAGGGCCCTGATGGATAGTGATTTGTGCTCCAATGATACTTTGGCTAAGGCATTGGTGGCCGCACTGGTGGTGGGAGGGTGATCAAGGGGCACGACCACTCAAGTGGCAAGGCAACAATGGATTGGCTAAGCCATTGGTGGTGGCGATGCGTGAGCAGGTGGCTAGCTGTTGCTGGGCTCTTAGATGGTTGTTGTTGGTATTTACCTTTGGTGGGGTATGTAGACCACTAGTGGTCTACACAATATCGCTAGCCCAAACAAAAATTACTAACATTTCATACGACATAAAGAATATATGGCCCACGATACGACCAAGGCAAAAAAATTGCCATAGATTCTTCTAGCACTAAACCTAGGAAAAATTTATATCAAAATATGGGTTTTTGGGCCTTCTATACATGATGATGAGGTCTTTTTGGCCTGAGTGAAAGATGTTTGCCTCATGAAACACCCTTGATTTTCTAATCTCTGATTTTGATAATCTTGAAGCTATGAAATCTCTAGACAAGGTTTAAGTTCTATTTGTGATGGTCAATAATAAATTAGGGTAAGTGGAAGTGACAAATCAATTAAAATAATGTACCAAAATTAAATGCATAAAACACCTGCACAAAGTAGCCTAAAATAAAAGATAAAAATACAAGGTATATACCTTTTTCTTCCTCTATCTCTCTTTCTCTATTCTTCTCTTTCTCCTCACTTTGCATCCATTTAAATAGTATTAAGTTTAAAAAATATATTTAATAATATATATTATAAAGAATGTAATATACAATAATAAATATAACTACAATATATATTCTATATATAAAATAAAATTTTAATTTAATAACAAATACATATATATCTTAAATATATAATATATTTAATATACCATATAATAATATTTAAAATATATTTATTACATAGTAAATCTCACACAAATTAAAAATTATATTGAAAATAATGGGGGAGCAGAGCGAGGAGCGATTTGTAAGGTAGACTTTCGGTGCGAAAAGACTAAGGAGGATGAGCACAGAATTTTTCCATCCAACTGCAATCTTGAGAAGCCTCCACCGATTAACATTGACCTCTCACAGGAAAGAAAAAAAGAGAAAGATGCGCTCCTTGAAACAACCCTAATTTTCTGATTTATTGGTCCTAAACTTAGCAGATGCAAAATTAAGACTTGGACAAAGGAAATATGGTAGGTTCCATGCATAATCAAATTTCTCCCTAAGGGTTTTTTTGTCGCAACATTCGTCTCCTCGGCTAATAGGGACCTGATTCTTAAGGGGAAGAATTGGTCCAGAAAGGGTTCTCCACTCTATATAAGGAAATGGATACCAAATGCGATCCTTATGAAGAGCCAAAATGGATCCATCTATATAACTTGCCGTTGGAGTGCTGGACATACGAATACCTGCTTAAGATTGAGCACTCTCTTGGCATGGTGGTAGCCATAGATGAAGACCTATTCGGTAGTGACTCATTCTTGTATGCAAGGATTCAAGTGGTAGCTATTTATAGAATCCCTTCAGAAATCATTCTCCCAGCTCATGATTACCAAAGGATCCAAAAATTGGAAATAGAGGAAAACCATTTTTTCTGCCTCAAATGCCATAGCCGTAGGCACCCAGAAGATTGGTACCCTAGCAAAAAAGTCTCAGACAACCAGAGGGCTCAGTTGGAATTCATCGCAACACCTCTAAGGTCAGAGAAACACAAGCTTCACTAAATTAGGAAACATCCACCTCTCAGAGATTGGAAGTTGTTGGTACTTGAGCCATACTATTAGCTAGTCCGCCACATTTGGAAACACCAACTCTCACCCATAAGGATAAGGAGAACCCAATCAAGACACATGACAATCCTCTAACTACAAATGCCAATAAGCTATCGGACAAAACTTTAGATCAATCAACGGAGAAGATCACTAAGTAACCAATGGAGGGTTTAGGGAACAACATAACATCTGCTACCATAGTAAAGACTCTTGAGACCGGCAACCATATTATAAACATGAAAATCTCATATTTTCTCAAGGGAACCCAAGGTGGGGTGTCAAAACACTCCCCTTGAAAAAAGAATTAAAGGACGTAACAACCCTGTCTTTGGAATTTCTAGATGCCAAAGAAATTGGAGGAACTCGGCCTATGTCCTGGCCAACTCTACAATGAAAAGAAACACTCTTTAGGACATGTACCCTCAACATAACACATGGTTTGAGGGATAGAGTTATCCTCACATTCCCAACTTTGCAAGTCACATACCATATCTTGACTCTGAGTAAAACTAAGGAAGGACCTTAATTCAGCTAGCTCGTGCAAAATCCATGGAAAATGGAAGCAAGAAGCCATTTGAAATTGCCGATTATGATTTGATATCTCTCAAATTTGATTTTGTGTCAAGACTGAAATGACTATTCTTCTAATCCAGCTAAGATTTACTAAGGATCTCCTAGATTTCTGATCCTCCCACTATGATATCCTTTTTCCAAGTCAAACCTATGCAACATTGCTAAAGGAAAGTGTTGTCCTATTGTTCTCCCTTCATCAGGCTATTTATAGCAGCAGTTAGACTCAGCTTACCAAAGCAATGATGAATTGCATGTCCTTTAAGTGTGTCTGCAAGTGTCAAGAGGAGAAGGAAGAGGATGAACCTGACACAAAAGAAGGAGATGAGAATGAAGATGAGGAGGATAATGAGATGCCTGTGGAGCAGATAAAACACCCTTAAGACAAATTTTGATGATGTAGCTAATGCAATTTATAAGGTCATAGGATCCAAAGTTTTCAGTGATGGCCATGTATACGACGAGGTTCTCTATGAGGAGTTCCTAATGAATTCGGTCCTCATTCTGAGAAGGAAGAACACCGTGAAGGTCATGGCGAATAGCTATGTCAAAGATGATCTATACCAAGCTGCCACTGTAGTGATCTCAAACTTCAACAAGAACCCCAAATATGGAACTATGGTTGGAGTTTTTTATGCTACCGCAATCAACCAAGAGAATAGTGTTATGGGATAGGCCTTGGCAGTCTTCAACAAGGGCATCCGTACACACAATATGGAGACATTCACATATATAATTGGGCAATATGGAGATTTACTATCTGCCTTCTAGCTAGAGCGTGCTATGGAATTGTTGGAAGGGATAATTACCCTCTAGCATATTTAAATGTTTTTCTTCTATGTAAGCACCGAGTGGTTTGATATGTACTTACTATATCCATTATTATAATATATTAGGTGTCATATGGGCAGCTACTTATCCATGAAAAAATACATATATTTAAAATATATTTAATTAATAATTTAAAGTATATAAAAGATAGTATATAATAATAGCTATAATTATATTTAATATTATATATAAAATAAATATAACTAAAAAATAAATATATTATACTATAATACTACTATTTTTGTAATAAGGAAGTATTTGTTGGGAAAAGCGCAAGAGCAAGGAAAACCACTGAGTTCCCTTGTGTTGTGTTTAATCAACGAATACAAGTAGTTCTAGGTGTTGGTATGCAGTGGTGGAGCTAGGGAACGTGGTATTATACAAGGTGACTCGTGGGTAGATTTGTCACATCCTTTAGGCTTTTGCTAGCATTGTTCAATCTTTTACATGGCTTTAGATACAATTCATAACTAGCATAATGGGTTTCCCAACAAAAAAGTTTCCTTGTGTTTGTTCCACGTTATATCTACAACCTAAAATGAAACTAATAATGTTTCTATAAATAATTTTGAGTGGCGGGAGTTAATGTTGGGTGGTTAAAGATTAGAATACTAATGTCATTACCTACAGTATGGGATGGTGCTTTCATCGTTCAGACCATTTCGAAGTCAAAATGCTAGGCATGTAATGTACTTACTATCATTCCTAACCCCACTCCTAACAATCTTTTATTTTCCAATTAGGGTTGATTACCATAGAAGTAAATTTGATAGATACATTCTACCATCTGAAGTGGCCACATGTAGTGTTGTCAGCTCACTATGGTCCCAATGGAAAATTCCAGTAAGTCAAAAATCATCCCACCATCATTGTTGGCTCCTTTAAATACTTCATAGAGAGTAGTTCACCCATCTATATCTTCAATTTGTTGAATGCCATAATTTATTTCTAAAAGGTTGTGGTAGAGGATTACATGTCCTTTCATAGTTGCAACATGGAGAACCATTTACCCATATCATCTTGTTTAGTTACCCATATTTTCTTCTCTTCCCTCTAGTAAAATTCTTGAGCACTAACTCAGTTAATATACGTGCATTAGTCTCTCCTTAAATGTCATCCACTTCCACAGTCAACATTGAGTCAATGTTGATGTGGAAGTTCCCCCCCGCTAATCTCTTCCATTCTATCACCCATTCCTTCCACCAACTCTAACTGGTTAAGATTAAGCATTCACTAACTGCGTTGCTATATAACTTTCAAATTTTCTTAGATTTTTCTATTTTCTTATCCCTTTGTTGGACCAAATCATCACTAACACATTTTTTATTTTTTTTCTTCATTTACCTAGCTGCCTGCTATTCTCTTCATCACCATTCATATTTCTTGTTTTCTTTTCATCACCAGAACTTTCCTATTTTAGGGTAAGCTTTATTGTATTTTGGATTTCTTGGTGTAAATAATACAAAGTATTAAGTTTGATAAGACTAGTTTTGTATTGGTATTAATATTTTGAAAATGGTGGATGTCAAATGTGTACAAAGGGATCTGATTAAAAAGATTCATGGCATTACTGACATCTTCATTCTTTTGATAATTGTAGCTCCTGTCATTTCTGGTTAAGACTCGCTATTATCTCATCCTTGTCGGGCATTGTTCGGTTTGAGTATCCAACTGAGTTGTGTTCGAAGTCATGGAAAGGGTGGATGTACTTCAACAACACCTGGAGGGATGGACTGCAGAAAATCAAAGCCTCATTAAGGCACTTATTTTTATCTCTACCTAAGACATATAAAAACACCCTCTGTGGCATAGCCTGAGAATGGTGTACAAAATTATATTTTTTTCTATAGGGGTTTATTGTTTTCTTTAAAAATATGATGCCATAGGTCTCATGTAGCTGATCATGGGCATGCGGCTATTAGCATTGACTACTGATATTGTTGCACCATTTAGGGTTTTTATTTTCTAAAAGCAATGTTATTAATAATATATGATGAAGACAACTAGGAACTTAATTTTGCCTAATTTTACGGTTTTGGTATAATTTCAGATGCAAGAAATTATGTGCTAGGAGGTCCAACACCCACCTGAGAGTCCATTTTCCTATGAGGACCTTATTTGAAAGATATACCCTGATCAAACTAATTCAACCTTCCAAGTGACTTGGGCTGAAAATGGTAGAGTAAAGGACTTTATCAAAGGGGATTCCAATAGGCAATCATATCCCACCCATTTCTATGTCAAGAAGAAGAAGAAGTCTACTCCTCCTAATGATGCATCAAGAAGAATCGTCTCATTTTTAGACTACACTACGTAAAATCTTCACTTGCTAATTTATATTGAAATACTAACATTAGTTAGTAAATGCATCCCTCAAGGACTAATGTTATTTGTATTTTTAATTTTGTGTAGATATTGATTCTCTTATGGCCCAAATCATTATCAAGAGGTTGATGCCACTCAATTTGATAAATCATTGGTCTCAAAGAGTTGTAAAGAAAGTAGGCCCAGTTGAAAACATAGAAGATGTGGATGTCAATACCACTTTACAATCCACATTATGCTTTGTAGGCTGGATCATTCTTTATTGTCCTTTTACCAAGTTGACCATGTTGACAAGAATGGATTCACTTGTCATGGTCAAGAGGTTGAATCTTTCAAAGGGAGTAGATGTTTGTTTGCACTTCACATAAGGAAAGAATTACAAGATGGGTGAAAAATATGTTATTGTTAGGTTTATGTCCTGATGTAGTTTATATGAAACATAGGGAAATAGTCATGAAGAAGTTAATCTTGTTTGAAAAGGAAAAACAGAAAGAGATGACTTCTTGAATAAGAATGGCATACAAAACATATAGTGCAAAATCAAACAAACAAAATATGTTCTGCATACTAATGATGCACAATCTATCAAACAATAGGTGGTTGAAATTCTAGAAAAATGGTTTGCCTACCAAGAATTCAATGAAACTAGTGTTGCTAGAAAGGGAGATGGAGATGTGATTTTTATTTTAGGAATTCTATTACCACAACAATTGGATTGGATGGTATAGTATAGGCATAATAACATGCTAGCAATGGACTTAACATTTGGAACTAATGCACAATGAAAGTAAAACATTTAAGATTATTTTTCTTATCGTATTTTCTTTCATGTATATATTTTATGTTCTTAATCTTTGTGCTTTAATTATTTTTGCAGTTCCAACTATACATATTGTTTGCTTTTGATGTCCAACACATGGGTTACCAATTGCATGGATAATAATGTCTAGATCATGTACATCTGACTTAGCATATTTGATGTGAATTCTTCTTCAAAGAGTTCTCTTGAAGAAGATTGAATGAAAAATCAATACATTTATGGTAGATCATGTTGCAACAGAAATTAATGCTATCAAGTGATTTTTATTTATGTAAGCAATGTATTTTTAATATTTACCTTTATAATTGGGATGCTAATTATAGTCATACTATGGCATTGTAGAGAGGTTTTTGGTTGTGAAATATATCTCTATAGTTGTCATGTTAGGAGGGCATGGTTGAAGAACTTGATAGCAAGGTGAAGGATGATTTTTCTAGAAAAGAAATGTTTGATATATTGGTATCCATCATACATCACTCTCCAGATGAGAAGACAACTATTAAAGATGCTTGGTTATTTATGCATCTTTTTGAGGCATGCATAAAAACATTGTTGACTATTTTCAAGATCGATGGATTCATAGGGTGGGGATGTGGTCTAGATGTTGTCATACCCTAAATCATGCTAGTCAAGAAACAAATGGTGCAGTTGAATCATCACTCACATTGAAGAACCATTTTTTAAAGACCATTCAACATGCATCACATAGAAGAGTGGATTGGTTGGTTAACTAATTGACTGTGGATGTATACACATATTATTGGTGGATACAAATCAGCAGAGAAAATTGTTTCTACAAAAACTTTACTTTGGAAAAGGTTGAGAATGTGTCTTGGGTGCGTACCTTGTAGATTCTTAATGATCATGTGAAATTTGATGTCATTGATAGCCGTATTGCATGTGTACAAAGTTTAAGAGATCACAAAATTTGTTACTAAGTGTATGGGTCAATTCTAGGTTTGTCTATATGCTCATGCAACTTTTCAACTTAGGGTTACACATGTAAGCATGTAGTCAAGGTGAACATGATGAGAGAAACAATTGGTCACACCAATAGAAATGACATTCCCCTAGTTGTTGATGAAATTTCTACTATGAGTACATGGGTTCATGGAGAGGACACTAGTCAAATCACCTTTTGATTGTCTTTTTGTGTTTTTTTGCATACTTTTGCTACATTGTCTTTGAGTTTAGATGGTCATTATTCCCTTACTAATTATTTATATACAAATGGATTAGAATGTAGCAAATGACCTACCATCTACATTACATGTACTTGATGATATTGAGGAAGAGAACCAATATCACTAAAATGTAATGTGCTTTCAAATAGTAATGCTATGTCCTTTCCTTTTGTGTATATTCTACTAATATATTTTATTGATTAATATTTAGATTTTAGCACAAGAAGGTGGGTAAGGCATAATAATTTCAAAAATGAAGGTAAAAAAGTTGCTTGAAGATTTCTTGCAAAGCACAAATTATGATGGAACAATAGCCTTTTTCTAAAAGAGGTTAGAAGAATAGATAAATAGGGGTAGAGGCATGGCACTATCTAGTCAAATGGGACTACAAAACCCCACTGTGCAACCATTCAAGTGTGTTGTGGATCGTCATGGCACTACACTTTGTAGGGAGAGAGACTTGATTGAAATAATGAATATTAGGAGACATCCAACCATATCTTATGGTTTAGTTGCGTTTCCTACTCCGTCTTGTGCAAAGCACAACAAGAAGTGTACTTGGAATGATCATTTGGACAGAGCAATGACACATGATAAGGATAGGAGTGAAACATATTAATTTAGGGGCAAACACTATTAAGATTCTTTTTAGATATACATTTATTGTCAAAGATACTTTTGTTTTATTTAATGATTAGTCAATTTTTGAAATAATGAATCTTCATCTTGGTGTCTTGATATCCATATCTTTTTTGTCTTTTTGCTATAATTATAGGAGAATTCAACCTCTTTATTTTTTTAATAATTAAGCATGGAAGGATCTTAGGCATTTTGCATTTTGAAAGCTTGTTACTTGTTTTATTTTTTGAATTGTTGTAAGAAAGTTCATTCAATTTACTATTATTCTACTTATTATTAGATATAAAATTTATTATATTAGATACTAGTAGTTTATTGCTTGTAAATGAAAAGGAACAATTCTGTGCTTGTAAATGAACAAGTTTTCCAAATTTTCTGGCCTACACCTATACATAGGAGGATGAATTGTTCTACCACATTAATAAATACCTACTATCATGCTCATGCCCATAACCTGCACTTTATTTCTATCCAATGACTAAGTATTGTTTAGTATGTCATGTGACAAAATAAAAGGTATTTTTAATGAATTGCCCATATTTCTCATAAAATGTCAATTTACAACAACAAAGTGACATAGTCTTAAAATACATACAATGTGTGAGGAATTATTGAATATATATTTAGTCAAAGTATTATCATTTCCCACATCATCCATCTCGTATCATTTCTAATTATGTGTTCCTACAAGACAATGGATCATTTTGATAAAGTATCTACCATAATGCATTTAGTGATGTAAAGTATATATTGTATACCTATAAAATTGGTAATATATGTGAGACTTGCAATGTGAAATTATGTGTGAAATCAGTAAATGGGGCACTAGTAAGTGATGTGAACTAGAATAAGTCACATATATTTACAATCATTCTTGCCAAGAAATTATACCCCTACTTTCTTACTACAATAGTAATCTCTTTTCAAATAGAATTTGAACATCATAGGCTCATAAAAAGATTATTTCAAGTCACTATGATTAAATGATTCAAGTCATTGATAACCAATATTGATTAATATTGCCTAGTGTGTGCCAAACAACATCAAACTTTACCTTAATAGATTAACCATCTCCAAGTTAACCACGATGGTTGTATAAGTTCTCATCCATCTCCATGTAAATAACTATTATGTTAACCACACCAATTTTATAAGATATTTTGTTTATCTAAGAACTAATTTTATTTTTCACATAGTTACAAAATTATATGAAACATACATTTGTACAATTAAGTGTTAAGAGTGTTTAATATTGTGCTACCTTTAAATGGAACTCAAGAAACTACATGAATTTTTTTTCTAAAGCCTTAACTAAAAGGGATTGAAAGGAATTTCTCTAAACACATTTACTATGAAGCAACCTTTGTATAATTTTATAAATGGAGCAAAGGCTACTAAGATGATTCAAGGTACTAAGTATAATCTAAACATGTTCATTTGTTATGATAGAATTTAAATTCATTTTACAAGTCTCAATTTTTGCTATCATTTTTTTTATTAGGTCTTGTGTGATCAATTGCCTACATGCCACAAAAGTTAAGTGAAATATTGTGCTTTACAACCAAGGAACCAAATATAATCCAAGGAGAATTAAATCAAGTTATAGTTAGTGCCTATTTCAAAAGTGGAATATATGTTATTCATTGCAAGTTTTCGAAGGAGCACTTAGTACAAGGAGAATTCAATAATGGTCAATCATATATGCATCCTTTAAGCATATCAGTGTCCTTTGTGTGTTTGAAAAATATTTAATTTCCATGTTGAGTGCTTGTTTTATTTTTCACATAATTACAAAATTATATGAAACATACATTTGTACAATTAAGTGTTAAGAGTGTTTAAGATTGTGCTATAATTTTTTGATTAGGTCTTGTGTGATCAATTTCTTGTACATTCTACAAAAGTTAAGAGAAATATTGTCCTTACAACCAAGGAACCAAATATAATCCAAGGAGAATTAAATCAAGTTATAGTTAGTGCCTATTTCAAATGTGGAATAGATGTTATTCATTGCAAGTTTTCGATGGAGCACTCAGTACAAGGAGAATTCAATTATGGTCAATCATATATGTATCCTTTGAGCATATCAATATCATTTGTGTGTTTGAAAAAAAATAATTTTCATGTTGAGTGCTTATTTTAGTTTGGCATACATTATCTTCCTATAGTTTACCGGCACATGGAAGTGGGGGATAAAATGTAATGGTGAAAATTTCATGCTCATGTCATTTATATGTAATAGTGTAAACACCTAGTATTTGATCCGTATCTGATGTAAACACCTCGTATTTGATCAAAATGAAATGGTGTAAATACCTAGAATTTGATCTAGATTTCATGTCTTTTATATTTCTTAGACAGAGATAATAAGTGCCTTAATGAGGATTTGATTTTCTACAGTCCATTCCTCTAGGTGTCGTTGAAGTACCTCCACCCTTTCCATGACTGCGAGCACAACTCAGTTGCATACTCGAACCGAGCAATGCCTGAAAAGGATGAGCTAATAGCAAGTCTTAAACAGACATGGCGGGAGCTACAGTTATCAAAAGAATGGAGATGCTAGTAATACCTTGAATCTTTTTATTCAGTTCCCTTTGTACACATTTGGCGTCCACCATTTTCAAAATATTAATACCAATACAAAACCAGTCTTATCAAAGTTAATACTCTCTGTATTATTTACACCAAGAAATCTAAAATGCAATAAAGCTTACCCTGAAACAGGAAACTAGTGATGAAGAGAAAACAAGAAATATGAACGATGATGAAGAGAATAAGAGGCAGCGGGGTAAATGAAGAAAAAACTAAAAAAAATGTATTTTGATGATTCAGTCCAACAAAGGTGATGAAAAAATGAAAAAATCCAAATTTAGCGCGGGAAAATATGAAAGTTATACAACAACGCAGTTAGTAAATGCTTAATCTTAACCGGTTAAAGTTGGCACAAGGAATGTACAACAGAACGGAAGGGATGAGCAGGGCCACTTCCACGTCAGAATTGACTCAACGCTGATTGTGGAAGTGGACGACATTTAAGGAGAGCCTGTGCATTAGAGTGATTTTCACATATAAAAGCGTGGTGCAAAGCTGTTTTGCCCTGCTCATCACAAGAAAGTGGATCTACTCTGCTCTTCAAGAGTTTTTTCATAGCTTCTGTATTTCCTTTAGAGGCAAACTCACTCAAAAGCTTGGCAGAATCCACCTTATCAAAATTTGTTTCTAGCCCTTGTTCAAAAACGAACAATAGCTTCAACAAGGCACATTGTTTTTTTTAATTTTAATGTGATTGTAAGGATATTTCTTGAAACTTTATATTCTCTAACTTATATTCCTGGTACCGTAATTCTCTAATGACTTTCTTAATAAAACCCAAAATTTATATGGGGAACAGACTCTGGTATTAGGCGACAAATATAATTTTTTAACCGAAATAAATTGCTAGGAGGTAATAGGAGGCAATGCAAAATACAGATAAATGGGGTTTTCATGACAGATAAAATATAGATACCTTAAATAGACTATACATACAATATGTAGAAATAACAAATAGATTATAGATGTTGTATATAGAAAACATTCAAATAGGCTAGAAAGAGCATGCTGTGTGTAGAAGGCATAAGAGGTAGTCAATCTAGGTTTGAATCTTGCCATAGTATGCAACCTCCACGACTACAACAACATGAGATATACATTCTAGAATATTTGCCTTTACATGACAAAACACCCAACACGAACTGAGAAAAATCTTCAAAGCGACGATGACGACAATGTCAACTCAGCTCTTAAGACTTTCCAGCCGATATAACTTAACTTTGGTGATGTGGATTCCTACTATTTGTAGGCAGTATATGGTAGAGTGAATGGGGATGATTATTTCAATTGTCTTGCACCATTCTAGTAGATTGTTAGCGGTCAATCTTTGCGCTAGGCTGGTCTCTCTCATAGAGGGAATGCCTTTGGCATAATTAAACAAAATTATTATTACTAGTTAATTATGTTTGTATTAGAGTTATCTTAGCAGTTCGGCAAATGATTTATATATGTTCTATTTAATTTTTTGGTTTCTTGGCTAGAACACAAAATGCTTTGAGATGTAGTTAAATAATATAACTTCACTTTGTTTTTGGTTATAAGTGGAAACTAATTTACTTGTTAGGTGTATGGATTATTAGTGTAGGGCCCCATGTGGCTTATTAGCTTATTTTGGCTAGTAGCCACTGCTCAATTTTTTTAGGAGATATTTGTGGAGCTAGTGACCCCATGAATATTTTGGCTTCTTAGATTGTTAGGTTGAGAGAAAATTTGAACAACTTGGTTTTTTTAATGTTATTGCGGTTTTTTGTGCATGTTTCATGTTAGTGACCCCATCACCCAAAACTTTTTTATTTTCGACCTATAATTTAGGTTTGTCAATAGATGATTTATCATTGTTGCCCTTATTATAGATCTTCTCTAAACCTTTAGAGATGAGTGCCCTTTCAATGGTGACCCCTTTTCAATCATCTCATCAAAGGAGGAGACATAATGCACCTAAAGGTGAAAAACCATCTTTTGGTTCATATTTTGTACAAATATGGTGACGAGTTATTTTGTAGGTATTGTCCAAGGGAAGCAACTTACGATTCATCTCCACATCTATAAGTAAGTTGTAAAGCTTTCTCCAATTTTTTGTTTTGTGCTACAACTTAGGTCTAACATAGTGAGCTCACGCTTGACATTGTACGAGAAATGTGCAACAAATTTCTTGGACAAGTCATAAAAAGAGGAGATAAAACCATGGGGAAAGTGCATAAACCATTCAAGTGCTTGTCCCCTTGTGCTTTGATGGAAGAGGTAGATAATATAATGGTCACTAAATGACATGTACCAGCAAGCCATGAAAAACTCTTTTGTATGGACACAGGGGTCTCCCTTCCCTTTATATTTGTCAAATTTGGGTATTTCAAAGTGTTGTAGGAAGGGTATCATTGTTAACGATTGATCAAATGGGTAGAGATGTAAATATTCAAATTTTTATTACTTCTTTTGGGTCCTACTTTGAAGGTGTTTTTGTAAATTTTCATATCTTTCCACTCTCGTTTGAATGGGGTACCAAGAGGTGGGTTTTGAAGTGTGTAATTGGTGGAACCAAGGGGTGGTCATTGCATAGTATTTGGATAGGATAGATTGAATTCTTGAAATGACATTTGGGGTGTCATTTAATGGAGAAGTAGCATTGTGGTTTAATACGAGGTGGAAAGTTGTGCATTTGTGGGAGGAAGTTTATAGTTTGTGGGATTATGATAGAATTATGATTGATATTGGTATGAATGACATTGTGGATATGAGGTGGTCAAGTAGCTTGTCAGTGGTTGATATTGTGATGTAGGCTAGTTTTGTAGAGTTGATTGGTGAGAGATGATTAGAGGTAGTGTATATTTAATGGGAGCCATGTGTTGGGGTATAGAGAGAGGTGGAAGTTTTTTCACAAGGCTAGTCATGTTTAAAAATGACATTAGCTAGGATTTACAAAGTTTATGGATGTATTGATTGGATGTTAGACTAGGTGATGGTGGTTTAGTGGATGATATTATTGTTGTTGTGACAAAGATGCATAATTATAGAAGGGTATGCTACTTCCTATTTGTTGGTTGAGATGTTGAGAAATGTGGGTTGGGTTGGATAATTCTAGAAGGTGACCCCAAGGATTTCCAAAAGTGGGGAGTCAAGGAGAGTCTTCATGGAGGAGATTCTTTAGATTGTCTATATCATAGTTGTGAGGAAGTTTATCACCTATATTCACAAGGAGTTTGAGGATCATGTCTTTGTGTTGTTCTAGGAAATCATCAAGTATTTGGTCTCTTATGAAGTCTAAGAATCATGGTGGATATTGTTGTTGAAGAGTGGGATTGGTTGCTTAAGTGTATTCTGGTTGATTGATGAGACTTCCTATCTCACTATGGGTTGGTAAAGTTGACATTTGTTGGTTTTGATCTAAATTTCAACCAACCAGGTTCTTGTCATAGGGATCCATGTTCTTATGTGCTTGAGATTGATTAATAAGAGGCATGAAAGGATGTAGTTTGAATGTTAGTTTTGATTTGATTGTGTTCAATTAGGGCTAAGGGGATTTTGACTTGAACATTATTTGGAGTAAATTTTGGATGAGGAGGTGAAAGTGGGAGATAATTGCATTGATGACTTAAGAGGGTGGATGGGGATAAACTAAACTTAAGATCTTGATGATGGTGTGCTTTATGGTTGAGGATTGATTTTCTACACTTGAGGTAGACTAAGTCGTCAAGGAAGAAGTTTGGTAACAATTAAACCAAATGTGTCCTAAACTTAAGATAGGCTAATTTTATAAGTGGGATTTGATTTGATCTAGGGTGATTAATTGTTGATGGTTTACTTAAGATAGGCAAGTTTTTAAGTAAATGTGGATTAGGGTATGATGTTCATGGTCTTAACTAGAGTCTATATTTTGGGATGACAAATTGATTTGAAATGGATTTGGATCAGATTTGACTAAGGATGGGGTAGATTAAAGATAGGTAAAATTATTAGAAGAAGAAATGATTAAGGTTTATCAAGTTCAAAATCAAATAAAAGTATTTGATTTTGTGATTAGTGGATGGATTAATGATAATTTGGGGGAGGATGTGACAAGGTCAATATGGATGAGGATGCTAAATTGAAGATGAATTTTGGTGGGAGAAAATGAAGTTTGATAATTTTTGGAAAATTTTTGGATGAAATTTGAATGGACTTTGGATGTTTTTGAAGTTTACGAATTTATTTGAAAATTGGTTTTGATCTCAATTTTTTATTTTAGCCTTGTTGGAGTCAAATGTGTGACCTTTGGTGAAAGGTGTTTTTAATGTTCACAAAATTACATTCTAATGGACAAACACTTGTTTGTAAAGGTTTTGGATTTTTCAAATTTGGATTATAAAGGAAAGTACTATTAGATGTGTATACATTTGTAAGCCCACCTTGCTAACTTTGTTTAGTCGTAACTTAAAAGTATCATGATGAGGAAAATAACTTATTTTAGTCATCCAAGATCACTCAAAGGGTGGAAGGGGAGAGCATACATGGTGTGCATGTTTGGTTCTAGAGGGAATAAACACTTGCATGTGGTGAGTATCTTTCTGAGGCTAATTTCTTACAAGTGCATTACAAGTATATATAGTTGAGGGTCTTATATAGGCTTAACAAGGCTTCTAGGGGTGTCCTTGATATATGCAAGGTACTTGAGGATAATATTTGTGAATAATATTCCCATCTACAAGCATGTGTTCATGAGTGAAACTAATGCCATGACACGTTTCATCCTTACAAAAAGGGGCAACAAGGTTGAGCCAGACACGGTGATAACTTTATTCAGGTACAACTTTCATTCTCCTCCCTTTGTATACCTTGCCACAATAACACACACTAGCTTCCTAGGTTAAACACAAAAAGATAGATCAAATGTAAGATTTTTATCTCCAAGATCACATGAAGGTGTGAGGAGAGAGAATATGCTTATATTTGATCTCAAACATAGCATACAAGATTAATTTCCCTTAGAAAATTGAAGTATTCCTAAATGAGTGAAAAAATATAATGCCTTTGACAAGTGTGCTATAAGAAAAAGATGAGTAGTTTGATATGACAATGTCTTGGAAAGTGAACCTACAAGTTGTTAGTAACCAAAATCCACAAGATAGATTAGCCAAAAAATTAACTAAAGATTAGTAAAAATGATGAAAAAATAAGCTAGAAAATGTATGGACATTTGGGGATGCCACACATAGAGCGCAAGCCCTACACAAAAGACACAAGTGCTACACACAAGGTTTAGGTACTACATAGAAGACATAGGTGCCACACAAAAAGAACAAAATGTAGAATATAGAGAGGAGAAGGTGAAGAATCACTAGGCAAGCATAGGAACCACTAATACTTTAAAGGAACCACTTAGAATGCATATGTAGCACTCAAGATGTAGAAGCATCACTCACACTACACAACTACCACTCATAATGATTCCTTCCTGTCATCTACACTAAAACAGCCCAAGAACATGCAAACACCAAGATTAGTTGATAAACTAATAAAAATGTACAAAATAGAGGTTAGGTAGATCCCAACAACAATAAGCATGCACACCCTACAAGATAAAGTTCGCACAAGGGTCAAAATGAGTCAAATAAAGCCAAAACATTATAAGGGACACCTTCACAAACCCTAGGTAAAAATCAACCAAAGTGATCAATAAAACAACTAATAGGTTATGAGGGACAACAAAGACAATATTATAGACCCTAGGGACCAAACAAACCTACAAAAATAGAGAGTTTTCTTTGTGAAAAATGTTATAAATGTAGAGGTGCCACTAGACAGTGTAGAAGAGCCACACAAAAGTAGAGGCACCACTCAAGATGCACAAGTGCCACTCAATATTATTTCTACATGTTATATACACTAATATTTTCTTTAGAATAGTATGACATGGACATTAGCAAAGATAAGAAACCCTAGCAAAGCTCTCATGTTCATGAAATGTATTTCATTCACTAAATACATATTAAATACCATAGTGAAACAAAAGGAACAATTTTTAATAAACCCATATATATTTAAATAGTATATATTTTTATGATACCAACATATAATTTACTTGTTTTCTATATAGCTATTTACAATAGAATCTTTAAAGTTTTGATTAAATATCTTGATGTGCCAACATTGTTAAAGTGATATCTAACTAGTCCTATTTATTTACCATCTATATATCTTGTTAACTATACATTGCATTCTACTTTTGAAATGTTTGGCTTTTGTCTTAGGGTTATTCAACCTATAGTATACTCTATTCTTAATAGCAACATAATTTCAATTTCGCATGCCAAGTCTATCCTTGTTTATGTCCTCTAGTTTCACTTAGTTGTGGCTAATCCCTCACTTTGTCATTTTTCTTGTATTAACTTCAACTATATCTAAGGAGATAAGGAAGTGGTCATGTTTATGAAGGAAGTTTTTAGTGGATATGTCTACATTTGGCTATTTTTTTCATTTCTGTTAGTGTATATATTTACCTCATGCATTTTCCTTTTACATGGGTAAATACATGTGGTGTTAAGCCTTCTTAGGTGTCTACTTAGGAGTCCTAGTTCGATTGAGTCAACTTGCCACCTCTAGCGGGTTTGTGGAGCTAACTCGACACATTTGGTTGAGTGTTGAAGTCAACTTCTGAGTCAACTCAACCTCTCTCACCTATACATACAACTTCTTTCTCATAATATATCGCTTCAATTTGATGCTAGCATTTCGTTCAGTTGATATTGCACTCTTTTATGGTATTAGAGCTAATTTGAAATCATTTGCTGGTTCGTTGAAGTCCGTGGTCAAGGCATCAAACCTATTCTGGCCGATGGATATCTCAATTTGGTTCAAAGGCTACCAATAGTTCTTCAGAGTCAAGGATTTTCCATAGATCCAGTCACCATTCAAATTCAAATAGAGAAGGGGAGAGATCTTGCGCAAACATCTTGTGTAGTTTGGAGGCCTTTGTTTGTGTCATTCGTGGTATTTGGGAGAAGAGGCATCACCTTTGTTTCTACCTGCGCCCATGTGTGGCGTCCAAAAGGCATCAAACTTAATCATGTTCCTGTGCCAGGGTCTCCATCAGCCCAACTCTATTCCATTTTGATGACTCGGCTCTGCATTTTGATCTTGGCTCTGTTTACAATTCAGACTAGGCTCCTACATTTTCATTGCTCGATGTCTTCACTCCTTGGTCGAAGTTTGTAGGGAGGTCACTGTTTGGCGTATTGTCACTAAGTGCTCTGGAAATGACCCTTTGTTGTGCTCTATGTGTTTCAAGTGAGTGATCGTGGGAAGCACTCCAAAGTTAAGTGGCTCAAAGCCTCACAGGACAGGCCAAAGGGCCCATTCACACAGGTCCTATTTGGCCTCTTGGTGGACTCCCAACACAGAAGATGGCCCTGTTTGGCCTCTTTGCGGACTCCTAGCACATAGGCATGCCCTTTTTGGTTTTCAATTAGGCCTCTTTGATCCTAAAATCATAGGGGAAACCGCCCTGGCATACCGCCCTGATGTCCTTGCCCTATTCGGCCTTTTCTCTTTGCAACAAAGAAGGCACCTCAGGCCAAACAATAGCAATGCCCTTTAGTTTTAGCTCGCATTGCAGAGGCCACACAAATCCCAATGCCCACATCAAGGCTTTCCACGCGAAGGAAGCACTAGGCTCACCAAGTAGGAAGGCAGAGAGCATGTGTGCAAGGATTTTCTACTATGCACCTACATTTGCAAGGCCACGAGCCTCTCATTTTGGCCGTCATTTCTATTTCTTGGCCACCCTGTGAAAACTCTATTGCAGCTACTGATTATTAATTTCCTATCTTATAAGATTATTTGGCTGCCAAAAAATTAAATAATTTACAGCAAATATTAAATAATAACACAGCTGCAACTTCACAGAAAAATCACGGAGATAGAAAAATAAAATGAACACAATGTTTTGGACAAATTGTCCCTGGAAAAACCCCGAAGGGAAAACCAGTCAGCAGATATGAATTTTATTCAACTACAGGAAATCAAGAGATACAAAATCGCTTGCCTCTTACTGGCAGAGCTCTGGAAATTTCTTTCCTGTAAATTCCCTTCCCTCAATTGTTCCTGCTGAAATTGCTCCGGCAATATTTTCCTTCTCCGGCAATTCCACTGCTCTCCAACGCTATCACTGCACCCTTTGCTTTCACTGCAAATCAATTTGCTATCACCGCAAATTTATTTATTTGCTATCGCTGCAAATACTTATCGGATCTGTGTTTTCCAAATGCCTATTGATCCTCTTTTATAATCCCCTCATTGGAAACCAATGGCCATGATTTAATTTTAATCAATGGCTAGGATTAATTAGACTCTAAACCCTAATATCTAGAAGTCTCTCGAGAAATCAATTATCTAGGTATGGAGATAATTATTCCACCTGTGTTTCCAGCCTCGTAATCTCCACCCGAGACTAGAACACCTGTCCAAGCTACACAAAAATTAACACTCCCTCTTAGCGAGGAAGGTGTTCTGCATAACACCCAACTTACCTCTGAAGAAGATGAATTTTGCCTTCCCCAATGCCTTTGTCAAAATGTCTGCTACCTGCTGATCTGTAGGTATATACTGTAGCTGAACAACCCTCCGCTGTACACAATCCCTGATGAAATGATATCTGATGTCTATATGTTTAGACCTATCATGAAACACTGGATTCTCAGATAATCTGATGCAACTCTGATTATCACAGTGTATCACTGTAGTCTCAACCCTCTGACCAAACAAGGCTACTAGCAACTTCCGAAGCCATATAGCCTCACACGTTGCCATGCTAGCTGCTATGTATTCTGCTTCTGCAGAACTCAGAGCCACGGACTTTTGCTTCCTGCTGTACCAAGAGACAACTCCTGATCCCAAACTAAAGCAGCACCCTGAAGTGCTTTTCCTGTCCACCGCACTACCTGCCCAATCTGCATCAGTATAGCCTATCAACTTGATACCATCACCTCGAGCATATCTGATCCCATACTCGATTGTACCACGCAAATACCGCAACACATGCTTTGCCGCTATCCAATGCACTCTCTTCGGCTCAACCATGAACTGACTAAGAGAGTTTACTGCAAAGGATATATCTGGCCTAGTGTTGACTAAATACATGAGAGATCCAATCAACATCCTGTATAAGGTGGGGTCTACATCCTTTTCCTTGGATGTGTCTACCTTCTTCCAATTCGTGATCATAGGTGTAGACATGGCTCTGCAATCTTGCATCTCAAACCTCTTCAAGATTTCAATGCAGTATTTCCCTTGTCCAAGGAAAATCTCTCCATCTGTCTGCCACACTTCCATGCCTAGAAAGTAGTGCATAAGCCCCAAATCCTTCATCTCAAACTCTGCTGCAAGGTCCCTCTTGCACTCCTCTATAAGCCCCAGTGAACCTGTTAAAAACAAGTCGTCCACATATAGAACAAGAATGAGAATTTCACCCCCAACCACCAAGTAGTAGAGGTTAGCATCTGCCTCACTCTTCACAAAGCCTATTCCCTGCAAGTATCTATCAATGCGCTCATACCACGCCCTGGGAGCCTGCTTGAGTCCATACAAAGCTTTCTTCAATCTGCACACGTGGGTTTCGCTGCTGTGTGCTACAAAGCCCTCTGGTTGTTCTATGTATACCTCTTCTAACAATTCACCATTAAGAAATGCCGTCTTGACATCCATTTGATGGATCTGCCATCCCATATGCGCTGCAAGTGAGATTACGGCTCGTATAGAAGTATACCTGGCCACTGGAGCGAATGTCTCCTCATAGTCTATTCCCTCCTTCTGAGAGAACCCCTTGGCCATGAACCTTGCCTTGTATTTCTCGATGCTACCATCTGCACCATGCTTAATCTTATAGATCCAACGTGATCCAACCACTGCCCTATCTGTCGGTCTAGGCACAACCTCCCACACATCATTCTGCATTATTGAGGTATATTCCTCAACCATCGCATCTTGCCACACCTTTTGCTGTGCAGCCTCTTGATAGCTAGAAGGCTCACTATCTACCAACTGACTAACCAATGCCACATAGTCATTATACCTAGCTGGTTGTTTCCGCTGTCTATTACTCGTCCTAGGAGCTCCCACAAACCCCTGAGTATCCTTATGTGTCTGTTGAACATCATGGTTCCTCCTATCAACTATAGAGGATGAAATATCAAACTCCATATCTTCTTGATGCATCTCTTGGATTTGCTGTATCTGTTGCTCCATACTCTGCAAACTCTCAGCACCTGAGCCTGTGCTTGTACTAGTAACTATACTCGTGCTTCGCTGCCCCTGTTCTGGTTGAACAATCCTTGGAGCTTCTGTTGGCTGCTCATTCTGATCATCTGCTGGCAAATCTCTGGACCTCCTATATGCCTTGTCCTCCATGAATTTGACATCACGCCTGACTATAATCCTCTTGGTCCCTGGAATAAATATCCGATATGCCTTTGAGGTCTCGCTGTACCCCACAAAGTACCCTCTCTCTGCAGTCTGATCTAACTTGGAACGTGTAGCCCCTGGAATGTGACAAAATGCCAAACTCCCAAATATCCTGAAGTGACTAACATCTGGCTTCTTCCCTGAGAATGCCTCCTCTGGTGTCATCTTGCCCAATACCTTATGTGGAACCCTGTTCTGTATGTATACTGCTGTACTGCATGCCTCTGCCCATAAGTATCGTGGCATATCTTGGTCATACAACATAGCCCTTGCTGCCTCTGATATAGAACGATTCTTCCTCTCAGCAACCCCATTCTGCTGCGGGTTGTAAGGAACGGTCCACTCTCTCTTAATTCCTTCCCTAGTACAGAACTCCTGGAACTCTTTCCCTTTGTACTCGCCTCCATTGTCTGACCGAAGAACCTTTACCTTCCTGCCTGTCGAATTCTCCACAAGAGCTTTGAACTCCTGGAAGTGACTGAAGACCTCATCCTTGGTCTTCAAGAAGTATATCCAGGTCTTCCTGGAGAAATCATCAATAAAAGTAACAAAGTACTCATATCCTCTGAGAGACTTCATTGACATCGGTCCACATATATCTGAATGTACTAGATCAAGAACCCCCTTGGATCTGGTGTCACTCCTTGAAAAGCTGCTTTCACAAACTTCCCCAATACACATCCCTTACATACATCATCATGCTCTGTGCTCACGTCTGGAACACCTGTCACTGTCTCACGAAGCAATTTAAGTGCTCCATGATGTATATGGCCCATCCTTCTATGCCATAGCTCTCCTTGATCTCTAGGATTACTGCTGCTCACTAGTGCCTTAGGAGTATCAAACTGCAACCTATAAAGTCGGCCGCTCCTAACTCCAATAGCTATGGGTGATTTCCAATCCTTATGCTTGATTAAAACATGCGCCCCTCTAAAGAGTACATTGTAGCCTTTATCCTGAAGGACAGATACAGAAATTAGATTCATGCCCAAGCCTGGCACATACAACACATCATGAATGGAAATAGGCTTGCCATTCTCCCTCTGAAATAGAACAGTCCCTCTCCCAACTGGATTGCACTTGGACTTGTTCCCCATCTGAATCTGGAATCTGATGTCCTCCTCCTTGTAGCTGGAGAAGTACTCCCTAACTCCTGTCATATGAAATGACGCCCCACTGTCTATATACCAAACACCCTGTGAGGTTGAGCTAGTCAGGCAAGTTATGAGTGCAAACTCATCCTCCATTCTACTAGAAAGCTCATCTACACTCGCTGAAGCTGCCGTCTGCTTCTTGCCCTTCTTTTCATTTTTCTTCCTTTGTGGCCAATCGCTGACATAGTGGCCAAACTCGTGACAGCCATAGCATTTGATCTTAGATAAGTCCTTCTTCTTCTCACTTTTTGAATTTGATCCTTTGCCAAACCCCTTCTTCGCTTTCCCTTTTCCTGCTAGGGCAACGTTTTCCTGTTCCACCTCACTTTTCTGACTATTACTGCTGGTTCCATTGACAAGACTTAGTCTAAGCTCCTCCTGAGTGAAGTCACTCCATAGTCGATCCCAACTCGGTAAGGTGTCTCGTCCATTAATAACTTGAACAAAGACATCCCACTGCTTAGTAAACCCATTCAGGGCTATTCGTACTAGCTCATCATCCTTTGGTTTGTCTCCAACAGCTGCCAATTCATCCTTGACAAGTCTAAGTCTGGTGAGGTAACTTGTGACGTCTTCTCCCTTATTCATCCGGGTATTCCTTAACTTTTCTCTGAGAATCAGCTTTCGGTTAAGGGTAGCATTCTGGTATAGATTCATAATGGCATCCCACATTGTCTTTGCTGTATCTAACTCTGCAATATGCGGAACAATATGATCCTTAACACCGTCAAGAATCAGCCTCCTTGCCTTGGCATCTTCCTTCTTATATGCTACGAGCTGTGTTGCGTCTGTAGGTACAGGTACAACAGTGGTCACATAATCCTTGATACCATTCTCTTCCAGCAATAAAGAAATTCTGGCTTTCCAGACACCAAAATTTGAGGCTCCATCCAATCTGTCCTGATCTCTTAAACCTGCTGAGGCCATCTCAAAAGAAAATAATAATTTGAAGAGGTCAAACTGGGTTTTATAAACCCTAGATTATTTTTCCTTTCTCCCTGTGCCTGTTCTGCACTCAGATCTTCTCTGATACCATGTGAAAACTCTATTGCAGCTACTGATTATTAATTTCCTATCTTATAAGATTATTTGGCTGCCAAAAAATTAAATAATTTACAGCAAATATTAAATAATAACATAGCTGCAACTTCACGGAAAAATCACGGAGATAGAAAAATAAAATGAACACAATGTTTTGGACAAATTGTCCCTGGAAAAACCCCGAAGGGAAAACCAGTCAGCAGATATGAATTTTATTCAACTACAGGAAATCAAGAGATACAAAATTGCTTGCCTCTTACTGGCAGAGCTCTGGAAATTTCTTTCCTGTAAATTCCCTTCCCTCAATTGTTCCTGCTGAAATTGCTCCGGCAATATTTTCCTTCTCCAGCAATTCCACTGCTCTCCAACGCTATCACTGCGCCCTTTGCTTTCACTGCAAATCAATTTGCTATCACCGCAAATTTATTTATTTGCTATCGCTGCAAATACTTATCGGATCTGTGTTTTCCAAATGCCTATTGATCCTCTTTTATAATCCCCTCATTGGAAACCAATGGCCATGATTTAATTTTAATCAATGGCTAGGATTAATTAGACTCTAAACCCTAATATCTAGAAGTCTCTCGAGAAATCAATTATCTAGGTATGGAGATAATTATTCCACCTGTGTTTCCAGCCTCGTAATCTCCACCCGAGACTAGAACACCTGTCCAAGCTACACAAAAATTAACACACCCCTGCCAATTTTTGATAGTTTTTACCCTAATCAGCCTTTCTCTCTTTTTTGATAGTTTGCCCTAATTTGTTTTAATTTGCAAGGCATTTTACTTCTTAAAAATTGACAAGGCAAAATATTTTCTCTCAAAAAGGCATTTAAAATTTATTTTAGTGTTTTAAATAGGTAATTTTCCTTTGTCTAAAAGCACTAAAGTAATTACATGCAAATCTTATGCGGGGGCATTTAAATATTTGGGAAAAATTTCTTACAAATAGGAGATAATTTAAAATTTGGGGATTTGGAAGTTCTCTTAAAAATTGTTGGTGTTAAATTACAATTTCTTTTTGTAAATAGACTAAGTATTAGGGCACGATTTTAAATCGTCTTGCTTAGATCTAAAGCGTGCTAACTTTATAAAGTGTCGCATTTAGGGTGGTAATTAAGCTAAGGGGTGTAACCATGCACTAATCTTATAAGTGTCGCTTTCATGTATTATTCTGGGGGGATTTTACAGGCATTTTGTATTGAACTAACATAAAGTTCAAAAGGGGGTAATTTATCTAAGTCCACTAATGGGGATAACGACTCATCCTTCTGTCATTACCTTGGAAAATAGAAACTAAAAGTCTTAGGGCGATAGTATCCTGGTGCACTGCCGATAGATTCACCTATTGCCACATTTGTATGGATTTATTCCTGAACCAATCACATATTGGCAGAAAATTGTATGGGAAAATAAGAATAATCATGTCTTAGGATTAATTGGTTTAACTGTTATAAACCACACTCAGTGGGTTCCTCTATCACACATTGACTATCCTAGAGCTCTTTAGACCAAACTATGGGAAATGTATGGATACTCCAATGAACCTCTATTCCCAGATGATCCTGCTATAGACATACTTCTTTCCCTTGATGATGTTGATGATCCTCTATATGATGTGTTGAAATGCATTAGACAATTGAGAGGGGGGGGGGGGGGGGGTGAATCAGTTGTCTCCAAAACTTTAACCTCTTATGAACATTAACTCATCAGACACTTGATTACTGTTATTCAGATTTAACAATGAAAGCATGAATTGAAAAACTTAACACAACAACACAATCAGCACATGAGACACCATATTTTTACGTCGAAAACCTTATAAGGGAAAAACCACGGTGGGTGTTAGACCATAGACATATATAAGTTATAACAATACCAAAAACTAGAGGCTCACTGCAAATGTTTAGGCTCACTGCTAAGATCGGCTCACTGCCAAGATCGACTCACTACCAAGGGTTGGCTCACTTCCAAGAGTTGGCTCACTGCCAAGATTGATGAACTGATTTGATAGCATCTACTTCATGCACGAGTTTAGTTCCATTGAAGCGCATCATATTTCCTTTGCTCTACTCTTTTACACCTTCACACTTATCTTTTCATTTTCTTCCACACTTTTCACAACTACATTACATGTTTTTATACAACTCATTAACCTTGGAATGTACATCAAGGTCGGCATTACATTCATCAACCGTTGGAGCAATCTCCAGTGTTGGCATTACAAACATACATAGAAAATAGGTCTAGACCTAATACAAAAATTTGCTAAGGGAAGGATGTAACGATGTATGTGGATCACACAATGCCTTAGCTGGGACTCAAATACAATCTTCCATGCCACAACATGCTACTACAATGTTCAATGCATCTCTGCAATTAATGAAAGCAACTAAGTTGGCCAAGACTAGTGTTCACATTAAGAATTTCAAGAACACTATTTATTTTTTATCAAAATTTCTCCTTGCAGACCAATCCAAAGGTAGGAACACAATCAGGAGACATCCACAAGGACATTGAAGTCATTAGGAACAACCGCACAACCTTTAACCACTTTGTCAAAATGATTCTTCAAACCAGAGCTCATAAACAACACTGTCGGCTATTGTCATAAGGAAAAGATCGCTTGTGGACCACCAAATCACAAACCATTAAAATTGAAGGCACATAACATCATCTTAGACTTAAATTGAGAACCGCACATCAAAATACTTCAGTGCAGAGGAATGCGAAGCATAATACATTCTCCTTGTCACCAGTGAATACTCAAAAAAAGTAGATTTTACTCTAGTGAACATAACTCACTCAAATCTTCATACCGAAGGCTCAAACTTGGAATATAGCATCTTCAGACATGCCTATAAATAACTTCCAATCCGCGGACAAAGATATGGGTAAGCGCAAGAAGATGAGTACACTTTTTGACCAAAAAGTGGAAATATTTTTCCTATTTTTCAAATTTTGTCATACTTGGAGTGACAATTTGAAGCACTTGCACATAAAATATTAAGATGATGTAAAAATAGGAAATGTAGGATTTTGTATCTAGTTTTTAAATATGTAAATTTTTCTAATACTCAGATGATGCAAGTTGGCTTTTTATTAGATGTACAAAAAGTAACTTTTTAAAAGTCCCCTATTTTTGCCAAAGCATGCATGTGTACGGCCAACATAATTTGACCTAAATTAAAGTATTTTTCTAATTCCTTTTGTGGAAAAATGCACAGGATGTTGAATTTTGGTCAAGATATTTTTTTGTAATTTTTTTTATAAATATATTTTTTTAATTAATTTTTTAATGGCCCTAATTAGTGTTTTTAAAAAACCCTCGTGTACAGCCAACATAATTTGAACTGAACTAATCAATTCACTAAAAAAAAATTTATCATGTAGAGAATGATGTCTGGATTGGTCAGACATAATTTTTTTTTCAAGAAACTTTCAAAATCAAAAGTTATTAAAAAAATAGTAACGTATGTTATTTCAAGTTTATGAGTTAGTTTGTTTAGAAAATAAATAATAAATAGAAAATTATGTTCAATAGTAGAAAAAATTATATATTTGAAAACTACACTTTCAGATCTATCATGGGTTTTAATTTCGTTAAAATATTCTGAAGAAAAAGTTGTTAGCCATAGTGGCGAAACTAGTTTTTTCTCTTGTTGTTTTCATGTTCTCCTAGTTGCAAGTGCAAAGCTAAGGCTTGGGTTTCTAAGCCTAAAACCAATGCAAATTGGTGGGTTTGCAATTTAAAAAAATTAGAAATAGGTACCTGTTATAAATGGGTTCCCATTCATAATGGGTGCTTGTTATAAATGTGTGCCCGTTCTAAAAATAATGGGTACCCATTTCTAAAAAAAAAAAAATTAGCCATAGGCACGTTTTAACAAAATACTTTTTCAAAATGGGTACCTATTTTTTTCGGGAGCCCGATCCTAAACGGGTACTCATTATTTTCAAAACGGGTACCCATTCCAAGTGGCATTTTCCATGTGTGGAAGACTTCTGCGAAACGTATACTCATCTTTGTGCTTTCACCCATATTCATTCTACAGGAAATACGAAGCAATCTGTTGGACTATTCTTCTATAGACAAAAATATTCTGCAACATACTATTTCTACTAGAGGAGCAGATTTTCTCAATATCCTCAATATCAGGATTTCCAACACTTTCATAGGCAAATACAAAGCATCTAACTCATTACAAGCAAGCATCAAAACAAGAGCACAGTTGGCACCAATGACAACACTGATATGTTGACATCAATGACAACAACAGTTTGACACATACTTGCAACAATCTCCTCCTTTGTCATTGATGGCAACATATGATGTAAAAAAATGTAAAGACCATCAAGACAAGATTCTCCTCCTTTCTCTTTACACATATGCACTCTTCTCTAATTTTTTCACATGATTTCTCTCCCCCTTTGACATCAGTGGAGAACGGCACATACTTGCATTCTACTGCTCTAATCCAACTGAACTTTCTCTGTTATCATTACTTTCTTTATCAGGAACTTATACTGGTAACATCTAGCTACTCCCCCTAAGATGTAGCTCTCAAGACATCAATCCAGATAAAGACATCAGACTTTGAGAACTTCTAGACTAATGCATTCCTATGCATCTTAGTTTAGACCAGGAGGGGTAATGACCCCTAACTTTTCTCTGAGATACTCAAAAGTATCCTTAGATAGAGGCTTAGTGAAAATATCAGCAATCTAATCCTTTGTGGACACATATTCCAATTTTACTTCATTCTCTGTCTCTTTTTCTCTCAGGGTCATCCCATAATAATGGGTTACACTTTTTGGTGAAACTTGACATTAAAATCAACATTTTGAACTAAATCTTCACTTTCTGACACCTATAGCTGCTAAACCATTAAGAATTTGAAGATGATGTGAACTAGTGATTTGTGAGATTTTTTTTGTAAATTTTAAATATATTAAAAAAAAAATTAGACTTAAATTGTAAAACTTTTTGCATCTCCTTTGATAACTAGTTTTTAATAGTAAACAACATATTTTTAAAGTGATGTGTATTCCGTAGCACATAACTCTTTTTCTACAAAGGATAAAATTATGATTCTTTTGAATTTAGATTCGTAACATCAATATATAGGGCATGCAATTGGTTTCATAATGTTTTGTTGAATATTTCTTTTAAATTAAGTTTTGAAGTCAAATCAATTATAATTTAGACAATGGCGTATTCCGTAAAACATAACTTTTTCTGTATGTATCAAAATTCAAATTTTCTTTTCTTGTTGAAACAAGGATATCAATACCTAGGGAATAGATATTTTTTAGAATTTTTTTCACTAATTTACTAATTTTCCATGTGTGTAGAACAGAGAACTTGATGTTCGGTGAAAAAACTACATTCACAAGAAATAAAAAATAAATATAATAAACAAATTGAATATATTTAAAATTATACTTTTTGAGAAGATTATAATAAGGACTATATACTTACAAAACATGAATTTTAAATGAATTCATTTGATCCCGTAAAAGGTAAATCAAAAGTAGTTTTTTATCAACATTTTGATAGGTGTAGAGGAGACTCCATTATAGGTATGGTTTAAAACTAGCGGGGTTCTATCCAAGGGTGTTTGAATCTAAGGGGGCTTGATCAAACCCTCTTCAATTAAAATCTTTTAAATGGAACCTTTCAAGTCTTAAATCATTATATTTTCTAAAAATATGTGATTTCAGCAAAAATCAAGATGTCCCAGAAAGTGTAACCCATTATTGTGGCAACACCCCTCAGAAAGTGATATCTTATAGATATATGCTTTGTTCTTGAATGCATCACTGGATTCTTTGAAATATTTATAGCACTTATATTTTCACAGAAGATTACAACTGGATCTTCATACATAACTCCTATGTCCTATAATGTCTGCTTCATCCATAACACTTGAGTACAACAACATGCTGTTGCAATATACTCTACTTCTGGAGTTGACAAAGAGATTGAATCTTGCTTCTTGCTTAGCCATGAAACCTATCTATTACCCAAAAAGAAAGCACCTCCACTTGTACTCTTCTTGTCATCAACATCTCTAGCCCAATCAACATCTGTATAAGCACTGAGAGTGAAATCATTATCCTGTAGATACCATAAGCATGATCCGGTGTACCTTTTAAATACCTCAAGATTCTCTTTACAGCCATCACATGTGACTCTCTTGGATCTGCTTGAAATCTTGCAGTTCACGACAAACTGCATGCATAATATCAGGTCTAGTTTGAGTTAGATAAAGCAATCTTCCAATCATGGATTTGTACTTTTTCTGATCAGTCTTGAGTGATTCATCAATTTTGCTCAAATTGCAATCAGTCACCATGGGAGTACATACCGGTTTAGAGTCTTCCATCCTAGACTTCCTTAACAACCCTTTCACATACTTAGACTGAGATATGAAGATTCCTTTATCTGATTGATTAATTTGCAGACCCAGAAAGAAATTTATTTGACCAAACATAGACGTTTCAAACTCATTTTGCATTTCACCTGCAAACTTCATGCACATACCTTCATTACCTCCAAAGATAATGTCATCAACAAAGACTACAACAATCAGGATCTGATTATCATTAATTTTGAAATATAGATTGTTGTCAGCAGTGCCTTTACTGAACCCTAATTGCAACAAATATTTGTCTAACTGTGCATACCAGGCTCTGGGTACTTGTTTCAGTCCATACAAGGCCTTCTTCAATTTGTACACCATATCACCTTGTTTTGATAATTGAAATCCTTTTGGTTGCTCAATGTAGACCTCTTCTTCTAATTCACCATTCAAGAATACAAATTTAACATCCATTTGATACACTTTGAAGTCTTTTAATGCTACAAATGCCAAAAACATTCTAATTGCTTCAATTCTTGCCATAGGAGCATATGTCTTCAAAATCTATTCCTTCAACTTGAGAGTATCCTTTGCATACCAATCTTGCATTGTTTCTTATAACTTCTCCCTATTCATTCAGCTTGTTTTTGAAAACCCATTTAGTTCCAATGACATTCTTATCAATAGGTCTAGGAACTGGTTCCCAAGTTTGATTCTTCTCAATCTGCATCAGTTCTTCTTCCATGGCTTTTACCCAATTTTCATCATTGCAAGCTTCATTCATAGTTTTTGGTTCAACTTTTGAAAGCAAATAGTAATTGACTTGTTCTTCTACAACTATTTTTCTTGTCAGCACACCTTTGTTTTTGTCACCTATAATCTGATCTTTAGAATGATTAATCGTTACATACCTAGGAGTCTTAACAACATTTTCCAGAGCCTCTTCTTCATCCTGACTGTCTTCTTGCTCAAATTTTTCTTCATTTGCTATAATCATAGGTTCATCTGGTTCATAGCAACTGAGATCTGATATTCTTTCCTTTCTTTCATCTACCTTCACATTAGCACTCTTAACAATCTTATTCAGTCTCTTATTGTAGCATCGGTAAGCCTTACTCTTGGTAGAGTAACCAAGAAAAATTCCTTCATCACATCTAGCATCAAACTTGCCTGGTTCTTCATCGCTTCTGATATAATATTTGCTTCCAAAAACTTTGAAATACTTCACTGTAGGAGCCCTTGCATACCATAATTCAAAAGGAGTTTTAGAACTATTACCTTTCACTTCAACTCTGTTTAGAATGTACACAACAGTATGTATGGCTTCTCTCCAATATACTTCTGGTAGGTCAGCTTCCTTTAGCATAGTCCTGGCAACTTCTTGAACTATCATATTTTTCCTTTCAACAACTCTATTTTACTGAGGAGTTCTAGGTGTAAACAATTGTCTTTTTATCCCTTGTTCTTCACAAAAACTATTGAATTCATTTGATGTGAACTCACCTCCTCTATTAGACCTTAAGCATTTGATTCTCAACTCTAACTCTTTCTCAACCATTGCCTTGAAAACTTTGAACTTGTCTAGAGCTTCAGATTTTTCTTTTAGAAAAGTGACCCAAGTCATTCTAGAATAGTCATCAATAAACAACATAAAATACTTGTAACCTTGTAGACTTCTTGTTCTTGTGGGACCACACAAGTCTGTATGTACTAGCTCCAGCAATCCAACAAAGAATTATTCTTTTCTTTTAAAACTTCTTTTTGTTTTTTTCCCAAATTGAGACTCCTTGCAAATGGTGTTTGATGCAGAGGCATCCACACTATAACCTTCGCATATAGCATGAATGTCTGCAGACCAACCTCATCATCATCATCTTCCCTAAAACTACCAACAGCATCATCATGTTCTGCGTTACACAGTCAGCATCATCATATTTCGGACGATCGCAAACATCCGCCTGCCGACTACTGTTCATCTCCGCTTTCCTTCTAACATCATCATCATGATGTTCAGCGGGCGCACACATCCTCCTGTTCCACTGTTCATCGGGCTCGAGACACTATCGTCATCATCATATGCAACACTTCCTTCGTCAGCAGGATATTCAACATCCAGTTGTCCCAAATATCCTGATGACGTTCACCTTCAGCAGCTTACCTTCGACGCTCCGCTACCCGACGATACAAGCAACAGCATCATGATCTACTTTATCCGGTTGTCTTCGAAACCTCCTGATGATGCTAATACAACCTTCTGCCACGGACTTCTGCCAATACCTTAGCACTTTAACGACGGCAGGATAAACTCGCATAAGGGGGATATCTCAATATCCTGATGACGATGACGTCATATCCTGATGACGATGATGTCACCCGATATCCTGATGACCTCTTCAACACTTAGCCAAAAACACGAACTTTCTCTTCCGCATCTACTCGCGATATGCGGATGTTTGGCACTTCCGATATGATGATCCTGATGCCGATACACTCCTCGGCTCCTCCTGCTGATGATCACCCCGACGAACCCGCACTTCATGCGCTCAACTGCATCATGTTCATCTTCACTTATCCGGATGATGATGCCTAACCCGACTGCAGGATATTCACCCAGATATCCTGATGATGCCGTCTTCACGAACTTCTTCACTTAGCGAAATCTCACTTCGCCGATCCTCCAGGGACGACCCGATCCAGTCTTAGGGTGATCTCTCTCAACTTGAACTTCTCAACTTGACCTAGCACATGAGGATGCTAGGTTCTTCAACATCTCTTGACCGCGATCCTGCACACCTGCATGCAAACGGAAAACAATCTACCATCTAACCTACTGTACACTACCATTCCACCGATCAGATGAGTCAACTGGTGGAATGGATCAGGAAATCCATGACACCCTCTCAAACCAGCAGATCAATCAAGTAATGGAATGCAACCAGAGCAAGAACACAAAACAGGATCACTTTATTAATTTCACAGATGCAATACAATATGATCAATCTCTCTCTCAGTCTCACTCAAGCTCGATCGATGATATCTGTCCCTCTGTCCAACATCAACCGATCTCATGCTTATAAAGACTTTCCCTACGAGTACTACTGACCCGACTCCAAGCGGCTGGGAACTCTCCAAGCGGCTGGGAGATCCCACCGAACACACATCATGACAGCTGTTATAACTAACTAGCTAAAAATAGCAAAAGCCTGGTCAGCATGATCTTATCATGATCAGCGTGACCTTATTACATGCAATTGGTCTAACAGACCTTCTTGGAAACACAAACAAGACCTAAACTACTAACTGCCTCATCAAGACCAGCTGTCAGGTAGGTGCTCCTGCACCATACTCCCCAACAGAAAAGAACTCATGTCCCATGAGTTGAGTATGTGGAAGTCTTCCACCTCTACACTTTGCGTTGTCAATAGGCTGACCTGTTCCAGCTTTATCTGCTACTGACTCTTGGCTGCTCCAAGACTGCTGAACTGTAACTTGCTTTCTGGCAAGTAAATCCTCATGCCTGTTGATGTAGGCCTTTCTCTCACATACCTTGTGTTTGTCAGGTTGCCTGACCAGAACCTCTTTCTGAACTGCCTCTGTGGTGTTCAACTGTATCTTCCTGTCAATCTTCATAGGACAAGCAATAGTCCCAACTATGAAAACATCCTTGTCATTCCTTTCAACTGATGGTTGGTTGCACCCCTGTTTCTGAACCTGCTGCTGACCTCTGTCAGTCACAACTGAAACTTTCTTCAGCTTGTTGTCTGTAACAACTCCTTTCCCTGCAGTGTCCTGAACTGCCTTCATGCCTGTTCCTCTAGGCATCTGCACAAACTCCTTCTTTCCCATCAAAATGATTTGAGCTGCCTTCTGTACTGCAGCTTTTGCCTGCAATGGCATCAACTTAATAATCTTCCCATCCTTCTTGATGGTGTAGGTATTAGCATACCCATCATACAGTACCCTTCTGTCAAATTGCCATGGTCTACCCAACAGTAGGTGACAACATTCCATAGGCAAAATATCACACAAGATTCTATCCTGATATGGTCCAATCTGGAAATCCACATATGCCTGTTCAGAGACAAAAAGTGATTGACTATCACTCACCCAAGATGCCTTGTAAGGGTGTGGATGTGGAATCCTTTCCAGCTTCAGTTTATCAACCATCTCCTGAGATACCATGTTGTCTGTTGAACCAGTATCAATGACAACTTTACATACCTTACCTTTGCTCTTACATGTGGTTTTGAAAAGAGCTCTTCTTTGCATCAGATCCTGTGATGCCTGCAAACTAATTCTCCTTAACATCAATGATTCTCCACTCTCTGGATATCCAACATTATCAGGTTCTCTGTTTGAACTCTGTGCACTTTCTTCTACTTTCTCTTCTTGTACAAGTTGTACTCTCTTGTCACTAGTTCTATCATTTCTGGATGATGAACCTTTGTTTTCTGGACATTTGAAAGATGGATGACCAAACTCTCCACAGGTGTAACACTTTCCTGAAAATGTAGTAGAACCTCTACCACCTCCAAATCTTCCTCTATTGCCTTTCCATCCACCTCTGAAATCAGACTGTCCTTGTCCTTTACCAGTGTCTTCTTGACCCTCATTTGTTTGCTTTTGTGCAGGGGCTGCTCCTCTTCCCCTATTGTTTCCTCTTCCTCTCATGGACTTATCATGTCCTCTATTCATCTTTTCTTCAATCCTGATTGCCATTTGGTAACAATCTTCCACATTCTTAGGGTTAGCTAACACTAACTCATCCTGTATGTTAAACCTCAAACCAGCCAAGTACCTAGCCACCTTTTCTACCTCATTCTCATGATGACCAGATCTCATACTCAACAGATAAAATTCCTCAGTATAGGCTTTCACATCCCTGTCTTTCTGCTTTAAAAATTGCAGCTTCTTAAACATCTGGATTTCATAATCCCTTGGCAAGAATTTCCCCTTGACCCTTGCTACCATCTTATCCCATGAAGTGATCTTAGACTTCCCTTGTTTCCTTCTCTCAGATTGTACATAATCCCACCATACCAAAGCATGACCTCCTAACTTGGTCTTTGCAATCTTGACTTTCTGATCCTCAGCAACATCTTCACATTCAAAGTGATTATCCAGTGCAGCAATCCAGTCCAACAACTCATCTTCATTCAAGCTTCCAGTATATTTGGAAACATCAACCTTTACCTTAGGTTTTTCACTCTGCACTGCCTCTAACAGTTTTGCCAATCTCTGGTCTTCAGCATCCAGATCTTCAGCTACCTCTTCATACTCTTCAACAGTATCTGCCTCTTCTTCAGACTCACTGTCTTCTACCTCCCTCTTTTTGTTCTTTTCCAGGGCTGTCAGCCTGGCTTGAAGTGCTTCAGCAAGCTCCTTCATCTTCCTCATCTCTCTAGCATGTTTCTCCTTCATTTCCTGCAATTCCCTTGCAGTACCATTACCTTTAGGAGGCATTTTGTCAACCTCTCAATCACAACACAATCAACTCTATCTCTTACCTCTGCCCTTTCGGTGACAGAATCAACACACAACAGCCCAGACCTTTTGCTGAGCTCTGATACCACTATGATGCAGAGGCATCCACACTATAACCTTCGCATATAGCATGAATGTCTGCAGACCAACCTCATCATCATCATCTTCCCTAAAACTACCAACAGCATCATCATGTTCTGCGTTACACAGTCAGCATCATCATATTTCGGACGATCGCAAACATGCGCCTGCCGACTACTGTTCATCTCCGCTTTCCTTCTAACATCATCATCATGATGTTCAGCGGGCGCACACATCCTCCTGTTCCACTGTTCATCGGGCTCGAGACACTATCGTCATCATCATATGCAACACTTCCTTCGTCAGCAGGATATTCAACATCCAGTTGTCCCAAATATCCTGATGACGTTCACCTTCAGCAGCTTACCTTCGACACTCCGCTACCCGACGATACAAGCAACAGCATCATGATCTACTTTATCCGGTTGTCTTCGAAACCTCCTGATGATGCTAATACAACCTTCTGCCACGGACTTCTGCCAATACCTTAGCACTTTAACGACGGCATGATAAACTCGCATAAGGGGGATATCTCAATATCCTGATGACGATGACGTCATATCCTGATGACGATGACGTCACCCGATATCCTGATGACCTCTTCAACACTTAGCCAAAAACACGAACTTTCTCTTCCGCATCTACTCGCGATATGCGGATGTTTGGCACTTCCGATATGATGATCCTGATGCCGATACACTCCTCGGCTCCTCCTGCTGATGATCACCCCGACGAACCCGCACTTCATGCGCTCAACTGCATCATGTTCATCTTCACTTATCCGGATGATGATGCCTAACCCGACTGCAGGATATTCACCCAGATATCCTGATGATGCCGTCTTCACGAACTTCTTCACTTAGCGAAATCTCACTTCGCCGATCCTCCAGGGACGACCCGATCCAGTCTTAGGGTGATCTCTCTCAACTTGAACTTCTCAACTTGACCTAGCACATGAGGATGCTAGGTTCTTCAACATCTCTTGACCGCGATCCTGCACACCTGCATGCAAACGGAAAACAATCTACCATCTAACCTACTGTACACTACCATTCCACCGATCAGATGAGTCAACCGGTGGAATGGATCAGGAAATCCATGACACCCTCTCAAACCAGCAGATCAATCAAGTAATGGAATGCAACCAGAGCAAGAACACAAAACAGGATCACTTTATTAATTTCACAGATGCAATACAATATGATCAATCTCTCTCTCAGTCTCACTCAAGCTCGATCGATGATATCTGTCCCTCTGTCCAACATCAACCGATCTCATGCTTATAAAGACTTTCCCTACGAGTACTACTGACCCGACTCCAAGCGGCTGGGAACTCTCCAAGCGGCTGGGAGATCCCACCGAACACACATCATGACAGCTGTTATAACTAACTAGCTAAAAATAGCAAAAGCCTGGTCAGCATGATCTTATCATGATCAGCGTGACCTTATTACATGCAATTGGTCTAACAGACCTTCTTGGAAACACAAACAAGACCTAAACTACTAACTGCCTCATCAAGACCAGCTGTCAGGTAGGTGCTCCTGCACCAGTGTTGGTTGGCTTCACAAGTTTAGGCAGATCTTTTATAGCCTGTACGAAACTTACCTTCACCAAATTGTCAAAATTGATATGGCACATCCTTGTATGCCACAACAAACTCTCATATGTTTGGGCCAATAAATAATAATCATTAGTTCCTCTTAATTGGTAAATATTACCTCTGGTCTTCTTACCAGTAGCAATCACTATTCCAGAGCTTTCCAAGATCTTGCACCCATTGTATTTGAATCTCAGATCATAAACTTTGTCACACATCTAACCAACACTCAAGAGATTATGCTTCAAGCTCTTCACATATAGGACATTATCAGTATTGTGCTTTCCATCAAATAAAATTGATCATTTTCCACAAATCTTACCAGCTACATTATCTCCAAACCTAACCAGTCCTCCATCATACTTTTCCAAACTCAAAACTTACTTTTGTCACCGTTCATGTGATGTGAGCATCCACTATCAATAATCCATTCATCCTTATCTTTCCCAGCCTGAACAGCCAAAGCACTTTCTTTCACTAGTTTTTCTTCCTTCAAATAGCTGGCAGGATTAGTAGATACGATTTCTTCTTTAATAACAATAAACAAGCATTCATTTGCACTAGTACTAGCATCATTAGATTCATCATCAGTCACACCTTCATCATCAAAATCTCTAACATAATAGCATTTCTTTGGAGCTCTAGGCCTATTCTCAAATCTTTTTCTATTCCTTTCAATTCTTTCAGGACATCTAGACGCATAATGACCAACTTTACCACATGAAAAACATTTGAAAGGTAATTTGCCTTTGAACAAGTACCAGAACCTCTTTGCAATCTATCAAAAAAGTTAGCTTCAATTTCATCAAAGTCATCAATAGGCTCCACTTTGTATTTTTAAGCTTTGGAGACCTTTTTAGTAGTACTGGCTTTGAAAGCAATCTCAACTTTTGGCAGAGCATCACCAAATTCTCTCATCTCAAAGGCTGTAAGCTTTCCAAGTAATTGATCCTTCTCAATAGTTTTTACAGTCATTAATTCTTCAATTGCAACTACCTTGTGCTGTAGAATTTTGGTAGCGACCTAAGAATTTTCATCACAACTTCCTTCTCACCAATGGTTCCTCCCATACCTTTTATTCCATGGACAAGTTCATCAACCTTTTGCATGAAGGCTGTTATGTTTTCATCTTCATTCATATTTAAACCCTCATATTTCACTTTCTGGCCTTGCAACTTGGCTTTTTTTACAGAATCATTTCCTGCATACAAATTTTTCAACTTTTCCCAAACTTCATTTGTAGATTCTAGATCCATGAGTTTTATTAATGAGTAGTGTCATTCAAGGCACTTAACATGGCATCTCTAGCTTTTATATTCAACTCATATTCTTTGATTTCATCTTCAGTTGTCAAACCATTTGGAGGCATGGTATATTTTGTTTCTACAGCTTTCCACACTTTATAACTAAGACAAAGGAGATGGATTTTCATTCGTACCTTCCATAGAGCATAATTTGTCCCATCAAACTATGGAGCTTCCTTCTTAAAAGAAATCCTTGATCTTCCTCAAGCTGTTAGGCTTTCTTTTGAGGAACCTGCTTTGATACTAATTGTTGAAATGCATTAGACAACTGAGAGGGGGGGTGAATCAGTTGTCTCCAAAACTTTAACTTTTTATGAACATTAACTCATCAAACACTTGATTACTGTTATTCAGATTTAACAATGAAAGCATGAATTGAAAAACTTAACACAACAACACAATCAGCACATGAGACACTAGATTTTTACGTGGAAAACCCTATAAGGGAAAAACCATGGTGGGTTACACTAGCCCACAGAAATATATAAGTTAAAACAATACCAAAAACCAAAGGCTCATTGCTTTAGGGCTCACTACCCAAAATGTTCACTGCAAATGTTTAGGCTCACTACCAAGGGGTGGCTCACTGCCAAGATTGGTGAACTGATTTGATAGTATCTACTCCATGCCTAAGTTTAGTTCCATTGAAGCGCAATATATTTCCTCTGCTCTACTCTTTTACACCTTCGCACTTGTCTTTTCATTTTCGCACTTCCACACTTTTTGCAACTGCCTTAAATGTTTTTATACAACTCATCAACCTTGGAATGTACATCAAGGTTGGAATTACATTCATCAACTGTTGGAGCAATCTCCAAGGTCAGCATTACAAACATACATAGAACATAGGTTTGGACCTAATACAAAAATTTGCTAAGGGAATGATGTAACAATGTATGCGGATCACACAATGCCTTAGCTGGGACTCAAATACAATCTTCCATGCCACAACATGCTACTATAATCTTCAATGCATCTCCGTAATTAGTGAAAGCAACCAAGTCGGCTAAGACTAGTGTTCACATTAACACTTTCAAGAATAGTCTTTATCTTCAATCCAAATTTCTCTTTGTGGACCAATCCAAAGGTAGAAACATGATCAAGAGACATCCACAAGCACATTGAAATCATTTGGAACAACCGCATAACCTTTAACCACTATGTCAAAAAGATTCTTCAAATTGGAGCTCAAGAACAACACTATCAACTACTATCATAAGGAAAAGATCGCTTGTGAACCACCAAATCATGAAAAATTAAAGTTGAAGGAACATCACATCATCTCAGACTTAAATCAAGAACCGTAGATCAAAATACTTCAATGTAGAGGAATGCAGAGCATAATACATTCTCCCTGTCACTAGTGAATACTCAAAAAAAGTAGCTTTTACTCTCGTGAACATAACTCACTCAAATCTTCATACCGAAGGGTCAAACTTAGAATATAGCATCTTCAGACATGCCTATAAATAACTTCCAATCCATAGACAAAGATATTCATTCTACAGGAAATGTAGAGCAATCTATTGGACTATTCTTCTATACACAAAGATATTCTGCAACATACTGTTTCTACCGGAAAAGCAATTTTTTTCAATATCCTCAATATCAGGATTTCCAATACTTACATAGGCAAATACAAAGCATCTAACTCATTACAAGAAAGCATCAAAACAAGAGCATAGTTGGCAACAATGACAACACTAATATGTTGACATCAATGACAACATCGGTTAGGCATATACTTGCAATATGATGATGATATTGAAGAGGAACTTGCATATTGGGAAAGTCTTGACTATATTGATGACATAGAGACATATCCACTTGCATCTCCTCTCTCTACACCTCTTCCATTGGCAGATACTCTGCCACCTCCTCCTATTGCTTGATCAAATTTTAGAGTCGTTCCTTTGAGAGCTTCCAATAGTTCCTTGCAATAGGATATCAGTCTTCCCAGCATTGTTGATTGGGACAAAATTCTACCTAACATTGCTTATCTATCTATAGAATCCTACATGTTGCTGACATAGAAGCACACATTGAGGACATCATTCTTCTCTTCGTTGATAGTTTTGATGAAACTACATCTCCATTATTCTCTTTACATATTCATGCTCTACATCTATCTACACATGGTTCTGGATCATCATCATCTTCATCTATTAGGCATGCCCCTAATTTGACTATGGCCTCCTTCGACATAGACATGGGGACACCTGAGCAATCTTCGAAGACATCGAAATGGGTATCATCATCCTTGTATCAGCTACATGATTCAGGAACATACATACATCTTCTAGCATGGAAAGATATCATGCATCTTCAGTTGGTTTCATTTCTTCCCAAGGGAAGGAATATTGTTCGATGTTCTTGGATCTACATCTACATCCTTTGTCAAGTATCCAACCTCACTGCAGTAGGACATGTATTATTGGGGGGGGGGGGGGGGGGGGGGGTCTCATAGACTTTCTATCATTTTCTCTCTTATTGGGGGAAACATATATTGTACTTAGTGAAAGAAGTAGTACTTCTTCACTTGTATAATTTTCATGCATCTTTTCTCTCTTTTGGAGGGTAGTTTTTCCCATAGGGTTTTCTACCTTTCTCCACTTCATGAGAGATTTTATTGTATATGGGTACGTGATCAGGCCTAGTTGTCGGGACCCATCCTTTTTTGTGCCCACCTAAGCTATGCTTAAGTGGGGGTGTTAGTGTATATATTTACCTCATGCATTTTCCTTGCACATGGTAAATACATGTGGCGTTAAGCCTTCTTAGGTGTCTACTTAGGAGTCCTAGTTTGATCGAGTCAACTCACCACCTCTAGTGGGTTTTGTGGAGCTAACTCGACACATCTGGTTGAGTGTTGAAGTTGACTTCTGAGTCGACTCAACCTCTCTCACCTATATGTACAACTTATTTCTCATAATATATCACTTCAATTTGATGCTAACATTTCATTCAATTGATCTTGCACTCTTTTAATTTCTACCTTCCAAATTTGGCTATTTTTAGGCTCTTTAGAAGTGTCCAAATTTGCCCCATATTTGATAGATTTTTCTTACTCTTGAAAGAAAATTGCCTTGAGTTAGAAACATTAATTCTTTAATATAGACATATATCGCACTATTGTAAATAAAAATTTGGGCCCTAATCTCCGTAGTTTACTAAGAGCTTTTTTTTATTTTTTTATACTTGTCCCATTTAAATATCTTTGCTTAGCAGTTATATATTGATAGGAAATTTAGACATTGAATCACAATAAAAGTTAAATATTTACAAAAAAAATTAGTCACTAAATTGCAAAACAAATTGGTACAAGGATAAAATATTGCCATCCACTCTAAATTTTGATTTGCAATATGAAAAAGTCACCTATGATATTATGCTTCTTTATAGTGGATTTGCCAAAAATTTTATAAAACTTTCAAGTGATCATTTCTTAAAATATACTTTGATGTATATTTACTAGATTCACAATTTAAAATTTACAAAAGAGGGGGAAGCCATCCCAAAGTGATGTCGATTTACAATTAAATCTATTAGGCTATACCTAACATTTAGGCTCATCAATTTTAGATCTTAAGGTCTTTATGGACGTTATACTTAACATTTAAGGTCGACAATTTTAGTCCTCATATTATTTCCTATAAAGCAGGCTATTTAAGGTTATACCAAATATTTAAGGTCATCAATTTTAGTCCACATATTGTTCATGTGGTAGCAGCATAATTCCGCATTTATTGACTCGTGTCTTTCCTTATTTATGGAACCGTGTCTTCTCCAGTTTTACACAAGAAGAAGTCAGTTGATAGCAATGGCCAATTCCTCTTTCTTTGCCCTTGCTCTCTTTGGCACTCTGTTTGCATTAACCACAACTGTGTCTGAAGAGATAAGGAAGCCATATATTGTTCACATGAGTAAGTCCATGAAGCCTCTGCATTTTTCCCTTCATGAGCACTGGTATGCTTCTCTCATCAATGAGGTAACTTCAGGGTCAGACGATGGAAGCCTATTGTTATATACATATCATATAGTTCTGCATGGATTTGCTGCCAAGCTGAGTAGTGCAGAGGCTGCATCTTTAGAGAGCATGGAGGGTTGCTTGGCCATAATCCCATCATCTATTAGACGACTCCATACAACCCATTCACTGGAGTTTTTGGGTCTGAGTGGCTCGCATAACAATTTGTGGCCGTGGTCCCATTACGGAAAAGATGTGATTATAGGCATGATTGACTCTAGAATATGGCCTGAGAGCAAGAGCTTCAATCAAAGAGGCCTGGGACCTATACTCGCAAAATGGAATGACATATGTCAAAGTGGGGTGGAGTTCAATTCCTCTCACTGCGATAGGAAAATCATTGGAGCTCGCTATTTCTTTAGGGGCTATGAAGTAACCCATGGTAAACTCGACGAACATGACACAAAATCGGTGAGAGACACCGAGGGCCATGGCACACACTGTGCTTCGACTGCTACAGGGTCAATGGATTTGGCAACGTAACGGCCAGAGGGGTGGCTTCTCAGGCCAGATTGGATCCAGGCTGCTATGGATCCTGGGCTTGTCTACGACCTGGCACCTCATGATTATATTCACTTTCTCTGTACTCTCAACTACACCGCCAAACAGATGACTCTTCTGATGGACACCCACATAGTCTCGTGCCCCAGATCAAGCAATTTGGAAAACGCAGGTGGTCTCAATTATCCATCTTTCTCTATTCTCTTCAAGCCCACCAACTTCACTAAATCAGCTCAAGTTGTTGTAGGAAGGAGAACAGTAACAAACGTGGGTGCTGCTCATTCTACCGACAAAGTGCAGGTGGAGGAGCCTTTTGGAATAAAAATAAGCGTCCAACCAGAGACGTTAGAATTCACAAAGAAGAACGAGAAGCTTAGGTTTCATGTAAGATTTGAGAGTGCAGTCGGAGCGGAAAATGGAGAATACAGCTCTGGAGTCAATATGTTGTATTCAATGGATCAGTTGTTTATGTGGGGCTCATTTTTTTAATGTAAATAGTTGGTATGTTGAGCACAATGTGCTACCCACTTAAATTTTGGATTTCAAATACCACTAATACCATTAGATAACTTCTTTGTTTCTAAGAGGAAGGATGCAATAGGGACCCTATTTACTAGACAAGTATTATGGAGACTGAAATACTATTATGCTCTATAAAGGCAATTGGTAGGATTGATGCCATCACATCTAGGAATGTCCAATTTTTATCCATGCGGCACATATCTAGATGAATTACTACTCTCATAGAGCCACTCACTATTGATTTTGTCGGAGAGTGATACATTTTGGGCATTAGGACCATGGACCATTTATGACAAATCCAAGATTTGGGTCTCTAGAGTGGAAAAAATATCTATTCCATCTTCTGGGTTCTAGAGTGAGTTGATACAACCATGAGAAGGGTGGTTTAGGAGATGGAAAAAAGTCATTAGAATTATAGCTCAAAATTATCAATGTGAAAAGATGCTTGCAACAAGATAATCAATTAGTTGCAATTTTCTCCCAATATTTTAGTGTTTTTTAATTCTAGATCCCTCTAAGAAATATCTTTAGACCAATTTGTTTTGTAGTTCCTAAATTGAGAATTACCAACACACTACATGTTCTTATTAAACCTTGCTATTGTCATTGTGACCCATATTTTTCTAATTTTGAAGACAACAACCACGAGTGATGTTTTTCTCCTACTTCTAAATAGGCCAAGGTGGGGAAGAGCTAATAGGTAAACAAGTTACTACAAGGAGCATCTAGTATGTAAGCCTACAAATATATAGATCTTGACAAATCTAGTATGTAATATGAGTAACTTTCTAGGGATAATAGATTATCGGTGCATAACAAGTGACAAATGACTAATGGATTCTTAGGGTTAGGTTTTCAAAAGGCCTATGGGGCCTTTTAAATATCCCTGAGGGTACATGGAAGCATAAGACCATATACAAAGGTTATTTGATGGCATGGTTTGGGAGGGCAACTCCTCATTTGTGATATTTTAAAACCCTTTCTATAGGGTTTCTACCTTGAAAATAGAAAAATAACTACTGCAAGCAAAAACGGGTAAATTTTTAGCAAAACCTTATTAATGTTACTTCTATAGCCACTTTTCAATCATCAAGATCCTAACAGAGTAAGGTTAGGGGATATGGTGGGTAGTGTTAGTTTATAGATTTGTCACCAAACTCTATTTTCTCCCACCCACATAATGACAAATGAACTAACAGTTGAGTTTGATTTTAATTACATATTTGCAACGACTCTGCATTTTTTACAAGGAGTAGCTACCTTCGAAAGATTTAAAATGAATGAAAACTGGGTATGCTTTTAACCAAAAAGAAAAAAAGGCATTCAAATTAAAGAATAATTAAAGAATAGAGGAGCACAAAGACTCCACTTAGCAACATTTACAATCTAAAAATTTTCATATATAATCACCACTGTGATCATTCATCGAAAGAGAAACAATCCACAACAATGAGCTTTAATGAAGAGATTTCCAATCATTTTGATATAGAACTATAATCTAAAGAGCTGATAATATTCAACATAAGAAGAATGTAACATCCATCTACTGTAACACAAAGTCTACAATATATGACTATAACTCCTCAAACTTCATTCATATATTGAGATAACTGAAAATGAAATAGAATAGAAAATGACCATTTAATAACACAAAGTTTGCCAAAAGATCCTACTAGCACCGAAAGGCTCCATATATATAGCTTTGTCTTAAATTAACCATCTTAAACAATATAATGGCTTCTTGAAGACAACCAATTGAAACATAAATAATAATAAAGTCTTTTAAACAACAAGTTTCAAAGCTTTGTAGAATTAACATAAAACAAGAAAAGCCATAACATAGCAACATCACGATCATCTTCTTGAGCCACTTCACCTCCTTTTTCCTATTCTTCAGCATCAGTCGAATCCACTTGTGATCTCAGTTTCACTTTGTAGCTCTCAAATCTAGAAATGATAGGAGTTAGGATCTTTCCACTTGGACTCAGAGTGATGTGTACTTGAAGCCTCCACATACTCATAGTTCTCTTTGCATCCACCAGTATTTTGTTGACATCATCGATTTCATTTCTAATTTTTTTGAGATAAATTGCTATGTGACCAAGTTTTCCCAATGAAGCGCCATTTACAATATCAACACCAATTATTTCTTCATTGAGCATATTCTTGAAGTGTTGCTTTACTTCTTTCACATCAAGCAAATTTTCTCCACTTTCATCATGAAACTTTGTCTCTGGAATTGCATAGTTTTTCTTAATATCTATTAGGTCAGTGTGGTATTCATTTAGAATTCTTCTTATTTCACCAATAAATTATCCAAACATAAACAATTTCCAGTCATCTACATCCAACCAAGAGACAAAATTATTTTCTTTGGGATCATTTGCAACTTTCTTAGCCACCAGAATATTAGTATCAATTTTTATTACTTCCTATACATCTTTGGACACAATGAGTAAAGCACTCTCATCCTTTTTAAAAGTCTATAATTCTACAATCAACTCTTTTCTTTTACTGGAAATGAGAGCATACAACTTCATTACTTCAATATACAACAAACTATCAGTAATAACTTTTTCAATCCATTGCTCAATAGCTTTAGCTAAATTTTGATACTTTTTGTTTTGTTGTAATCATCCTGGGTCCACTCCATCAATTTAAACACCTAGAGCTATATCAGAGGACTAGGAAGTAGCATTTACAATAGATTGAATAAATGACGATGAAGCATTCACCTAAGTCTGTAATCTTACATTTTCTTGTTTATCTGCATTAACTCTTTTAGCTAACATTCGCACAAAAAAATTAGCATGATAAATATCTCCCTCTATAGTGGAAGGACACATATCAACTTTACTCATGTTAAAATATGCCTTTGTAACATCATGCTCATCCTTGTCCCTAATGGGGTTAGCAATTTCAATAATTTGATCTCTCGAAGAAGAATCCATGACCACCCTCAATATCCTTTTATCCTTTTTAGGCTAAGGGCATGTCTGTAGCAATTTGGCTATAGTATCTATATTCATATCAGTCATGAGAGAATATCTTCTTTTCTTTTCTACAACCTTCTTGAGCCAAGAAGGAGATGGTAACACTGCACTATTATTGCTAGCATCTAAAATGGCATTGTCTACCTGGCTCTTAGTATTATGTACAGGAATCTCATTCAAAACAAGAGAAACTGGAATTTCAAAAAAAGTGTAAAATGCACTATCATCACCAAGCTGTTGGAAAATTGAGGAGTCATTACCTGGCATGGGAGACACATGAGGGGTCATAAGATCTACATGGAGTTGCTACAGAGCATCAAACTTCTTTTCTACTATTGGCCCTCTAGATGTTGGTTCACCATCTTCTTCACATACACTCTTCAATTTTCTACTCTCTTTAGGGTCTTCCCCATCCCCACTTTACTGTGACCCAATCCTGGATCTTCTTATCTCCACACTGGTCGAAGCCCTTTGATTTTCGGTGGTATGAGAGGACCCTTGATCTTTCATCACAGATTCTTTCTATGAAGAAGAAGATGGAGTACATTCATGGATTTTCCCTTGAAGCCACTTCTCAGTCTTATCTAAAACAAAAGAAGATCAGACCCTAATGTAGTGACCTATTTTTCAGACCACTGGATACGTCATAAAGGTTTAGAAGCAACCACAAGAAATTCTTTCTCAATAATATCTGAGTTATCATCGACTTCAAGAGGAATTTGCAATTGCAAATTGAAGGTACGTATTTGATCTAGTGTCAATCTCATCCAATCTCTCGTCTACAACTCCCTTTCATTTGCACAATCTTCCTAGTAATCTTCAAGGTTAGGTTGGTGCTCATATAGACTTCCTCCATATAAATTTCTTTTGACAGAATTCTTTCTATCAAAGAATTATCTAATAGAAAGGGGGTGAAAATTATATTCAACAAGAATTATATCTACATTCTTGGCATTATGATTTATTTTGCATTTGAAAAATAACAAAGACACATGGAAAGAATACCCCTTCTTCATACTATGATATTTCTTATTAACACACGTTATTTGGTGATAGACTTCCAGGAAAATGAAAATGTCACATGCATATCTAGGCAATTTCAAAGGGGTATTTTTGAACCCACAAATCCTGAGGTAAGTAAATTTTGTCGAACTGAATATAAAAACTCTCAAACAACATAACCAACTGAGTAGCCTCTAGAGATATCCTTACCTCTAGATTTCCTTCAATTCTCCTCACATTATACATCAAAAAGGCGTCATTGACGTGTTGAAAATCTTTGTTACATACCTCCTTCTACAACTAAGGAAAATACTCATACACAGGTGTGTCTGGGGTCAAATAGCCATGGGTTCTTAATCCTAGCCAAACAACCTCTTTAATGACAAGCACATAAAAAAATATGAACACATATAAAAAGAATTCTTTTGCTGAAAATTCACCAGTTGTTCATTCAGATGTCACTAATTAATTTGGCCCAATCGACATATTGAGACTCGCTAAAAACAACTAGAATGAATTGACACATCCATTTCTTGAAATAATTAGAGTCCTCATTGCCAACCATGTGATGCAGCAATGTGATCATGTAAGATATTTCCTCCTTAAAATGCACTCTTTTAAATTATAGGGTACTTGTGATTTCCCCTTCTTCTCAATTTTAATCCAACTCTTCACAATGGAGGTTAAACACAAATTTTTCATATTGAGAAAATAATTCCAACCCATATCAATAGACATTTCTACAAATTCTTCTCTTTCAGGTAATCTCAGTGCACAGGTGATAGTTTCCGCATCAATCTTTGCTACTATAGAGCTGTCATAGGCCCTAATTTCTTATGACTCTAGGTGATAATTCTTTACACAGGTGAGGACTAGGTCTAGACAAGATACATCTGGAAGGAAACCCTTTGTGTGAGCCAACCCACATGTGAAGGTTTTCTCGTCCAACGGCAACTTGGGGTTTTGTTTCATCCTATCCAAAAAATAATTTAAATCAATATGTCTAAGTTTGGTGTCTCTCACATTATCCAAGCCATTCTCAATAATCAAGGCTATTGGGAAGCCCTAAATTTTATATTCCATTCTCACAAGTTTGAGAAACCAATAAAAGTATGCTTCTGAGAACACCAAGTGCACCAAAAAGACTCCCAAAACATTTGGGGAATATTTACAATTTGAATTCATGAAACTTGAATAATTTCTTCACTATAGTAACTGAAACACTTCGAATCATCAGAAGGAGAAAATAAGAGAAAGAGAATTATATAGTTAGCTGACTTAGATGAGAGGGCCCATTTACAATGTTGATAATATGCACTGCACCAGAACACTCAAAAGTACCAATGCCAGCACCAAAATAGAATAAAATGTCTGTAAAGATGGCGACCTTTATAGAAGTCCTTTAATAAATCTGATTGAATGAGACATCATGTACATGACAGTACACTTCATAAATGAGCCACCTACATCCTTTAATATAATATCTGTGGTTGAGCATTTAAAAATAATCACATTTAAGATGAAAGGAAAAGTGCCTCATCCTCCATGCATGGTAATAAATGCAAGATTTGCTCAAGATATGTAGACTGGACGATCGGGCAGGGAATTGACAATTTTCAAAATATATGAACCACAAAGCTAAACTAATAAGAAGTTAGGAAGTTTCACGAACTTGCAATTCACAGATCGAGAATGACTTAGCTTTGAGAAAGAAACATAAGACCAACAAAGGAGACTTGTTTTATGACTCAGGGTAGTATTGACTAATCGGTGAGTTTTAAAAAGTGTGAACTCACCGATAGAGGTTATAAAAAGTTTAAAAATGTCGATTGCAAAAGATTTTTATAAGTGCCACAAACTTTTTGAAAGGGTGAACCAAAGAATAACTAAGGATGAACATAAAGAATGTCAATGTGATAATGGCAAATTTAAAAAATGTAGTAATAACAGGCTCTGATTGGGGACAAGGAATAGAAGGATGTAGAGAATCTAGACAAACTGGCATAAAGCCTTATTCAATGGGCAACAAAGTCACCTAGAAAACAATAAAGACAAACACACAAGGAAAAAAAAACAAAAAGTATATATAAAGGGTAAATAGGACAACATCACCAGTTGTATAATTTTAAATCTAGGTGCCCATTATAGACAAGAGGCATAGGAGTACCATCTGGATATGCCAATAGAAATGTATTCTCCCCAATTATCTACCTAAATAAGAAAGGTCTTCTCCTCAAAGAGTCTAACTTCTTGTGCGCTCCCTTAGGCTATCTCCTATCCCAAAGTAGAACAACATCCCCAACCATAAACTTTCCTTTCTTGGCCTTTTTGTCAAAAAATTTATTTACCCTTTCTTGATGTCTAGTTATCTAGTTGACCACTTCATCCCTTTGTTCTTCTATCTTGGTCAGGTACACAATTCTCTTTTCCAAAGAAGACTAGAATTGTTCATCTTCAATAGCTCTTTGCAAATTCAAAGTGGACAATTCCAAGGGAATAGGTAACACACTTTCAACTCCATACACTAGTTTGAATGGATATATGCCAATGGCCCTTTTGGGAGTGATCCTATCCACCCATAGTACTTCATAGAGACTTTTGTACCACCCCCTTTGACTATTATCTACTAGCTTTTTGACAATAGAAATCATTTTTTTGTTACTTGATTAAGCTTTCCCATTAACTTGCAGGTAATAATCGGAAGAATGGGCAAGACTAATACCATAATCGTAATAGAAAAGAGAGATTTTAGAAGAGGAAAAGCTAGAGTCATTGTCAACAACAATCTTTTTAGGTGTACTGAACCTGACCAATATGTTCTCTTTGACAAAATTACATACAACTTCAGAAGTAGTATGTTTTACTAGAATGGCCTCTATCCACTTAGTGAAGTAATCTATAGTAGTCAAGATGTGTGTATGACTGGTGCTGGAAATTGGGTTAATGGGCCCTTTAAAGTCTAGTCCCCACTATTAGAAAGGTTCATCAATGACCACAGGTCTCAAAGGTAATGCTACTAACTGAGGCCTACTAGTAAATTTCAAACATTTTTCATATTTGGAAACCCAGTCATAAGCATCTTTAAGCATACCCAGCCAATAAAAACATTGCCTCAAGATTTTGACGGTTGTTACTGATGTAGAGAAATGTCCCCCACAGGCCTTGTTATGAAAAGTTTCAATAAGTTTCCTTTGTTGTTCCTTGTCCACACATCTAAGAAAAGTACCATCCACTCCTCTTTTATACAGAGTCTCTCCCCAAAGAACATACTCACTAGCCTTTAAATTTAAATTCCTTCTCTCTCTTACTGATAGATAAGGTGGGCACTGCCATATGTCAATAGATAAGCAACATTGGAGAACCAATCATCAGTGGTGTTAGCAAACAGAACAAGTGGCATATTTTCATCCTCTGTAGGTTTATTCTCAGCAATTACTTTACATAAACCTTAGCCCCTAACCAGAGTAGTAGGTCTTAAATCAACATCATATTCTTGGACCTTTGCAACCTAGGCTCCTCTTTTGTTACAACGAATTTCTTACTAGGTTAAAATACTCTTGACCATAGGGTTAGGAACAAAAATGATAGTATGGGAATGAAGGACATAAAACCTAAACTTCTTTATGACCTTCACAACTACATAAGCATGTTTTTCTAATGGGGAATAATTTAGTTCATTCTTTTTCAAAGGGATGCTCATAAAAGCTATAGGTGCTTTGATTCCTTGTTCATTCTTTTGTAATAAAATGGCTGACAGGGTGTGTTCTAAAGCATATTAGTAAATAATAAAATCTTTATCAAAATTCAGATGAAACAAAGTAGGGGCATGAGCAATTGCTTCCTTGATATCTTCAAATGTCTTTTTTCCTTCCTCACTCCACCTAAAGACTGGATTATTCTTCATCATTTCAAAAATATGTCTAGTCAGTTTGGCAAAATTAGGAACAAATCTTCTCAAGAAAATAACTTGACCAAAAAAGGATCTGGTGTTGCTTCTGGTTGTAGGCAGGCTCAATTACTAAATTGTTTTTAACCTTTCTGGATCAATCTTTATCCCATATTTTGAAATAATGTGACCTAATAGTTTACCCTTAATGACTACAAATATTGATTTCTTAGGATTAAGAGAGATACCATGATCTCTACATCTTTGAAGGACAACAGCTAAATCATTGAAGTGATCAGAACTTCTCTTTAAGAAAACTATCAAATCATCAAGATAGATAACAATAATCTTATTCTTCGAGTCTCCAAAAGACATATCCATGGTTCTTTGAAAAGTTGCCCCAGCATTGATGAGATCAAATAGCATCCTATTATAGGAAAAGACACCTATAGGAGTAGTGAATGATGTTTTATGCCAATCCTCAGGAGCTACTCCTATCTGGTTATATCCTAAAAAGCCATCCAGCATGGACATCATCTCCGATCCAGATATTGTTTGTAATATGTGGTCCATGACTGGTAAAGGATAATTATCCTTGAGTGAGGCCTAATTCAGATTTCAAAAATTGACACAAATTCTTATTTCTCCATTTTTATTCCTTACCGGGACGATATTGGCAATCTAGGTAGAGTGATGTATGGGATAAATATTTTTGTCCTTGATCACCATGTCAATCTCACTAAATATGGCTTCAAAATCTTCATAATATATGATCGTTATTTCTGCCAAAATGGAGAGGTGCTAGTCTTCAAAGTAATGTGGTGTTGTATTTTCCCATCCTTGAACTTCTTCAGATTTGCATAACACCATGCAAAAATGATCCTTATACTTAACCAACAAAGAAATTAAATGCTCTCTTTCTCAGGGAGAGCAACACTTCCCAATGCAGACAAACTTGGGATTCTCTTCTATTCCAATGTTTATACAATCATACTCAGTAGAAGAGCTAGTGGAAGTTGAAGCTTTCTTCTTGACATAGTGATCATGTCTATTGAAAAGATCTTCGAGTGAGACCAAACCCCTCAAAATTTTGTTCCCCTTTAATTGTATAAACTCAACATCTTGACCATCTGGGGAAATTATCTCCATCAAGAATGTCACCACTCTTTGTAGTGCTACCTTCAAAAAATAGGTTAGAAAAGGTTTCAACCTTTTCAAAAAATGAGATGATCTACTGATCATTGTTAAAAAATTTCCAATGATGCACATTATCAGGCACTTTCGGCCTGTATATAACCTCCACTCTATAAGACTCATTCTTAAAGTCAAGATGTGGGAGGAGCAGGGAAGTTGAGACCACTAGGGAATCTGCTCTAGTGTTCTAATCTCTAGGGACTAATTCAATAGAGAATGCATCAAAATATTCTATGCTATCCCACACTCTATTTCTATAATGTTGCAACCTCTCATTTTTCACTGAGTATATATTTGTCACTTTTTTAACTATAAGTTCAGCATCCCCACTATCTATTAATTGCTTAATTCCCTTTTTTTGGCTATTGCTAACTCTAAGAGCAAGGCTTCATACTGAGCAGTGTTAGTATTTTCAAAATCAAATTTATAAGGAAAAAATAATGTTGTCACTTGGATTTGCACCATGTGTTGGAGAGGTTTAATGGTCTTCAACAATCTAGTGAGACATTAAGATGACCTCCAAGTGAGGGTCCCTGCAAGGAGGTCAGATCTCTAGAAAGAGGCTGGTTTCTTTGCTAAACAAGAGATTCATCAATTCCTAAGACTAAACCTAATCTATCCACCGTTGAGAAAAAGAAGAAGAGGGATAAAACTAGAAATTAATGGAGGTGATACACTAGGATTGAATATAAAAACTCTCACAGAGCTAAGAAAGTGCACAAAATAAAGAAATACAGCTGCTCATTTACACAAATCTAACAAATTCCAAGAAGAAGTAAAAAAGGAATAAGATTGGGAGGAAATAAACATTCACAAACAATTAGTTCTGAATTACACAGAGCTAAGACAATAGAAAAGGTAAAGCATAGTGTGTATTTAATCAAAAAGGCACGGTGATAGCAGAGGAGGGCTCTATTTGAAAAATACAAAAGGATCAAGAAATTCCACTATATTCCAACTATTTTTCAACCCTCAGTATATCTTTTTTACATGCATATATAGAAATTCATTTTCATTGACCTCAATCATTTCATCAATAAATTTTCCCCCATGGGCTATCAGAAAAATATCCCTGCAAAAAGAATGTCTGTATGCTAAAAATCAATGCAGAAAATATCTTGGATCAAGGAGTAGTTGGGAGATATTTTTACTCTTCAATGCACCAACTAATTCGCCCCTTGCAACATTAAATGCAAAAATATCTACAATGGGCTAGCTGAGCAGATCAGATCTGCATTAATGGTAGATGAGGAAAATCAATTATATTTTCCCTCCAGAATCCCCCTTTTATAGAGCTTTTACAACACTTCAAATATCTACATTTAGATATTTAAAGTTTACAATATATTATGAACTCTATTTTTACATATTCTGTCTTTTCTAGAAATCCCAAGATTTTACCCTATATTTTCCTTTGTCAGTAAAAATTAGCATTTTATATATCATTCGGTCTTTGTTTTCTGCATAATTTCATCATCAGTCGGCAACTTTTCATTTTTCTAAACTGTGGCATGTTTCCTCTATTTTTGCCCATATCGGCAAAAATCATTCTTTTGAACCATTCCTAGCTATATTCTACCTTATCGACAAAATGTTCACTTTCTAAGCTCTTTCTAATTTTGTTTCTCCTTTCTTGCTTATGTCGGCAAAATCATCTTTTGTTGAACTTGGCTTTTTTTTGTCCTTTTCTATCAGCAAAAGTCTCTTATCGGCAAACTCCTCTTTCTTCATCACTTTTGCCTTTATCAGTAAAATCTTTTTTTTTCAAACCATTTGGGCTTGCCTTTTTTCCTTATTGGTAAAATACTAACTTTTTGAACCTTGCTTTTGGCTCTCCCTCACCCCTTTATAAGCAAAAGTTTGCCTTTACAAACTTTGTCATTGGCCTTACTTTATCCTTGCCTTATCAGAAAAACTATGCTATCAACAAACCAAGAGAACCTTGAACTCGCCATGCCTTGGCCAAAACTTTCCTTTGTTGGAAAATCCACCTTTTCTTAAACTCCTTCTCCCGGCTACATTCTTCTTTTCCTTATTGGCAAATCCTCCTATCGGGGAACTAAAGCAACTTTGAACTTTCGAGAAGTTTGACCTTATGTCGATTCGCTGATAAGGCCTTCCTTTTTCCATCTTTACTTAGCCATTTTTCATGTTTCCATTTTTACCTTATTGACAAAAGTGGTCTTTTGTGAACTAGCCCTCCTTGTCAGCAAAAATCAATTTTTCCGAACCTTTATCCTTAGCCGCTTCTTTATCTTCGCCCTTTATCGGCGATTTGCCCTGTTGGCAAACCATAGAAATTTTGAACTTATGGGAAGTTTTCTCTTCATACACCTTGATGACAAGCCTTCCTTTATCCCTCTTCTGACTTAGTCATTTTTTTAAGAAGCCCACCCCTTGTCGCTTTATCGACAAAATGCCGAATCGGTGAACTGGCAGAAAAGAAAACTTATGAAAAGTTCACGAAATATGAACTTTGCCAATAAAGGGGAAACTTCTCCTGTGCCTTAGATAATTTTTTGAAAAGGCCGATTCCCCTTTCCTTCAATCGACAAATCACCCAAACGATGAACGTGTGAAAAATCAAACTCTTGAAGAGTTCATAAAATCTAAATTTTTTCGATAGAAGGGGGAAGAGCTACTTCATGCCTTAGCCATTTTTTTTAGTTTATAAACATGAAGTTTTTCTGACTAAGGCTCAAAATGGGTCAAAAACTAAGGTAAAAGCTTCAAATTTTCTGAGTTTTTTGGGGATTTTTGTAAGGATTCCCCAAATAAATTTTCATGGATTTTTACAAGGCACAACACTAGAATTTAAAGGATTTTAGGCTTGAAGAGTTAGATTTCAAGGGATATCAACAAGATTTTAAAGTTGGAATATTTCACTCTAGGCAAAGGAAGATAGGTCAACATTTTGGAAACCTCTCAGGGATGTTTTTCTACTAAAGGAATAGACCAATGGCCTTAAGCATCCATTGGGCATGGAGTCAAAAAAGGACTGCAATAGGTGAAAATAATTGAAACCCCGCCTTCAAAAAAACACCAAAAAGGAACAAAGTCTGCATTCTCCTAATGACAACGTAGCTTGTGCAAGAGCACTTAGGGAAAGTAAATCTAAAACTGAAATAAAACCTTCTCTAATCCTAACCTAACAATAAAGGAAATAACCTCAAGCAAAGCCATTAATAGGCTCTTGAAAATAACTACCCTTTCTTAACAATTTACAATGTTTATCATGCATGTGGGTAGTTAAAAAGAAGTGAGGAAGGGATGGGCATATACCAAGGTAATGATAAACTTCCCCAAGGACAAGGAAAACTCACCTATCCACTTGTATTGATCAGAAACATAGTTGCCTGGAAGTGGATAAGTGGGCTAATCTAGCCCTCTTTGATGCTCAACCTCATGCTTTGAAGAAAGCATGACAGGTAGGGACTCTCTCTGATATGTCTCTAGCTGGGCCAAATGCCTGATAGAACATCCCCTTGAAATGGCATGCAAACCAATAGAGTTGATCTCATGCCTCTGCTCTTTTTCTAGCTCTTGATGCTAGTGGTTTGAATGCTTTGGCTCTTGTGTCTTGATTTGAAATAAGGCTGCCTCCACCTTATGATTAAGATGTTGCTCATGAAGTTCCTCCTCAGGGGATGCTAGCTTGATGTCATATCTTGAGCAGAAAAGATCTATCTCATCCTAAAACAGGGCTTCAAGCTCCTCGATACATGCAAGTATGAGAAGATCCACCTTGGATTCATTAATTTCTATATTTTCTAGAACATGGCTACTTACATGCTCCTTTTCATGAGATGGAATCTCATTCTCGCACTTGTCTGCATGTTTCAACAAATTATCATGGCCCTCAATATATTCATGTTATTTCAAAACTGCAACTAATGTTGGCATTTGCATGCCTTTTTCATCTTCAATGTCACCAGGCAATTCATGAAACAAAAGGGCATCATCAACTTTTTCTTGAGCAATCTCTGTAACAACCTCATCCCTAATGCCCTCATCATTTGACTGCAACTCCACAGGATTTTGATGTTTGGGCTATCTTTGCAACTGGACCTTTTCACCATGCTTCCTTTCCATTTTTCTTTCATTCCTCTTGTTCAAAGCATGGGAAAACTCTTGGAATGAGCCAAAAACTAGAGGATGCAACTCTGCCTCTATATCAATAATAACCCTAATACACTCAATGCACTGCTACTTCATCAGACTAGACTTAACTTCTTCTTGCAATAGGTCTAAATTTTTAGTTTTAATGTTGCATAAAGGTTCATCATTTGCAAATGGCTCCTCCTTAGTTGCTGGTATCTCCCTCCTTAGCTCGTCCTTCCAATTATCTCGGTAGACAACAGGTCCACCCTTGAAAATAGAAATAGTATCAAGGAAAGATGCCTGAATATTTTCTTGAATTTCTTGGAGGGGAGAGGGTTTTGGGTAATTTTTTTCTTGGGTGATAGACTAAGTTTACATAGGAACATGGGCTTGTGGAGGAAGAGAGGCTTTGAAACTTTGGAACTTGTGAAGTCGAGGCTGCTCTTCTATAGGCCAAACTTGGGTAGAAGAAAGGGGCTGCCTGAAGCTGAGAGAGGATGGAATTGATTGGGCTATTTGCCTCATCTGTTGCTCTTGGGATATAATCCTCATAGCAAGGATTTCTTGAAAGGCCTTTCCTTATGCCTCACACCGTTGGTCATGCTCTATCATTTCTTGAAACCCATCACACTCCCTTCCTAGGTCCACAAATGCCTCTTTGAGATCACTAATGTTTTTGATGTTGAGACCATAATCCCGATGAGATTGATTATACCCTCTTGCTCTTTTTTTATCATCCAAAAGTCTATCAATATCTAGGAACATGCCCATGAGCTCTGTGAATGTGTTAGCGTTCACATAGTCAACATCTTTGAACTGATTAGAAGGGTAGTTGCACTAGCTAGGATCAAAAAAATCTCTTTGGGGTTGATAATAAGTGTTATTGGGCTGCCAAGAAGACATAGCATGGGTGAGTGGGAGGAAAGCGTTGTAAGGATGATGATATTCTGCTGAAGCAGAGCCATACGACGTGAAACCAGAGGTATCTTGGGTCTACAATTATTGGTATGGAGGCATATAATTTGGATTCTAGATGGGTGGAGAGGAGTAGCCATAACTCCCATAAAAATTTGACATTTTAAAACATCAAAATGTCAGATAATCATAGAAAACGTCTATCAAAGAAATACAAGTCTGTATTTAGAGAAAACTGGATACATACCCAGAAGAGTTGACAGGTGATTTGAGATGCTTCTAAAAGTAGGATAGACTAGGAGAACCACCAAAATCCTGACCCTTGGAGTTCTTTAAGTGTTTGAACTAGCTACACTAGTAGATTTGATTAGTAGAGTTACCATGGTGTTGGAGAGACTTCCCTGAATGGCAAGATACATTGAAGAGCACACCCAAAACTCTTCAATGGATGATATGGATCATCAGATGGTCCCATCGGGCATGCCAGAAATTGTTGTCACTTGGATTTGCACCCTATGTTGGAGAGGTTTAATGGTCTTCAACAATCTAGTGAAACATTGATATGACCTCCAGGTGTGGGATCCTTTAAGGAGGTCAAATCTCTAGAGAAAGGTTGGTTCCTTCACTGAACAAGAGATTCAGTTATTTCTAAGACTAAACCTAATCTATCCACTATTGAGGAAAAGATGAAGACGGATCAAACTATAAATTAATGGAGGTGATACACCAGGTTTGAATATAAAAGCTCTCATAGAACTAAGAAAATGCACAAAATAAAGAATGTAGCTGATCATTTACACAAATCTAAAAAATTCTTAGTAGAGGTAAAGAAATGAATAAGATTGAGAGGAAATAAACATTAATAGACAATCAGTTCTAAATTACTTAGAGCTAAGACAACATAAAAGGTAAAACACAATGTGTATTTCATCAAGGCACAGTTATAGTAGAGGAGGGCTCTATTTGAAAAATACAAAAGGATCAAGAAAATCCACTATATTCCAACTATTTTTCAACCCTCAATACATCTTTTTTACATGCATCTATAGCAATTAATTTTAATTGACCTCAATCATTTCATCAATAAATTCGCTCCCATGGGCTGTCAGAAAAATATACTTGCGAAAGGAATGTATGTCTACTAAAATTCAATGTAGAAAATATCTTGGATCATATAGTAGCTAGGAGATATTTTTTTCTTCAATGCACCAAGTGATTCACCACCTGCAACAGTAAATGAAAAAAAATCTATAATGGGGTAGCTGAGCAGATAAGATCTACATTAATAAAAATATTTTCCCTCCAAAATCCCCTTTTTTACAGAGCTTTTACAACACTTCAAATATCTATATTTAGATATTTAAAGTTTACAACATATTATAAACTCTATTTTTACATATTCTATATTTTCTAGAAATTTCAAGATTCTAGCCTATATGTTGCTCTGTCAGCAAAAATCAGTATTTTACAGACCATTCTGTTTTTGTTTTCTGCATAATTTCATCCTTAGTCGACAACTTTTCAGTTTTTTGAACTGTGGCCTATTTCCTCTATTTTGCCCTTATTGGCAAAAATCATTCTTTTGAACCATTCCTAGCTATATTCTGCCTTATCGGCAAAATGTTCACTTTGTGAACTCTTTTTGACTTTGTTTCTCCTTTCTTCCTTATGTCAGCAAAATCATCTTTTGTTGAACTTGGCTTTCTTTTGTCCTTTTCTATTGGCAAAAGTCTCTTATTGGCGAACTCTTCTTTCTTCATCACTTTTGTCTTTATCGGCAAAATCTTCTTTTTTCAAACCATTTGGGCTTGTGTTTTTGCCTTACCAGTAAAATCCTGACTTTCTAAACCTTGCTTTTGGCTCTCCCTTGCCTCTTTATCGGCAAAAGTTCGCCTTTGTGAACTTTTCCATTGGCCTTACTTTATCCTTGCCTTCTCAGCAAAAGTATGCTATCGATGAACCAAGAGAACCTTGAACTCTCCATGCCTTGGCCAAAACTTCCCTTTGTTGGCAAATCCACCTTTTCTTGAACTCCTTCTCCTGGACACCTTCTTATTTTCCTTGTCGGTGAATCCTCTTATCGGGTAACTAAAGCAACTTTGCACTTTCGAGAAGTTCAGCCTTATGTTGATTCACCAATAAGGCCTTCCTTTTTCCATCTTTACTTAGCCATTTTTTAATGTTTCCATTTTGACTTCTCGACAAAAGTGGTATTTTGCAAACTAGCCCTCCTTGTTAGCAAAAATCAATATTGCCAAACCTTTCTCCTTAGCCACTTCTTTATCTTTGCCCTTTATCGGTGATTTTCCCTGTCGGCGAACCAAATTTTTTTTGAACTTATGGGAAGTTCACTCTTCATACACCTTACTGGCAAGCCTTCCTTTATCCCTCTTTTGACTTAGCCATTTTTTTGAAGAAGCCCTCCCCTTGTCACTTTATCAGACAAATGCCGAATCAGCGAACCGACAGAAAAGTGAACTTATGAAAAGTTCATGAAATATGAACTTTGTTGATAAAGGGGAAAACTTCTCCTATGCCTTAGACAATTTTTTGAAAAGGCCGACTCCCCTTTCCTTCAATCAGCAAATCGCCCAAATGGCGAACTTGTGGAAAATAGAACTCTTGAAGAGTTCATAAAAACTAAAATTTGTGGATACAATGGGGAAGAGCTACTCCATACCTTAGCCATTTTTGTTAGTTCATGAACATGAATTTTTTCCCACTAAGGCTCAAAATGGGTCAAAAACTAAGGAAAAAGCTTCAAATTTTCTGGGTTTTTCTCAGTTTTTTGCAAGGATTCTCTAGATGAATGTTCAAGGATTTTTACAAGGTAAAGCATTGGAATTTGAAGGATTTTAGGCTTATAGAGTTAGATTTCAATGGATTTCAACAAGATTTTGAAGTTTGGCTATGACTTTGGGCAGAGGAAAATAGGTCAATAGGGAACTTATAATCATCGAGAGAAATTAAAACCACACCTACACCAGATCTAGAAGTTGAACAACTACCATTGAACTCCAAAGTCCATAATACATTTGATAGATCAGGACTAATTACATTAGGACTTTCCTCTAAATTGGAAGAAAACATGTAGGTACCTGAACCAGTCTCTACATATATAGTATTTATGCTCTCAGATCCACAAACTTTATTACTGCTTTAGGCTCAAGATCCAAACGAACCTTCTTCCCATCTATAGGAATTAGTGTATGGGGCTAGTCCATTTGAATTTCTCCACCAAGTTCTTTGTAGAAACTTTTACTTAGAAGCATGTCGTAGCTGGAGGGAATGTCAGCTACTAGGATGGTCAATTTCATCCTCTTCTTAGGGTATGCTGCCAGGGCCACCTGTGCATCTTTAATCTATCCTAAGATAGGCACTTTCTTTGAGTCCATAGAGTAGCACTTTCCATGAGTAAAGGTAAGATATAAGCCGAGGGTTTTAGCTACTTGGGCAGGCATGACGTTGTTAGATGCCCTAGATTCTACGACACAATTGCTCAACTTGTAACCAACAATGAATAGAGACACGTGCAAAGGTTTAGGCTTCTCAAAAGGATTTTTAGGTTGGGATGACTTAGGGTGAGAATTTGAACAATTATGAACTTCAGTGTTAACATTAACTTAGATCCAGATACGTGTGCATTTAAATGAGAAGGGGAAGACTCTTTCTTGACATACTTACCTAGCCTATCTAACTCAGTAGGATTTAATCTAAGGTATTCAGCTTGGTAGATTTGAATTTTTGTACTTTTACATGACTCAACAATGTCAAAATAATTAGAAATAACCTCCTTAGAAGAGGAAGGAGAGGATACCTTAGAGGAAGGAACCTTGGGAACATCAGCCTCTGTTTTCTTAGATCCATTAACTTCATGTATCGATAACTTGGGAGTAGAAGATAAATTGCTTGGTTGACCCTTGGAATCATGTTCTCTCTTTTGACAATGTTGATTCCTAATGAACACAACATAGTTAGTGCCATCCAACTTAGTAAATACATCTTTAGATTGATCTAAATCTGACTCATACTCAAAGAAATTCACACTAGCATCTCCAGACTGAGGAGTAGGATCCTCTTCGACATAGGGTTCTTCAACATGTTCGTTCATAGATAGCATCTACATAAATATTGTCATCTCAGGACAAGAAGCACCATCATGATCAGTGGTAAGGTGAAAATTACAAACCATATGATTTCCTTTGCTTGTATACGGAGCACCCTCAGTAACTAGCCTTTGAGCAGGGCTAGTTAAATTATAAGGCTTATTATGATTGCCTTGGTGACCATAATCTTTTCTAGGTACATCATGGTAAAAAGGTTACTGAGGTCCTTTAAGCATTTGCCTTTTCAAAGTAATAATGTCATTAGCCAACCATTGAATAATAGGATCTATTGAGTTACTAGCATGAGGTTTTCCAGTTTGCAACTCCTTCCATTTACCATATGTTATCAAATCGTCTACTATGGAAATAGCTCTTTCATGTGCTGTTGCCAAATCAATTGCACCTTCTCTCTTAAAGAGAAGCTAACATTTGGAGGAAGAGTGTTTATAAAGAAACATTTCAAGAGAACATTTCTAGGTCTCGTATTCATGGGGATCCTATTTACCAATTTCTTAAATTTGGCTACGAATTCTCTCATAGGTTTGTGTATTTATTTCTTTAGAGAGGATAGTTGAGCCAAGGGAGTATGTTCATTCTCTGTTGTCTTGAACCTATTTTCAAATTGGGTCCTCATGGTTGCCCAATTGTTTATCGGTGTAGAAGGTAAATGATAAAACCACTCAGCTGTAGCATCAGCTAAGGACTCCACAAATAACCTAACTGAGACATCTTCATGTTGTACACCTAGAATGGAATAGGCTACAAAGAAGGCGTTTAGATGTTCATCTATGGTAACCTTTCCATCTCTAAAATTGGGTATTAGTTTACCAGACCCTCTAGGTAACTCATGTAATTTCACTCCTATGTCCAAAGGGCCTATAGTAGCTCCCCATGGGATAGGCTGAAGTTGAGCCATAATGACGAGAAAATTGATATGAAAAGGTAAAACAGTTTTGTGTAATACAAGGGATTGAAAAGAAGGGCTTGTTGTATCTCTGACAGGAGGAGGGGAAGATGGTCTACTAGCAAACTTTGCTATATGAGTTGATGTAAAGGTAGAGATATTCAAAGCTTGCAGTAAGTCAAAGTTAGAAATAGAAATACCTTTCTTTCTATTTGGTCATGTGTACCTTTTAGTATCCAGCTTTAGAGGTAAAGAATGTCAATCAATAGAGTCACCAACCCACTCACTAATTACCCTGGGGTTCATTTCATGGGTTATTTGGGTTCCTCGGTCGGTCATCAGGAACTGCATGGATTTGAAAAGGTTTATCTCTTCTAGGAACAGGTATTATCCTTTCGACAATGAAATTTTCATGAACAATACCAAACTCCCTAGTATGTCTTTTTAAGTCTTGCCCAATTTCTTCTTCTCTGTCCAAGATTCGATCAACTTGATGAAGCTATTCATTAGTTCTTCTATGTCTCTAGGCTAGATTGTGCAAATTAGTTATAATGTCTTCTTTCTCTATGTTTAGCCAATTGACATTAGGTTGAAGTACATTTCCAAATCTTCTTTGGACTACCATAAAGACCAATTATAATGAAGTTGAGTGTAGATGTCCTAGTAGAGTCGCCAAAACTCTATTAGTTTACATATTTGTCACCAAACTCTATTTTCTCATGCCCATGTAATGACATATGAACTAATAGTTGAGTTTGATTGTAATTGTATTTGCAATGACTCTCTGCATTTTTTACAAGGAGCAGCTACCTTTGAAAGATTTAAAATGAATGAAAACTAGGTATGCTTTTAACCAGAAAGTAGAAAAGGTGGTGCTTTTAACCAGAAAGAAATAAAGACATTCAACTTAAAGAATAATTAAAGAATAGAGGAGCACAAAGACCGCACTCAGCAACATTCACAATCTAAAAATTTCCATATATAATCACCACTATAATCATTCATCGAAACAGAAACAATCCACATCAATGAGCTTAAATAAAGAGATTTCCAATCATTTCAGTATAGAACCATAATCTAAAGAGCTGGTAACATTCAACATAAGAAGAATGTAACATCCATCTACTGTAACACAAAGTCTACAATATCTGACTATTACTCCTCAAATTTCATTCATATATTAAGATAATTGAAAATGAAATCGAATAGAAAATGACCATTTAACAACACAAAGTTTACCAAAAGATCCTACTAGCATCGACAGGCTCCATATATATATAGCCTTTTCTTAAAATAATTGTCTTAAACAATATAACAGCTTCTTGAAGATAGCTGATTAAATCATAAATAATAATAAAGTCATTTAAACAACAAGTTTCAAAGCTTTGCAGAAATAACATAAAACAAGAAAAGCCATTACTTGGCAACATCATGATCATCTTCTCAAGCCACTTCGCCTCCTTTTTCATGTTATCTAGCATCAGTTGAATCCACCTATGACATCAGTTTCCCTTTATAACTCCTGTTTAGGGTGAAAAAGTAGGTTTCTCTTATACAAGGTTAAGTCCTATTCTTTCACCTAACTAAACATTGGGAGGACAAAGACCGAGATCGAGTTCAAGCTACTAATCACTTGTCTATTCCCTAATGCTAATTAGGTCTAATTCCAGTGTCTAAATAAGGTTTTATCAAGTGCCTTTATTCAGTAATTAAATAAACCCTAATTACACCTTGTAATAGAAATTGACTAAATTTAGAGATGAAGTAGGCAAAATAGATCAGAGAAATGCAGAGAATAAGGTTTAGAGTTCATGCACCTAGAAATTGAGGGTTGACTGGACTAGGGCACCCACTCATTAGTCTTGCAATTTCTCATCTATAAAAATCTTCTGCATCAGCTATTCAGTGACCTCCAAGAGCTTCCAGATCTTAGAAATTTTTCCCAGTTGGACTAAGGCGCCCACTTATTAGTCTTGAAAGTGTCAGGATCTGAAATTCCAAAATCTAGTGACGACTACATCCGTAATATCCTTCTTTCTACTGCTTCTTTTCATCATATCCTGCAAAACATGATCTGCACCTACAAAAGAAGGAATAAAATGTTGTGGCTATATAGGAGCTTTCTCAGTCAAGCCCCATTTTTGGTGTTCCTACCTCAACAATAGCCAAAGATAAAGATTTGCAGAAGTGTGTGCAAACCTAAACATGTGTATGTAGAAATATCAAACCCTAGATGTCTCAATCAAGGGAAGATCATTAACTTGTTTCAATTCAATAAACACATACAACTTCACCTCAAGGAGATGAAAATGAATGAAGACTTGCATGAACAAGAAGATGAATCAGCAATGTCTGCAGAGGATCTCCAAGCTCAATCTTGGAGGCTTCAAACCTTCTCCGAATTATGCAAAAGGTGTACAAACCCTAGGAAGAGAAAGATAGTCTCAAGATCTTGATTTATAATCTCCATCCATTGTCTCCATGATAGCAAATTCAAATAACTTTCAAGAACTTCAACAAGTCACTGATCTTCAATGGCTATTTCTGTAGAGTTTTGGTATCAAGCTTGCATAAAGATTATGTGTGATAAAATGATTTTCAAATGTCTTTTTATATCTAACTTTAGGGAATTTCAAATTTTGAAATAACACCTCGATATCATGCGAAAACAGAAAATTTGAAAATGGAATCCCGAGGTGTACGGTGGGAGCTGACACCCTGCCAAGATTCAAAATCCTAAAATATGGGGTAGGACTAGGGTGCGGGCACCCAAGTCCAAGCCCCTATTTTTTAACCAAATATGTATCTAGGGGGTCCTAGGGACACATAATTCAAATTCTTTTTTCAGGTTCCATCAATAGTTATCTTAGAAAATGAATATTTTGCAACTAGACACTAGCCAATAAGGGTTTCAGGAAGGCCAAAACCAAAGGGGTTAAGAGGTCACCAAAGGTAAGGAGCTAAACTAAGGGAAATTGTACCATTCCATACAGGAGGACAATTTTTAATGTAATATTTAGCCCCCACTTTAGTGGCCATATGACAGTACGTGCATATGCAACTAAAGGAAAGTAAATGCATCAATCATGGAAAGGATACCCAAAAGGATATTGTAGAGGAAGCCAAGGTGTTGTCATTGAGAAGGAAGAAGTCCCCAAGTCTGCAATCCTGTAAGACCACAAAATTAGGAACCACAACTTGCAAAGGAACACTTGTCAGAATATCAAAATCAAATCAACCTGCAACCACCACCAATGAGTCAGTACATAAACATCAAGGGGGTTGAGTGATGAGACATGATGAGGGAGGAAATCAAGGGAGATATATGCCCCCCTTGTTTCTACTTGCTTAGTCTGAAAAGGAGAAACAAGGAGATATCCATGCGCATCAATTTCGAGGGGAACTTGATGAGAAATATGTTATGAGGGTCATTTGAAGAAACAACACTCAAGCACAACACATTGGGTGAGATAGAGAGCGGCACCAATATTCTAACGCAACATTTGAGTCTGACAGCTCAAGATAGAGGCTCAAGAGTTAAATAGATAAATATTGCACCTACTTAGGGATAGGGATTCACATCCACTTGCTTTATGTAAAGGGAGTTTTTACTTATCACTTACTCATTCTTATCGCTTGCCTTTGTAGAAAAGTAGAGGAGAGAGAGAGAGAAGGAGAAGAGGAGGACAACCATGCCAAGCCGACACCTGTATTAGCTGCCACAACTGGAGATTCCCCAAGCCTAAGTGGCAGAGAGGCATTTCGAGGCTGAGGTAGGGTCCTGGTCTTATGCTTCTATCATCTTTATGTTTTCTTTTAGTTATTTGTATCGCTTAATGTGCCAAGGGAGATATCATGGACATGAGCTCTGTTAGGGGCACCTAGGTCCACCTAGGGCATCAGAGTCTCATTGGGGTGCCCTAGTCCCTCAGGGGTGCTAGTGTCCCTCTGGGGCACCTAAGTCTTCCTGGGATGTCCAGGTCTACAAAGGACACGGCCCTTAGGCACATGCACTCATTGTTGTTTCAAATAGTATTTTACTTGTTTGATAATGAAAAACTAATACTACTACTTATTTTTTGACCTGCAGGATGTCCTAGAGACACAAGAGCACACAAGAGGTCACTTGATGGCACTACTTTGAGAGTGTGCTAGTACCATGTCTAATGCAGAGAGAGAGCACTTGCAGGCGGTGGCCTTATGGTGGGTGTTTTCTATGCCCACAATTAGATTTCATTACAACATGCTGATGGCTTTGATGGAGAGGTGGAATGCAGATACATCCACATTTCACTTGCCTATAGGTGAGACGACTATCACACTGGAGGATGTGTACAAGATCCTATGATTATGTATTCAAGGAGAGATAGTGAGGGTCATGGGACATCTCATAGCGAAGTATACTCACGAGAGTCAGTTGTATTGTCTAGGTTGCATAGTTTCACGGGTAGAGCGAGGACATATTCAGCTCTGACTTCTAGAGCAGGGATGTGGTGACATTCCCTTGGTTCAGAGGATCGTGATAGTCACTATTGCACTAGCCATTGCACTAGACGGATGAGACATTCACCTTCACAGTGGCCTCGTTCACACTATTAGAGCGATGGAGGAGCATCAAACTGTATATGCATGGGGGCACAGTATGCTTGCACACCTTTACTGTGACTTAGGATGGTATGTCCATTACGAGATGCACAATCTGATGATCTGCACTTTACTAGAGGTTTGGGCTTTTGAGCATATCAGGTGCACATGACTAATAGGATTTCCTATAGAGGCAGCATTCACCCATCCACGTGTTCATGCCTATCCACTAGTCAGATATTGGAGACATGGTGATTTGTTATACTGGAGAGTTGTCTTTGATAGATTGCAAGCTAGCGATATTATCTGGAGACCATATCGCAGCTATATCGTATGGCCTAGCCAATGGAGACAGTTAGTGAGGATGCAGAGGGATCATTTGATGGTCAATCACCTCGATCACATCGTGGTTTGGTTCTATTATGACAGGGTGGAACAATAGTTCAGATAGGTACAGGATGTTCCTGCAGTGTGTCAGAGCTATGCATGCACTATGCACTACGCAGTCAGGGCGAACAACGCCTGACGACTGACAGTAGAAGATGTACCTCGTAGTGATGATGAGGGTCCAGAGGATGTAGTGCTAGTTTCAGAGGTAGATGATGTTGGTTGTGCCCGAGCATATCAGACTTGGTGGCATATAGCATGGCCTGCTTCTATCTTTCCTCCCGGTCACTCTACAGGCAATGCTCGGCCTTGGGCTGGTCACGCTAGTGACACAGGGGTAGAGGATGACGTGAGTGACTTTGCAGGATACTACAATCTCGAGGAGGATGCATAGGATGATGATGATGAGTCAGGGGGGGTTCTGTCATAGTATGCCTTTAGGGCGAGACCACGACAGGAGCAGCAGGAGGCAGACACTTACGAGGAGACCGAGTCGAGACCATGGTCTAGTGCTTGTGGTCCAATTCCTATAGGTGTTGAGAAACTGAGTTAGAATGAGAGGGGGGAGTGTAGTAGGTCTATGCCCCTAGCTACAGATTAGACTGTAGAGATTGTGACATTGTTAATGATCTGAGATCCATCCTAGTGAGATGGAGATCTAGGTTGGCCTTATTGCTTATGATGTTTATGCGAGAGTCTAATATCTTTCTTATTTTATGTTTTGCAGTTGAGACTGATGCTTGGGGAGACTTTTTGAGTCACGTCATAGCAGACATAGTACCTTCAAATGTATTTGAGGAATGGGTGTGGGTAGGGTATTTGCCACGGCCATTCACTGGGCAACATGAGGAGATATTTATGCCTTTTGTCAGGTACAGGATGGCTATAGAGGATATTCTAAAGAAGTCTACATGGGAGAGAGAGGAGAGTTACTTTAGAGAGCTGAGTGCGTTAAGGTTGAGCTTCAGGTGCAGTGGGATTAGACAGTAGCTATGCCTACATCGGAGACAGAGCCAGTCGTCGGGGAGTTCTTACTGCTTGAGGTTCGTTAGGCGAGAACTGACAAAGACAAGGCTTAGGTTGAGAGAGACCAATACCATCAGATATACCAGGAGACACATGAGGAGGTGATAGGGCTGAGAGGTGAGATCATGGGGTTATGATCATGGAGTGTCTCTAGGAGTCATTCACGATCCGTAGCCACACATGGTTAGGCCTCTGTCACGTGCACACCACGAGGGCCTGAGCGTACAGGTGACTGAGGTTCAGCTATATGATGTGTATATATTATGTACTACGACATCCCATTTTGTTATGAGGGATAGTCAACTCTGATGTATATTTAAAACTAATGATATATATATATGTATATATATATACATTATATATATACATAATGTATATATACATATATATATATATATATAATGTTTACTTTTCTCTCTATGTGCAATAGTTTTAATCTGTCATAACTGATCTTATAAAATGCAACTAGTGATGATTGTTGAAGGTTAATATGGAAATATGATTAATGCTAATGTGACATACTAACAATTCTGTACAGAATATATAGTAACAAACACAATGATTAACAATTTCACATACAACCCCACATTTCTATGCTATGCTTAGTTAATACAAGAGTGATCTTAACAAAGAATATATATGGAAGATACAACAATGATTAACCTAACAAAGATGTAATGTTAAATGAATTAAGACAACATGCTAATATTTTGTCAAAATTGAAGCTAATCTATCTAATATATTTGCTTTATAACATTTAACATTCAAGTCTTAAGCATGAAATTTCTTGAGGTGCGTAGCGTTAATAGGTTCCTTAAGCAGCGTACCTTGTTCATGAGCTAGTCTATATGCTCCCAATCCAAAGGCTTCAGTTACTATGTATGGTCTGAGCCAATTAGGGTTGAACTTGTCTTTTTCTCCAAGAGGTACATTTATATTGCATTGATTTTCATAAAGTACCAAATCCCCAATGTCGAATGAACGTTGTATAACATGTTCATTGTATGATCGTTGTATTCTTTTCTGATGAGCCTTGAGGTGCTCAAGAGTGTTTAGTCATCCTTCATCAAGCATCTCAAGTTCTTGTAGTCTTTTCTCACATTTAGTATTGTCATTAATAATGTCCGTTAGGGAGATCCTCAATGAACGGATTTCTAACTCTAAGGGAATTATTGCATCTGTGCTATAGACAAGGTTATACGGTGTATTTCTAGTAGTCATACAAATACTTGTTATATAGGCCCATAATGCATAAGATAACTAAATATGCCAATCCTTTTGTTGTTTGTTAATAATCTTTCATAAAATCTACCCAATATATTTGTTTGAAGATTTTGCTTGGCTATTTGATTGAGGATAATAAGGTGTAGAGAAGCAATGTTGAATATGATATTTTTTTAGAAATTTCTTCACATCCTTGTTCTTGAATGGTGTACCATTGTCTGAAACGAGGGAGGAAGGTATTCTAAATTGAGAAATGATGTTATCTTGTATAAATCGACAAATTACGTCAGTAGTCGTGGATTGTAAAGGGGACCACTTTGACCCACTTTGTGAAGTAATTAGTGGCAGTAATGATAAATGTATGCCCTTGAGAGGAGGGTGGAGAAATTTTACCAATTAGATCCAATCCCCAAATAGAAAATGGCCAAGGTGAAATTTGGGCACGAAGTTCTTGAGTAGGATCTCGGATTAGGTGTTTATGCTATTGACGTTACGGGCATTTCTTGACATAAGCAAAGGAATCTTGTTCCATGTGCTGCCAATAATAACCCATTTGTAACAATGTTTGTACCAATGATTTTCCCCCAAAATGCCCTCCATAAGTACCAGAGTGAGCTTCTTCTAAAGCTATCAGAATTTCTGAATTACTTAAACATCGGAGTAAAACTCCATTATGCTTCATCTATATAACACATTCGACAAAATGATGTATCATGTTGCTAGTTTACACAGATGGATTCGGGCATTCTTACATGTTGAATTAGAAATGGCTCATCATGCAAATAATTGAATATATAGGAGAAACATTCGTCAATATATGTATTACCACAAAGTTCTGAATTTACAATTACGGGATCTTCAATTGTTGGTGTTTTAAGATTATGAATAACAAAGGTAAATTCCTCAAGAGAATCATCAGGGGATATAAGGGAAGTTGTACTTGCCATTGCATCCACATGTCGATTGTCTTTCCTGGGAATAGTATTTATTGAAAACAATGTGAATTGTTTTAAGAGAGATAGAGCAATCACATAATATTGAGATAATTTTTCATGCTTAGTTTGATATGATCCATTTATTTGTCGTACAATTAGCTTTGAATCACTGTATATTGTAATATTTTTGATATTCAGAGCCAAGTCGTTATGAAGTCCTACGATAATAGCTTCGTATTCAGAAATGTATTTTGTGCATGAGAAATCTAGGTGGTAAGACATAAGAATTGGCTTCACTACAGGGGGTATTAATATAACACCCGCACTAGAGCCAGTTCGACATCTTGATCTGTCGAAGTACAATTCCCATTTAGCATCCTTAGTAATTGTTAAAATTTGGTCATCGGGAAATATGTCCTGATGTTGTGTAGTAAAAGGTGAAGGAGCTTCAGCTAACTGATCAGCTAACACTTTCCCTTTTATTTCTTTCTGAGGAATGAACTTAAGATCAAACTCAGTTAACAACATAACCCATTTAGCAAGACGACCCAACAAGTTTGTTTTTGCAAAAAGGTGTTTCAAAGGGTCAAATTTTACCATCACATGTATTTCAGCATTTAAGAGATAATGTCTAATCTTTTGTGTTGCGAACACTAAAGCTACGCAATGCTTCTCAATAATAGTGTATTGCACTTCATACTCGAGCAAGGTTCAGCCAATATAACAGATAGTGTATTCTTTGCCTTCAACATTATGTTGTGCTAACAAAGCTGCGAGGGCATTATTAGATGCTGAGATATACAATAGAAAGGGTTTATCAGGGATGGCAGGTTGTAGAACAGGTGGATTAACCAAATAGGCTTTTAAATCTTAAAAAGGTTTTTGACACTCCAAGTTCCATTGAAACTTTGAATCCTTCTTCAGTAATTACATAAAAGGTTGAGTCCTATCTGCGAGTTGTGAAACAAATTAGCAGATGACTTGTATATTCCCTTGCAAACTACGAAGTTGGGATATGTTCTTGGGTGTTGGCATATTAACAATGGTGTCTATCTTCTTTGTATCCACTTCAATTCCATGATTTGAAATAATAAACGCTAACAATTTTCCACTATCTACACCAAAAACACACTTACAAGGATTTAATCACATGTTATATTTCCTTATATGTGCTCAAAGATTTGTCGAAGATTCATAGCATGATCTTGACGACAAATGGACTTCACCAAGATGTCATTGACATAATCTTCTAAAATATTGTGCATGTAATCATAAAATATAGGGTCATTGCACGTTGGTAAGTAGCTACTGCATTCTAAAGTCTAAACAGCACGACTACCCAACAAAATGTACCCCAAGGAATTATAAAAGTTGTTTTATATTGATCTTGAGGGTTAATTAAAATTTGATTATATCCTAAAAAATATCTATGAAAGAGAGTAATTCATGGCCAGCTATAGAATCGGCAATCATATCAATGTTAGGAAGTGGAAAATCATCTTTCAAAGATGCAAGATTCAAATCTCAAAAGTCCGTACACATTCTTATACGACCATCAGGTTTAGTGACAATAATGATGTTCAAGATCCAAGGTGAATAGTCAATAGGGTGGATAAAGCCAGCTTGTAGAAGATTTTGTATCTCCACTTTGACCAGTAATGCAACCTTAGGATTCAGCTTACGAGTATTTTGTTTAAACAGCTTAGCATCTATTTGCAAGACAATATTATGCGTTACAATCTAAGGATCAATACCAAGCATGTCTAAATAGTTCCAAGAAAATAGTTTAGGAAATTCATGTAGTAACTTAGTTATTTCTTCCTTTTCTTCTGCATGTAAACAATCACCAATAGAGATAACTTTTTTAGTATTATCTTTCTCTATGAAAACATCAACAGTCTTTCCATTAAGTAGAGTACTGTGGCCTAGGAGATTGGGTGATTGTGGTAGGTATTCAAATTCTTCATTAGACTTTAGAGTGGCATTTATCATGCTAGTAGTTTTTTCAAAAATATGCATTATTGTTCAAACAATAAGGTAAACCACATTTATGATGGTAACGAGGAATATTGTCATAAGCACCTAAGAATTCCATTATCGCTTCATCGGTTGAAAAGACATCCAAAGGAAATGCTCCTAGAGGTCAACTAGTGTCAATCATCTCAGGAAATATCAAGTTAAGTGTTGATATTGTGTTCACATTAAGAGTAGGACGTCTGTGGGCTTTAGATTCCTTGAAAGGATTATATCCAATGCCACTTGAGTAATGTCGCGAAGTGAATTCTATAGGGACTTTGATTCCTTGTTGATTAATACCACAACCACTGCCTACATAATCACAGTTCCTATAAAGGATCTGAAATCCTCGACCATAAGGAGAAGACATTTCTTTAGAAGAGGGTGGAGATCCATAAGTTTTATAATCTGTAGTGTAAGTAAAAGTATTATTTGCATTTGTTACCAAAGAAGACTTATGGTTATCATTCAAATCATGAGATGATATCGATGCAATATTTGATGTTTCAGGGATGGGGTTTTTAACTTTATATTCTCCCATGGAGGAAGATGTAAAATCTAATGAACCCCAATCATCACCAAGAAATGCATTCGATTGGTTAGACTCTTGCACAACATTTTCTAGGGCAAGAGGAGTTGATGAGTCAACTTTCAAATTGTTTAGAATTTTAGGACAAATAACTTGTTTTTGTGATTCAATTTGCAAACAATTTTCAGGTTCAAGATCAGCATGAATAGTGTGCACTTATCTTTGAATATGAATTTAATTGAACAATGTAAAGTAGAGGGGACTGCGCCCAATGCATGGATCCAAGGTCTACCAAGAATCATGTTCTAAGATAGAGAGCAAGGATTGACATGAATTAGGGTAGGTACAATCACAGGTCCTACATGTACAGGTAGAGTTATAGTGCCCATGGATTGTCATCCAACATTGTCAAAGCCACATATACTTATCATTTCTGGCTTAATCAAAGATGTATCAATTTTAATATTATGTAATAAGTTAATGCCACAAACATTAAGAGATGATCCATTATCAATCATAACCCTCTTAACAAGTGTTTTGTTTATTGTAATGAAGATTATCAAAGGATCATACTGATTCTAAACTTCAAGAGATGGCAACTCATGTTGTTGAAATAAAATGTCCATTTTTGTCACATGCATACAATCTAATAGAGATTCTACATCATTTGGCTTGACAACAGGTGGAACAATCACCTTTTGTAAAGCTTCTTGGAGCATTCCATGGTAAGTAGGTGAAGTTTATATAAGCTATCAAAGAGAATAGCTTTGCAGGAGTAGCACGAAGCTACTGTACAAGATCATAGTCTTGACCAACCTTTTGTGTTAGATGAGGTGCTTGAGGAAGCATAGGTTGAGAAGCTGGTAAAGATAATGGAATGCTCAGTTGTTGTTTTCTTTGTTTATTATTCTGAATGTTATATGTATGAGCAACCATATTATGACTAGGTTGTAAATTTTGATGTGCTATTTGTTTAGCATAGTTGTAAATATGATCAGGAGGTCAAGAAGAAGGTGGAAGACCTCTAATACTAAGCACGAGTTTAGAAGGTGGTTCAACCACATCCGAACATAAGGTGACTACTATATTCAATTTCCCAAAATCTTCCTTATTTTTAGGAACATAAATTTCATTTACAAACCTTTAAAATAACAATAGTTTAGGAGTTGTAGTGGATAGTTCAATGGAGATAAAGTTCTCAAGGGCTTCATCTAACATATTGAAGTCATCACAACTAAACAACTCATTATATACATGAAAATCTTGCAAAAAATAATCCGACATTTTAGCATGCTCTACTTATCCCAAGATTTAAATGTAAAATGATTGTTTATGAACTTTTATGAAAATGAAACACTATGCAAAACACCAAATGATAATTTCCAACTCTTTTAGTGAAAGATAAAGAATATAATTCAAATGCAATGCATGCACTTTCACAAAAGAGGGTTTGCAATCTAAATGTGCTTTAGGACAACAAACTAATTCAGATCTAATGTTTAAAAGGATTCAAAATCTTTAGAGCACGGGTTCACCAAAATGTTTAGGGTGAAAAAGTAGGTTTCTCTTAAACAAGGTTAAGTCCTATTCTTTCACCTAACTAAACATTGGGAGGACAAGGACTGAGCTCGGGATCAAGATACTAATTAGGTCTGATTCAGGTGTCTAACAAAGGTTTTATCGAGTGCCTTTATTCACTAATCAAATAAACCCTAATTACACCTTGTAATAGAAATCGACTGAATTGAAAGATGAAGTAGGCAAAATAGATCATAGAAATGTAGAGAATAAGGTTCAGAGTTCATGCACCCAAAAATTGAAGGCTGACTAGACTAGGGCACCTGATCATTAGTCCTGTAATTTCCTATCTGTAAAAATCTTCTGCATTAGCTATCTAGTGACCTCCAAGCACTTCCAGATCTTAAAAAATTTCCCAGTTGGACTAGGGTGCTCACTCAATAGTCCTAAAAGTGTCAGGATCTAAAATTTTGAAATCTAGTGATGACTATAACTGCAATATCCTTCTTTCTTCCACTTCTTTTCACCGTATCCTTCAAAACATGATCTACACCTACAAAAGAAGGAGAAAGATGTTGTGGCTATATAGGAGCTTGCCTCAGTCAAGCCCCATTTTTGGTATTCCTACCTCAATAATAGCCAGGGATAAAGATTTACAGAAGTGTGTGCAAACCTAAACAAGTGTATGCAGAAATATCAAACTCTAGATGTCTCAATCAAGGGAAGATCATTAACTTGTTTCAATTCAATAAACACATACAACTTCATCTCAAGGAGATGAAAATGAATGAAGACTTGCATGAACAAGAAGGTGAATCAGTAATGTCCACGGAGGATCTCCAAGTTTGATGTTGGAGCCTTCAACCCTTCTCCTGATCATGCAAAAGGTGTACAAACCCTAGGAAGAGCAAGATAGTCTCAAGATCTTGATTCCTAATCTCCATCCATTGTCTCCATGATAGCAAATTCAAATAACTTTCAAGAACTTCAACAAGTCACTGATCTTCAATGGCAAATTCAGCAGAGTTTTGGCATCAAGCTTACATAAAGATTGTGTGTGATAAAATGATTTTCAAATGTCTTTTTATATCTAACTTTAGGGAAATTCAAATTTTGAAATAATGCCTCGATATTGCGCGAAAACTAAAAATTTGAAAATGGAATCCCTATGTGCACAGTGGGAGCTGACACGCCACCAAGATTCAAAATCCCAAAAAATGGGGCAGGACTAGGGCGCGGGTGCCCGAGTCCATGCCCCCATTTTCTAACAAGATCTATATCTAGGGGGTCCTAGGGATCCATAATTCAAATTCTCTTTTTAGGTTCCATCAATAGTTATCTCAGAAAATGAATATTTTGCAAGTAGACACTAGCCAATCAGGGTTTCAGGAAGGCCAAAAATGAAGGGGTTAAGAGGTCACCAAAGGTAAGGAGCTAAACTGAGGGAAATTTTACCATTCCATACAAGAGGAAAATTTCTAATGTAACAATTCCTGAATCTAGAAATGATGGGAGTTAGGATCTTTCCACTTTGACTCAGAGTGATGTGCACTTGAAGCTTCCACATACTCATAGTTCTCTCTGCACCCACCAGTTTTCTATTAACATCATCAATTTCATTTCTAAAAGTTTTGAGATAAATTGGTATGTGACTGAGATTTCCCAACAAAGTGCCATTTACAGTATCAACACCAATTATTTCTTCATTGAGCATCTTATTGAAGCGTTGCTTCACTTCTTTCACATCAAGTAAATTTTCTCCACATTCATCAAGAATATCCATCTCTAGAATTGCATAGTTTTTCTTAATATCTATCAGGTAAGTGTGGTATTCATTCAGAATTATTCTTGTTTCACCAATAAATTGTCCAAACACAAACAATTTCCAGTCAACTACATCCAACCAAGAGATAAAATCATTTTCTTTGGGATCATTTAAAACTTTCTCGGTGACCAGAATATTAATATCAATTTTTATTATCTCTTGTACTTCTTTGGACACCATGAGGAAAGCACTATCATCCTTTTTAAAAGTCTGTAATTCTACAATCAACTCTTTTCTTCTACTAGAAATGAGAGCATACAACTTCATTGCTTCTTCGATATACAATAAACTATCAATAGTAAATTTTTCAATCCATTGCTCAGTAGCTTTAGCTAAATTTTGATACTTTCTGATTTGCTATAATATTCTTGGGTCCACTCCATCAATTTGAACTCCTAGAGCTATATCAGAGGGTTGGGAAGTAGCATTTACAATAGATTGAGTAAATGAAGTTAAAGCATTCACCTGAGTCTATAACCTTACATTTTCGTGTTTCTCTACTTTAACTCTTTTAGCTAACATTCCCACAAAAACATTAGCATGATAAATATCTCCTTCTATAGTGGGAGAATCCATATCAACTTTACTCATGTTAAAATCTACCTTTGTAACATCATGCTCATCTTTTTCCCCAATGGGGTTAGCAATTTCAAGAATTTGATGTCTTGAAGAAGAATCCATGACCACCCTCGACATCCTTTTAGCCTTTTTAGGTTGAGGGCTAGTTTATAGAAATTTGGCTATAGTATCTACATTCATATCAGTCATGGGAGTATATCTTCTTTTCTTTTCTACTACCTTCTTGAGCCAAGAAGGAGATGGTAACACTACACTATTATTGTTGGCATCTAAAACGGCATTGTCTAGCTGGCTCTTAGTATTATGTATAGGAATCTCATTCAAAATAGGAGAAGCTGGAATTTCAAACAAAGTACGAAATGCACAATCCTAACCAAGTTGTTGGAAAATTGAGGAGTCATTACCTGGCATGGGACACACGGAAGGGGTCATATGATCTACATAGAGTTGATGCAAAGTATCAAGCTTCTTTTCTACTCCTGGTCCTCTAGATGTTGGTTCACCATCTTGTTCACATACACTCTTCAATTTTCTACTCCCTTTAGGGTCTTCCCCATCCCCACCCTGTTGTGAACCAACCCTAGGTTGGGTTATCTCCACACTGGTTGAAGCCCTATGATTTTCAGTGTTATGAGAGGACCCTTGATCTTTTGTTGCAGATTCTTTCTGTGAAGAAGAAGATACAATAAATTCATGGATTTTCCCTTGAAGCCACTTCTTTATCTTATCTAAAACAAAAGAAGACCAAACCTTAATGTTAGTGACCTCTTTTTTAGACCATTAGATATGTGGTAAAGGTTTAGAAGCAACCACAAGAAATTCTTTGTCAATAATATCTAAGTTATCATCCACATCAAGAGGACTTTGCAATGGCAAATTGAAGGTACGTATTTGATCCAGAGTCAATCCAATCTAGTCTCTCCTCTGCACCTCCCTCTCATCTGGACAATCTTCCCAGTAATCTTCAAGGTGAGGCTAGTGCTCGTATAGACTTCCTCCATATAAATTTCTTGCGACAAAACTCTTGCTATCAAAGAATGATCTAACAGTAAGCGGGTGGAATTTATATTCAACAAGAATTCTCTCTACATTCTTGGCATTATCATTTGTTTTACATGTGAAAAATAAAAAAGGCAGGGAAAGAATACCCCTTCTTCTTCATTTTGTGATATTTCTTATTAACACATGCCATCTGGTGACAAAGTTCCAAGAAAACAAAAAAGTCACTAGCATATCTAGGCAATTTCAAAGGGGCATTTTCAAACCCACCAACCTTGAGGTAAGTAAATCTATCGAACTAAATATAAAAACTCCCAAACTCCATAATTAACTAAGCATCTTTTGAACATATCCTTATCTCTAGATTTCCTTTAATTCTCCCCACATTATACATCAAAAAGGCATCATTGACACATCATAAATGTTTGTTACCTACCTCCTTCTACAACTATGGAAAATAATCATACATAGGTGTGCCTGAGTTCAAATAACCATGGTTTCTTAATCCTACAAATGACCTCTTTACTGGCAAGCACATAACACATATGAACACATATAAAAATAATTATTCTGCTAAAAATTCACCAGTTGGTCATTCAGATGGTCACTAATTAATTTGGCCCATTTGACATATTAAGACTCACTACAAACAACTAAAATGAATTGACACATCCATTTTTCAAAAGAATTAGAGTCCTTATTGCCAACCACATGATGCAGCAATATGATCATGTCAGACATTTACTCCTTAAAATGTGCTCTTTTTAAATTAGAGGGTACTTGGGATTTCCCCTTCTTCTTAATTTTAAGCTAGCTCTTAGCAATGGAGGTTAAACAACAATTTTTCATATTGAAAAAATAATTCCAACCTATATCCATAGACATTTCTACAAATTCTTCTCTCTCAGGTAATATCAACACATGGGTGATAGTTTCCACATCAATCTTTGCTACTACAGAGCTGTCATAGGCCCTAATTTCTTATGACTCTAGGTGATAATTCTTTACATAGGTGAGGACCAAGTCTAGGAAAGACACAGCTAGTGGGAAATGCCCTATGAGAGCCAACCCATTTGTGAAGGTTTTCTTGGCCAACGACAACCTGGGGTTTTGTTCCATCCTATCCCAAAAATCTTTCAAATCATTATGTGCAAGCTCAGTGTCTCTCACATTAGCCAAGCCATTCTCAATAATGGAGGCTATTAGAAAAACCTAATATTTGTATTTCATTCTCACAAGTTTGAGCAACCAATAAATGTATGCTTTCAAGATCACCAAGGGCACCAAAAAGACTCCCAAAACATTTGGGGAATATTTACAATTCCAATTCATGAAACTTGAATAATTTATTCACTATAGTAAATGAAAAACTTTGAATTATCAACAGGAGAAAACAAGAGAAAGAGAATTACAGTTACCTGACCTGGATGAGAGGGCCCATGTACAATGTTGATAGTATGCATTGCACTAGAACACTTAGAAGTAGCATCACTAACATCAACACAAAATAGAATGTCTATAAAGATGGTGGCCTTTATAGAAGTCCTTTAATAAATCTCATTGAATGAGACATCGCATATGACAATACACTTCATAAATGAATTGCCTAAATCCTTTAATAAAATATGTGTGATTGAGAATTTCAAAATAAATCACATTTAAGATAGAAAGACATGTGCCTCATTCTCCATGCATGGTAATAAATGCAATATTTTCTCAAGATATGAGAACTAGATGACTGGGTGAGGGATTAGTGATTTTAAAAACATATGAACCACAAAGATGAACAATAGAAAGTTAGGAAGTTTCAAGAACTTGTGATTCACTGATCAGGAATAACTTAGCTTCAAGAAAGAAGACTTGTTTTATGACTCAAGGTAGCATTGGCTAATCAGTGAGTTTTAAAAAGTGTGAACTTGTCGATAGAGGTTAGAAAAAGTTCAAAAACACCATTTGCAAAAGCAAAAGATTTGTATAAGTGCCATAATTTTTTTAAAAGGGTGAACCAATGAATAACTAGGGAAGAAAACAAAGAACACCAACATGATGATGGCAAATTTGAAAAATGTGGTAACACGTAGTCGTATAAGTCACTAAACATAAAAAAAGGTTGTAGCAAAACATGACTCTAGAAATAGCTTTGTTACTAGATGTGATGATCCTTTGTGTAAAAGATTAACCAAATAAATAAAATATAAAAAATATACTACATATAGAAACATAGGAATAATATTGCATTGAAATGTTAGATTTGCATTAGAATGTATTATTGTCCTCTTCAATATGATAACAACAACAAGTTTCAAAAACTTTGTTTGCCTTCACATAATGTGGCCTTAACATTTCAAACATTGTTTGCTTAATCTTTATATGAGTTTTTTCATCACAAAACATCACATACATCTCATGTTGTGTTATGTCTAACCAATGTTTTGTATGTAGTTCATGTTGCAAGTATGTGCTTACTGGTGTTGTCATTGATGTCAACATATCTGTGTTGTCATTGGTGCCAACTGTACTCTTGTTTTGACGCTTACTTGTATTGAGCTAGTTGCTTTTAATTGTCTTACATAAGTGTTGAAGATAATGATAAAGTGTTCCTGATATTGAAGTTTCCAAGTACTTTTAAGAAAATTTGCTATCCTAGTGAAAATAGTGTGTTGTAGAGTTTCCTAGCTTGTAGAAGTACAGTGTAGTGTTTTGCTCTTGGGTAACAGATTGGTCTCATGGATGAGAAGGAAGCAAGAATCATTTTCTTTATCTACTATAGAAGCATAATATATTGTTGTAGCATGTTGTTGCACTCAAGTGGTTTGGATGAAGAAAACAATGAAGGACATAAGAGTTATCTATGAAGAACCAATTTCAATCTTCCGTGACAATACAAAGCTATAAATATTTCAAAGAACCCAGTAATGCACTCAAGAACAAAGCATATATCAATAATGTATCACTTTATAAGAGAAAAAGTAATAGAAAATGAAGTGAAGATGCAATATGTATCTATTAAGGATCAGATTGCAGATATTTTCACCAAGCCTCTGCCTAAGGATACTTTTGAGTATCTTAGAGAAAAGTTAGGGGTTATTAACCCTCCTGCTCTAAACTAAGATGTATAGGAAGTGCATCAGTCCAGTGGTGCCCAAAGTCTTATTCTTTGATTGGGATTGATGTTTTGAAGGCTACCTCTCAGGGAGAGTAGGTAGATGTTGTTGATATGAGTTCCTAATAAAGAGAAGTAAGTATTCCAGTACTGCCGACAGAGTAAATCCAGTTTGATCAGAGCAGTAGTTTGCAAGTATGTGCAGAGGAAGAGAAGTGATGCCCTTTGCCATTGATGTCAAAGGGGGAGAGAAATCATGTGAAAAACTCAGGGGGAGAAAGAGTTTAGATGTGTAAAGAGAATGGGGAGAAAATAATCAATGCAGAATCTTGTCTTGATGGTTCTTACAGTTTTTCATGCATCAATGTTACCATCAATGACAAAGGGGGAGATTGTTGCAAGTTTGTGCTTACCAGTGTTGTCATTGATGTCAACATATATGTATTGTCATTGGTGCCAACTATGCTCTTGTTTTGATGCTTACTTGTATTGAGTTAGTTTATTTTTATTGGCTTACATAAGTGTTGAAGATAATGAGAAAGTGTACCTAATATTGAAGTTTCCAAGTGCTTTTGAGAAAATTTGCTCTCCTAGGGAAAACAATGTGTTGGAGAATTTCCTGTCTTGTAGAAGTACAGTGTAGTGTTTTGCTCCGCATATTTTGTATATTGAATATCTTTGTCTATAGATTGGAAGTTATCTTAAGAAATTTCTATAGATGCTATGTTTCAAGTTTGAGCCTCCGGTGTGAAGATTTGAGCGAGTTCTGTTCACTAGAGTAAAAACTATTTTCCTATGCATTTTATGGTGACAGGGAGAAAGTATTCTGCTCCACATTTCTCTGCATTTAAGTTTTATAGTGTGTGGTTCTAGAATTAAGTTTGTAATGATAATATGTACCTTAGGTTCAAATGGTTCATGATTTGGTGCTCCGCAAGTGATCTTTCCTTTATGGCAGTGACCGATAGTGATGTTCAAGTGCTCCAGTTTGAAGAATTTTATGGACAAAGTGTTTAAAGGTTGTGCATATGTTCTCAGTGATTGTAACGTGCTTGTGGATGTCTCTAGATCATGTTCATGCCTTTTGATTGGTCCACAAAGTGTAATTCAGATTATGCATGAAGCATGTTCTTAAAGGTCTTAGTGTTAACACCAGTTTTATCCAACTTGGTTGTTTTTGCTACTTGTGATTATGCTTTAGAATTTGCAATAGCGTGTTGTTGCATGTGGAAGATTACATTTGAGTCCTAGCTAAGGCATGCTTTGGTGCACATTCATTCTTTTCCTTCATAAACCTGTTTAGGTCCAGACCTATTCTAATGTATGTATGTTTGCCAACCTTGGAGATTGCTCCAATGGTTGTTGTTTGTAATGTGAACCTTGATGCTCATTCCAAGGTTGATGAATTATACAAAAACATGAAATGAAGTCTTGAATCAGTGTGATGGATGTAAAAATGAAAAGATAATTACAAAGTGAAAAAGTAGAGCAAAGGAGAGGATATTCATTGTGCTTTAATGGAATTGAACCTTGGCATAGTGTAGATGCTACTATCTCAGTTCACCAACATTGGTAGTGAGCCACCCCATTCACAGTGAGCCTCTTCTTTTGCAATGAGCATTCTAGGTAGTGAGCCTCTGATTTTAAGTATTGTTATTACATATTATATTGTGAGCTAACACTCACCGTGGTTTTTACCTTATTGGGTTTTCCATGTAAAAATCTGGTGTCTCATGTGTCTCATGTGTGAATGTATTTAAGTTTATGATTTCATCCTTTTCATGGTTACAATAGAATAACAGTGATTAAGTGGTTGATGTGTTAATGGTTTTGAAGTTTTGGTTACAAGTAATTCACTCCCCCTTTCTCTTTACACATCAATAACAAAGGGGGAGATTGTTGCAAGTATGTGCTTACCGGTGTTGTCATTGGTGCCAACTGTGCTCTTGTTTATATGCTTAATTGTATTGAGTTAGTTGCTTTTTATTGGCTTACATAAGTGTTGAAGATAATGAGAAAGTGTTTGTGATATTGAAGTTTCCAAGTGCTTTTGAGAAAATTTGCTCTCCTAGTGAAAATAGTGTGTTGTAGAGTTTCCTAGCTTGCAGAAGTATAGTGTAGTGTTTTTCTCTTGGGTAACAGATTGGTCTCATGGCTAAGCAAGAAGCAAGAATCAATTTCTTTATCTACTGCAAAAGCAGAATATATTGCTGCAACATGTTGTTGCACTCAAGTGCTTTGGATGAAGCACACATTGAAGGACATAAGAGTTGTGTATGAAGGATGAATTTCAATCTTTTGTGACAATACAAGTACAATAAATATTTCAAATAACCTAGTGATGCACTCAAGAACAAAGGATATATCAATAAGGTATCACTTTATGAGAGAAAAGGTAACAAAGAATGAAGTGAAGATGGAATATGTATCTACCAAGGATTAGATTGCAAACATTTTCACCAAACCTCTGCCCAAGGATACTTTTGAGTATCTCAGACATAAGTTAGAGGTTATTAGCCCTCCTGCTCTAAACTAAGATGCATAGGAAGTGCATCAGTCCAGTGGTGCCCAAAGTCTTATTCTTAGATCTGGATTGATATTTTGAAGGCTACCTCTCAAGGGGAGCAGGTAGATGTTGCTGACATGAGTTCCTGATAAAGAGAAGTAAGTATTGCAGTATTGCTGATAGAGTAAATCTATTTTGATCATAGCAGCAGTATTGCTGACAGAGTAAATCTAGTTTGATCATAGCAGCAGTATTGCTGACAAAGTAAATCTAGTTTGATCATAGCAGCAGTATTACTAATAGAGTAAATCTAGTTTGATCATAGCAGTAGTTTGCAAGTATGTGCAGAGGAAGAGAAGTGATGCCCTTTTCCATTGATGTCAAAGGGGGAGAGTAATCATGTGAAAAACTCAAGGGGGAGAAAGAGTTCAGATGTGTAAAGAGAAACGGGGAGAAAATAATCAATGCAGAATCTTGTCTTGATGGTTCTTTTAGTTTTTCACATCAATGTTGCCATCAATGACAAAGGGGGAGATTGTTGCAAGTATGTTCTTACCGGTGTTGTCATTAATTTCAACATATCTATGTTGTCATTGGTACCAATTGTGCTCTTCTTTTGAAGCTTACTTGTATTGAGTTGGCTACTTTTTATTGGCTTACATAAGTGTTGAAGATAATGAGAAAGTGTTCCTGATATTGAAGTTTCCAAGTTGTTTTGAGAAAATTTGCTCTCCTAGTGAAAACAGTGTGCTGGAGAGTTTCCTGGCTTGCAAAAGTATAGTGTAGTGTTTTGTTCTACATATTCTATATACTAAATATCTTTGTCCTTGGATTGGAATTTATGTTAATAAATGTCTGTAGATGCTATGTTTCAAGTTTGAGCCTCCGCTGTGAAGCTTTGAGCGAGTTCTGTTCACCAGAGTAAAAACTATTTTTTCTGTGCATTTAGTGGTGACAGGGAGAATGTATTATGCTCTGTATTTCTCCACATTTAAGTTTTACAATCTGGGGTTCTTGAATTAAGTTTGTAATGATAATATGTGCCTTTAGTTCAAATGGTTCATGATTTGGTTCTCTGCAAGTGATCTTTCCTTTATGACAGTGGCCGACAATAATGTTTAAGTGCTCTGGTTTGAAGAATCTTATGGACAAAGTGTTTATAGGTTGTGCAGATGTTCTCAGTGATTGTAATGTGCTTTTGGATATCTCTAGATCATGTTCTTGCCTTTTGATTGGTCTATAAAGTGTAATCTAGATCATGCATGAAGCGTGTTCTTAAAGGTCTTAATGTTAACACCAGTTTTAACTGACTTGGTTATTTTCACTACTTGTGATTATGCTTTGGAGTTTGTGATAGTGTGCTTTTGCATGGAATATTGCATTTGAGTCCTAGCTAAGGCATGGTTTGGTCCACATTCATTCTTTTCCTTCATAAATCTGTTTAGGTCTAGACCTATTCTAATGTATGTATGTTTGCCGACCTTGGAGATTGCTCCAATGGTTGATGTTTGTAATGTCGACCTTGATGCTCATTCCAAGGTTGATGAATTGTATAAAAACATGAAATGAAGTCATGAATTAGTGTGATGGATGCAAAAATGAAAAGATAATTGTGAAGTGAAAAAGTAGAGTAGAGCAAAGGATATTCATTGTTCTTCAATGGAACTGAACCTTGGCATAGTGTAGATGTTACTATCTCAGTTCACCAACATTGGCAGTGAGCCACCCCATTGGCAGTGAGCCTCTTCTTTTGTAGTGATCATTCTGGGTAGTAAGCCTTTGATTTTTGGTATTGTTATTATATATTATATTGTGAGCTAACACTCACCATGGTTTTTCCCTTATTGGGTTTCCCACATAAAAATTTGGTGTCTCATGTGTTGAATGTGTGAATGTGTTTAAGTTTATGATTTCATGCTTTTCATGGTTAAAATATAATAACAATGATTAAGTGGTTGATGTGTTAATGGTTTTTAAGTTTTGGTTACAACTGATTCACCCCCCCCCCACTCAGTTGTCTTGTAGTTTTCAACAGTTCATAACTATTTGGCCTGGTCCTATGGTTGACAACATCTCTTCTATTTGATGAAGGATGAGTATGATCATGCCAATAACTTGAGATCAACTTCTTAAAAGCATCCTCAATCTTGTCAGAATGAGGATCCCTACACATCATTGCCCAATTTCCTTTTGTAGTACTATCATCCAAAACCTTTCTCCTTTTCACATATCTTGTTAGTCTCTATCTACTTAAGCCAATTTCACTTGAAAGTGAAGAGATATAACACTTTCTTAGCATTTGTGGACTTACAATAGATGTCGCCATCACTCTACTTGAAATTCTCTTATCCGTTGATAGATATTTTTTTCTAATGGAACCCAAACCTTTTTTAACATTTGCAACAGTATTTTTTTCTAGGCGTCTTTCCCTCTTTTCTGTGAAATCTACACCCAACAATTGTAAGGGCTCATTTAGCTCATCATAAAGAAGTATACTTGATAATAGTTGGGCTTGACCAAGTGTATCACAATGTTTAAAATTCTTCTCTTGAGTATTTCCTTTGAAATTCTATTCAGTGACCTCTAAGTAACTTGAATAGGTTGTTCAAAATATAATTTCAGTTTGTCTATATCCATTTCAAGTAAATGATCTATGTTTCTGAAAGAAAAATTTCTCTTCACCTCTTTAATTAGATTCATATACATATCTATATAAGGAAGCAATCCTGACCCCTCTCTAACATCAAAGTGTGGATGACCCTCCTCTCTGACATCAACTATGTGTGCTTCGGCTTCCTCTGCTCTAGTATCTAAATTAGGCTCAACTTCTACTCCTGTATTTGTATGTTTAGCCCCTACACATCATATAAAAGAGAATATTTTAGAGTATACTTAAGGGATGGGTATATATATGTAAAGTTACCATTTTCAGAAAAATTGTAAATTTTAACATTTTAATATTTTATCATTCTCTATTAAATATAATATTAAATATAAGCTCAAATGTATAGCATTGTTTTTCCATTTACTCTCAAATCACTATAAAATTAAACATGTAAATTTCTAATTTATCATTTTCCTCATGTCTAGATATATACTTGCATTTAATGGTAGCATAAATAGGTGCAAAAGCATAGTTTGAGGTGACCTGAATATCATTGTATTTATTATTTAAATAACATACAAGATTGAATCCAACATGTGGTGCCTATAATGTGGCAAAGAAATATTACTTATATCCATGTGGGCCTATATTACTTGTCCACATGCATATATATGAAAGATGAATGTAGGACATGTAGGAAGCACTATTAAACCAAGACTCTATCCTACTTACATGGGAAAGAACACCATGATGAAGACATCCATACATATTTATGCTAAGAAGACTATGAACTGGTCTTCCCAAAACTTAATTCCCTTGCTTGTGGGAAATTTTGGTCTTATTTTCATAAAATGTGACTTGAAAGAGGTGTACGAGAAAGTAGTAAAATATAAGGTTGGAGCTTGAGAACACATGGGTTTGTTTGCTCTAGTTGATGAGGTTATTCCCTGTTGTGTGGTTACACAGCACGCCCCATTTTGACTTGACAAAATAGGGACCCACCCTTTTTTTTTGGCTTTGCTTGTGTTTCCTGCTTGATGGCGGTCTGGTAAAAGTTAGACAGTGCAGATGATCTTGCATAGTGGGATTAGGTAAGTCATCATGATGAGGTCAGTTTTTCAAAGTTAAATTTTCATGTCAAAAACCTCATGCGTGGATAGAGCACAAAATTTCATCCAGGTTTGCCTTTTGGATCAGCCTGATATTCATTAGGGAACAAAAGATATGATGAGTCAAAGATCTGGTCAAACCTGATATTCCGAGGGGGAGGATCATATTTCTCAATATTAGTCATCTTATGAAATATCACCCCGATCCAAATTATCACCCGATAAAATCATTTGCTCCGAACATCCAGACATTAACTTTATGTGATAACGATATCTACCCAACAAACAACATCATATATTTTGCGAGGGTAATATCCTAAATATCACTTGATATTCATAATATCACCCCGATATTTGAATTATCCGCCTGTCACCAAATATCACCCCTACCAATGTCCTGTTGACGTCATCCAAGCCCGATAATCGAAGAAATAAACATACCGATGATGTCACAATCCTTTTTACCCCGCGGAGGTATATTTCCAAACATGACCCTTCCTACATAATATGATGATGACGTTATAATGCGACATTCATGAACCAAGTCTCTATCCTGTTGACGTCACCCTGATATTTTGATAGGAGGTCATTTTAGTCCAAGGGGTGATATTATAAACATCACCAGATATTCAGAACATCCCCTGATATTTTGAATGTCTACCTGATATTCTCAGCCTGACCTAATGTCTCGACATCGGTCTTTCTACCTAAAATAGATGATCATATTATACTAGGAGGGTCATATTTTGAATATCACTCAATATTTAGAATATCACCCGATATTCAGAAAATCACTCGATATTCAGAGATCACCCCGTGCTTCACCGCCATAACAATAAATGCACGCAAAGATGGTAGGTGGTTCCCGCCGATTATGAACTTGATACATACACTTGGCGATATCTAGAAGTTTCGTACGAGAAAATTGGGTGTTACATTTAATTCGCCCTAGGTTGCCCTAATTTGCCTTAGTAAAGGAGGAGGATTAAAAGTGATTTACAGAGCCATTTCACACTTACCTTGCGATAAAACAAGTTTTAACAGAGTTCCAAGCTTACAAATCCTCATAAGGCTACTTGGGGGCATAGAGCTTGAATCAAGACGGGATACAAGAGCACTATTGATAATTGAGTCCCTTTCACAGATATCAGCATAATTAAGAAGATAAGCGCATCAGGTAAGTAATTGAAACCCTCTGGTTGTCATATTCTGCATGTCCAGGTATCATGGAGTCTTCTAGTTTGAAATTTCATATTGTGCATGTCAGGATAAATGAAATATGGAAATAATAGTAGTATGCATGATGAATAACGAATATGTAATGTATATGCATACTTGTATGTGTATCAATTGTAAGACCAGGTTGTGTTAATTGTAGGCATCCATGGTGGATAAACGGCTGGCTAAGTCAGAGGTGGAATTCCTGAAGCTGATGTTTGCTTGTCCTGATGGTGTTCAATTCAAATATGGTGCCATCACCAATACACACCAAGGGAATACAGATCTAGCTGCCTGGTTAGTCAAAATGAATGATGAAAATAATAGTAGTGCTTTGTTGGATGCAGTCTTCGTATCAAGAATGTGGAGTGCCACTGGTTTCTAGTATTCTATGGAAACCCCTGAACTGGTCATTGAGTGTGCAAGGAATTATAACCCAAAAACTAGGAGGATAGAGAAACATGGCAGAATATATGCTAATTTATCAATCAAGGGTATTGCTGCTACATTTGGTTTGCCACTAGCTAAGAAGGTTGCCAACATAGATTTGAAGAAATTGGAAGTAGAGTACGAGAATAACAAGAAGTCTGCCAGGAAGAAGATGTATCAATGGAGGGTGAAGAATAGTCCCTATCCGGTAGCAGCTAAACTTCCAGTACATTTATATAAGTATGACTTTGATGATGAGTACCAATATATGATAGCCCTGCTTAGCAGAGTGACAGGCCAACCTGATGCTGGAAGTTTCAAAGATTGGATGTATGCAGTCATCCTGATGTGTCTTTACACGGATAGCAACCCAATGTGGGATAAAATGATAAGTGATTCTCTAGATGAGCAGCTGATGAGCTTAGGAGGTCCAGATTGTTCTTTTTACATGACCTCGTACATTGTTTATGCATGTGCCTATAAGGGTACATTTAATGGATTGATTACAGAAGGGAAGATTGGTGGCACTACCAATGATGGACACATCTGGGACCACTACCCCCCAATTACAAAGAGTTAACTACCTCCAGGATTATAAATTGCTAAATGATGCATTCTCAATGCATCTAATAAGGACCATGGAGGAAGATAGAACTAAGAGACTGAGCATGGAAGCTCAGGAGGTAATATACAGGCATGGGGCCTGGTACATTTAGTTTACAACCTTTTCATACACTTGGATTGAAGGATTTACAGGGCACCCTCTCATGCTCCCAAGATATCCAACTGATGTTGTAGTGTTAATGGAGTTCATGAGGCAGGTTGAAACAATACTGGATGATTACAAAGTTAATAACAAGCTTCCTCCAGTATTATTTCCAGTAACCATGCGCTACTATATGTGCCCTAATAGTGAAAATATGAAGAAAGCCATAGCTGGCTTAACCATGATGAAGTTACAGCCATTTCCATTGATAAGACCATATGATCCTTATGGAAGGATGCAGAAGATCATGGGACAGCCCATTCACCAAAGGAATCTTGAAGATTTTTGGGCAGATTGCGAGGATGAGGCTGAAGCTCGAAGAAGAAGATACCAAAGGTTGACACTTAACCAAATCAAGACCTTTGGTTACATCTCCATCTCAGCACAACTGAAGGATGATGGAAAGATAATGGTCAATGAACATGAAGAAAAAAAGATATACAACAATACCATATCAGCCCCAGATCTTACCATGCAGGAGGACATCTCCTTGGATCTATTCACGGGCAGGATATTACAGCTAACCCAAGCTTGGGTGGATGAGCAAGTAGATCTACTAAAGAAAAAAAGTATGGCCCTCACAGTAGATAACAAAAAGAAGGGACAAGAGCTCTCAGCTGAGGAATATGATGATTTCATAAATGAGAAGAGGAAATCTAAGGGAGACAGGTTGCCACCTCAGCAAAAACAGAGTAAAAGACCTCCTAGAGGCAAGAAAACTACAGAGGAACCCAAAGGGGTCATCATTGAGAGAATAATAGCCATAGCTAAGGAAGCGGCAGCATTAGGAGAGGCATCAGCATCAGGCCAAGCTTCAGCATCATCTGTACACCCTCCATTGGATAAGTAAAGGTCTAAGAAAATCCAAAAGGCTGATGTGATGGTTACTAAGACCTATGAAGAAGGTCAAGCTTGACAGAAACAAATGGAAGAGGATATTCCTCTTGAAGAAGAATATGAAGAAGAGGAAGGCCCCATATCCTTCACAAGGAAAAGAAAAGCACCTCAGGTGATAGCAACTACACCTAAGAAACCAAGGACTTCTATGAGAGGTGAAATAAGACAAACTCCCATAATGTTGAGGGGAGCAGGTGGGGAAGTATTCAATAAGAAATTGTAGCACAACATTCCACTTCCCGCTATTGTAAAGTTCAAGACAGAACAAGCTGAGGAGCAGTTCAAAGAAACATCTAGAGCAGTTCTAGGTGGTCTTGTCTCGTTAGAGGAAATAGTAGATTTATCTGATGATGATGTGGTTAAAGATGTAACTGCTCAGCAAATGGAAACACTTGTTGCAGGCACCCACATCACTCCTTTTGGGACCCCATTAGTACAGGGAACTGGAGAGAAGCAAATAGAGCTAGAAAAAGAAAAGAGCCCATAACATATTGCACAACAAATAGGGCTAGATACCTTAGTTGATCAGGTAACAAATCCTACAGTTGTAGATCTGACATATGTAGAGGATGTAGATCCTAAAGATATGGTAGGTGCACCAAAGGAAACATAGAATGTTGAAGAAATCAAATAGAAAGAAATGGATAAGAAAGCTCCAAGTATGGGTCAGCAATAGCATGATACATCAGCCGAGCCCAAGATAGTAGACATCTCACCAAGAGACAAGGAAGATAAAGAAATATTAGGTCCTGATGACCATAGGGCTCAAGAGGTAGTTAATATAGGTCCAGAACAGGTTATAGTTGTAGAATAGCCGGAAGAGCCTAAGGTAGATATAGTAATATCTACAGGAATTAATATGCCTCATAATGAGGAAGTCACTAAGGTACATAAGATACCGTGGAGGAAGTACAGGGTCAAGATCATGATAAACATGCAGATGATCAATAGGATCACCCTCCAGAAAAGGAAAGTCCTCAACAGGAGGATATACCCAAGGATCACTCTCATGAGGAGCATCATGAGGAGGAAATAAAGAGATCACCCTCCCCATCGAACATGGTGGTGGATACTAGAGATCAGGGTGATCATCATGATGGTGATGGAGACCAACAACTAAAAGATCAAGTTCCTTCGTGGCTCGAGAAAGAAATTGGTGCAGAATCAGGTATAGAGGCACAAGAATTTGATGTGTCTACATTGTTTTCAGAAACATTAATAAAGCCTAAGAGGAAGGCAAGGTTAACTTCTGCAATAAAAAGAGATCCTGTGACAGGCAGGAGAACTGCACAGCTAGCACTCCCTACTGTGGATAAAGAAAAGGGTAAGATCGCTCTGGATGAATTCCAGATTAGTACAGTTGATCTTGGGTTTGCTAATGAGGATCAAGAGGGCCAAGAATGTAAAGATATTATTGATTCATTAACCCAAAGGGTGAAAAGGGAGAAAGAGAAGAATAAGCAGCATAAAGAGCACATTGCTCAGCTGCATGCATATATAAGAGGGTTAATTAACCCTGACGATACGTCAACTGATTAGGTAGTCCCATCGACTGCTATTTCTCAGGAGGAGCTTAACAAGTTAAACCTCATGAAACATGAATCAACAGTAATGTTGAAATGGATGTCATCCACACTCGACAGAGCCGAAGAAGTGGCAAAGGCCTCTTTGAAGAGGTGGAATTCTTTGGGCACCCCCAGGAGAAAAGTAGATAAATTACAGATGGAGATCGGCAGGAGGTCATTTCAATTAGAAAAGGTCATGAACATTTTGGAGGAAATGAAGAAGATTAATCCATTAATTCTAATAAAGAATCAAGTACTGAATAATAATACAGCCCTATTGATTGATATCTGGAATAGGGACGCCAGATTTGAATGTGATGTGCTTAAAAGATGCAATAATAAACTAAGGAATATCAGCATGAAGTTACATGATATGATGTCCCATGCGGCTGAAGTTTTGGAAATATTGGAAGGAGATGCAGAAGGCAAGATAGAAAATTAGGATGAAGAGTTTGTCATCAAATCTCTACATAGCAATTTCCAACTAGTTGCTGAAGATCCTCTCAACAACCTGATAGAAGAAGTGCTAAATAAAGTAATGAGAATAAAAGTCAGGGTAGAAGATTATAATGAAACATCTAGCAGCAGGAGGAATAAGTTGGAATCTCTCTGGAGCAAATATTAGGTGCATAAACATGCCATCACCAAAGCGAGAACTCAGGATGGTGGAGAATTGGAGAAAATAGTGCAAGCATATGAGAATATTAGGACAGCTATGCACGTCCATATTCAAGAGGGCCATCATCATGATGATGAAGATAGTGAGAGCGGTGAAAGTAATGATGATGACAAAGAACCTGATGAGGATGCATCATATAAAGGAATATATGCATCAGATGCTTATGAAAGTCTAAGTCGTCTACATGGTTGCCAGCTGGCAACCTGTGCCACGTGGAAGAAATTGACTTGGTCAATGAATGTGAACCGTAGATTGTAATAGTTAAATCTTGATCGTAGATCATTTTTGTAATGGATTCCTCACCTTGTTCTATAAAAGGTGCAGGGATGCCTCATTTTAAACATTCAAAAATTAGTTGAAATCTATTTGCTGAAGTATTCAGGACTCATTTCAGAGCTATTGTATATGTACATGTCTTTTGCATACTTAATGAAAGGGAAGATCATTTCAATTACAAATCTTCGTAAATCTTGAGTAATATGTGTCTGAATTCTGGATATGTGCTTTGATTTGTTGCGTCCCTTGGAGTGCGCATCATTTTGCATGTATTGTTTTCATTCATCATCCTCTGAAGTTTGCATCAACTGTATCTAGCTGTGGAATATCCTGGTGAACATATGGTTTGATTTCTTCTCCTAATGATAGTATCAAGTATGTATGTGGCTCAATGGCTGAAGGTTCAACTTTAATTTGAAGTATTTCTTTCAATTTCTTTCAATTTCAGAGAATTTCATCATCACAATTGCAAATAACTAACAATCTTATGAAAATAGTACAAATATGCAGACATCCCATAGATAAATGAACATATTCAGCATATTTGAGGTTAAAGCATGTCACAATGACAAATATCATGCAAAGTTTTGAAGATAGACAAAATATTTGAAGTATATCCTATGTAGAATAACTCTCTGTGCAGCATCATTACAGGAAACATTACCTTACTGATGAGATCTATGTAAGGCCCCAAAATGGAAACAACAACACACATCAACCTCTGAGTAATGTCAGAAGATTAAGAACTAATCAACGGAGACTTGAGATTAGGAATTCTTTGAATTCATTTGTATCTTTCAAGATGAATAAGGGTTAATGTGTACTTTTATTCTATGTTTGTTTATGACTAACATCATGATCAACATAAATTAGCGCTAGAAGAAGGGCCATAGGATGAGGATCATCATCATTTAGTCAGATGATGATAGAGATTGTAAGGTAACACTTAAATACCACTAAATTTCCAAGCTGAACGTAAATATTTGTTGTTCTGAGACGATATATGCTAATCTTATGTAAAGTTTCTGAAGTCAATCATAAATATTGCAATCTTTACAATAGATCAGCATGTATTTGCAAAGATCGGCTTTATTTTAGGCAAATTTGTCCAAGCTTTGAGGTATCCTACTTTAGAAACTTGATATCAACCTGCAAGTGTTGCTAAACCAAAATCACCTCATATTTGCAGTATAGCTGCAAATATTCCGTAAATACCTGGTCAATTTCCAATCCTAACCATAAATATAGCCTTTGATGGGGAATTCCAAGCGATCTTTACAAAGTTCTAGCCAATTTGCCTCAAAATTGAGAAATCCTGGCTCACAGGGTAAATACCAGGTCACTCATCCAGAATTCAAACACAGATTTGCCTCTGTTTGTAGACATCCATCACACTCCAGGGTCTAGTGCATTAGGAGCTTCACCAAAACCTCCTCCTGTAACTCCTATTGGTTTACAAATACCTTCTGGATTATTTGTGACACCTCCTGTCCAACCTCCTCCAGTTGCGATGTCATTCTTTACAGCAGAGTCACCTTTGACCTTTACTGCATATCATCAGTTACCAAAAAAACCCTGACAAACTTTGTCCAAAATATCATCCTTATCAAGATGTGGATGATCATATCAGAACCTTTAAAGAATCCTGTTGTCGAGCCAGAATAGAGTATTAGGATGTTGTATGCAGATTATTTCCTTTTTCCTTAGGGGAAGAGGCCTATAATTGGTTTATTAGTCTTGGTCAGGGTTCTGTTGGTTCATGGGTTATCCTAGAGAAAGCTTTCACTGATAGGTTCAAGGTACCAATTGATCCTTCAATGAACTATCACCTATTTGCTATAATCAAAAGGTTTGAAGGTGAACCTATTGCCAATTTCAATGCTAGGTTCCAAAAAATGCTATCCAAGTTAGTTGCCCCATATGTAGTAATAGATACTGCTGCCAGGAGTATCTATTATTTAGCTCTGGATCCATTGACTTCCATGTTCATCAGGAGAACGCATCCTGAAATCACTACTTTGACAGGAGCTTTTCAAGAGGCTATCAAAGTCAATCAACAGCTAGTACCTGCTCCTACTCCAAACATTGCATTCCCTACATTACCTAGCATGTATCCGACATATCCTACACAATATCCTCCCCAACCACAATATAATGGAGTTATGATGCCTCCAGCGGTAATGCCAGCACCTCTACAGATATCTCCATTGAGTATCATGCCTCCTCCTAATGGGAATGGCCAAATACCATAGTATACTACACAAGTATCGACACCTCAAGGTGTAGATTAGAATAATAACACTGGATCCTCTTTCTTCAAGCCTCAAACTGAAAATGTAGTGGCTAAAGCTCAGAAGGAGAAAGAAGAAATCAAAGAAATCTCTGCTCAACTAACAAAATTAACTACAAAGGTCACTCATCTGAGAAATCAAAATTTCTATTCTCAGCCTAACCAAAACAGAGGCTAAAACAATGACAGACCTAGTTATCCTGATAGGGGGTACAACAACAATAATTTCAACAATAGTGGTGGAAACAATAATAATCCTCCTAGACAAGCCAGAGCATGGAACTCCAGACCAAATAATGGTTCCTTACCATCACCTTTGGATAATCAGCCACCTGGTGAAGCCAAACAGATTACTAGAGTTAATCTTGCTGAGGCAGCCCTCACCAATTGGTGTAGAATACACAATACAAATGCTCATGCAGAATTAGACTATCCACAATTTAGAATTGCTGCTAGTATTTTCCAGACAGAAGTGTTTAATACTTTCGAAAATCCACCTTAGGTGGAGGGAAATGAAATTGTCCTTTGTGGATATGACTCTGCATTTGTATTAGAAAGCTATACTGATCAGCACCATCAGCGAACTGTGTCATCTCACCAGCATTATACCCATGCATGTGAAGAATCTGCCATGGCTTTTGAGTCAAATTATGTTTTCCCCTTTGAGGATGAGAACAAGCCATCCAATGAACATGAGGAGGTGAATTCTTACCAACAGCAATATCAGGGTAAGCACAATTATAATTTGAGAAGTAACCCCAACAGACCTACTGGTCCATTAACCAGTTCCTTACCTCCGAATAATTTTAACACACCTCCTGATCCCAAGGCAAGTAATAATCCAGGATTCCTGAAGGTAAATGCACAGTATCTGTCACCACAAAGCATAGTATCAAAAGCTGTTGCCCTACCTCATGAATCTGACAAACTAGTCACATATCTGGCAGATGAGATGAAGAAGGTAAAAATTAGCCTGTCTCTATCAGAGTTGTTGAAAACTCTTGCAATTAAGAAGGCGTTTATGAAATCATTGGATGATCCTGCTCCTAGAGAGGATAATCATTCCCCAAGTCAGCCTAGCAATAGAGATCATGCCCCTAAAGATAACACTGTTAAACATAAAGTGCTAGCCACTATCCAAGCTGCAAAAACCTCCCACATGACCTTATACAGGGACAAAAGTGAGTCACCACCTTTCCTCCTTACTATAAGGATGTTTAGCAAGAATTTACACAACTATTTGGTAGATTTAGGTGCATCTACAAATGTCATGCCCCTGTCAATATGCAATGCTTTAGGGTTGCATCCTGCCAAATCCCTAAAGAAGGTGACACAGCTAGATAAAATAGAAGTAAGTGTGATAGGGGAGTTAACTCACATCCACATGCAACTAGCATCTGATCCCAAAATCTAGTATTACATCGATATCTAGGTAGTAGATATACCTGATACATATGGGATGTTGCTCAGTAGAGACTGTTCTAAAACTCTCAACGGATATATGTCTACTGACTTCAGTCACATGTGGTTACCTTGGAAAGGGTTACCAAACTAGATAATGATAGATGCTGAGCCTAGAATGAAGCACATGATCACCGAGTACAACAAAACAAATGAGATCATGTACGTGAATGTTGAACCTAGAGTTTATGCCATTAGACCACAGACTATCAAGATAGAAGAGATCTTGATGCTTGACTTTCATCATCATCATGATGATGATCATCAGGAAGACATACGGACTATAGAACCTGATAGTAATTTTGAGAATGAAAATGAAATAGATCGCTTCAGAAATTTTGAGATGCACCTGTCCAAGCAGGTAAAACGTTGTCAATTGTTAAATATACCTATTCATGACATTTTGATTGATGGTTGGTGCAGATTACATGACAAGGCGCATTCAGAGAAAACTTGTGAAACATGCTTAGATATGATGGAGTTGGAGCAGACATGCAGTGAGGCATCATCATCATATTCTGAGGGAAGTTCTACATCTGGTGATGATGATGATACTGATTCTTGTTTGTCTTCTGCAGAAATCACAGAAAAGGCGATAGATCATGACAAAGATCGAGTTTTGAGAACAGAAGAAATTCTGGTATATAACCAAATAAATGTTAAGATGAAAGAGAAAATCACCCCTGGGAGTGATTTTCTGATGGAGTCAGATTATGAATTGTCTGATGAAGACAGAGGCAGTAACCTGACCAGATTTGAGGAATTTTTATCAAGTGAAATTAAGAAGATGGTAGAACAAAAGAAGCATCCACAGGATGCATTGACTGAAGGATGGTGTAGGTTGCATGAGGCACCTCACTCACAAATGGTTTGTTTGCTGTGCTTACATATTTTAAAGAGGCATACAGTGCCAGATCCAGAGGATCATCCTCCTGATGATGAAAAGAGAGAAGAAGAATCATCTTCACAAAAGAAAGGAAAGATGAAGTCTGAGAAGGCTGAAATTCCTAAGTTAAAATGGATATCAGGTGGAGCAGCTGCTAGAGCTGCAAAGAAAAGAGAAAGTTCAGTTAAACCTCCTACTGAAGATAAACCCTGGATCCTTAGATTTGATGGATCCAATTCCAAACAAGGAGCTGGGGTAGGGATTGATCTCATTGATCCATCAGGAAAGTCCTACTTAGCTGCTTATAGACTATACTTTCCCTGCACTAACAATGTGACAGAGTATGAAGCTCTGATTCATGGGATACTGTTTTCTCTCAAAAAGAAGGTAAAAATTTTGCATGTCTTTGGAGATTCAGAATTAGTTGTCAGACAGGTAAGAGGAATTTACTCTTGCAACTATAAGAAATTGTCAAATTATAGACATAGAGTGTGGGATTTGATTGAAGACTTTGATGCATTTAATATCACCCACGTACCTAGAGAACAGAACCATAGGGTAGATGCCTTAGCACAAGCTGCCAGTACATTAGAGCCCTTGTCTATATCAGGCCTAAAGAGGTTTTTAGTAGAGCTGGTGTCAATGCCATTAGTACCGGATAATGTTACTAATCTTCAAGTTTTTTATGATGATCAGCATATCCTAGATTTCATCTCTAATAGAGACGTATTTGATGCTCATATCATAGATGAAAACAATACAGAAGAGCATGTCTAGGAAGAAGAAGAAATATTAGAACTGCCTAGCAACAGGATTCCCAAAGGTATGATTGAGTTAGAAAGAGCTTTTGACCTAGATAATATGTTGAAGCAGAAGGATCTTCCCAAGGCTGATGGAGGATAGTATTCACAAGTGAATATTGGACAAAATGATGACAAGAAAAATGTCTTGATTGGTAAGGTTTGCACACCAGAAGAGTTAGAAGGAATAACTCAGGCCCTTAAGGATTACATCCATGTAATTGCATGGACTTATGATGAGTTGAAGACATATGACACATCAGTCATAACTCACACTATACCCGTCAAGCCAGATGCTAAACCTTTCAGACAGAAGCAAAGACCAGTCAATGCTTTGCTTGAACCAATAATTTTTTAAGAAGTCAAGAAGCTGCTGAATGCCAGGATTATATTTCTTGTGAGGCACTCCACTTGGGTGGCTAATCTAGTGCTAGTGAGAAGGAAGAATGGAGACATCAGACTGTGTGTAGACTTCAGGAACCTGAACAAAGCATCAAAGAAGGATAATTATCCTTTACCCTCATTAGATGAAGTTCTGCAGATTGTTAATGGAGCTAAAATGATGTCCTTTCTAGATGGCTTCTCTGGCTACAATCAGGTCATGGTTGACAAGATTGACAGACTAAAAACTACCTTCACCACAAAGTGGGGGATATTTGCTTATAGACGTATGCCATTTGGACTAATAAATGTTGGAGCAACATTCCAGTGAGCGATGGACATAGCCTTCAGAGGCTTAATAGGAAAATGCATAGTCATATACATGGATGACCTAATAGTGTTTTCTAAAGAGAGAGGCAACCATGTAGCAGATCTCAGAAATGTACCGAAAAAATATGAAGAATATGGGATATCCCTGAACCCCAAGAAATGCATATTCGGGGTTACAACAGGAAAGTTGCTTGGCCATCTGATAACTGAGAATGGGATTATCATTGATCCTGACAGGGTGGAGTCCATTATGAAATTATAGCTTCTAGGAAGCAAGAAAGAGCTCAAATCTTACTTTGGTAAGATAAATTTTGTCAGAAAATTCATCACTGGCTTTGCAGAAATAGTCAAGACTTTAAATGGTATGCTGAAGAAGGATGCAAAGATTGAGTGGACATCAGAAGCCAAGGTAGCCTTTGAAGACATAAAGAAAGTTATTTCTAATGCTCCTGTCCTTATCAGTCCAGACTACACCAAAGACTTTTATATTTATTCATTTGCTTCAGAACATACCTCTGTAGCAGTGCTAACTCAGAGAAATGAAGAAAAGGAAGAGAAACCAATTGCCTTCATGACTTGCCCTTTCAAAGATGTTGAATTAAGATGTGTAGATGTTGAAAGGAAAGCACTTGCTTTGGTCAGAGTAGTAAAGAAATTTAGGCATTATATCTTGAGAAGCAAGGTGATTGTTGTGGTGCCAGATGCAGTAGTGAAGATGCTGCTAATGCAAAGTGAGCCTGGTGAAAAAAGGGCCAAGTGGATCACAGTTTTACAAGTATATGACATGGAGATTACACCCATGAAACCGGTAAGAGGACAAGCTTTAAGCCAAATGATATCAGAGATTGATCCAAACATCACAAGTCAGCAGTATGTTATCAATGAAAAGGACAATAGAGAATGGTACTCAGATATCAGGCATATCCTGATCACTGGAAGATGTCCTCCAAGACTGTAGGCTCCACAAAGAAGAGCCCTGAAGATAAAATCCTAGAAGTACATGATAAAAGCAGGAGTACTTTAAAGAAAAATTATGAAGGAATATACTTGAGATGCTTAGAAAAGTCAGAAGCAAGCAATGTATTATCAGAATTACATGACAAGTTTGGAACAGTGCATGGCTTATCCTTGGCCACTACACATGCTATCCTCAGAGCAGGATATTACTGGCCTACAATCTTCAAGGACACAGCTGAACACATTAAATGCTGTCATGTATGTTAGGTAGCTGCTAACAGAGAGAGATATGTTGCACAACCCCTGCAGCCAGTGATGGAAGTGCGACCATTTGCACAATGAGGCATGGATTTCATTGGACCTATTAATCCTCCATCATCATTAGGCCATAGGTATGTTCTAACAATTACTGATTATTGTACTAGGTGGACTGAAGCCACTAGCAGCAAGACTTGCAACGCAGAGGATGTCATCAGATTTATGGAAAGTAACATAATCACCAGGTATGGAGTTCCATATGCTCTAGTAAGTGATAACGGTTCTGCTTTTACTTCAACCAAATTGTCAAGTTGGGCCTTTGATTATGGAATCATACTAAAATTTTCATCTAATTATTATCCCCAAGGGAATGGATTGGCAGAATCCACCAACAAAAATTCGCTAAATATCATATAGAAGTTAGTAGACAAAAACCCTAGGGAATGGAATACACTTCTGAAATATGCCTTATGGGTAGACAGAACCAGAAACAAGGCTGCATTAGGAAAATCACCTTATCATTTAGTTTATGGGGTAGATCCAATCTTCCCTATTAACCTGAAGATTCCTACCCTATAGTTTGCCCAAGAGTACCTAGGCATAGACAATAACCAAGAGGTCAGGTTGCTTCAACTGATGCACCTGGAAGAGAAAAAAAGTAAGGCAATTGATCAATTTGCCAAACATCACGCTGTTGTCAAACGTTGGTTTGACAAAAGAGCCAAAGTTAAAGCCTTCAGGATATCTGATTTAGTCCTGATGTGGGATAAAACCCATGAAAAGAAAGGAGACCATGGTAAGTTTGACAAATTATGGATAGGTCCCTTTCAAATTTCTGAGATAGTAGGAGACATCACTTTCAGGCTTAAGAACTTGATAGGTGAGGATGTTCCATTACCAGTTAATGGATAGTTCCTCAAACAATATTTCCAAGCCTAAGTGCTTCATGTCAGTCATGTGTATCATAATGTATATTTTGTATAGTTGTTTGTATAGTGTTTTGTTTTGTTTTTGCTTTGTTTGCTTGTTGAGTTTTGTTTTGGTTAGTTAGGATGATGCAACTCATCACTCCAGAAAACAACAAAATTGTTAAGATTCAAGTGATGAGAACACATTTATATATAGGTTGTGACTCATTTTGAGAAAGCCATCATGATCAGGTCTGTGATATCTTGTCATCAAGGTACCTTTTCTCAACCAAAGTGATTTCTTCACAATGACTCACCTAATAGCCTTGGGTTTGTTGAACACACAAGTATAGGTGTTAAATGAAAAATCTAAAGGGACTCCCTTGCTACCAATGCAATCTCCAACCTAAAACAGCAAGTGACCATACCTTGCATTCTGAGCTTACATGATGATATCAGATATATCAAGTATTAATATTAAAAAATTAAAAAAAAATATAATAAAATTAGGCCATCTAAGTAACTCTACCAGGGCTATAGATGCTTGTTGGCAGTGAGGCTCTACTTAGGGAGACTGTATAAATAACCTTACCGGGGCTATGAATGCCTGCTGGCAACAAGGCTCTATCCAGGTTGGCTATGAGGGATGATCTCCAACTATGTAGCTTAACACTAGTTACTCATGTTTTCAACTTGCTTTCAAGATGAGGATAATTAATCATTTGCACACTACTGATCCTTTGTTGGTGTTGTTACCATGAGGACATTTTATCATTCAGAAAGATTATGATGCTTATGCTTAGAAAGAGTTACAATGCTACGTTACAATGTGTTCACCTCACTTGACTCATTGAAATTTTGATGTTTTCTTTGGTGGCAAGTTGTTGTGTGGTTACACAACACGCCCCATTTTGACTTGACAAAATAGGGACCCACCCCTTTTTTTGGCTTTGCTTGTGTTTCCTGCTTCCTGGTGGTCTGGTAAAAGTTAGACAGTGCAGATGATCCTGCATAGTGGGATTAGGTAAGTCATCATGATGAAGTCAGTTTTTCAAAAGTTAAATTTTCATGTCAAAAACCTCATGGGTGGATAGAGCACAAAATTTCATGTAGGTTTGCCTTTTGGATCACCCTGACATTCATTAGGGAACAAAAGATATGATGAGTCAAAGATCTGGTCAAACCTGATATTCCAAGGGGGAGGATCATATTTCTCAATATCAGTCATCTTATGAAATATCACCCCGATCCAAATTATCACCTGATAAAATCATTTTCTCTAAACATCCAGATGTCAACTTTATGTGATAACGATATCTACCCAATAAACAACATCATATATTTTGCGAGGGTCATATCCTAAATATCACCCGATATTCATAATATCACCCCGACATTTGAATTATCCACCTATCGCCAACTATCACCCCTACCAATGTCCTGCTGATGTCATCCAAGCCCGATAATCGAAGAAATAAACATACCGATGACGTCACCATCCTTTTTACCCCGCAGAGGTATATTTCCAAACATGACCCTTCCTACATAACGTGATGATGACGTTATAATGCGACAATGATGAACCAAGTCTTTATCCTGTTGACGTCACCCTGATATTTTGACAAGAGGTCATTTTAGTCTAGGGGGTGATATTATAAACATCACCAGATATTTAGAACATCCCCCAATATTTTAAATATCTACCTGATATTCTCAGCTCGACCCGATGTCCCGACATCGGTCTTTCTACCTAAAACAGATGATCATATTATACTAAGAGGGTCATATTTTGAATATCACCTGATATTCAGAATATCACCCGATATTCAAAATATCACCCGATATTCAGAGATCACCCCGCGCTTCACCGCCATAACAATAAATCCACATAGAGATGGTAGGTGGTTCCCGCCGATTATGAACTCGATACATACACTTGGCGATATCCAGAAGTTTCGTACGAGAAAATTGGGTGTTGCATTTAATTCACCCTAGGTTACCCTAATTTGCCTTAGTAAAGGAGGAGGGTTAAAAGCAATTTATAGAGCCATTTCACACTTACCTTGCGATAAAACAAGTTTTTACAGAGTTCCAAGCTTACAAATCCTCATAAGGTACTTGGGGGCATAGAGCTTGAATCAAGACGGGATACGAGAGCACTGTTGATAATTGAGCCCCTTTCAGAGATATCAGCATAATTAAGAAGATAAGCGCATCAGGTAAGTAATTGAAACCCTCTGGTTGTCATATTCTGCATGTCCAGGTATCATGGAGTCTTCTAGTTTGAAATTTCATATTGTGCATGTCAGGATAAATGAAATATGGAAAGAATAGTAGTATGCATGATGAATAACGAATATGTAATGTATATGCATACTTGTATGTGTATCAATTGTAAAACCAGGTTGTGTTAGTTAAAGGTATCCATGGCGGATAAACAGCTGGCTAAGTTAGAGGTGGAATTCTTGAAGCCGATGTTTGCTCGTCTTGATGGTGTTCAATTCAAATATGGTGCCATCACTGATACACACCAAGGGAATACAGATCTGGCTGCCTGGTCAGTCAAAATAAATGATGAAAAAGAAGAGTAGCGCTTTGCTGGATGCAGTCTTCATATCAAGAATGTGGAGTGCCGCTGGTTTCCCGTATTCTATGGAAACCCCTGAACTGGTCATTGAGTGTGTGAGGAATTATAACCCAGAAACTAGGAGGATAGAGAAACATGGCAGAATATATGCTGATTTATCAATCAAGGGTATTGCTGCTACATTTGGTTTGCCACTAGCCAAGAAGGTTGCCAACATAGATCTGAAGAAATCAGATGTAGAGTAGGAGAATAACAAGAAGTCTACCAGGAAGAAGATGTATCAATGGAGGGCGAAGAATACTCCCTATCTGGCAGCAGCTAAACTTCTAGTACATTTATATAAGTATGACTTTGATGACGAGTACCAATACATGATAGCCCTGCTTAGCAGAGTGACAGGCCAGCTTGATGCTAGAAGTTTCAAAGATTAGATGTACGCAGTCATCTTGATGTGTCTTTACACGGATAGCAAGCCAATGTGGGCTAAAATGATAAGTGATTCTCTGGATGAGCAGTTGATGAGCTTAGGAGGTCCGGATTGGTCTTTTTACATGACCTCATACATTGTTTATGCATGTGCCTATAAGGGTACATTTAATGGATTGATTACAGAAGGGAAGATTGGTGGCACTACCAATGATGCACACATTTAGGACCACTACCCCCCAATTATAAAGAGTTAACTACCTCTAGGATTATAAACTGGTAAATGATGCATTCTCTATGCATCTAGTAAGGACCATGGAGGAAGACAGAACTAAGAGACTGAGCATGGAAGCTCAGGAGGTAAAATACAGGTATGGGGCCTGGTACATTCAGTTTGCAACCTTTTCATACCTTAGGATTGAAGGATTTACAGGGCACCCTCTCATGCTCCCAAGATATCCAACTGATGTTGTAGTGTTAATCAAGTTCATGAGGCAAGTTGAAACAATACTGGATGCTTACAAAGTTAATAACAAGCTTCCTCCAATATTATTTCCAGTAACCATGGGCTGGTATATGTGCCCTAATAGTGAAAATATTAAGAAAGCCATAGCTGGCTTAACCATGATGAAGTTACAGCCATTTCCATTGATAAGACCATATGATCCTTATGGAAGGATGCAGAAGATCATGGGACAGCCCATTCACCAAAGGAATCTTGAAGATTTTTGGGCAGATTGCGAGGATGAGGCTGAAGCTCGAAGAAGAAGATACCAAAGGTTGACACTTAACCAAATTAGGACCTTTGGTTGCATCTCCATCCCGGTACAACTAAAGAAAGATGATGGAAAGATAATGGTCGATGAATATGAAGAAAAAAAGATATACAACGATACCATATCAGCCCCAGATCTTACCATACAGGAGGACATCTCCTTGGATCTATTCACAGGCAGGATATTACAGCTAACCCAAGCTTGGGTGGATGAGCAAGTAGATCTACTGAAGAAAAAAGGTATGGCCCTCACAGTAGATAACAAAAAGAAGGGACAAGAGCTCTCAGCTGAGGAATATGATGATTTCTTAAATGAGAAGAGGAAATCTGAGGGAGATAGGTTGCCACCTCAGCAAAAATAGAGTAAAAGACATCCTAGAGGGAAGAAAACTATAGAGGAACCCAAAGGGGTCATCATTGAGAGAATAATAGCCACAACTAAGGAAGCGGCAGCATCATGAGAGGCATCAGCATCAGGCCAAGCTTCAGCATAATCTATGCCCCCTCCATTGGATAAGAAAAGGTCTAAGAAAATCCAAAAGGCTGATGTGATGGTTATTGAGACCTATGAAGAAGGTCAAGCTTCATAGAAACAAACCGAAGAGGATATTCCTCTTGAAGAAGAATATGAAGAAGAGGAAGGCCCCATATCCTTCACAAGGAAAAGAAAAGCACCTTAGGTGATAGCAACTACACCTAAGAAACCAAGGACTTCTATGAGAGGTGAAATAAGATAAACTCCCATAATGTTGAGGGGAGCAGGTGGGGAAGTATTCAATAAGGAATTGCAGCACAACGTTCCACTTCCCACTATTGCAAAGTTCAAGATAGAACAAGCTGAGAAGCAGTTCAAAGAAACCTCTAGAGCAGTTCCAGGTGGTCTTGTCTCGTTAGAGGAAATAGTAGATTTATCTGATGATGATGTGGTTAAAGATGTAACTACTCAGCAAATGGAAACACTTGCTGCAGGCACCCACATCACTCCTTTTGGGACCCCATCAGTATAGGGAACTGGAGAGAAGCAAATAGAGCTAGAAAAAGAAAAAAGCCTAGAACATATTGCACAACAAATAGGGTTGGATACCTTAGTTGATCAGGTAACAAATCCTACAGTTGTAGATCTGACATATGTAGAGGATGTAGATCCTAAAGAAATGGTAGGTGCACCAAAGGAAACATAGAATGTTGAAGAAATCAAATAGAAAGAAATGGATAAGAAAGCTCCAAGTATGGGTCAGCAACAGCATGATACATCAGCCGAGCCCAAGATAATAGACATCTCACCAAGAGACAAGGAAGATAAAGAAATATCAGGTCCTGATGACCATAGGGCTCAAGAGGTAGTTAATACAGGTCTAGAACAGGTTATAGTTGCAGAACAGCAGGAAGAGCCTAAGGTAGATACAGTAATATCTATAGGAATTAATATGCCTCATAATGAGGAAGTCACTAAGGTAGATAAGATACCATGGAGGAAGTATAGGATCAAGATCATGATAAACATGCAGATGATCAACAAGATCACCCTCCAGAAAAGGAAAGTCCTCAACAGGAGGATATACCCAAGGATCACTCTCATGAGGAGCATCATGAGGAGGAAATAAAGAGATCACCCTCCCCATCGAACATGGTGGTGGATACTAGAGATCAGGGTGATCATCATGATGGTGATGGAGACCAACAACTAAAAGATTAGGTTCCTTCATGGCTCGAGAAAGAAATTGGTGTAGAATCAGGTATAGAGGCACAAGAATTTGATGTGTCTACATTGTTTTCAGAAACATTAATAAAGCCTAAGAGGAAGGCAAGGTTAACTTCTGCAATAAAAAGAGATCCTGTGACAGGCAAGAGAACCGCACAGCTAGCACTCCCTACTGTGGATAAAGAAAAGGGTAAGATCGCTCTGGATGAATTCCAGATTAGTACAGTTGATCTTGGGTTTGCTAATGAGGATCAAGAGGGCCAAGAAGGTAAAGATATTATTGATTCATTAACCCAAAGAGTGAAAAGGGAGAAAGAGAAGAATAAGTAGCATAAAGAGCACATTGCTCAGCTGCATGCATATATAAGAGGGTTAATTAACCCTGATGATACGTCAACTGATCATGCTGTCCCATTGACTGCTATTTCTCAGGAGGAGGTTAACAAGTTAAACCTCATGAAACATGAATCAACAGTAATGTTGAAATGGATGTCATCCACGCTCGACGGAGCCGAAGAAGTGGCAAAGGACTCTTTGAAGAGGTGGAATTCTTTGGGCACCTCTAGGAGAAATGTAGATAAATTGTAGATGGAGATTGGCAGGAGGTCATTTCAATTAGAAAAGGTCATGAACATTTTGGAAGAAATGAAGAAGATTGATCCGCAGATTCTAATAAAGAATCAAGTACTGAATAATAATACAGCCCTATTGATTGATATCTGGAATAGGGACGTCAGATTTGAATGTGATGTGCTTAAAAGATGCAATAATAAACTAAGGAATATCAGCATGAAGTTACATGATATGATGTCCCATGAGGCTAAAGTTTTGGAAATATTGGAAGGAGATGCAGAAGGCAAGATAGAAAATTAGGATGAAGAGTTTGTCATCAAAGCTCTACATAGCAATTTCTAACTCGTTGCTGAAGATCCTCTCAACAACCTGACAGAAGAAGTGCTAGATAAAGTAATGAGAATAAAAGTCAGGGTAGAAGATTATAACGAAACATCCAGCAGTAGGAGGAATAAGTTGGAATCTCTCTGGAACAAATATCAGGTGCATAAACATGCCATCACCAAAGCGAGAACTTAGGATGGCAGAGAATTGGAGAAAATAGTGCAAGCATATGAGAATATCAAGACAGCTATGCAGGTCCATATTCAAGAGGGCCATCATGATGATGATGAAGATAGCGAGAGCGGTGAAAGTGATGATGATGATAAAGAACCTGATGAGGATGCATCATAAAAAGGAATATATGCATCAGATGCTTATGAAAGTCTAAGTCGTCTAGATGTTTGCCAGCTGGCAACCTATGCCACGTGGAAGAAATTGACTTGGTCAATGAATGTGAACCATAGATTATAATAGATAAATCTTGATCGTAGATAATTTTTGTAATGGATTCCTCACCTTGTTCTATAAAAGGTGCAGGGATGCCTCATTTTAAACTTTCAAAACTTAATTGAAATCTATTTGCTGAAGTATTCAAGACTCATTTCAAAGCTATTGTATATGTACATGTCTTTTGCATACTTAATGAAAGGGAAGATCATTTTGATTACAAATCTTCGTAAATATTAAGTAATCTGTGTCTGAATTATGGATATGTGCTTTGATTTGCTACATCCCTTGAAGTGCTCATCATTTTGCATGTATTGTTTTCATTCATCATCCTCTGAAGTTTACATCAACTGTATCTAGCTGTTGAATATCCTGGTGAACATATGGTTTGATTTCTTCTCCTAATGAAAGTATCAAGTATGTATGTGGCTCAATGGCTGAAGGTTCAACTTTAATTTGAAGTATTTCTTTCAATTTGTTTCAATTTCAGAGAATTTCATCATCACAATTGCAAATAACTGACAATCTTAAGAAAATAGTACAAATATGCAGACATCCCATAGATAAATGAACATATTCAGCATATTTGAGGTTAAAGCATGTCACAATGACAAATATCATGCAAAGTTTTGAAGATAGACACAATATTTGAAGTATATCCTGTGTAGAATAACTCTCTGTGTAGCATCATTACAGGAAACATTATCTTACTGATGAGATCTACGTAAGGCCCCAAAATGGAAATAGCAACACACATCAACCTCTGAGTAACGTCGGAAGATTAAGAACTAATCAACAGAGACTTGAGATCAGGAATTCTTTGAATTCATTTGTATCTTTCAAGATGAATAAGGGTTAATGTGTACTTTTATTCTATGTTTGTTTATGACTAACATCATGATCAACATTCCCCCTAGAAAAACGAATCTAGATCCATCTCAGACTTCTTTTTTTCATGTGTTAAAGGTTCCCACAAAAGTACTATATGAAAAGAGTATTATTGAAATTATAACATTTGTAGATCTCATTACGAAGGGAGATAAAGTTAGTTCTTCTAAGGCAACTTTGATTTCCAAGTGTGGTATTCATCCATTTTCATATTGGCTTGTTGTACAAATCATATATATGACTATCGATTAGTATTTGATCATGTTGTTCCTTATCTTATAGAAGATGATTTAATTGAAAAAGATTTATGATTTATATAGGATGATTTAATTGAAAAATTAGGTGATGATGCTAATTATGTTTGACATATAAACTATGTGTGCTTTGACCTCCTCTATTCTAGTATCTAAATTAGGCTCGACTTCTACTCCAGTATAGATGTATGTTGAGCTAGAAACATATCATACACTAGTATAGAAACAACAATATATGACTGAAAAAACTACAAAAAGCTACTTATAAATGACCAAACATGGTCACGTGACCATTAGTAGTTTATTGCCAGTCATTTATAACATGGCCAAATTGATGACAACCATTTTTAGTTATTTATTAGTTTTTTTTATTGATTAATTTGGTAGTATATTTAGTCGTTGATTTAGTCATAGATTGATGTAATCTGGTCACTTATTTAGTTGTTAATTTAGTCATTGATTGTTGTTAACTGGTCACTTATTTAGTCATTTTTATTCACTGATTTCTGTCTATTGGTAGTGTATTTAGTCATTAATTTTAATCATCATTTTGATCAATTTGGTAATATATTTAGTCATTTTTATTCACTATTCACTGATTTCTATCAATTGGTAGTATATTTAGTCAATTTAATTATTAATTGATGTCAATTAGTAGTATATTTAGTCATTTTAATCAAGGGGAAGAAGTACCACCACAAAATCACATCAACCATTTTGAAGCTTGCACAATGAAATAGGTTTGAGAAGGTAAAAATAGCTTGTTTTATTGATTAAAGATTCTTACAAACAGCATAAAGATCTGAAAATAAGTTACAAATCTTTCTCTTTGCTAAAAAAACCTTCATGGTTACAATACATAGCTCAAAGAATGAGCAAGAAACTAATTTTCTGAGTATCATTGAGCATAGAAGAACAAAGACATTCATAGATGTCTTCTTCACAAATCCATGACTATCCCATGAAGCTCACTATCCTAGTTCAAGATCACAATGTCATCTCTGTAGAGATCCTGTCTCATGCACCCAAATTGCTCTAGTTCATAAGCTGCCACTGTGAATTATTACCTGTAGCAATAAACTATCCTTATCTCTGATGATTATGCCTCTGATGACTGTCATCTTTGGTAGGATACCTTAATTGTCATGGACTGTTATTCAACATTGCCTTATGACTAGGCTATGCATTGTCCCAATCAAACTTGTAGCTTCTTGAAATGCATTGTCCAATCACTTGTCAACCTATTGTCATGCATTTTACCTTTCTAAAATAATAATGCCTCATGACTACCAGTACCTATCTCATTATTCTGGCATGCTTTCACTTGTACTTTTCCTCCCATCAATGTAGAACACTTCCCCTCTATTGAGTTCCTTGACTACCTTTGACATCACTGTATCTCTTCCAAATTCGTTGAAAATAGTTCATTACTACTACTATTACCTAGGTATACATTCTATGTCATTTGCCAGACTATTAGAAGTTCACACAGCCCATCATTGGTCCTGTCACTTATCACATCACCATCATTGGGCTATCTCCTTACCCCTTTAAATACCTCTTGAGACACTGAAAAGATTGTAACCTTTGCATACTTCTTCTCATTGACTCTAAGATTATCTTTCAATGTTTGCATGATCACTGTCTTTTGCATGAATCTCTACCCCTTGACACTCACTTGTAGGTTTTCTTCATGCATAGCTGGAAGCTCTTTCACAGACTATCCTTTCAATCCTCACTTTCATACATCCTCATTTGTAAACATATTCACTCAATTTTGAGGAGTGCTTCTACCATGGTCATAATTGGTTTGGAAACACTGTCGTTGCCATGATGCCATTTGATTAGGACCTTCACTTTGTCTTTCTAGGTTAGATTGAAACTATCCAATCTCTTCACACTCTTCTCACTATATTGTTTCAAACATCCCTGTGTCTTCTACTTATGGCTCTTAGTGTAACCCTATTAGCCATGGGTCTTTAAGTGCTGCTCAGCCTCAAATGACTATCACTACCTTTTGAGAAGGTCCTCTTATTCTTTTATAGTCATATCACTGTCATAATCATTCCTTGTGGGTGAAACCATGATATGAAGGATTATCACAAACAATAAAGAGAGGACCTGCAAAGCAAAAATACAGTTTTCAGTACTCAATGAAGGATTTTTTTTTAAGTTTTCCTAGTTGGACCATAATGAATAATCTATAGAACATTATCAATAAAAAACTAACAATTGATGGACTTGATAAACAAGATCATAAAAAAAGATATGCATTCAATAAAATTTCTTTTGAAGTATATGGAAGCCTTGATTCCTTCAAGGAAAAAAAACTATACAGAAATGTGTAAAGATTAACTCAAGGCCATGCTGTAGTGGTAACAGTGTGACATGTATTGAGTGTGCAAATTTGGAATTTGAAAATTTATATATTATTATCCACTAGTAACCAAATCAGGTTAATGGAACTGCACGAAAAACACATTTTACATTAAAAGTTAGTAAGGAAAAGAAAAATAAATCATAAATCACAATTAGCTCGTCTATGCCTTTGAATTTTGTCAGATGTTGTAGTTACAACTACCTTGGTAGACATGTATGCAAAATGTGAAACTATGGACATGAGGCACATGAATTGTTTGATATAATGCCTCAAAAAAATGAAGTCTCATGGACTGGAATGATTGCAGGATACACACAAATTGGATTTTTTGAAAAAGCTCTAGAAACTTTCAAGCAAATGCAATTGGTAGGTGTAAAGCCAGACTGCACAACCTTTGCCAGTATCTTCTTTGCCTGTTCCAAAATGGAAGCTTTGGAACAGGGAATGGGCATCCATCAAAGCATAATGGATGGGGGGTTTTTGTCAGATATTACAGTTGGACTGAATTCCTCAAAGAGATGTCATCTCTTGGACTACAATTATTTCTAGATATGCACCAAATGGATTTGTTGGAAAGGCTTTACACACTTTCAAGAAAATGCAATTGGCAGGTGTAAAGCCAAATTCCACAAGCTTTTCCAACATCCTTCCTGCCTACGCCAAAATGGGAGCATTGGAACAAGGTATGGACATCCATCAAAAAGTAATGGATAGAGGAATTTGGTTAGATGTTGTAGTTTCAACTGCCCTAGTAGACATGTATGCAAAATTTGGAAGCATTGATAAGGCATGTGAACTGTTTGGCAGAATGCCTCAAAGAAATGTCATCTCATTGAATGCAATGGTTATGGGATATGCACAAAATGGATTTGTTGAAAAGGATTTTGAAACTTTCAAGCAAATGCAATTAGCAAGTGTAAAGCCAAATTCGACAAACTTTGCCAACATACTCCCTACCTGTGCCAAAATGGGAGCTTTGGAACAGGGTATGGACATCCATCATAACATAATTAAAGGGAGATTTTTGTCAGATAGACATGTATGCAAAATGTGGAAGCAAAGATAAGGCACATGAACTATTTGATGGAATGGTTCAAAGATATGTCATCTTTTGGAATGCAATGATTGAAGGATATGAACAGAATGGATTTTGCATGGATTATCTACAAGTCTTGCACTACTTTGGAGATTATAGGAGCTATCTTGTTGAAGAATCACCTGGGAGATTTTTTCCATTTGATGAAACTCTTTCAAGGTTCATGGATATATTAGGTTGTATTAACATTAACTTCCCCAAACATTCATCAAATAGTGGTTAAGGGAGGCCAAAATCCAAGATTCGAGAGACCACAAATAAAATTGTGGAAACACTAAAAATTGGTAAACGACTCTAGAAATCAATTGTCTCTATATCCCCCATACTAATTATACCAGAGCATCTACCTCTTAAGATAGAGTTTATGATTGTTATGAATCGTGTAGGGGAGAAGGAAATGCCAAAATACATGAGGAAATCAAAATAATAAATTATCTTTCCAAACAACTATAGTTTACCACAAAGACATCAAATTGACTTCAGAATGAACCCCAAAACTTTAATCTATAATTTCAAACAAGACATTAATCAATCTATAATGCATGTTTTGTGTCCTTGATGTAACCATAAAATAGTATCGGTTGTACTAGAGAGGGAACCAGTTTATTGTAGAGATGCTACCAAAATTTGAGGCATAGAATTTGCCATGAAAGCCATCAAAAGTGCAACAAAGAGACATCCCCTTGTAAGAAAGACAAGAAAATATTAAACTATGGATAATGGTTTTAGATTTGGTGAAAGAGTTAGATAGATGATATTTTAAAGGGGAACAATCAGTCAGTGAGGCTTCAGTGAACTGAAACAACCATAGACAAGAAATTATTACATTGATAGCAATATTTACAAGAAAGGAGATCACAGAGAAAGTTGTTTTCATTAATAAGGATGTATCATTAAAAAGTAAATACGGAAGTGTATCTTTGATGTCTTAGAGGACTCAACTGAAAACCACTCATTTACAATTGATGACAAAGTATTTAACTAAATGTTTAATAAACATAAAAGCTTTCGAAATAAGTCAAACCTAAAATATTTTACAAAAAAAAACAATATTGGATGTACTTTCTTGAACTGCATAGTCTCCATCTGATGCCCAAACAAATTCAAGGGCAGATCCAAAGGACCTATTCCTCCATGCAAGGGTAGTATAAATAATATACTATCCATCACCACAAACCACAACAAACCTTCCATTTGAAATGTGTTTTAAGCTCTGATATAGACCACATTTGACAGCATTAGACCAATAATTTTTCAAATCACCATGTTGCTAGGATTAGTCTAGAAAATAATGCTTTAAACACATAACAATCTAAAGATTAGTTAGTAATTTGATGTCCTGCCCATTTTAGACCTAAAAAAAGGTAAGTTGTTAATTCGGTGTAAAAAAAATACTCAACCACTTGGGAAAGACATTCAGATAATAAATGGAACAAAAATGTTCACATAACTGACATGCCTAGATACATGACAATTTTCAATAAAAACTTATAGCCATAACCCCATAAACAGTTGAGACAATTATCAAATACTATCTGAAGGTCCTTGCCTATGGATATAAATCACAGCTACCCAATTCCTTGATAGCTAATGGCAATCTCTCCCCATCTGTCACCTATAAACAATAGAGTCCTAAAATAAATGAATTTGTAGATCATTACTTTCTAATCTAGCCTTGTAAATGCAACAGTAAACATCAACAAGGACTATGGAAAAGAGGTCTAACCTTAATGTCTGTTCCAACATCCTCAAACATTTCTTCATCCAACCTATCCATCAGAGTCCACAGGATAATGTAATGATGCAGAATAATAATGAAATATCTAAATTCTAGAAAGCTTAAAAAATGTGAATGTGTTTCAGCTCAATGAAATGGCAATCCTTTACATGAAATCCATACTGGTAATTAAAAGGTATTTCTTACTCAAAGGAACTTGATCTCAACCTATCCCACACCATTGTATGATCAGGAAGTGCACGGCCCTTGTTAGACCATTCCAAAATTTCACTGATTTCCATCCAGTCACATAAGCTTCATTCCCATAAATCCACCTTATGGGTCTCTATTCTTTTGCAATTGTTCTATAAGTCCATGAAAGTCTTCCTTAAGTATTTCATGTCATATCTATTTGAAAAGTTCTTGTATCCGTGTCTACTTGTGTGTTTTTCTTCATTACCTCACTCTCACAGTTAGCCCAAATCCTCTTGGTGGGTGTATGGGAGCTAAAGGACTCTAAATTATGTTTACCGCTTTCTCACAGCTCATAGAAATCTCACCAACGGTATTGTGGTGTAAGTGTATATTGATTTAGGGTTTATCGCAAACCTGCAGCAGTCGCAAAACACATTTGCGACATAGTGGTGTGGGGTAGTTCAAAGTAACCCTTGCTTGGTCCCGTGACACCACAACGGTTTCTAATAGGTCTTGCGGGCTCACAGTGAGAGTTTCAAGTAGCATTTGTTCTGGATCGCAACCCCGCGGTGGTCAATGTAACACTTTGTGGTGCTTTGGTAAAAGACAAGTCAAGGGAAATAATAGCCCCGTGACATCCAATTCCCTGACATGCGATAATGCGGTGAAATTTGAAGTAATGGTGGTTACCCCGCCACCCTACAATAGTGACCTCACTAGGTCTGCGGAGTGGCAGTAAATAGAAAGTAGTGGACAATGACCGTCAAAAGGGCTCCCACGATCCCATGATGGCTGTCAACAAGGCATGCGGTGATGTGGTAAGGCATTCAATGCTAAAATGACCACCCCGCCACCCCATGAAGGTCATTATTAATGCCTGTGGGAGTGCGGCTTCAGAGGATCATGAATGCAATTCTTGCAGTAATCTCCCATCCATTGGATCTGTCTAAATTGATGGTTTACATTTGAAACAATATGAATGATGAGATTTTCTAGTCTTTTAGCATGAACCAGAGTAATGTCAAGGAGATTTGTGCCAAAGATGAATATTGAAGGTTTAATGGCATTTGGGAAATCTCCTTTGACATATATATCTAACTCAAATATAAAATGGTAAAAGGTCATGTGGAAAGGGAGACTCTTATTCAACAAAATTATTCTGTAGGCATGTAATACATGAAACCCTCTAAACAAGCCTTAAGCTAGAAGAGGATACCTATTAGTGAAAATGAAACCACACATGGATTTAATGTGGGTGAGACTAAATCAACTTCTCGAACCTCTCCATTCTCCTTGAAACATGCCATATATTTTAGTTGGTCTCTACTACATGGTAAAACTAATAGGTTCCTTGAAACTCTCAATCTTCATGCTTCTTTCTTGACTTGCAATGCGCCCTTACATCTGTCTCATGTATTCATGTTTCCTTGGATTCCTTCAATATAACTATGAGATATCTTTCAATGCCTTACCAAACATGAGCACCAAAACCCTAACCTCTAAATTCTATGTGGGTGGAGTTTGACATTTTCAAAAGGCGACAATTTTATACTTTTCCCCTTTTTATCTTTTGGTGAAAATAAAATATAATAAAAATAACATTTAACATTTTTCCTTTTGTTTTATGATTCCCAAGACTCATTTCTTTTGAATTAAAACTTTATAACACCTATATAAGATGGTGATCATAGGAAATCATTTAAATCCTTCCTAAGAAACTATAAATCAAGGTGAACAAAATATAAATAATTATCATTTCCAAATATTAAATAAAGTGTTTGCTCATAGCTAATGGGTCAAGCCTAAACATTCATACATTTTAGTTGGTGGAACATTTAGGTTATAGAATAGAAGCCTTGAAAAGATACCTTGCAAAAGGATTTACAAGGATTTTACATTATCAACCACAACACTCAAATTAGCAAATATGATCAGAGTTATTTCTAGTTGTTTACAAAAGCATACCTGCATTCATGGAGATCCTCACATTCTTGGCAATTATGCATTAGAGAACTTCCTTCAATGATTACATAGATGCATTCATAGAATGGAATTGACATTCAAACTTATAAGAGAATAAACAAGCCTTACATTTATTAGAGAATGACAAGCACCCTGATTACAATATTTACCTCATGTAGCTAGCGCATCAACAACCTTTTCAAACTAAGCAATGATGTGAGGACAAGCATAAAATCCAGGTCATAATTCAAAATTGTGTGATAGATTATAGTAAAGCCCTTGGCATATTCATTGCCATTGTATAGTCATAGGTTCTTATCACATTACATGTAGTTTGCAAAGTGATATTGTGGCTTATCATCCATCAAAGTTTTGACATTGGAGGAAACAATCTAAGGATTGTCACTAATAGAAGCAGTGATAGGATGGTTGCAAAGTAGTGACTGTCCAGGGTGTAAATGCAGGAGCAGCAAGCTCATGTTTTGGACTTAATAACCATGTCATTAGGATATCACTGCTAAAGGTGATAGTGTATGAGTAATGGTAGTCATTCTATTGTTTTCACTATATTATGGAGGTAGGGTTTATCATAAATGAGAAAATTGTTGAGGATTACACTTTGATACAGTCACTACAATGGAGGGCAACAAGCTCAAAATGCAAGTTAAATAGGCAGTAGAGGGACAGTCATACAGAGTTAATTTTTGATAGAAGGTAAATATGTGAATGTTGATCATTAAACCCCAGTGCAATAAGGTCTTTAAGCTTCATGAGTGATAGTGAATAATACCATGTAAACTATGAAGTAGTGATAGTAAGGTTGAAGGATAGTAGGCCTGAGAGAACATTGAAGAGCAGTGTTAGGGTTTTGACTTTGTAATGAAGCGTTGAGTTTAAGGGAGTGAGATCTTAGGTTAAGGAGAAAATATTGCCATGGTCAGTCAAAAGGAGCATAATGCAGTATGGGTAAAAGTAGACTAGCATTTCCCCTTTTGTTTCAATAAAGAATCAGGTCAATGAGACATGTATATGCTCTTTTAAGTTGTCAGATTGAAGATTGTATGTGATTGTTACAAAGGTTGATTGCCATAGTAAATAATGGTGTAAAGAGTTTAAAAGGTGGCAATCACCAATCACTCAAAGAGCAAAACAATCACCAGTCTGAGGCAACCTTCTTCTCAAAAGGCAGTCATCATTCACAAGGAGAAAGGATAGTAGGCTAGGTAGGAGGTCTTCATTTATTCAAGAGGGTAGTTATCAAAAATAGTGAATGTGCAAGAAGATCAAACCCTACGTAAGTTTTTGCAATACATATAGGATTACAGTTCCTATAGTTCATCTGCAATATCAAAAGAGAGCTTATTTTACAAAAAACCAACTCTGCAAACTTTAAGCTAGTTCAAATTACAAATAAAGAAGCAACAGAATACCATACCTAGCTATGCACCCAACTCAATCACGTGTAACTTTGAAGTGAGCTGCCCTTTAGTGATTGGTTTTTAAGAAAAGGAAATAAGGATGGAAGGATTTTCATTGCCTGCAACCTACAGAAAAACAAAATCAATGTTAGGAAACACTCCACAAATTTTAGAGACAAGATGAAAATGGAAGCACAACAAGAAAGAAGCATTTGATATGGTAGGGAAAATAACATCAAAGAGTGGAAGAGAGTTTTTCCTTAAATGATGCAAATGTGGCTGAATGCGCTTCTAGAGCTTGACTTTGCTACTTCTCTATAGAAAACAACTACATGTTCCTCTTGACAAGTTGTGGCCTCTATCCATAGAATTTTGTTACTGTCAATAACAATCATAAACCCCATCAATTAAGGAATATAATAATATCACAGCCATTAGATAGTAAACACCTTAGGCACTCCTGGAGCAATTCCAGTCAAAACAAGCCATTTTTCAATAGGATCACATCGATAATTTATTATTTGGTTGCCTGTTAAATTGGTTGTTCACTCAAACATTTGGACAGGATTAGAATCCCCTGTTATGCCCAAATAATTTGACATATTAAAAAGAAAGGAAAAATTGAAGAAAGCACATCGGCAACAGAAAACAAGCTTTGCATGAGTACAAAAAAATAGAATTTCAGTCAAATTCAATATTGCACCTTGCTTTGCTTTAGGAATATTATAACATAAAGAGCATGTAAAAAGTGGAAGTTTTTTTGAATTTTCCAGAGATTTTCATTACCTTCCAGTGACCAATGATACACTGAACTCTATGTAACAAGTCCCAACATCTTTGGTGTGATCCACTTCCAAAACACAACCTATGAATTACAAGTTTGTAATATATGAGATATCATGAACTATCTTTGCATGTTAATAAAACAACACTAGTAGATACAAACTAAGCCAAGAAATAATCCAAGTTGGCAAAATGTCAATACCTATTCAGGCATCTGATACTATTTTACATTCTCCTTCATCTCAATGTTAAATATCTATAGATGATCTTGAGTGGTGCCAGGTATTTGTGCTTCCATTCATAACACATGAAATGTCAGATCCAAAATTTCTAGATTAAGCATGATTAACCATTAGTAACTGGTAATTTGACTTTCTTGATTGTATGTCTCCAATGCACTCTATAATGTGGCAACATTTTGCATTAGTTACAATTACAAGCATAGTGCCTTTTGGAAAAAAGTTGTAGTTCCCTTACTCTAATTTAAACTTTACAAAGATAAAGAGTAATGGAACTCAGCCAATGTCCACAAAAGGATTTCATGAATAATTAGTCTACTACCTATTACCATTTTTTGACCACAACTCAAAAATTGGCTGAGCAGATTTAACATTTATCATTTTTGAATGAGGTTTGATTTACTTCTATTATGAGATAGTTGCATAGTTATTATGACAAATGCAGTTTAGTTCTTCAAGAAAGAAAGAAAGGTTTCAAATCATTCATTGTATTGCAGAGAAGTAAAATGAGATAAGTATTCATTCATCACAATGGTTATTCATTTACAAGTTTGAATACATAAAGGAATAAATATTGCATTGAAGGAAACCATGACATATCAGATGTCCCACACAAGCTGTGGGTTATAGCTGAACTCATGCAAATATAAACAAAATACTATGCATCTAATGAAGGAGGAGGGAAAGACATAGCCATCATTGTCTTGTTTTGTTGATCTTCATAGTAGCCTCCAGTCCTGCTCCCGACCTTGGCATGTACCTGAAAAAAGTGTGGGAAGGGTCCCGTTAGAAGCTCCAGTTATGAAAATACTTCACATATCAGAAGAGGCATAATACTTTAGTTATAATGCATTGATCAAATGAGCAACATCCATATATAGAAGGAACTAGAGAGAAGCAAACATAGAGCATCATTATTTTATTCTAATCTATTTGTTTCATGTGCAGGTATAGGACAAATCATGAAGCTGATTGAAGACATTCAACATGTGGTATCAAATGGGCTCCACAAAGGTTGAGCCCAGCATGCCTCTTCCCCTTGATATCAGAAGGGATGAATAGAAAGAAGAAAATCATTGATCACATTCACATGACAAGCTGAAGGAATAGCAAAGACAATCATATGCATCAGTCCCATTTCAAGACATGACCATGATTTCACTTCAAGGGATGAAATGCAATGAAGAACATGACCTGAACTAATGAAGGACAACACTTAATGCATATAACAGCTGATGCCATTCCTCCAACTGTCATGAAAATGACATTCTCAGGCATGATAATGATCAGGAGTACATAATGCATGGATGATCATCAGATTGATAAAAGAATAAGTGTTCACAAGGCATGCCTATTTGAGGATTGCTTACTCATCCATGATCAATAATCCAATAGGAGTATCCATTATAAACCAGTAAGCAAGTTTACAAGAATAGATGAGTACCAAAGCATTATACTTTCTCATTTTTATGGAGTGGTAAAATCAAATTTAGAATTGAGTTACATAAGCTGCCTTTCAGATCATGAAATATATCCAATTATGCTTTACATTTTTCTACTGACAAGTTGAGCATCAGAACAATGTGTATCACATACTACATTCGATGTATATCCATGAAAGAAACATGCTAGTATTTCAGATCTGTAGTAAAAGAGTACAAGACAAGCAGATTAGATGGCCCATTTTGTCTTTGACAAATTTCAAAAAAGGATCAAAAGGACACTTCATCACATGTGTTGCAAAAGAACATCATTATCATGTGGTAGAGGAATAGTTAAATTGGTGTGGTCATCATCTTTCATGCTACAGAATGCCATTATATCTCAAGTGAAGTGTATAAGTGCATAGCTGTATCTGGTACATGAGTTAGTTCAAACAACATCTTCATCATAAGAAATGATATGTCAAACTAGTGACATAGGATATAGTGGACCTAATTGATGTCCTATAGAAGATCATATATAATGCATTTGATATGATCAAGTAAGGAAGAATAGAAGTCATCATGTTGCCACAGTGTATATAGAATAGGTGAATAAAGTGGCTTCTTCATCAAATACAGTGCCAGAATGTCATGACATAGTGAAGTCATCAGTCATGTTTGAGATATGTATTTGCTACAGTCCATTAGATTGGCAAATGGAGCTACAAAAATAGAGGACAACATATGAAATCCTCACCTTTTTAAGCAATGATAGTGAATATGACCCATCTATAATAGCATAAGGAAAGAAAAAGAATATCATGTGCAGTGTATGCTATAAGAATATTTTTGTACTCAAAAGATAAAACCTTTGTTTCAATGCCCAAATCTTGAAATGAAAAAATGCAGAGATATATCTGAGTTAGGTCATAACATATAATGCCATTCATGTCCATTTTTCAAAATATTCATGTCAAGTTTTCAAAACCCTAACATTTTTGTAGTGTTGGAGAAGAGGAATGGTAAATCAAACTGTCTATGTCAAGGCCATAGTAGATATGGCTGTGAAGATAGTGAAAAATGCAACCCTTGTCAAGTTTTCAAAAGTCTTCTTTCTTCTTACAAGATATAGTCGAACAAAGCAACTATGAGTGTCTGTAGGCATAGCCGTGGAGGGAAAAGAGTTTCTGTGTAATGTAAGGAGAAACCCTCATTTTGAAGATAGGAAACTTTAAATTTTTATATCAAATGACAGAGAACAAGCCACAGAATGCATTCTATACCATGGTCGTGCTATATATGAAGGTATTTTGAGATACCCAGCTGATGAATAATGAATGAAGGTTTTCTTATTTTTGCCACAGTCACTGAATTTAAAAACAAAGAAAGAAGTGAAAATGTCAAAGATTGTAGTGTATGGAAAGAGCCATGACTGTTTAAAGCAGCTAGCTACCAAAAGTTTCAAGTTTTAAAAAACTAACAGTCAAAAGTTGCATTTACGTTACGTGAAAAATTTTGTGCCTATCATTTTACTAGAAAATGGTGAAATTTTTCAACAATAGAGCCATCAAATGCAAGGGAAACTAGAGTGTCTTCAAACCCCAAGTCGGTGGCCACAAAGTTGTAGAGTGATGACAGAAGGAGTGTAAAATGAAATGACAAAACTTTTAGGGTTTGAGTCTTCTTTTCGTTTGACAGTGTTCATACTTCTCATGTTTTTGACTTTGCAAATAAACATAATTACTTTATCCAAATAGGGATCGTGGTCAAAACCTTGCATTTGATAATGCCTAGCAATCATGGTGTGGAGTGGCCGACAACATGATATATGTTGTTTGTTTATAAGTCAAAGGTGGGTAGTATAATATGTAGATAAGGCTTATGCCTTAGAATCTTTTCAAATACCTTTACCTCCTAAGTGGTCGACCATGGTACGGTCGAGATGCCTTGTGATTATGCATGTGGTCGAGAGTCTTTGACCTCCCACTTGATGCATTTAATCATTATTTTATTCCTTTCATATATTTCAAATGCACAAGGTCAAAGCAAAGAACAAATGGAGATGTGAAAAGCATGCAAGGTGATGACATTGTGGAGAGGGTCAAATTTGACATGGTGGCACCGTATGGGCAGTGAGGTGGCAGAATTGACACATGGACATGCATTTGTGGCCTTTGAGGTTTTTATATTTTTGCAAAAACTACATAGTAATGTTCACCATTTTAATGATTTTTATAGAAAATCATTTGTAATATCTTGCAAAATATCTTGGCGAAATTATGAGCCAGATATTGTTTATTTTTTGCAAAAATCATATCAAATGGAGATATAGAATAAAATTGCCATAACATTGTAAATTTAGTTTTAAATCAATCATTGACAAATTGCTTTTAAAACTTAACTATTTTTAGGCAATTTATAAACTAATAAAACAAATCAAATATCCCATTTCGATTTGTTTTATTTAGAGTGATATAGGACAAATTTTGGAGCTTTCATCAATAGAGGAAAGTAGTTTTATGGTGGGACCATATGAGAGGGCAGTTTTGTAGCTTTATTTTCCAGATTGGTGGCAGATCTAGAGATTTGTTTTTGGCTTTCATGAGTAACTTAAAAATGGACTTAGGGTCTATTTTTAGGAGGTTTTTCAACTTTCTTCTGAGGAGATCTTTTTGAGGCATTTATAGAAGAAAAGTCTTAGTTTTTCGCAGTCAGTTAGCTTAGTTTCTTCTCTCTTGTCCACAGGTAGAGTTGTATATAGGCAGGCAGTACAATGGAAGATTTAGAATGCTGTATGATCTCTAAAAGGAATGGATTGAAGAGAATTCTCTGTTTGGAAAATAGATGGAAAAAATACAAAAAGATGCATATAAAACTAAAAGATTTGAAAATATTGTATCCATATTAGAGCATTACCTTAATTTCAGCTTCTTCAACTATCACATCAGCTTCATACCCACGAAGAGTCTGTAATGCACCAATGAGATATAGTGATTCTTAGATGAGCATTGTAAACAAAATCAATATTGAAACAAGAATAAACATATAATGTTTGAGAGAACTCTCCCTAGAAAGCACCATTCTATCCTCCTACCAAAAACCAAGATTATTAGAAAGTTTTAAGTAAGGCTTATATACATATATAGACTTGTGTAACTTTTCTACTTTTCACTCGATCACTACCAAAGTTTCATTTATGTTATATCCCTTTGCCTAGATAAATTTCCTCCTCAATATATGTAAAGGTAAAGATAATTTATTAGGTCACTACCAAGAGAGACATCAAATTCCACAAGGAGATTATTTTCCATTTACCTTATTTATTATTGGAGATTATTTTTTCATTTACCTTATATACTGTTCTAAAGTCAGAAAATGTCCCCTTGGGGGCTTTTCCCTCATAAAGTTTAGCTCACGGGTCTTTAGAGTGCATTTACAACATTTTAGTTATATTTTAGCATCCTGATGGAATGAGACCTAAGTCCCATGACAAATAGGACCTAGGTGGACCCCTTGAGTTGTATCCTACCTAAAATAGGGGGAGGACTTGGGTGCCCATGCCCTAGTCTTGCCCTATTTTGGGGCAGCCCCAATTTCTAGGTGTCAGTTTATGACCGTTAGGAGGTTATTTTTCTGACATGGTAAAGTTTGATTTTTAATATCTTGGTAGGAATGCTTGTAGGTGCATATATAAGCAAGCTTAGGCATTCATTTGTAAACTAGATTTCAATTCGATGATCATTGTGAACTCTAGGCATTCTCAAAGTGATTCAAGGCTTTCTATTGTGCTGCAAGAGTAGACTTGTATGTTTTGTGTGTTGATATCTGTAGATTTGAGCTTCAATCTCCTCATGGCATGAAGAGCATCTTCCTCCATGGGGGCTTCACTACAAGGTGACATATCATTGTGTTTTTATCATTGATTCCTTTAGTTTTTGCCTTTGCCTCACAAGGGCATGAACTCTTTGTTTGACAACAGAGTTCAGAGACTTAAGTGTCTTCCAGGGTTTTACTAAGGAAAACCTCTAAACACCACAACCCCTAAACCAAGTCTTGTGATTGTAGGTTACAGGTGTCACATTTGGGAAAAGTGGAGTTGTAGGAAGGAGTGGTAAACATCAAGGATTCAGGATCTGAAGAAAAGTCAGACAAAGGAGCACTTCTAGGACTAGGGTGCCTGCAAAAGTGTCCTCCACAGATAGATTTCAGAAAATAGAAGTTATAGGGTTGATCAGTGTCAGAAGGAGGTCCAGTTTCCCTAAAAAAGGAGGTACCTTGGACTTGGGCACCCGCACTAGTGTCCTCGACTATTTCACCTTAGAACCCAAAAAATGGGTATTCTATAATTTGTTATTTTACTCCCATATGTAAGAGCTTTTTCTGTCTTTCGTCAATTTGTTGTCGTATTTGCATAATTAGGGTTTTAATGGTTAATTAGACACAAGAGAAGGAAAATTAATAATTAAATTCCCTAATCCAAGGTTCCCTTCATTTGCAAGTGACCTAGGGTATGATAGTTCTCGCCACTCGACCCTAGATCCTTCAATGTTAGCGTGAAAGGAGGATTCAAACATCTAAACAACAAAGATTAACAAAATCCAATTTTACCCTAAACATTTTGGTGAACCCATGTTTTTGGACTTAAATTGAAACTTACTGAGTGTTTGTCTTCAAATTTGGTGTGATTTCATTCATTCATTTGGTCATTTATTTTATTGCATTTAGAAAAATTCAAAAAAATTAGAAAAATTAGAAAAATACAAAAAAATTGCATTGTTTGGCTTACCAAATAGCATCAGTTCTTTCTAAATTTTCCTAATTCATGATTTTTTCATTAGATCTGATATAAACTACAGAAAAATCCAAAAAATTAGAAATTTACCTTGCATTTTCATGATTTAATTGCTAGGGTTTTGTGGCAATTTTGGCAATTTTATATAACCTAGTAATTCCAAAATCTAGGGTTTGTAGGCAAAATTTTTTATCAGATTTTTCTACTGATTTTAGAGGCTCATTCAAATTTCCATTTTGCTATAGTCTTGCATTTTAGTGTGAATTTGCATTTAGATTTAAAATATTTGGATTTTACATAGAAAATATCAATAAAAACTAGCAATTTTCATGCATTTTCATTAAATTTGCATACTCGTAACCATCTTCCACCTATTACATACTCGCACAACCATCTTTCACTTATCATTGTGGCCAACTACCATTAACATATTCAAAGCCTCCACATATTGTATCTAAATCTCAATCACCTCCTCACCTTGGTTCTAATTCCTCACAACAAACCGCATCTCCCAATGATGCCATCCGAAACCAACTTTTACAGGGCATGACTGCTTTGCAACAAAAGGTAACAAATTTGACAAATTCTTTGCATCCTAGTCTACCAACATATCATGCCCGTAATCCATTATCCTAGGCAATCTTGAGAACTCCTATGCCTGAGAGGTCCGAGACTCCTCGCTTTGAAAAATATGGTGGAAAAGATGATCCCAATATTCATGTGGCAGTATTTACAGCTATGTGTAGTGATTTTTATTTTAAAGAGGATTTCTTAGCAAAACTTTTCCCGCAATCTCTCAAAGATATTGCTTTAGAATGGTTTTGCACGTTGCCTCCAAATTCAATACACTCCTTTTCGCAGTTGATTGATCAATTTTTACAACATTTTCAAGCAAATATCAAACCCCAAGTCACTCTTATTGACTTGGTTCAATGTAAAAAAGGTCCCAAAGAAAATTTGACCGAATTCATTGGTCGATATCAAGGGCTTCATGCGCAGATTCAATATCAAATGAAAGATGAGGATGTTCAAAAGATATTCATTACAAATCTACAACCTAATATTGTGATAAGATTCTCTTCATGAAATACAACTCCTTTCAACATTTATGCACCACTCTTCATGATTACCAACTTTCATCTAGTCAGTATGAAAACCAAAACTCATCAGCTCAAGTTGGTCAATCCTTGGGTTGATCATTGCAAAACAACTTTAGAAGGAACAATAATAGGAATTTCTTCAAGATCAATGGACCAAATACGAATGTGTCTGCTATAAATAATCCAAAGAAAGCATCATATCAACCAAGAAAGTTTATTCAAATATCTGAGTCCTATCATTCTATCATGAATCAAGCTATGAGTAATAACATTCTGAAGCTTCCCCTGATCAAGCCTGTTGATCCTAGTAAACAAGGACCTTAATTCAATGTTAATGCCTTTTGTCATTATCATTGGATGTAAGGACATGATATTGAACGATGTATGTGTCTTAAACATGAGATACAAGACCTTATGTATTCAAATGTCATCCAGGTATCGGGTGTGAATGACAATGGAAATAAGTCGATTGCTCTGCTGAATCAGAATTTACAAATCTTCACTAATCCTTTTCCTAAACATACCTAAAATAATATGGTGGAACAAGATTTAGTGGAAGTACACGAGGATGATTACTTGGACTATGATAGTATCGTGGGTATGGTTGAAGTTGACAAGAAACAAATGGATAATCCACCTCATCCATGAAGAAACAGAATTTATGCTGAGGTTCCTCCTTCGTTATCCTTATATGGATCAGGAGATAATCAAAATGTCTTTAAAAAGCAAGAATAAAAACTGATATAGATGAGCAAGATGGTACAGGATGATTCACGTTACTACTCTAGAAAGATTCCACAACAAAAAATTGCTAAAAATTGAAAAAGAGCAAAATCACAATCAATAGTCAGAAATAATAGTGGTTCTCCCCCTCATAAGCACCAAAAAGTCTCATCTAATCAAGGATTTAATGAACAAGCATCATATGATAACAAACAAGACTTTCATAAGAACCACTCAAATTTTGCTTTAAACATGATCAAGTACCTCTCCAAGAGGTTCGAAAGCTCTAAGATATAATATGAAGACCTACAGGTAAGTATCTATAAACTTTTATTTCTATCATAATGTGCTTCCCCCGTGATGTTTTATGTGTTGTTTAGGCCTCTTGGAATGACCTCAGATTCTCCTGTAAGGTTCAGGATACCAGGAGACCGCATCTATTGTGACCTTCTTCTCTTTGTATCATCATTATTCTAAATTGCTCTCTGATTTAATTGTTGTGTGTTGTGTCTTACGGAAATAGCGTCATGGTTGGTGACTTGGGGGCACCCTCCTATGTGATTGTCCCTAAGACACTTGTTTTCTCCTCTCTTATTTATTATTTCCCTTCCTCTAGTGTTTCCCTCTAGAGGGTGGATGACGACAAACATTTATACTGATACGGACCTAGTGTCCCTTTCGAGAGCAATCAAAAATGGACTATAGTTCCTAATATGACGATGGGGTTATATATCTTATTCGACGCTTGGCTAGTGGAAGCACTTGTGCTTTTCGCATAGTGAATTTCATGATGTTTCTATCGCATTTACAAACCTTAACAATACTGCTACTCCGTGCACCTTTGTTTGCCTTTGAATCTAGCCTTAGTGGTACTCAATTCAAAGAGCTTCGTGGTATAACCCACAGTTATCCTCAAACTCTGAATTCATTGTATAACCTTGGCTCTTTGTGTGGTTAATCATATGCATTGATGTTGTTGTTTATCATGATGTTGTAGACACTAACATGTTTCTTGCAGGGATGTGTTTGTGGGAACATTTGGCGATCGTAAAGCACATGTCACCTTCGGGGGGCATGGACTTGTGAAAGTCAGTGTTCCCTTGTGTGTTTTCTTCCTACCTTAACGTGCTTGATATCGATAACTGATATCAACCATCTTAAGGTGGGGGCATATAATGTAAGTTGTCTATTATAGATGTTAGCAGTGTGTTTGACCTCAGATGCAAAGACTTGTGCCCCAGAGTAGTGCATCGTGCATCCTGAGTTTGTTTGCAATCAATCAATCAATCGTGTAAGCCCTCTGTGGAGGTGGGATATCAAGCATATCCTTTTTTCTTAATCCCTCTATGGAGGCAGGATATCGAGTATATCCTTTTTTCTTAATCCCTCTACGGAGGTGCGGATGGTGTATTTCTCAGAGCAGATTGCATCATCCTATTATTTTCAAAAGTCCTTTACGGAGGCGGGGAGCGGTTTTGTGACTAACTCAACCCTTAACCGTGTCTTTGACGATTGTTGTGGCGAAGCGCAATCATCGGTGTGTTCCTGTAATGTGCCTGAGATGGTGATGAGCCTAGAAATAGGGAACACAACATCGCTTGTTTGTCATGTTTTCTCTGTGTCTTCAAGTGTGTGTGTTTTGGCGTGCTTATTTTATATGGCGTGTTTGTTGCCCCATATGCAAAGACCAGTGCCTTTGAGTAGTGCTTCATGCATTTTGGGAGGTTTTGTGTGTATTCCGTGTGTGTTGCCTCATATGCAGAGACCAGCACCATCGAGTAGTGCTTCCTATATTTTGGGAGGTTTGTTTACTTTCCAGTACTTGCATTTGCATTTCACATATATGAGAAAAAGAAAAGAAAAGATATCATTTATGTGTTCCATGCATTAATTTGTCTTCTATGCATTGACTGCCTGCTTTGTGTTATGTGTGACTATTACTATCCTCTCCGTGTTTTGTGTGCATGATATTATCTTTTATGCGGTTGGCGTGTCTTCTCCATGCTTGGTGTGTTTACTATGTTTGTGACCTTACTCTAATGCATGTTTGGGCCTTGCGTTCATACATACATTAAAGTGGGGTCTAAATGTAACGTCAGAAAATGTCCCCTTGGGGGCTTTTTCCTCATAAGGTTTAGCTCCTGGGTCTTTAGAGTGTATTTAAGACATTTTAGTTCATATTTTAGCATCTCGATGGAATGAGACCTAAGTCCCATGACAAATAGGACCTAGGTCGACCCCTTGAGTTGTACCCTGCCTAAAATAGGGGGGGAGGACTTGGGCACCCACACCCTCTAGTCCTGCCCTATTTTGGGGCAGCCCCAATTTTTGGGTGTCGATTTATGACCGTTAGGAGGTTATTTTACCAACATAGTAAAGTTTGATTTTTAATTTATCTTGGTAGGAATGCTTGTAGGTGCATATATAAGCAAGCTTAGGCATTCATTTGTAAACTAGATTTCAATTAGATGATCATTGTGAACTCTAGGCATTCTCAAGGTGATTCAAGGCTTTCTATTGTGTTGCAAGAGTAGACTTGTATGTTTTGTGTTGATATCTATAGATTTGAGCTTCAATCTCCTCATGGTATGAAGAGCATCTTCCTCCATGAGAGCTTCACTACAAGGTGACATATCATTGTGATTTTATCATTGATTCCTTTAGTTTTTACTTCTACCTCACAACGGCATGCACTTTGTCTAACAATGGTGTTCGAAGACTTAAGTGTCGTCCAGGGTTTGACTGAGGCAAACCTCTAAACACCACAACCCCCAAACCAAGTCTTGTGATTGCAGGTAACATGTGTCGCATTTGGGAAAAGTGGAGTTGCAAGAAGGAGTGGCAGACATCAAGGATTCAGGATCTAAAGAAAAGTTAGATAAAGGAGCACTTCAAGGACTAGGGCACCCGTAAAAGCATCCTCCGCAGACAGATTTTAGAAAAAAAAAAGTTATAGAGATGATCAGTGCTGGAAGGAGGTCCAGATTCCCCAAAAAAGTAGGTACCTTGGACTTGGGCACCCGAACTAGTGTCCCCGACTGTTCTGCCTCGGAACCCTGAAAATAGGTATTCTGTAGTTTGTTATTTTACTCCCATCTGTAAGAGTTTTTTTCCTTCTTTCGTCAATCTGTTTCCATATTTGCATATTTAGGGTTTTAATGGTTAATTAGACATAAGAGAAGGAAAATTAATAATTAAATTCCCTAATCCAAGCTTCCCCTCATTTGCAAGTGACCTAGGGTATGATAGTGCTTTCCACTCGACTCTAGATCCTTCAATGTTAGGGTGAAAGGAGGATTTAAACATCTAAACAACAAAGATTAACAAAATCCAATTTTACCCTAAACAACTGTTCTAGATTCAAACATGCAACCTATGGCATATGTATGCCTTCCAATATGTGAGCATTAACTCATGTCCTTAATACATAGAAAATAATTACAAAGGTTAATCCATGTCATGGAGGATGCTGGAAAAGAATTTAGTCATAAAAGGATTGAAATAATTTCCAACCACAAGAAAGTTTCTGGCCTAACATCATGGATTGTGGTATACCAATTTCCATGTTGCATTGCCCCAGATCTACTATGATGATACCTAGAGAATTCTAAAAAGCCAGCTTTGATCCAGTAAGTGGTAAAACTTTAATTGCTTTTAAGCTATTTTTCTGAATCCATAATTCAGAAGAAAATGAGGAAACATCAGTGTTAGATAGTGATGGCTATATAAAACAAACTATAAGGATGCCAAATGACCAAAAATTTTAGATATGACATTGATTATCTGAGCTTTCAAACTCACACTACCATAAATCATTCTAGCAACACTAATAATTGTGAGCCTCAAAATTATAATGGGGTGTGTTTTACGCAAATAGCAACCTACCAATGGCAAAATTTGCTTCATATTATTCTTCATTTACTTGCATATTATTTAAGTTGGTCATCCAAAGCAACAGAGGAAGATAGTAATTTTAAGGGGAAAATAGTTGATGGAAGAAGCTTACCTAATTTACAGCACCAAGAGAACCCCACAGTTGCTTTGGAGTTGTTTCAACAATTTATACAGGTACCTGAATTTACCATAGCATATGAAGAGAATCAGATTCATGAAAACATAAATAAATTGCCCACCTTGACAAACCTTTCAAAAAAGTATAGGCATGCAGAAAAGTTGATAGGCTTATTGTGAATGATATCACTCCCACACCAAATCCTGTTAATAATCTACCCACATACAACAATGTAGTATCCTGCATACAAAAAAAGTAATAAGACTTAATGAAATCCATGCTTGCGGTTGTTGTTTAGAAGCTAATTGCTTCTAAAATCATTTCATATTCTACCTTCACAAACATATATTGCACAATATATTTACAATTTTTCATTTTGAAAATAGCCAATTTAAGTTCCATGCAAATGCATGATACATTTTATTCGTCCAGGTTACACTGCATTCATTTTCATCATTTGATGGCAATTCACTAGTGAACCATTGCACAATTAGCAATTCATTAATATTTATGGCTTATAATTTATAACAGTGATAGCTTTAAATCAACTATGATCCACTTATAGGGTTTGAAACATGTCTGAAACAAAACTTTCGAATCAGGAAGATAATTAGGTTCCATTATGAACATGCTCATGAGAGAGCCTACAACCCTTTTATAAAATGTTCATTTTTAAAAAATCTATGACTTAGTAATCATTTAAATACTCACAACTCTCAAATTTTTTAACCATAGCCCCAACCTTTCATTATGTTCAGGACTGAGGCAAGAGTGCTGGTAGGTTCAGGTGCAAGAAGTGGCCCAACAATAAATAATGGGTTTACCACAACCAGATCGAGGCCCTGCCCCTCTACATACTTCTAGGGCTTTTTCTCAGCAAGAGTTTTTGCATATGCATACCAAAGATGCAGGCAAAACATACCCTAAATTTAGAATTATGCAGACATGAATTGACCCTAAGAAGTAAAAGCTTTCATGGATAAATTTATGGAGACATTTTGGGCCTTTTGTTGTTTATACCAAGATGATCAAGTTTACTCTTATACTCATAGCAAGTATTGCCTATTAATTGCTCTTGTACAAGCAATTAAATGCTTATAACTAGTGAATTATAATATTCAAAGGAGGGTATTTATACTTACATTATACTGTTTTCAATATTATGGATTGCTCCAATGGGACTCATCTAAAAGAGAAAGCTCTTGAGTATTGTATTTATATCTGATAGTTGAGCAGGAGGATGTAAGTGTGACTCTCTTTACAGAGGGTTATGTTGAACAAGACTTGAGGACATTGAGAGTCCCATTCACACCAGGATCAATAAAGGCCTCCTGCTTGGCAATACATATCACAAAGAATAAAACTAAACCAATTTATGTCATCAGAACAAAAAAGAAAAAGAAAAAGAAAAAATCCAGTGGTTCAGGACAACCTACCATGATGTTGTGATCATTTGGCACTACAATAGGGCAAGAAGTATGAAACACCCCATCCACTCCATTTATTGCTTCATCAAGGATGCCTTCTTCTAACAGGTTTGCTTTCATTATTTTAAGCCTCTGCTTTGCACCAGGCAAATCCCATAGATACCCTATCTTCTCCACATTATCTAATCACAGGTAAATACATCATTTTTTTTTAAATTAAAAGAAATCATTCTAAACCCTATATAAGATTCATTGATAATTCAAAAGCATCTGAAGGAATTTGAAATTATGCAAATATATGTCAATTAAATACCTGGATTACAAACAGTAGCGCAAACAATGTAACCCTTATTGAGTAGAGTAGGAATGAGATAAGCAGCAATGAATCCTAAGCCTCCTATCACACACATCTCTTTACTATTCTCTGTCATTCTTTACTGAAAAGCTTGAACCCAACCAACTTCAACTATTTATAGGGAGAACATAAGCATGTCATTTCACTTCTCCATTTTGGCAGGCTATGCCTGAAAATAAGGTTTTGACGAAGGTTTTAGAGTATGTTTATTAAAATGAAAATTATGTCATTTCAATTCTCCATTTTGGCGAGCTACGCCTGAAAATAAGGTTTCGAAGAAAGTTTTAGAGTATGTTTATTAAAATGAAAATTAGGAATAGCACTATTGATTCTTGATTTCTTGAATGATCTATTCAAATGGATTGTGACTAAATAAATGACTAACTATTTAGTCATTTTTATTTGTGTGACTAAATAATTTTTTAGTCAACAACCAAATTAGTCATTTATTTACTCATTTATAGTTGAGTTGCAAAAAATTAGTAGAATTTAGTCATTTTTAGTTGTTGTGACTAAAAGTTTTAGTCACGTAGTCATTTATTTGCTAAATTCTACTAGTGATATAACAGAGAAGATTTTAGAATATATATTTAAGGGATGGATATATATACTTACATCCATGTGGGCCTATATTACTTGTCCATGCATATATATGAAAGATGAATGTAGGACATGTAGGAAGCTCTATTGACCTGACTCCATCTTTCTAATGGGAAAGAACACCATGATTAAGAGATCCATATGTATTTATGCCAAGAAAACTAGGAACACCACTTCCCAGAACTTAATTCCCTTGCTTGTGGGAAATTTTCTAGTCTTATTTTCACAAAAGGTGACTTGAAGGAGGTGTGCGAAGAAGTAGGAAAATATAAGTTTGGAGCTCCCAAACATGTGGATTTGGTTGCTCTAGTTGATGTAGTTGTTCCCCTAGAAACACTAGTCTAGATCCATCTCAAACTTATTTTTTTCATGTGTTAAATATTCCCATAAAAGTACTATTTAACAAGGGTATTATTGAAATTATAACATATGTAGATCTCATTATGAAGGGAGACAAAGTTCTTCTGAGGAAACTTTGATTTCCAAGTGTGGTATTCATCCATTTTCATATATTGGCTTGTTGTACAAATCGTATATGACTATGGATCAGTATTTGATGCTATTGTTCATGATCTTATATAAGACATGATTTAATTGAAAAAGATTTATGGTTTATAGAAGATGATTTAATTGAATAATTAGGTGTTGGTGCTAATTATGTTTGACATTGTACAAGTGAGGTGTAATATTATTAATGCAAGAAATTGGAAACTACCTGACTATCTCTTTGATTCAAATATCTCTTTGTCATGGTTGATAGGATAAGAAATTTTAAAATGAATATATAGAATATGTGAATCTAATTTTAAAATCTGAGATTAGAAACTATATTCAAGTTCCCTACAGTTGTGGAAGTAGGGTAAAGAGTTACAAACACTAGAGAGAAACTAGGGTTCATCTTGTGAATTTAACCTAGACAATTTATATTAATGTAGAACATGTAAGAGTCTAATTCTAGTTTAAAATAAATCTAAAAAAGAAACTATATTGAAACCCTAGAGTTGATGAAGTAGGGAAAAATATACAAATCCTAGAGAGGAACAAGTGAATTTAATATAAAGAATTTAGTTGGAGTCTATTTAGAATTTGAAATTTAGATAAATACAAACTAATATTTTTAAGACATTTTCATAGAAATTAAAAAATACATACCTTCTCTTTGTTTGTAATATCTTTGCAATATTTCATTTATTATTTGATTTACAAAATTAAAAAAATTACTTCATATTTATATGTCATTCACATAAACATTTTTTTAAAAACTATCCGCTTAGAGGACCTTTGTTCGAAGGTTGGTAGTTACAATATTTTTTAATTCAGGGACCTTTGTTCGAAGGTTGGCTGTTACAAATTTTTTAATATTTTTTAAATTCAAGGACCTTTATTCGAAGGTCAGTTGTTAGAGATTTTTTAAATTATTTTGGCAGGCCAAAGGGACCTTTGTTAGACGGGACCTTTGTTCAAAGGTACCTTTGTTCGAAGGTAAAAAGATACCTATGAACTTTTCGAGAGAAAGTTTCATTGGGAAAAGTTGAGAAGTGCTCGTTGTCAAAGACTACACAGATCATGTTTGAGCAGTCCAAAGGACTATAGTACCCCATGAGGACTCTAATGCACCAGGGGACTACATTGCATCCCTCTAGTCTCTAGAAATGGCACTAGGGTCTAGTTGTAGTGCTAGGGTCTAGTTGTAGTTCTAGGGTCTAGTTCTAGTTCTAGGGTCCAAAACTGGCACTAGTGTCGAAGTTTTGCACTATAGTCCTTTCATAGTGTCTAAATGGAAAATTTCCTCAGAAACACCTACTTAGGACTTTGTCCAAGGGTCCTACAAGGACTCTAATGCCAAGGATTCCATTCCTAGGCCTCATATGAACTGACAGAATACTAAACAAGCTCTAGGAGATTATTCAAAGGTCTACAACTTGTCAACCTTTGAACAACACAAGACTAACACACTCTCCAACAAGAGAGAAGGTTGTCAAGTGGAACATTTCAAAGACAACAAGGAATGCCACAAGAAACCAAAAAGACACACTCTGAATCATGTGGGCATACCAACACATGGAGGAGATAGTAGATAGGTCAAGGGTATAACCTCCCTACCCAACCATTGACAGCCAACTGAAGAGTATTTGACACACCAAAAGAACATTCTTAACTAGATAAACTAAGCACTTAGCCAAATTATAATTTATAAAATAAGGTATTTAGCCAACAACATCCACATAGGCAAATATTATAAAAGCGTTACCAAATGCTATGCCCATTCGACAACAGTGTCCACATGCACTAAAATGTTCGTGAGTACTTTTCCATACAATTACAAAAAAATAAAACAAATCTAATATACATTTATTATGAATATAAATTCTATAAATATAACTTTTATAAACAATTTTTTTATAAATTTAAAATTTAAAATTATAAGCAATATTAAATATTAAATATTAAGTAGAAATAAATTTCTTGTTACATCAAAATTAAAATGAAAGCACTAAATAAAATTATAATATTCAATTTAAAAACTTAAACATCTACAATTAAAAAATAATTGTGACTTTACAAAATCATATATCATTATAATCAATCCTAAATACCATAGTGTAACCAAAATTTAAATTTTATTTTTTTATATTAATCAATAAAGAATTACAAAGATTAAACAACCACCAAAAATAATATATATTTTTATATTACATAAAATATAATTTATTTATTTTCTATATAACTATTTAGAATAAAATCTTAAAAGTTTTGTTTAAATAAACAAATCTACATTTTAAACAAAAAAAATTAATAAAAAATCTTAAAAGTTTTGTTCAATAATAAAATCTACATTTTTAAAAAAAAATTCTAATCAATATAGTCCTAAATTATATCGTAAGGATAGCCAAAAACAAAAACCAAATGATGAACAAAAATGATGAACAAGCTCAAAGTGAAAGATATAAAGGGAGCAGCAAAGTAAGGAACCCTAATTATATAAAAGATATTGTTGAACGAATATAAGTTTTCTTTTGGCATTGTCACACTTTAATTAAAATAATGTTACTGGAACTTTTAATTGAAGAGGTCCCAATCCGCCGACAGTAAACAGTCTGACGTTGTGTGTCGGCTGTTTTACAAAGTTTTCGACGTTTTTAATTGTCATTCTTGCTTTCGACCAGTTTCTAGAGAAAATATGTTCTGTTGACTGATTTCAACTGTTGGTACGTTGTAAACTTACCGGTTGTTTAAGCGCTTCTGTTTCAATCTAGGGTCGGAATACATGCAGTCCAAGCTTTCGGGAATGTATCTACACCTTACTCTGTTCGGTTATTTGAGCTCCTTCAGTGCAAATTTAGAGAACGAAAACAACAGTGCTAAAAGTTCCTGTGAACAAAACCCTCCAGGTTCCCAGAATTTCATCATTGCCTCTACTTCAATTTTTAAAGATTGTGCATAGCAACATCCAAGGTCATCAATTTCAGTCCACATATTATTTCCTGTTAAAGCAGGGTATCCAATGTCATGATCCTGAAAAAAGAGTAATGCAGGTACATCCATCAACAATCGCATTCTCCTTTCTACTCGTGTACAATCACATCTCACAGCATTATAGCAATAACACCATGATTCAGAATTCTTTCAAATATCTTGCTGTACCCGCATTGTTAAAGTGATTCCCATCCGGTCCAGTTTATTTTGCCAGAATCGTCAGGGACCGTCTATGGATCTCTTCAATTGCACTGTGCCTTCCACTTTAAAAAGTTTGGCTTTTGTCCTTGCATTATTCAACCTACAGTATACCTAATCTATTATTGATAGCAACATATTTTAATTCATATCCGGAGTCTCTTCTTATTTATGTACTTACGTCTCCTCTAGTTTCACTTGCCGGTTATTAGTAGTAATGGCCAATCCCTCTCCTTTTGCCCTTACCTTCTTTGTCACTCTGTTTGCGTTAAGTAAAACTGTGTCTGAGGAGATAAGAAAGCCATATATTGTTCACATGAGTAAGTCCATGAAGCCTCTGCATTTTGTACTTGATGAGCACTGGTATACTTCGCTCGTCAATGAGGCAACTTCAGGTTCAGACGATGGAAGCCTGTTGTTATATACATATCATATAGTTCTGCGTGGATTTGCCGCCAAGCTGAGCAGTGCAGAAGCTGTAGCTTTAGAGAGCATGGAGGGCTGCATGGCTGTAATCGCATCATCTGTCAAGCAAATCCATACAACCCATTCGCCGCAGTTTTTGGGTCTGGGAGACTCGCATAACGATTTGTGGCCGCAATCCCACTACGGCAAAGATGTGATTGTGGGCGTGATTGACACCGGAATATGGCCTGAGAGCGAGAGCTTCAATGATAGAGGCCTGGGACCTGTACACGCAAAATGAAAGGGCATTTGTCAAAGCGGAGTGATGTTCAATTCCTGTCACTGCAATAGGAAAATCATTGGAGCTCTTCAGAGGCTACGAAGCAAATTTCTGTAAACTAGATAAAAGTGACATAAAATCTGCTAGAGACACTGAGGGCCATGGCACACACTGTGCTTCGACTGCTGCAGGGTCGAAAGTGGGACGACCGAGTTTCAATGGCTTTGGCAACGGAACGGCCACAGCTCCTCAGGCCAGATTGGCTGTGTATAAATGAGATGGAAATGGCCATCTCAGACGGCGTGGATATTCTTTCTATGTCCATTGGCGGAGGGGAAAGGCCCTTTTACGAGGATCTTGTAGCCATGGGAGCCTTCAAAGCGATGGCCAAGGGCGTACTTGTATCGTCTTCAGCCGGCAACGATGGACTTTTTGTATCGAAAACACAGCACCGTGGATAATCACTGTTGGAGCTAGCAATATGGACAGACAATTCCCCGCCGCTGTCATACTTGGCAATCACGAGATCTACAGAGGTTCGTCTCTTTCTAGAGCTCTTAAAATAACACAACGATGGCCTCTGGTGTATGTATCTCACAACAAAAGCACCATGAGCTGCGATTCAGGTCTCCCTCCGAGCATGGTGAAAGGTAAAATTGTGCTATGTGATTTTGCTTTGAGTAATCGTTACATTAATTCCATAGGGGCCGCTTTGCACAAGCCAGTTAGCGTGATGAACAAAGTGTCAACGCTGGTAAAAGGGATTGGGGGAGCTGCAATCGTATTCGCTAGCGAGAGATATTGGGGAGCACAAGAATTTATTGACGATTATGATATGCTCTTTTATCAGCGTGAGTTATGCTGTCGGAGAGAAAATCAAAGCGTACATAAACATAAACAGTACGAGTAAGTCTACCGCCATTATAAAGACAACAGGATTGACAGTGGTAGGAAGGGCAATAACAGCTCCTCTTGTGGCTTCGTTTTCTGCGAGACGTCCAAGTCAGGTATTTCCAGATATTCTGAAGCCAGATTTAATTGCTCCAGGCGTGAATGTATTAGCGGCTTATACGAGCGGAGGATATCACTTTGAGTCGGGGACATCCATGTCATGTCCTCACGTAAGCGGCCTTGCAGCGCTCATATGCGTTGTTCATCTGTCGTGGAGTCCCGCCGCCATTAAATCGGCTCTCATGACGTCTGCTTACGTCCGTGACAATAAAAATCAGCCCATCAAAGATGCCTTCAATATGAAAGTGGCAAACCCATTCTCAATGGGCGCAGGTCATGTAAATCCAGCGGCTGTTGTGGATCCTGGGCTTGTCTACGACATGGTACCTCATGATTACATTCACTTTCTCTGTACTCTCAACTACACCGCCAAACAGATCGCTCTTCTAATGGACACCCACACAATCTCGTGCCCCAGAGCAAGCAGTTCGGAAGACGCAACTGATATCAATTACCCATCTTTATCTCTCTTCTTCAAGTCAAACCACTTGTTGTGAGATGGAGAACTATATCAAACGTGGGTGCCGCTCGTTCTACCTACAAAGTGCAGGTGGAGACTCCTCCTGGAATAAAAATAAGTGTCCAACCAGAGACGTTAGAATTCACAAAGAAGAATGAGAAGCTTAAGTTTCGTGTAAGATTTGAGAGTGCGGTCATCGCAGAAGATGGAAACCAAAAGTTTGGAGAGATATCATGGAAATGTATCTGAGGTGGAATTCATGTTGTTCGTAGTCCAATTGTTGTAGTGTGGCGAGGGTAACTGACACAATGAGTACCTCTTAACTACGCTTATAAACTAAGCACCGACCTCTACTTATAAATAAACAAAATTATTATTGCTAGTCCATTATGTTCGTATCGGAGTTATCTTGGCAGTTCCGCAAATGATTTATGTATGTTTCACGTAATTGTTTGGTTTCTTGGTTAGAACACGCCACGCTTTGAGATGTGGTTAAAGAACATAACTTCCCTTTATTTTTGGTTATAAGTGGTAAATAATTTATTGGTTAGGGTACTAACTTTTTTTATATTAAAGGTTAAAAGGGGTATTTATGTTTGGAAGTGAGGAAACAATTTATTATTTAGGTCTATGAATAATTGAGATTGAGGGTATCAACTCAACTAAATTTGTCTTAGGCATGATGATCTCAATCTCATCTCTTGTGATCTTGACCTCACACTCTACAAGGCTTGATCCATAGTGGACTCTTTATGAGCTAAGCAACTTCCTCAATTGATCAAGAGTCACTTACTTGTAACATTGATTTTTAATTTGTCATATGGGCTACTAATTTAACTAATATATTAAAACTAAAATTGTTCACCAAAGTAAGCTCCCTCCAAGATGTAAGGAACACACATCTTATATAAGACAAAACATAAATCTTAATTGCATCCTCTTAATATATTCTTTCTAACTTTAAACATGGTGCATTGACCACCTAGTGGGCCCCATTTTAATGTTGATAGAGGTTTGATGTAAGAAGAGTTCCAAATCATCAAATATAATAAACAAAAAATTATGAAAACATGCAAAGGCACTTTGACATACATCCTTCACATGACCCATACATTTCATCATAGAAGGAAGACAATGTACTCTAGAAGATCTTATAAGAGCAGCATTTGAAAGTAATTTGTAGAGCATTTATGTTTGCAAATTTCGATAAATCATACTCTACTAAACATTAGAAAATCAATCCAAAGCATAAAAATGTCATCCATACCCCCACATGGTTGCACACATATAGGTATTTATAAGGTTCAACTATCCTTTTTGATGTAGTGTGTAGGGATCTTGTCTAAGAAGATACATATTTTATTATTGATAAAGGTTTACCCTTCTTCATGTAATAAACTAATATAATTAAATAGAACAACATAATTATATACATTTTTAGCACATTATTTAAAGAAACATTATACTAAATTTATAAATAAATCATGGGCAACTAAATGTAGAAATATATTAAACAACAAAATAATTTACAAAGATGGAAAGTACCTACTTACCTAAGATGGAATGTAACTACTAATCCAAATATAATACAAAAGCACTCACATGATTATATGACCCTTTGTATTGAAAGTATGTTTAATAGTGATAAGCAATATATCTTTTAGGGATTTCCCTTACTATATATTTAATAAGTAAGAAACCACAATTAACCCATGTCTAACTCATTACTTAACTCTTCATATACCGTAGATGGACAAGACATTACCTCAACAATAAGGAAAACTAAAAGCTATGACAAATGTTAATATAAGAAATAATAAATATTAAGTAGAAGTAAATTTCTTCATACATCAAAATTAAAATAAAATGCTAAATAAAATTATTTTATTTATTTTAAGAACTTAAACATTTACAATTAAAAAATAATAGTAACTTTACAAAATCATATATCAATATCTTAAATGTCATAAAAACATATTACTAATAAATCTTTAACAAAGAATTACAAAGAATATGCAGTACCAAATATAATTTATTTATTTTCTATATAACTATTTAAAATAAAATCTTAAAAGTTTTGTTTAAGTAACCAAATCTACACTTAAAAAAGAGTTTCTAATAGTCCACATATTATTTCCTGGTAAAGCAGGGTATCCAATGCCATGATCCTCAAAAAAGTGAAATGTAGGTACATCCATCAACAATCGCATCTCCTTTCTACTCATGTACAATCACATCCAAAAGCGTTATGGCAATAACACCATCTTTCAGAATTCTTTCAAATATCTTGATGTACCCGCATTGTTAAAGTGATTCCCAACAGGTCCTGTTTATTTTGCCAGAATCGTCAGGGACCGTCTATGGATCTCGTCAATTGCACTGTGCCTACCACTTCAAAAAAGTTTGGCTTTTGTCCTAGTGTTATTCAACCTACAGTATACTCTATTATGGATAGCAACATAATTTCAATTCATATGCGGAGTCTGTTCTTATTTATGGCTGTGGGAGGCGACATCAACGACATACTTGCTGCGATGGAAAAGGCTATCTCAGACGGCGTGGATATTTTTTCTATGTCCTTTAGCGGATCGTAAATGCCTTTTAACGATGATCTCCGAGCCATTGGAGCCTTCAAAGCGGTTCAAAGCGGTGGCCAAGGGCGTGCATGTTTCCTTTTTAGCGGGCAATAATGGGTCTTTTGTATCTTCTACTTAAACATCATTCATTTCAATGGTCAAACAGTCAATAGTAATTGTACACCTCATCCACAACAAAAAGTGTTAAATATTTGTCCTATTTTTATTGGTCAAAATTGACTTTTGACTCTTGAACTGGATGATGCTTAAAAACAACCCCGTGGATGATCACTGTTGGAGCCTGTATACCCTCCAAAACAGATGAAGAGAGGTAGAATTATGAGACTGGAAAGCTATTGTGATCATTTTTGGACTATTGGTAAGTCCGGTGGTACTTTATGGGTGTGAGATTTGGGCTAACAGCATGTCAAAGTCCAAGTGGAAGCAAATAAATAATCCAAAAGCACATGATCACTAGCAAGTTCAGGCTACAAGTTTCAACTCCGTATGAGATGTTATTAGCTGAAAGAGGCCCCGCTGTTCCACTTGAAGCCACTACTATGGTGTGTCTCTTAAGGTGTCTCAAAAGAATTGAGCAAATGGAAACAAGTAGGTGGCATAAGGTAGTTTTCAATGAGGCTATAAGCGAAAGAAAGAAATCCTAGATGAAACAAAATAGCAAGTGGATGAACAAGTGGAATATCTTTTTGAATGCTTTCCCTATATATGGCGAAGAAATAAAAGCTTTTGTCATAGATAAATTCCATAAGTCTATGTGGAATGGTAGTCTAAGGAGAAAGAATAAATATTACCTCGAGATGTTTAACTCCACTTGTGATCATCAACAAAAAGCGTACATTGGGGCAGATATCCCTTTGAGAGCTAAGATTTTGATTGGTCAGCTTAGAACTAACTCTCATCAGTGCTGATGTGAAACAAGAAGGTGGAAGAGGCCTAAAGAAACGTGGGAAGAGAGAGTGTGAGTTCTCCAATTCTGGGGCAGTGGAATAAGAAAAACACTCTATTTTGGAGTATGGCACTTACATGTACATTAGGGTAAAATATGCGGGCATCTTGACAACGACTTCTTGGCATAGTCTATTTATAGAGGGGGCATTTGATAAGGTCGGAGAGCTCATTGTATCTTTGAACAAAAGATGAATTGAAAGACAGAAGCAAATTTGACTGGGTTGACTGTCTAATATGCTACTTTTTAACCTCATGGACGTTAAAAGTTATTCTATTTTATTCTTCTAGTCTATAGACAGACAGTTCCCCACCATTGTCAGACTTGATAATCATGAGATCTGCAGGACTCTCCTTAAATGTCATCCACTTCCCTAATCAACCTTGAATCAATGCTGACATGGAAGTCGCAGGTCCCTTTCCTATTCCCTTTCGTCCATGATCCTTAACCGCGACTCTTAACCGTATTATGACGTCAGATGTTTCTTTCTTTTAACCGTGTTATGACGTCAGATGTTTCTTTCTTTTAATGTTATTTATTCAACGCTTCACAAGATTTTTTATGATTTTTTTTGGTTCACATTCATTTTATTTTGAATATTAATTGTATTTAAAAAAGCGCGGGCTGTTTTATTCTCGACCTGTTTTTCTCTTGGCAGTTTTCTGATTTTTTTTTAACCAGTACTCCATGATTGAAGGCTGAAGCTATTCATTTTATCTCAGATGTTGGAACTTGTCATAAATGGCAGTATCTATCCAGCATATCACATTCACCAGATATCTTATTTATCCAATGCTTCACATAGCTGATTCACAAAACGGCAGCGACTCTTAACGCTTCAGATGCAAGGATTCAAAAAAGCGTACAACAATGAAATCTATTGCACCGTCACAGAGAAAATCTAGCACCAAACAGAGATGCCTTTGCAGATGATCTCATCCACCCTCACTCTTTGACACTTTCTTTATTCAAAGAATACAAATACCTCGTGGGTTTTTACCTTGAATTATTGAGCATATTCTTTATGTACTCCACTAACTTTTAAAATTATTTTGTCTTTTCAGCACTGCTATGTTTCCCTTCATATTGAAGTACTGCTAAGCCATCATCATGTTTTTCAAACTCTTTGGATTTTCATTAATTTTTAAAGTGCAAAGGTTTGTCATAACCACTCTATTTAAATATTATTATATGTCATTTGTTAAACAATCAATATTAATTTTATATCTTATTCATTTTAAAAAGTGGTAAATATTTATTTTAGTTTTATTGGTTAAAATTATATTTTGACTATTAAATTTGATAATGTTAAAGACTCACTTCTTGTAACAAATTGTTCCCATCTTTCATATAATTTTATATGATGCCAATAAAATATATATTTAAGGAGCCCGACTTGCAAGCTACATCGCCAACTATATGGGAACACGTAAAATTTCAGTGGATTTTTATAAAATTTCTTCTATTTTAGATTATATTTTAATATAGTAACCACAAATGGTGATCTTCAAATTTGAAACCTCAATCAAATGCCTTGTCAACATTACATGCAACTTATAATTAAAGATATTAGATTTCGACACTTCATATAATTTATTTAGATTAAATTTTTCATAGAAAATTGTGTGAGAGTTTCTTTTAATCAACGTTTCGAATTCTACAATATATTATTAGGATGAAGAAAAAATATTATCGTTCATTCTTGTACATAGTAAAAGCCAAGGGGAATGGTTACATTTTAGTTGGTTAAGGTGGTACCTTACTGACATTTAAGATATCTTAATCATTATAGACATTTTTTATGTTTGGAATAGAAAATAAAATCCATTTTAAACAAAAACATATATAATCAATAATAATCAATTAATTACTTTAGGATTAATATAGTTTGAGTCCATAATTATTTAAAGTGTTAAAATAAATGTCACATGAACTAAATATGTAGAAAAACTTAGAGGAATGATTAGACAAATGCCTTGGGATTTGAAAACTCACTATTTGTCACTATAGATCACTTACAAAAGTGCATGATTGATCATGCAGTTGCCAATCTAATCTCCCTAAACAAATTTGACCTTAGTAAATTTCTGATATTTCTCTCAATTCTCTTTGATGCTTGTATTTTTTTCTATGTAAGAACTTAGTTGTGTGTGGTTTAGATTTTGCCAATAATAGAGAATGTGCCTCACTTTGGTCAAACCCTTAGGATACAAAGTCAATGACTTTTTGAAATAATCAAAGACAACATGCAAGCATGCAAGAGATGCCTTAGATGATTATATAGTAATGAATGTTTTGATTTAATGCTCTTTGAATTATGATGCAAGTGTGTGTAAGAGCTAATCAACAATCTCTAGGTATTGGATGATCTAAAAATTTACTAACGACACAACTAAACTAATGCACATCCTTGACAGTCCCAAAATATTTTCACAAGGCAAAGGCAATTCCATTGTAGAGGTTACTCATCCATGTTAACATGACTCAAGAGATTTACTAAAGATTTAATTTATAGGGTTGCAGAGTTCTAGTCATTGCAAATAACTAGGCTTGAATAAAAGCTATGGTCTTATGTTATGGATATGGCAACCAAAGAAATCCAAATGTATCATTTCACTTTACTTCCCATTGAGAATACAATTTGGATATCTTAAGGGTCAACATCTAATTTAAATCAAAAGTGGCTTAGAATCATATCTAGGTATGCTTAATAATAAGCATAGGTTTAAGAGATATAAATTAAAATATTTATGATTTCAATTAGATTGAATTACAATGGATAGATTAACCATCCAACATTCTCTTGCCCAATCATATAACAATGCCAACAATAGTGACCATGTTGGATTCTTTATATGTTGAATGAAAGACATGTATTAGCTTAAACACTTAAATTCATTCCAAAACTAATTTGGAACATTGGCCTTTTTTTACCACTCTCCTCAAAAGAATGTTATTCTCATCATCCCTACAAAGTTTTTGACATCCCAACTATTCTCCTCTTGAATATGACCACACAATAAGAGTATTCTACTTCTTGCCTTAAAATCTAATTTCTTAAAAGTAACTTATGGTCTCTTCCAGCAGCCAAATACATAAAATAAAGCCTGGCATGTTTTGCTTATTGATTGAAACCATATATAAGTTTTACAACTTTTTGGCTCCAAGGCCACCACTTGAACATTTGTTTGATGAAAATCTATGAGTTGCACAACTGGAGTAAGTTTCTCCTTCCATTTAGGCTTAAGCATATTAGCTAATCCATAGAGAAAAAAAGGCAAGATCATCCCTCACTCTAAAAATACCCAACTGCCACAATGCTTTCCAATTCTAAACAAATCTTGAACTAAGATCCCTTGATTCCCCACTCAAACTCTTAAAAGATGGACTATTAACAATTGTATGCTACTCATTTATATCACAATGTCAACTAAATATTTTTCCTTTTTTAAGTAGTAGTCAGATATTATTAGTTACACATAATATTATCAAAGACTCTATACTTTTAAAGGGATTATTAATCTGACTAGGTTTATTATAGATTATTATTACTTGATTTTTTACTCTCCCAAACATTGTAGCACAAAAGTGCTAAAAAGTATTTTTCAAAAACTTCAACAAATTTAATTTAAAATAATAATTAAAATAAAGAAGATCAAAGTTGGTCCACTCTCTTCCTAACTTTAATTAACTTATATCTTCCACTTTTATTTACTTAAATAACAATTTTATATGGTGCATGTTACTTATAGACTAATCCTTCAAGATATTTTCTTCGAAATATTCTACTCTTATTCTTTCTTCTGAGGGTTTAAAATTGGCTAGCATTGCCCCAAACAAGCTATTATTTATAGTTTCAATAGAAAACTCCTAAAGGTCTTTTGAATTTCATTATCATACAAGGTATCCCAAATGTGCATCTAAACTATTATAAATGTCTGACATACTCTCATATATAGGCATCAAAATCTCCATTTATATACTTTTTAGTTCATGGTAGTTTGATTGTGTGGCAAATTTCCACTTCTTTCATCCCTTCTACACTAGAAACATACAAGATTTTGTTTCAAGAAAGGTCAACATTCTTAGCTATAATAAATTTTTATGGTAGTTTTGACAGTACCATTATTCTCTTTTTGACACAAACGCTTAGAAGAAGTAAAGTGTTCAATTTTACTATCATGCTCTTTCATTTAAGTAATTAAATTCCACTACAATATTTTTAAGCTTAATAATTTGCAATAGAAACTGGAAAGTTTTACTTGTTTGTTATCAGTTAAACACTTATTACAGGACCATGTGTGAGCATACACTATTTACAAGTCTTTTATAATAGCTAATTCATTATCAATTAAACACTCATTACAGGACTATGTGTGAACATATACTATTTGTAAGTATTTTATACGGTAAAATTAGCTACAATTTGAAATTGGATTGTTATCTTGTGATGTTATAATGGAGCCATGTTGTTCTTGTCAGTATTGATGTTTGTGAAGAAAATTACAAGACCTGTAATTTTGACTTTAAATATCTATGGCATCCAAGTCTTATAGGAATTTTTGTAGAAATTCCTTTGAATGTCTATAGGTATATATCATCCCATGTTTGTAATAAAACCGATATTACCATATTGATAAGAATTGTAAGCTAAGAAAGGTTCATAAATCAGTCTCTACCCCCAAAAAATTCCAATCGATTACCTTTTCTCCTCCATGACCTTTAGCTGAGACAAATTGATTTTATAGGTTGATTTCCCTCCCCCATCTAACAACTGAATTCATCACAATAATTTTTAGGTTATTATTAAATGCCCATTGTCTAGTGCTAGTAGATGGATTCTCTAGTAAACACATATTGTTGAATGGTAGTATGTAATTTGCAAATGCCCAATCTATTGTCTATTTCTATTCTCTTTCTTGATGCAAATTTTTTATACCACAAATCTAAAATTTGAGGCCAGCATTCTAAACTTAATGAATTGTCAACTTGAAAAAGTTCTATTCTTTCCCAAAAATAAAAAGAATGCCAAAAAAAAAGACTTCCTTTTTCAACTCCCAATTCTTTGATAGACCAAAACATTTAAAAGGTCAGTAACGGTGTTTCAGTTTTTCTGTGCTTAATGAAATTGCAACAAACAAATTTTAGTTTAAAAAAAGAAAACAAAGAACTGATGTAAATACCTTAGAAAAAAAATTCCTTAGTTTAAAAAAAGAAAACAAAGAACTGATGTAAATACCTTAGAAAAAAAATTCCTCCACGGCCTTGGATTGATTCCTCGAAAGGCAATTCTTTTGTATTTTGTTCGCGCTCCCTTCAACTCACCTCAAATCTTGCAATTGGATATGCTTGTCTACACAATTTATTTGCTTTCAACCATTTTCCCTTTCCTTTTCCTTTGAAAAAAAATTGAAATCTCAGATTATCCAGCGAGGGAAATTTAAATGAAATGAGACTTTTCTGGCATGAGAAAAAGGATGAGTTTATAAAAAAATTTAATGTGAATTATTTATGGCGTGAGACAACATTTCCGGCCATTTTGGCACTGAAGTTCACTAAAAGTCTATTGGCTAAATACTAGCATTTGCAACTTCAAGGGTGAAAGGGATGTGTGGATAGGAAGTTTAAGGGAACCTTAAAAACTAGGTAGTTATGTATGTAACACAAATGAGGTTTCATTGTTGCTCTAACACAAAAATAATACAATTTATCACTGCTTGCAAGGTAGTTTATAGGAACGAGTAGGGTGAAAGATCTGTAGATGGACTGTGTTTTTTGGGTGCCACCCTGATAGAAGAAAGAAGAAGCTCCATGAGAATTCATAATGAGAACTTAATGTTTTATCCATTTGATTTTAATTTTTTGAATCATGTTTTTTGGAAAAATTAAACAATATAAAATGTTCAAATTGTTGAGTTCAATTGGTGAGAATGATGATCTACTACACCATTCATCAAAATTTAAACCTTCTAAAATATAATTAAATCAAATTTAGATTCAATCTCTAAATGGTTCTAACAAAACTTACTAATAATAAGTTAACAAAAAGACTTCTGAAATAAATATATGCTTACTCAATATGAGTATTATGCTTAAAAGACAGTGATACCAATAGTTATATAATCTACTTGAATCTATCCCAAAAAAAAATGAAAATAGAGTAACCCCTGTAAAACAAGTAATTATGTGTATATAACACAAAGTTAACTTGAAACTAGTTTTCCCCTAAACATAGTTAGAGAAGCACTGATGTATACTCTAACACAAAACATAGTTACATAAACACTCATGTATGTTCTCTAACACAAGATCAAATTTAACACTACTTGGAGAGCAGTCTCAAGGAACCAATGGGGTGAAAGATCTTAAATCTAATAACCCCACAAAACATTTTTTTCCCTTTGTAGTCTACATTAAGCCTATCATTATCCCATGTTTAAAAAACCAATAAGCCCCCCAAAACAACTTGTTTTACTTTAGACTGCATCTTCATTCTGCTATGCAATCCAACACGTGAAAAAATGGATAAGCAAAAACCACCTTTGTTTCCCTCTCTTACAATCTCCCAGGGATATCCCTAGCAAAAATGAACTCACTGACTCCATATCTGATTTGAAAAATTGTCTGTTAAAAATCGCAATTAGCAGACCCTGACCCAGAAAGGCATTGGTATCCAAACCACAGAATAAGCCTCATCCTCAGAATTACTAAAATCCTAACTATACTAAGAATTATTAATGGCTATTATCATAATCATAATCATACTAGGACTCCTATTATTTGATCATTTTCTAGTTGGCACCCTGACAGAAGAGGAATGAAGTAGGAAAGTTGAGCAAATAGTTGTCCACAAAGCTCAGCTCTGTATCCTCAGGCAAGGAATGGAAGAATTGCACATAAATATAAAAGAGAGGCGAGACCTATGTCTTTGATGCCTCTCACCAAGTTGTTATCTATGCCCATTCGGTCCAACTCTTACCACCCCTGCGGATCTACCTGTTCATTCACCACAATAGTAAGAAAATAAAAAAACTGATCACTTTAGAAAATTTCTTGGAAAGAGATTTTTTTACGATGTGAGACAATTTTTCAGGGAGCTTTACCATATGTTTCCTATGAACAAAAATGGTTTCAAGCATGAGACAAATTTTCAGGGAGCTTTACCATATATTTCCGATAAACAAAAATGGTTTCAAGCGTGAGACAAATTTATCGTGTGTTTGTACAAATGCAAGCCCACTTATAAAAATCCTATCTGCTAATTCAAATTTAAGTCATCACGCTAAAAACAATTAATATGAATAAATAGTTTCAATTAAATCAAAGTACAATTTCTAATATTGTTTTTTGTTTTAATATTGTTATTACCAGGGATGAGATCATTAGATGTACATAAGATAGCTTTTTTCTTTATAATTCATGTGAAATTTGATTACAAGTTTCCTTTACATTTTATGATTGACTTACCATACTGTTAAATTGGATGATTAAGCAATTTTATATTGCATGTAATTTTCTAGGTAGTTTGATTAATTTTGTAGTTGTGGAAGTGATTTAGATAAATAGATATGATTTTGATATTTTGTAATATTTGTCTACATATTACTAAAAAATTAAAAAAGGATAATACTTCTATTGTGGAAATGTCTATTCAAAAAGTTGATCTTGTTAAAATTAGCCAGGATCAACTAATGAAAACTAAGATGAACTTCCACAAAGCATAAGCACATAAAAGCCAAAATGTATAATCAAGAGATTATATCAATAGTTTACACCAAGAGTTGATGAAAATGTACAAATAGCCTTGCTTATGTAGGCAAGGATAAGGAGGTGAGAAGGAGACATCCAACTATGACTAACCCTCTATGTGATGAACACAAGTTTGCACAAGTGGAGGGTGATGACAAATGTCTCCAACCTCCCATAAGGTGAGGAGAGAATATTTCCAACCTCTAATGAGGTGAAGTGTCAAAATGACTAACCTCATGTGAGCACATGTGGTGCGACAAAAAAAGTGACTAACCTCAAAAGTGAACTTAACCTTTAATGTCAAGGTTAAGTTAGGCTTAGCCACTAAGTGTGACTTAAGCCTAGGTGTGGGTTAGGATAAACCAAACACTCTAACAGATCTAAAGTATATTTTATGTTGCATCTTGAAATTCTTAGAATTTAAAAAATAAAAAAAGGATAATAATTTTAAATATTTGATCTAAAATATAATTTTAGGTTACATCTTGAAAATCTTAGAACTAACAAATTAAAACTTAGGATAATAATTATATTGTGAAAATGTATAATTCAATTTTTTTTTTATATTCACTATAGTATACAAAAAAGAGATGTACATGACTATTTTTTACATCACTATCTATTAGGGACTTCTGTTTATCCCCATAGGGGTATTACATTGGTGTTAGCTTGCTTGTAGAACAGCTTTTGAATGTACCTTTTTACAAAAAAATGATATTAAGATTACATATATATTCCATAAAACAAAAAGGGTCTATTGAGGTGAGCTCTTTTAGTCTTCTTTTTCCTTCCTATTAGTTCCAATCCTTTTGTGAGTTGCATCTTTGATATTCATGTATCTACTCTTTTTAGGATTGTTGTTCTCCCTATGGTATAGCCACTGTCTCATGAATGCCACTTCCTGTTTATTTATTTTAGTCTTCCCTTCTTCCATCAGCATCTTGAACTTCTCTTTAGAAATCTATATGGTGACGGATAACTGCATATACATAGGATGGAGTGTGAGTCTTCTCAATGACTCAGTAAGATCCCTTCTATAGCCTTGGTAGATTTCTTTATTTCCTAGCTTTTTGTATATATCACATGATTTCTGTTGATAAAATAAGCCAAAGTAAATTTTTAGATCTCTCAATATCTTTAGTTTTTCGCATGATGATTTCCATTTTTGTATTGTCATTAAGATCAATTTTAAATATATTCCAATGCTTTTTAGCAAAAAAAGACTCAAAAATCATATGCATTATGGTATCAAACTTTTTACAAATGTTGCAAATAAGGGGTTTTTTGTTGGAGGCCACATTAGTTAGCCTTTGCATCAACAACATCCACCTGAATGTTTCTTTTTTGGGTTCCATAGTACTATTCCAATTGTGACTGAAAATTTGATTCCATTGCTTTGTGTTCAAGCTCATCTTCCACCCTTGATTTAAGATAGTAGCAATATCCAGAGGCTTGCCAAGGATGTAGATATCTTTTTCTTTTAGTTTTTACAAGGAGATATCTTTCAGCGAATTACAGTCCTGCACATTATTAAAATTAGTAGAATTCTTAGTAATAGGTATTACCATATTTTTTTAATCAAGTCATAGGTTCTTTTTTGAGTTTGAGGTAAGTCATACTCCCTCTTGAGAGTCTCCTAGCTTTCCAACTGGCCATTATTTACTACCATTTGGAAAGAATAAATGCATTTATAATTCCACACTTAGGTAGAGCACCCTTGAAGTATTGCCAAGGGTTTGTTATTATAATGCACATTCTACCAGATCGATCTTGATAGGTGTTGGTTAATAGATTTGTCACCTAACTCTATATACTCTCGCCCAGACAGATGATAAATGTAACAACAATTGAGCCTACTATATTGGTATTCTAAAAAGGCTCTCTGCTTCTTTTACAAGGTGCAGCTACCTTTGATTGAGATTCTTATGAATGAAAACTTGTATTGCTTTTAACCAGAAAGCAAGGCAAAGGTGGTGCTTTTAACCAGAAAGCACTAACTTGGCATAGTACATCCAAATAATCAAAATCTCAAAGACTTCTACCAAGCTAACATCTAAAATTGATATAACAGATACTATGCATCACATAATCACCAGCATGAACAATGTATCAAAAGATAAATAATTCCCAACAGTGAGCAAGAATTATAGATATCCAACCACCATCAATACACAAATATCATCAACACCAACAGTAACACATTCAACATAGGAATAAAATGAATCCAAATAACCATAACACAAAGTTTACGATCATTCAAATCTCCATTGCATTGATTTCTATTACATGTATATAATGTAATTGAACAGAAAGCCAAAATTGATCTATCACCAAAACATAGTTTGCCAAAAGATTCATACATCGACTAGTTAATGAAATTTATAGCTAAGCTGAACCATAACCATCTTTAAACCCTAACAGCTTCTTGAATCAACTGATTAAAAGAAGTTTAACAATAATAAAGGGCCCTCCAGAGCCAATAGTTTTTGAGCAAATATTGAAAAGTAACTAAAGCATATGAAAAGAAAATCAATTGAGGATTGCCACATCCTCTTCTCCATTATCAATTTCATTTGTCGCTTCCTCTTCCCTCGCTTGTTCATCTTCATTTCTAGTGCCACTTTGGACTGTTTGAGATGCCTGTGCCCATAGCTTTGCTTTGTATGTCTTGTACTTGTTGATTATAGGTGTCAAAGCCATTCCAGGTGGAGTCCCAGTCATCATGCTAATCTGGCATTTTCTCTTACTCATTGAGCTATCCGCATCTGCCACCTTTCAATGCACATCATCAAATCCACTCCTGACAGTCTTGATATATGCCACCATTTTTATGAGTTTATCAAGTAATTCCCCTATCATAATATCATAGTTCATGATTTCCTGTAAAGACCCTAACCAATATCAAGTTATGTCAATCTCCAATCTGATTGAGATTGATCTTCTAAATGCTGACAGAGAACTAATATAGTTACTGATCTCTTGTAACTTGAAGCTCTTGTTATTGATGTTTTAACTTTTTTTTTCTTATTCCCTGCTATCTACCTTGAGACATATATGTTATTGGTTATCTGCCTTTGGACCTTGATAATGATTCGTAGATGCCTCAATGTTGGATCATTTGATGTTCTATACTACTGTATGTTCCTTAGTCATTCACTAGTGATCTAAAATTTACGTTGGGACCCATAGAGATGGTGTCGTAACTGTTGCAAGATGTGATTTAAGATTATATTAGCGTCGACCTTCACTTGGCACTGGTAATTGGTGTTATGTATTCTTATGGTTATCTTAGAATGTAATTCTCTTTCCTTTCTTGATCGATTCCTTAATTGATTTATGATTGATACGTATGCAGATATGTTTATGGCTAACTGTCCTTGAGCATGAGGATCAGATATCTAATGCAGAGTTAATGTGTATTATGCAACAATAAGAAGATATGTTGTTTTCCTAGATCCATCCCCTTCCATTGATGAGAGATGATTCCTTTATATCTTGGATCGATGTCTCTAGTCAAGAGTCGCCACTTTCCATAAGGTGTTGTTTCATAAGTGCTATCCTTTACTAATAGTCAGTTTTTGATGATCTTAATACTGATTTCATTAAGTATTTCCTTTAACTTGATCGCCCTTGTGATTCTAATCACTTCCTGTCTTTAGCATCGACTTCTTTAAATAGGCATGATTCCTTCTTTCAGCGGTGCTTATATTGGAGTCTTGATTTGTCTATGAGATCGTTTGCTTCTCCCATTCGATGTCTTCAATTTATAGAGTTATTAGCATAACTAATTAATATGGGGACATGACAACCCTCCCCACTCAAGATTGGTTGTCCTCAAGCAATCATGAGTTCTTTCATCACCTTGCACTTTAATTGTCTACCTTGCAATGTGTTGAGCAGAAATCATGGCTTTGATGAACACGCTTGAGTGAAGAGAAATTGATTGTCATTTCATGAAAGAGAATTTGTGATCAAAGAGCATTTGTTTTATGTTTTGAATATCAACAATGGGATAGATTAAGAAGATTTGAGAGTATTGAGATTCCAAGATGCATCTTGATTTTTGGTCATGAGATTTGGTCTCATATGTTATTGACCTCAAAATTGAGAAGAGTTAGGTTCTTTGAGGAGGAACTAATTATATGATGTTGTGGAGAAAAAATTTTTTGTTCAAATAAGATTTTGGGAAGCTTTTATTTGAATAGCGATGTGCTTGATGAAATATAAGCATTATAGATGAAGAATGATCCTTGTGTGTTATGGGCCCATAATATGATTTTTGGTATGAATTGAAAGAATAATTTCAAGGAGAGTTTTGAAAGAAAGGAATTTGATTCATGAAATTGATTATACTTCCCCATTGTTCCTTTGTAAGATATACTAATTTCTTAACCTGCACACTAAAGTTATCTCTGAAGCTGATCCTTTGCAAGTTAGAGCGTGATGGATGGCACACTTCATACCTATCACATCTTAGCATAATTTGACAAGGACACGATGGAGGACATTCTCCCTACCTATCATGTCTTGATGAGGTATGATGGAGGACATTCTCCCTACCTACCATCCTCTTAATGTAATTAGACAAGAGCACGATGGAGGACATTCTCCCTACCTATTGTGTCTTGTTGAGGTATGATGGAGGACATTCTCCCTACCTATCATCCTCTTAACATAATTAGACAAGAGCATGATGGAGGACATTCTCCCTACCTATCATGTCTTGTTGAGGTATGATGGAGGACATTCTCCGTACCTATCATCCTCTTAACATAATTAGACAAGAGCATGATGGAGGACATTCTCCCTACCTATCATGTCTTGTTGAGGTATGATGGAGGACATTCTCCCTACCTATCATCCTCTTAACATAATTAGACAAGAGCATGATGGAGGACATTCTCCCTACCTATCATGTCTTGTTGAGGTATGATGGAGGACATTCTCCCTACCTATCATCCTCTTAACATAATTAGACAAGAGCACAATAGAGGACATTCTCCCTACCTATCGTGTCTTGTTGAGGTATGATGGAGGACATTCTCCCTACCTATCGTCCTCTTAACATAATTAGACAAGAGCATGATGGAGGACATTCTCCCTACCTATCATGTCTTGACCTGGTTTGCTCATACTCGGGAAATTATAAACTTTCTTCTTCATTATATTTCTTTTTCTTCACCTTAGGTTCAAATTCTTCCTCTTGCTCTTTACTGGTTATGATTTTTAGATTTGGTTCCCCTTTCCATGCACATCGATGACCAAGCTCCCATTTTTCATTGCATTTGAAACATAGGTTCTTTTTTTGGAGATCATCTTTTGTTGCACCATCTCCGGTTTGAGGCTTTCCATCTCTCTGGCAAGTATGTTCATGGGTCTAGGGTTCCTTGCATCTATAACATAAGTTCTTTTCATTCCTTCCATTCTTGGGCAAGAAAGGTTCACATAATCTTTCATTCTTATGGAGGGGTTTTGTGAAAATTTGGCTTTGTTCTATTTGTGTTGCCATTTTTATGGCATCATCCATAGTAGAAGGCTTAAGTGCTCCCACCAACCCTCTTAGCTTTTCATCCAACCCTTGGATAAAAAGGAAGGTGAGCCTTTCATCACTCATCTCAGGAACTCGGAGAGCTATTTTCTCAAATTCGCTCACGTACTCATCCACTGTCCCTCGTTGTCTTATCATGGTCAAATATTTGTAGTCTTGTTGCGGGTGCCTTCTATCAAACTTTTTGAGGAATCTCTTAGAAAAATCCATATAAGATGTGATGGAACCATGATCTTGAGTTTGTTTTTCATTGTGCCACCATTCATAAGTAGCCCCTTCTAGGTCTAGGACAGCAAATTGAAAAGCATCCTTCTCCATCATAGGGTTGAGTTGGAAATAGTCATTTACCTTTTGAAGCCACGCATGAGGGGTTATCTTGCTAGTCTCATCAAAATTTGGGAGGTTGACTTTATTTGCCTTTTGCTTGAGATCTTTATTTATTGGCCTTCTTTCCCTTTGTCCTCCATCTTTTCTCCTAGCATTAAAGTAAACAATGAATGAAACTACCCTTCTCACTTTGGGGTCTAAGTTGGCATAAGTTGTAGCTATATCATCTACACTCATGGCAGTTGATGTATTTTCTTCCTCATTGGGAGCTTCTTCATTTGGGAGGAAGGATGGCATGGGCACTTTCGAAGTAGATGAGGATTGGCTATTTTCAGTGTGGTTTGATCCCACTTCCATTCCATTAGTTACTTGGGTCTTCAAACTTTCGATAGTGTTGTCCATATTTTGTAGTGCTTGACGGAGAGCTTGGTTTGTCTTGTTTTGTTCCACTATGAATGCTCTTAGTGCCTCGTCCATTTGGTTGTTGTTGTTATGTGTGTTGTACCTTCTTGGGTAAGTTTACATCCAATTTCCTCATAGGATGGCAGGTCAAATGCTCTGATACCACTGTAAAGACCCTAACCAATATCAAGTTATTTCAATCTCCAATCTGATTGAGATTGATCTTCTAAATGCTGACAGAGAACTAATATAGTTACTGATCTCTTGTAACTCGAAGCTCTTGTTATTGATGTTTAAACCTTTTTTTTCTTATTCCCTACTATCTACCTTGAGACATATATGTTATCGGTTATCTGCCTTTGGACCTTGATAATGATTCATAGATGCCTCGATGTTGGATGATTCGATGTTCTATGCCGCTACATGTTCCTTAGTCATTCGCTAGTGATCTAAAATTTACATTGGCACCCATAGAGATGGTGTCCTAACTATTGCAAGATGCGATTTAAGACTATATTGGCATTGACCTTCACTTGGCACTGGTAATTGGCATTATGTATTCTTATGGTTATCTTAGAACATAATTCTCTTTCCTTTCTTGATCGATTCCTTGATTGATTTATGATTGATATGTATGTAGATATGTTTATTGCTAACTGTCCTTGAGCATGAGGATCGGATATCTGATGCAGAGTTAATGTGTGTTATGCAACGATAAGAAGATATGTTGTTTTCTTGGATCCATCCCCTTCCATTGATGAGAGATGATTCCTTTATATCTTGGATCGATGTCTCTAGTCAAGAGTCACCACTTTGCATAAGGTGTTGATTCATAAGTGCTATCCTTTACTGATAGTCAACTTTTGATGATCTTAATACTGATTTCATTAAGTATTTCCTTTAACTTGATTGCCCTTGTGATTCTAATCGCTTCCTAGCTTTAGCATCAACTTCTTTAAATAGGCATGATACGTTCTTTCAGCGGTGCTTATATTGGAGTCTTGATTTGTTTATGAGATCGTTTGCTTCTCCCATTCGATGTCTTCAATTTATAGAGTTATTAGCATAACTAATTAATATGGGGACATGACATTTCCTCAGTCACCAACTTCTTGAAATTCTATTTGATCTCTTTAACATCCAGTAGCTTTTCATCATTGGTTCCATTAGCTTTGATCCCTATTACAGAAAAGTTTATTTTGATCCTCAACATTTTAGAGAAATAAGTGGCAATTGCTTTCCTCATCTTATCCTTAGCAGATATAATAAGACATAGTTTTCATTCGACTACTTCAGCCCAAACATGTGTGTCTGATTCCCCAGGGTCATTTAAGATCTTCTTAGCCACTAGGATACCAACATCCATATTGGCCATCTCCTGTATCTCCTTAGAAGCCAAAGATAGGTTGTTGTGATCACTCCTAGACATTTGGAATTCTACAATTAAAGCTTCACTTTTTCCATGAATGGAATCCAACAACTTAATTGCCTCCTCGATGAACAAAAGACCATAAAAAATGACCTTTTCAACCCTCTGATCCATAGCATTTATTAGAGATAATGATCTTTTTACTTATTGTAACATATTAGGATCAGGGGCACTCAAACTCATATCAGGAGGGGCTTCTGCTGAGGGTGTTATTATTTTAACAAATGATTGAACAAATAATGACAAAGAACTTACTTGAGCCAGCAACATAGAATTCTCCTCTTGCTGTCTTTTGACCCTTTTTGATATATTGCTGACTGAGTGTTTAACATGATAGATATCACCTTCAACAATAGAAGGTCCCAAGTCTACTTTGCTCATTCTAAAGTCATCTTTGGTCACTTCATCTTCATTCTTATTCCCCACTGGATCTGCAATCTCCAAAAATTAATTTCCTGAGGTAGGATCAGTTACCATCCTCAACATCCTCCTTGCACGTTTAGGCTTAGGAGTATCCTATAGGAACTTAGCCACAGTATCAATATAGACATCCACTGGTGCTGTATACCTTTTCTTCTTTTCAACCGCTTTCTTTAACTATGTAGGAGAAGGGGAGGGGATATTAGCAGCATTAACAACACTAATAGTACCATCCATAGGCACAGGTGGAGAATTTTGCTTGGGATTTCATTTCGATTGGGAGAATTTGGGGCACTTAGAAGAGATTGTAGCATACTATCTTCTCCTAATTGAGAAAAAATGAAAGGCTCACTATCATTTACAAGGTCATTGACAAATGGCACATGGTCTGCTTTCGATGAGGAAGTAGCCAATCTGGTATTACTCTTTAATGGTTGACTATCCTACTCACACGTCATTCTTAGTTTACTGACCTCATCAGGGGGTTGTGATGTAGAGTAGGTACAGAACATAAAACAATGTCAACTGAATCAAAATTTGCAATATTGAAATGCTAACTTGGTTATTTGCTCACCAACTCTTCAACTTCCCTAGTAATACAACAAATGAGGTTTTTTCAACATAACTTTCCTCCCAAACTTCAAACTCAAATTTTAAACACCATTTAGGATACTCTTTATGCCTCTTTTCAACATACCAAATTTATAGATATGGTTGATTTGTAACACAAGGGTCAAACTTAGACTATCCTTCCTTGAAGTCTAGAAACATGGGGGCAACAAATTGACTTTTTTGGCCATAACTTTCGGTGCAGGCATGATCTCTAGATTGTAAAGGCAGATTTAGATATTAATTTGGTCTTTATACAACATACTTTAGAATCAAGGTAGGTTACTTTGTATGGAAGCTTTCAAAAAATGACTTTTCTTCTGCTAATTAGACGAAAAACATAAGAAAATCTGACCTGGGGCATCACCAAAACACATGAAAACCAAAACCCTAGAACCTACAACCTTGGAAAAAGTAAATACACACAAAACTACTCCATTTCACAATATTTCACGTTTTTCCACTGTGGGAATGGTGAGAAATTACATTTTGAAATCCACTAGAAACCCTAACCAGGGTTCTGGACAATTTTTAGTAAATCACCTATAAGTTTCTCCAAACTCAATGAAAAACCACTAAAATAGTTGTAGATGAAAGGTGATCCATTCCTCTACAAGATACAATCATGTGTAGGTCACAAAAATTCTATACAAATCGTACAAAATCAAGAGAATAGGGAAAAACGTGGTAAATCTCAAAAAATTGTGTTTATTTCTTCATAAAAATTTTCATTACATGTTCTTCCCCCCTGTGGTTAACCATACAAAGGCATTTTATAACATTTCTAACCATTTCCAACCAAAAATTAACTACCTTTTGAAATCCAATCGTTCAACTTTCACTTACATAAAAAATGCAAAGTTGCATTGACAATAATTGCAACTTTTTTTCAATATTTACAAAAATGACTAAACATCACCTTAAATGACTACACCTATGCAAGAACAAATCCAAAATGGTCCCATAGATCTTATTGTTTAGGGTAAATTTTGGATTGTTTAACGTTTGATTTGTTAGATGTTTGAATCCTCCTTTCACCCTTTACATTCAAGGACATTAGGGTCAAGTGGCACTGTACCATCATACCCTAGGTCACATACAAATGTAGGGAAGCTCAGATTAGGGTGTTTAATTGCCAATTTTCCTTCTCCTATGCTCAATTAACCATTAAAACCCTAATTTTACAAATACGACAGTAAATTGATGAATTACGAAAAAAACCCTTGCAGCAAGTAAAATGACAAACTACAGAGTACCTGCTTTTAGGACTTCGAGGTGGAAAAGTTAGGGACACAGGAGTGGGCGCCCAAGTCCAAGGCCCTAGTTTTTGTCCAGATATGAGAACTTAGTCTGCAACTCTTTCCTATTGTTCTAGAGATTTTCACGTCACAGAACTTGGAGGACTAATGAGCAACCGCCCAAGTCTAGGGGGAAGATTTTCTTCCTGTTCTGCAATTCTAACACTTCAAGATGTCTTCCTGCAACTTCACTTTGTCTAGCTCCTCAACCTGTAACCTACAACCATGAAAAATTTGGGATGGGGTTGTGGTGTTTAGAGGCTTGCTTTAGTCAAGCCCTGGAGGACATTTAAGTCTCTAAACACTGTTGTCAGATAGAGAGTGCCTGCCCTTGTGAGGTAGAGGCAAAAACCAAAGGAAATGATGATGAAAACACAATATAATGTCACCTTGTAGTGAAGGTCTCATAAGAGGAAGATGCTCTTCATTCCATGAGAGAATAGATGCTCAAATCTACAAACACAAACACATAAACCACACAAATTTTCTCTTGCAACACAATGAAAGCCTTGAATCACCTTGAGAGTGCACAAACATCAGAATGATCATCTAGTTTCTAAATGAATGCCTATTCATACTTTGATATGCAACTACAAGCACTCCTGCCAAGATTTTGTAAATTCAAACTTACCGTGTCGGCCTACGGACCAAATAACGGTCATAAACTGACATTCAAATTTGGGCCAAACCTAAAATAGGGCAGTTCTAGGGCACGAGCACCCAAGTCCTCCCCCCTATTTTGGGTAGGGTTAAGCTCAAGGTGTCGCCCTAGGCCCCATTTTCCATGATACCTAGGGTTCATTCCATCGGGATGCCAAATTATGATGCAAGATGTCCTAAATGCACACTAAAGCCCTGGAAGCTAAACCTAAAGAGGGAAAAGTCCCCAAGGGGACATTTTCTGACGTTACATTTAGCCCCCACTTTAATGTATGTATAAATGTGAGGCTAATACATGCATTAAAGTATGGTCACAAACACAGCAAACATGCCAAGCACGGAGAAGACATGCCAATCACATAGAAGACAGTAACAGGCACGTAAAACATGGAGAAGATAGTTACAGTCACGCAGAACATGGAGAAGACAACAGATGCATAGAAGACACATTAATGCATAGAAGACAGGCATGATTTATTTTCTTTTCTTTTTCTCATATATATGAAATGCAAATGCAAGTACTAGAAAGTAAACAAACCTCCCATAATACAAGAAGCACTCATTGCACTAGTGTTTATTCTACATATATGGGGCAGCAGACATGCAAGGCATGTAAAACCTCCCATAATGCAGGAAGCACTCATCATGCTAGTCTTTAGACTGCATATGAGGCAACAGACATGCCACACAAAGCAAGCATGCTAAACACACACACTTTGAAGACACAGAGAAAACATAGCATACAAGTGATCAAGTGTCCCTATTTCTAGGTTCAACACCATCTCAGGCACATTATAGGTACACATTGACAATTGGGATTCACCACAAGAATCACCAAAAACATGCTTAAAGGTTGAGTTAGTCACATAACTACTCCCCGCCTCTACAGAGGACTTTTGAAAATGATAGGATGATGTAATCTTCTCTGTGAAATACACCATCCCCGCCTCTGTCGAGGGCATAAGATAAAAAGGATATACGTGATATCTCGCCTCTGCAAAGGGCTTACATGATTGATTGATTGATTGCAAACAAACTTAGGGTGCAGGAAGCACTAATTGAGCTAGTCTTTAAACTGCATCTGAGGGCAAGGACATAGCTAACATCTATAATAGATAGCTTACCTTATATATGCCCCCACCTTAAGGTGGTTGATATCAAGTATCGATATCAAGCACATTAAGGTAGGAAGAAAACACACAAGGGAACACAAGCTCTTGCAAAGCCCATGCCCCCCAGAGGTGACATGTACTTTACGATCGCCAAATGTTCCAACAAACACATCCCTGCAAGAAACATGTTAGTGTCTACAACATCATGATAAATAACAACATCAATCCATATGATTAACCACACAAAGAGCCAAGGTTATATTACGAATTTAGAGTTTGAGGATAACCATGGGGCTACATCACGAAGCTCTCTGAATTGACTACCACCAAGGCTAGATTCAAAGACAAACAAAGGTGTATAGAGCAGCAGTATTGTTAAGGTTTGTAAATGAGATAGCATACCATCAAAATCACTACACAGAAATCATGAGTGCTTCTACTAGCCAAGCATCAAATAATTTATTACAACCCCATTGTCATATTAGGAACTAAGTCTAATTTTTTATTGCTCTTGAAAGGGACGCTAGGTCCTCATCAGTATAAATGTTTTTCATCAACCACCTGCTAGAGAGAAACACTAGAGGAGGGGAAACAATAAATAAGAAAGGAGAAACAAGTGTCTTAGGGACAATCACGTAGGAGGGTGCCCCCAAGTCACCAACCGCAACGCTATATCCATAAGACACAACACACAACAATGAAATCAGAGAGAGAGAGGCAATATAAAAGAATGATGATATAAATAGAAGGTCACAACAGAAGCGATCTCCTAGTATCTTGAACCTTACAAGAGAATCAGGGGTCATCCTAGGAGGCCTAAACAACACATAACACATCATGGGGGAAGCACATCACAAGAGAGATAAAGAGTTGGAGATACTTACTTGTAGGATCTTCGTATCAGATTTTGGAACTTGCAAACCTCTTAGAGAGGTACTTGATCATGTTGAGTGAAAAATTTGAGTGGTTCTTAGGAAAGTTTTGTTGATTATTGTGTGATGCTTGTTTTGTAACTCCTTGTGTAAATGTGACTTTTTGTTGTTTATGAGGAGGGGAACCACTATTTTCGTTAACTTTTGACAGTCATCTAACTCTTTTCTAATTTTTATCAAGTTTTCATTGTTGAATCTTTCTAGAATGGTAATAGGAATCATCCTGTACCAGCTTATGTCAGGTTCACCAAAATGTTTAGGGTAAATTTTGGATTGTTTAATGTTTGAGTTGTTAGATGTTAGAATCCTCCTTTCACCCTTTACATTGAAGGACCTTAGGGTTGAGTGGCACTACACCATCAGACCCTAAGTCACTTACAAATGTAGGGAAGCTCGGATTAGGGTGTTTAATTGGCAATTTTCCTTCTTCTATGCTCAATTAACCATTAAAACCCTAATTTTACAAATACGACAGTAAATTGATAAATTATAGAAAAAACTCTTGCAGCGGGAAGTAAAATGATAAACTACAAAGTACTTGTTTTCAAGGCTTTGAGATGGAAAAGTCAGGGACACAGGAGTAGATGCCCATGTCCAAGGCCCTAGTTTTTGTCTAGATCTAAGAACTTAGTTTGCAATTCTTTCCTACAGTTCCAGAGATTTTCTTGTCACAGAACTTGGAGTACTAATGAGCGAGTGCCCAAGTCTAGGGGGCATATTTTCTTCCTGTTCTGCAATTCCAACACTTCAAGATGTCTTCCTGTAACTTCACTTTGTCCACCTCCTCAACCTGTAACCTACAACCATGAAAACTTTGGGAGGGGGTTGTGGTGTTTAGAGGATTGCCTCAGTCAAGCCCCAGAGGACATTTATGTCTCCAAACACCGTTGTCAGATAGAGAATGTGTGCCCTTGTGAGGCAGAGGTAGAAACCAAAGGAAATGAAGATGAAAACACAATATAATGTCACCTTGTAGTGAAGGTCTCATGGGAGGAAGATGCTCTTCATTCCATGAGAGAATGGATGCTCAAATTTGTAAACACAAACACATAAACCACACAATTCTGCTCTTGCAGCACAATGAAAGCCTTGAATCACCTTGAGAGTGCACAAGCATCATAATGATCATCTAGTTTCTAAATGAATGCCTAATCATGCTTTTATATGCAACTACAAGCACTCTCGCCAAGATTTTGTAAATTCAAACTTACCGTGTCAGCCTAGGGACCAAATAACAGTCATAAATTGACATTCAAATTTGGACCTAACCCAAAATAGGGCAGGACTAGGGTGCTGGTGCCCAAGTCCTCCCCCTAGGCCCCATTTGTCATTATACCTAGGGTCCATTCCATCAGGATGCGAAATTATGATGCAAAATGTCCTAAATGCACACTAAAGACTCGAAGCTAAACATAAAGAGGGAAAAGCCCCCAAGGAGACATTTTCTGACATTACACTTATTACATGAACAAGACCAAAAACTAAAACAAAAAATGGCATAATGCCCTCATTGAGGCATGAAATTCACTGGGTGCTCCTGCACCATACTCCCAAGGGGAAGAAAAAAATCAAGTCCACTTTGGGTGCAGGTTTTCTCTCTTCTTGGTCTTCCAATTCTTTGGCAACTTGTCCTTCATCTCTACAACTTTCCCTAGATCCTTTTTCTTATTCTTGCACCATCTCTTGCTTAGCATCTTCTCAAATTCAATGTACCAAAATTTGAGTTCTCATTCATATGCCTCAGTACCACCGTCTATGTCTTCATCTTCATCATTCAAACACAATATGTCAACATATTCATCATCCATAAAATTAGAAAATGCAACCATTACCTCCATTATTTTTGTAACATCTTCTTCACCATATGATGCATAACAATTTTCACCTTTTTCTTCATACCCTTTTCCATCTTCATTTTTATCTGTTGCACCTGTAAACACACACTCACAAATATTGTTAGAAATAACATTTTGAGTCTCAAGGGACCCATTGTCTTCACATTGTTCCTCTTCCTCAGATGGCTTAGGATCTTCCATCATCAACAAAGATCCTCCAATATCTAGTTCTACTATCCTCTCTGTCCTTCTCTTCAGAATAATCTTCTTGATAGGCCATTTGAGCCCCTTTCTTATTAGAAAATGCCAACCACTTGCTTGTTCTGCCTTCTCAAGGCACTGTTGTATCTCAAGTTCCTTTCTCTCTTGCATCTTTTCTTGGATTTTTTTCATTAGCTCCAAGGCCTACCTCAAATCTATTATTTCTTGTTCAATATCCATTTGTTTTTCCCTCTCATCCTTCTTGTTTATCTCACTTCTCTATTTTCTCATCACTAGTTTCTTTCTTGGTACCTCCTTACTCTACAAGTCCCCACGGACTGATTTTCTCAACACTTCCATTCTTCTTTCTTAAGAAAGTATCTTTCACCTTTCTTCTTCTTGTCTTTGTGATACCTCACCTAGGTTTCCTCTTTTCTTCATGACCTAGTCTTTTGGCATCCAAGTTCTTGCTTCAACCTGCAAAAAGATAACACACAAACTCCAAAACTTTTCTTACCTAGATCTTTGGGCTCTGATACCAATTTGATGCAAAACAGGGGGGAGGTTATCATCCCAATCACAATCAACCAACTTTTGTTATCTTAAAACCCTAACTTAATGGTTTATTCACAAACTCTCATATTCCCCTAGTAGTACTTGAAACAGGATTTTTCCACCATAACTTTCCAAGAAGATCTTGAAACAAAAATAGAAGGGTAGTTTTAGATACCCTTTATTGCCTTTGACAACATATCTAATTTTCAAGTGGGGTTGTTTTGGAACGCAGAGGTCAAATATTGATTGTCCTACTCTTGACTAGGCTTAAGGTGGTGCAACAAATAGAGTTTTTTGGCCATAATTTTCAAACGATAACTGATCTCCAAGAAACAAAACTTGATTAAAATACCCATCTAGCCCTTATTTAACATATCTCAAAATTAGGGTAGGCTATTTTGTATAAAAACCCTCAAATTTGGACTATTTTCCCTCAAATTAGGCCTACTAGGGTTTCAGACCTGTTTTAGTAAAATGGACATAACTTGCTCAAAACACCATGAAATTGAGTGCAACAAAAAGGAGTAGAAAGTAGATTCAATTATATTTCCAACCATACCATATGCAGGTGATACAAATTCTATATTGATCCATACCAAGCTCTGAAACAACAATTTAATGTTCAGAAAATATAGAAAATAAAGCTTCTTTATTGATTTTTGTGTAAAACTTCAACCCCCAACCTTGGATAGATTTCCCAAGGCTTATTCAAATGGTTTATAACCCAAAACAAGTGTTTCTACCTACCTTTTCAGTTTTCCAACCATTCAACTTCTCATTTTCAACCTATGACTCTTCAAATTCCTTGATTTTGCATTTTTGCAACAATGATAGCTTATGTAATTTGACCTTACAAACCACCTAGCAACCTAAAAATGGACTCAAACATACATGACATGGTCTTAAATGACCTTATTACATCAGAGACACAAAACTAAAACCAAAAATGATAAAATTGTCTCATAGAGGCATGAAATCAACTAGGTGCTTCTGCACTAAGCTGATCACTAACTCCATTCAATTGTAAGCCAACTCTCTAGAGAGTTGGGTCCAAACTAGATGATTTTCTTTGGGAGTAGGTAGTCTGAGATCTATTTTGACTATGAGAGGTTCACTGTCTAGGTGTTGCTGAACCGGCACATTCTTTCACTTTCCCCTTCAACCATTTCTCTATCCTTCTTATCACTTGGAAAGAGAAAAATTTCACATCTGTGATTTCCTTTTCAGACCATTTCATAGGAGGTGATTGTACCACCTTCTGTTAAGTTGAATAATTTAGCAACTCTATTAGATTGTATGCATGTGACAAAAGCATATATTCTCTTTCAACCACATGAATTACCGTCAATTGAGTTCAAAACCAATATGATCCTCTTAATATTTGTCTAAACAGAATACAAATTGATCAAGCATGTTGTGATTGATAATGGATCGGCTCTGAATGTTTGTGGTATGAATTTGTTACATAATATTAATGTTGATACCTCTTTGATTAAATTGGATATAATTAGCATTCATGGCTTTAACAATGTTGGTAGAAAATCTATGGATAACATAACTTTACCTATAAAGGTTGGACTCATGACATTATCTACTCTTTTTCATGTCATGCCTAGTTCACTTTCATATAATATGATTCTTAATAGACCATGGATCCATGCCATGGGGGCAATTCCATCTACCCTTCATGGATCAATAAAGTTTATTTATCAAAACAACCTCCATACCATCAAAGTCGATCCTAAACCAGATAATTGTTTACATATTGAAATGTGAAACTAGTTAACGATCATAAAAGTCTAAACAACTTACGAGTGGATTCATCAACACCTCTTTCCATAGATAATGTTGTGTAAGACTCTAAAACATCGAATACACTTTTTGGTGATGATTGGGGTTCATTAGATTTTAATCCTTGCACTGTAGGGGAATATAAACTTAATAACCCTGACACATCAAAAGTGGCATCGATCTCATCCAAGAAATCTTTTGAAACACCTAAGAAAACCAAATCCTCCTTGGTAGAAAACAAAGACAATAGTCTTACCTATACTACAGATTATAATACCTATGGGGCTTCACCATCTTCTAAGGAAATGGCATCCTTCTACGGTCAAGGATTTAAAATCCTTTATAACAATTGTGACTATGTAGGTAATGGTTGTGGTGTAAATCAACAAGGAATCAGAGTACCTTTGCAAGTTGCTAGAATTAATTACATGACCGGTATTGGATATAATTCTTTAAAGCCCACCAAAGCCCCTCATTGCCCTAAAGTTAATGTTAATGCAATATCAACAAGACCAAATCAGCATGTGAGATATCTTGAGCTGATAGACAAGAATTATACACTAGGAAGTATCCCATTGAATCTGGTAAGTATTTCTCCCTCTTTAAGCCACACTCGTTGTAGCACTTATTCTTGTTGCTCTCAAGGATGGCTTACTCCTAACTATATACATTGTTAGTATTGTGTTGTATCAAGTAAGTATTTCTAACCTTTTATCTCTATGTTGTGATTTTCCCGTGATGTGTTATATGTTGGTTAGGCCTCGTAGGATGACCCTTGATACTTTTGTAAGGTCAAGAATACTAGGAGATGGCCTCTGTTGTGACCATTTCTCTATCTACATCATCATTCTTCTATCTTGATCCTCTCCTCTATTTTATTGTTGCGTGTCATGCCTTAGGGGCATAACATTGTGGTTTATGACTTGGGGGCACCTTCCTACGTGATGACCCTAAGGCACTTGTTCTTGTCTCTTGATTTATTGTTTACCTTCTTCTAGTGGCTCTATATAGTCGGTGAATGATGAAAAACAATTCATAACTAATAAGGACCAAGTGTCCATTCAGTAAAAATAGAAAAAATGGACCTAGTCCAGACATGACTATGGGGTTGATATATATATCCAATGCTTGGCTAGTAGAATCACTCTATGTGATATTTTGATGTTGTCTTATCTCTCTAACAAATCATAAAAAATACATCTGCTCCATGCACTTTGATTGTCTTGTATCTTGCCTTGTTGTTTCACTTGGTTCTGAGGAACCTAAAGTATTATTGAATGGTTATACTCGATTCTAAACTAGTAGTATAGCCTTGGCCTTTGATGCAATTGTTTTTATGCATAGCTTAATTGTGTTGTTTATCTTAGCATAATCAATGTGTTTATGGGAACATTCAGTGATCATGAGTACATGTCACCTTTGGGGGCATGGGCTTTGCGAAAGCTCTTGTTTCCTTGTGTATTTTCTCTCTACCTTAACGTGCTTGATATCGGTACACAACATCAACCACCTTAAGGTGGGGGCATATAAGGTAAGCTGTTTGATGATTTTGGTACTAACAAAGTGTATTTGTAAGCCCTCTATGAAGGTAGGATGTTGTATCTTTGGTGCGAGTGCACATCTTTATTCTATATTGCAATCAGAAAGCACTCTGTGGAGGTGGGATATCATGTATATCCTTTTATTCAAAATCCCTCTGTGTGAGGCGGGATGGTGTATCTCTTGAGCTAGTGCACATCCTTTTATTTCAAAAGTCCTCTGAGTAGGCAGGGCTGGATTTGAGACTATCCACCCTTAAGTGTGTCTTTGGCAGTTGTTTTGGGGTAAGCCCAACCATCAAGTGTGCCTATAGCATGTTTGAGATGGTGGGAACTTAGTAATAAGTTCCTTCCATCGCCTTGTTTTATGTGTTTTAGACATATAGTATGTCTTTGGCATGCTATACGACGCTCGTGTATTCCATGTGTCTTCCGTGTGTTTTCCCCCTTGTGCGGTTAACCCCCACTTGGGCTTTGTATGGCGTGTCTTCCCCTCTCATGTATGTGTAGCGATGTTCTCCACTTACACTTAAGGTTTTGTATGGCATGTTTTCCCTTTGGGGTTGTGTGATTGCATTGTTACCTTCCATTTATCTGTATTCATTTATATATATATATATGAAAACGAAAAAAGAAAATATCAAGTGTATTTATTTGTCAAAAAATAATATATTTTGCCCTCAAATCATGCAAGGAAGAGAGGTGGAGTCTAAATGAGGTGGCATACTCATGCAAAAGGAGTTTCTTTTTCTATTTTTTGACTTGGAGTCAAATTGGACTAATTTTTGCAGTTTTTGGGTCAAGCATCTTGGGAGGAGCAGTTCTGAGCTATTTTAACTCATCTTGGAGTAGTTTTGGGACTTGATTTTTAGGCTTTTCTCTTGTGCTCACCCAACAACTTGGAGTTACTTTTTTGAGACTCTTTCATGAATCATTTGGAGTCTAGTTGAGCTGGAGTTGACGTCTCTTTACCATTTTAGGATAGATCTTTGTATTATAGGGAAAAATGCTTATGCTTTTTTCTTAGTTCTTTCTTTTTCCCTTGCCTTTACACATTGTAGAGAGAGATATTCAGACTTGTAACTCAGCCATTTTTATAGTTTTATGTAGTAGTAGCAATTTATTTTAGCAATTCATTGTTATTTTGTAGAGTATTCCTTCTATTATCAATACAATCATCTGTTCCTCTATTCAGATTCAGATGTCTTGTCTCATTTTGAGTGATTTGATAGGAATTTACTATGTTTTGCTTTAAAACCTTTGAATTTTCTATCTCATTTATTGAATACAAGTACACAAAGTGCAAGTTTATTATAGGTTATAGATTGTGCAAGTCATTTCATGCCTTTCTGAGAAACATTTATGTGGTAGATTTGATTAGTTTGAGCTGTAAGAATAGATGTATTGGGTAGTTATTATAAATTAGATTGTAGATTAGAGTTAAAACATTGGTGCATCACCCCCTTTAGGATAGGTTTCAATTTAGATTCAATTTATTTCAACATTCTTCTATCTCTTTTCCTCACAAGTTTACAGATCCAAATGGGCATTTAAAGGGAGTCGACTCTTCCAGCATGGTCCATTCTCGTAATGGACAAACCCACAGTCTGAGAATGTTCCCATGTTGCATGGGATTGGCAATCTTTTTAAGGCTTAGCATTCAAAGCATAATCCTTCATGATAGTAGTATTCTTCGTGACTGCTCTTGTGTATTCTCTATGTTTTGCATGTCTTCAGTACTAGCTTCTCCATGTTTTGTGTGCTTGTTACTATCTTCATTGTGTTTTGCATATCTGCAATGTGCCTTCTCTAATTTCTATATGAGACTAGGGGCTATAAATAGTTCCTCAATGTTTGTATACATTATCTCTAAGTGCCTGGCGTGTTTCATGTGTTTGTTGATCATGCTTTAATGCATGTATGGGTTGTAAGATCATCCATACATTAAAGTAGGTGCTAAATGTTACGTCAAAAATGTCTCCCTAGGACTTTTCCCTCTTAAGGTTTAGCTCCCAGGTCCTTTAGAAATCATTTTAGTCATCTTGCATATTCATTTTAACTCCTGATGGAAAATCCCCAAAGTTTAATGATAAATAGGACCTAGGGGTGCTAAAGAACTTAATCCTAATGAAAATAGGGGCCATAGACTTGGGCGCTCGTTCCCTAGTCCTACCCTATTTTGGTAGGGTCCCAAATTTTAGTGTCAATTATGTGACCATTAAAAGGGTCCCAAGCTGACATCTTAAGTTTAAATTATGAAATGTGAGTGGGAATGCATATATAAGTATGTTTAGGACTTCATTTGCAAACTAGATGAATAATGTGAACTTATGATCTTATGCTAAAGATATTCAAGGATTTCATTGTGTTGTAGAGTAGAATTTGTGTTGTTATTGTGTTTGTTTGTTGTAGATTTGGCTTCATTAATCCATCTCCTCATGGCATGAAAGAGCTCCATTCCTCCATGAGGGTTTCACCTCCAAGGTGATATCTATTTGTGCTTTCATCAATTTATTTCATCATTTCTTTTGCCTCTGTCTACCAAGGAAAGACATAATCTATCTAACAACAGTATTGGAAGGCTTGAATGCCATTCTGGGGCTTGACTGAGGCAAGCTCCTAAACACCACAACCCCCAACCCCTCTCTTGTGATTGTAGGTCACAAGTGTTGGATCTTGTGGAGAGGAGTTACAGAAGGGCAGTACAAAGCATAAGGAATCTAGATCTGATGAGAAAGTAGCACCTTGGACTTAGGCACCCCCACCAGTGTCCTCCAGTTGGCCTCCTGACAAATTAGGGTTTGAAAACATCATCTAGGCACTCTCTAGAGCATTTTCTCAGTTTTGACTATTGGTAGATTTTCACTCCAAGGACAAGGGCATGGGCACTATTGTTCTTCAACACTTCTACTTTTGGAATCAGGTTCTCCTCTATTCACTAATCCCGGTGCTTCTTTCTATTTATCTGTATCTATAATAGTTTGAAATTTATGCCATGTTTACCATAGAACTAGAGTTTTGTCTATTATTGCTCTAGGGTTTTAACAAATAATCAACAATTCCAAATTTTCATGTCTTCCCAAGTGACAACAAACTTGATAGTTGAGTCCTCTTGCAAAATTTGTGACTTATCTTAGTTTAATGTCCTTGAATGTATGTAGCGAAAGGAGGATTTAAGCATAGCTTACATTGAATTGAAAATCCCTCTTTTTCTACATTACAGTATTAATTTAATGTTCAAATATGCTCAAAACCCTAATTATACAAAATCCTAAGCAAACTGATAAATTACGATAAATCCTCACAAACCAAGATAGTAGATAGAGATTAGTTACTAACCATTTTTTGAAGTTCATGATGAGGAATATTCAGGGACTTCATGGCTCACACCCTAGTCTAATGCAGTGTTTTCTTCAGGGGGTTCTAGACTCCTTACGATACTAATGATCATTGTTCTGTATGTTTCTATTACGAAAGATGCGAAGGACATTGTGGCTCACACCATTATCCAAGGCAGGATATTCCTCAGGATGTCGAGACTTCTTGTGATGCTAATTATCATTGTCACAGATATTTCTATATCTGCAACCCTAAAGAACTTTGCCCCTAGCACCCTAGTCCCAAAAGTGTACTAGGCTGCTTCTTTTCACTAGATCTGGAATCCTTATCTTCTGCAACCTTCCACTAAAACTCCACTCCATGAAATCTGATACCTGTAATTGTATGCTCAAAAATTGTAACTCTAGTTGTCTGGGGATGTCAGGTTGGATTTCGGCATGCACATGGACCCTTCCCTCCTTGCCACAAGGTATTCCACCACGTCACTCTTTCTCTCATGGAAGTAGCCAGTCAAGAGGAGGCAAGACATGGTGGGGGTCTAGCTCATTAGAGAGCTAGACTCAACAGAGAGGGGTCAGCAAGTTCTATGGCCTTTGTCGTTGTGTGCTAGGTTGAATGTTTCATTCAATGGTAGTTGTTGTTGAGATTGGGGTTTCTTCTACTCCACCTTTGTGTGGGTAAGCGGTTTTGTTCATTTATGTCCTCTTGTCTCTCCATTCGTTGAATGAGTTCTTGTTGTATTTTGAATTGTCTTTGTTCTTCTATTAATAAGAAGACAAATGGATCTTGTTGTGGTAAATTAAATGTCTTCTGCTATTGTTGTGGATTGATCTCCTCAATAATAGCCCTCACCCACTCTCCTCTCACTCCCAGGAACATCAGTGAGCCAAGATAGAGGTAAATATGTGATGACCAACCTTAACTAGACTTAGGGTTTTGACCTAGGGTTTGGTTATGTTTTGACTTGAGTTTACCTTGTGATGTGATCAAGGGTTTGATTGAATCATTTGACGTGGTTTACCTCGTGATGGTATCGAGGGTTTGCAAGTTTTCTATCTTTTATGGGGTTTCTATATGCATGCAAAGCTAAATGAAATGCAAACATGTTTTTGTGCTTTTTTTGTATTTTGGAAATGAAAAGGGCTTTTTAATCTCTAAAAGGGAAATATGGATGCAAGCTAATATGACTTTTCCTAATGCAATCCTAATCTATGTTTTTTGGTTTTTTGATTGTTTTGAAATAATCTAATCTATGAAGGGAAATTGCTTCTCTAAATAATCTAGATCTAGCAATATGAAAACAATTATTCTAAGATGCAAGATCTAATCTATCAAGGAAAAAGTAAAGATTTACTATTCCCAAGAGCATTTTTTGGTTTTCTAATTAATATAAATTGAATAAAGCAATAAAGGAGCCTAAAAGAATGACCATTTGTGTGACTCCACTACCCTCAGAAATCCTTGATGTTTGCAACCTTGAGTCCTTTTGAAGTAGCGGGAAGACCTCTTGATGACAAAATAACACAAAGAAGCCAAAATAAGCTTGTTGAAGCTTGAAAGAGCTCAATGGGAGCTTTGGATGAGCACAATGGCATTGATTCAAGTAGTGTAACGATACATGGTTGAACAATGAATAAAGAAAAAGGCACCTTTTGTTGGCAAGAGACACTGTGTGGCTTCATGAGGGTTGTCATTGATGGCAACAAAGTCCATCTCACACATCTGCAGGACATGGTGTGTCTATACCGGAAGTCAGAGTGAGAAATTGTAACTCTAGTTGTCTGGGGATGTCAGGTTGGATTTCGGCATGCACATGGACCCTTCCCTCCTTGCCACAAGGTATTCCACCACGTCACTCTTTCTCTCATGGAAGTAGCCAGTCAAGAGGAGGCAAGACATGGTGGGGGTCTAGCTCATTAGAGAGCTAGACTCAACAGAGAGGGGTCAGCAAGTTCTATGGCCTTTGTCGTTGTGTGCTAGGTTGAATGTTTCATTCAATGGTAGTTGTTGTTGAGATTGGGGTTTCTTCTACTCCACCTTTGTGTGGGTAAGCGGTTTTGTTCATTTATGTCCTCTTGTCTCTCCATTCGTTGAATGAGTTCTTGTTGTATTTTGAATTGTCTTTGTTCTTCTATTAATAAGAAGACAAATGGATCTTGTTGTGGTAAATTAAATGTCTTCTGCTATTGTTGTGGATTGATCTCCTCAATAATAGCCCTCACCCACTCTCCTCTCACTCCCAGGAACATCAGTGAGCCAAGATAGAGGTAAATATGTGATGACCAACCTTAACTAGACTTAGGGTTTTGACCTAGGGTTTGGTTATGTTTTGACTTGAGTTTACCTTGTGATGTGATCAAGGGTTTGATTGAATCATTTGACGTGGTTTACCTCGTGATGGTATCGAGGGTTTGCAAGTTTTCTATCTTTTATGGGGTTTCTATATGCATGCAAAGCTAAATGAAATGCAAACATGTTTTTGTGCTTTTTTTGTATTTTGGAAATGAAAAGGGCTTTTTAATCTCTAAAAGGGAAATATGGATGCAAGCTAATATGACTTTTCCTAATGCAATCCTAATCTATGTTTTTTGGTTTTTTGATTGTTTTGAAATAATCTAATCTATGAAGGGAAATTGCTTCTCTAAATAATCTAGATCTAGCAATATGAAAACAATTATTCTAAGATGCAAGATCTAATCTATCAAGGAAAAAGTAAAGATTTACTATTCCCAAGAGCATTTTTTGGTTTTCTAATTAATATAAATTGAATAAAGCAATAAAGGAGCCTAAAAGAATGACCATTTGTGTGACTCCACTACCCTCAGAAATCCTTGATGTTTGCAACCTTGAGTCCTTTTGAAGTAGCGGGAAGACCTCTTGATGACAAAATAACACAAAGAAGCAAAAATAAGCTTGTTGAAGCTTGAAAGAGCTCAATGGGAGCTTTGGATGAGCACAATGGCATTGATTCAAGTAGTGTAACGATACATGGTTGAACAATGAATAAAGAAAAAGGCACCTTTTGTTGGCAAGAGACACTGTGTGGCTTCATGAGGGTTGTCATTGATGGCAACAAAGTCCATCTCACACATCTGCAGGACATGGTGTGTCTATACCGGAAGTCAGAGTGAAGAGTATTTTGGTCCAGTGACCAAGAATAGAGCATGCAGCAAGGTCTGATAATTAGGTCTGGATCTCTCAGAGGAAGTATCCCAGTAAAGTGCAGACTTGGGGAAGTCAAGAAGAGTATCATGACTGATATTTTCCAGAGACTGAGCCTTCGGTGATGAAAGAGTGAAAAGATATAAGCTCCTGAGTGTTGGGTTCCTATTTTGTAGAGTAGACTAAGGAAGACCTAACCGGCAAAGCATCAGATCTTAATCCGGATGAGATATTGATGGTGATCAAGTTTCTTGAGGTATCATTCATTATTGGTTGACATTATTGATGACTTCTATAAGCATCTCTTTGATACACATCACTTGATAAGCAAGGATTCAGCTGACAGATCAGAGTTTGGGAAAAATTGACTATTCCGGATGCCAACTAGAAAGGTGTTGAAATCATTGGTGCAGATATATATACCAGATGGATTTAGATACGAAGGTGTGTGTTGTGTGTTGTGTGAAGAAAAGTAGAGAGTAGTGTGGAAGCAACAATAAAGGTACAGTATGTGACAAAACAATAGCACTAAGGCAGAGGAAGAATGAAGTACAGTAGATCAGTGTATTGAGCTTAACCAGAACTGAACCTAAGCACATGTGGATGCTTCTCATTAGTTCAAGTATCTAGTTTACATCTATAAACTATTATAGGCAGTAAGCCTCTTGTGAGAAGTGTGCTCGAGCAATGAGCAAGTTGCATTTTGTACTACCTTATTCTTTTAACAGAGAATACAATATTGGGTTAATCACCCCGTGGTTTTTTCCCTTAACAGGGTTTTCCACGTCAAAAATATTGTGTCATGTGTGTTGAGTTTATTTTTGCTTCCATTGTTGTGTATGCTGATATGATTTGATATTGCTCTAATTGTTAAAGAAGAAAAGAAAGTCAAATAATTAAGATAAATAATTCACCCCCCCCTCTCAGTTATCAACAATTGGTATCAGAGCCAAGTTCCTCCAAACAGATCCTAACAACTTGAGGAAGATCTAGGAATCTCAATGGATATGTATGGTATGAGGGACCAACTTCAGTCTACCCTAGATGATCTTGAGCAATCTCACTCTGAAGTCAACAACTTGAAGAAAAGACTCAAATAGGATGATGATTTCATAAATTAACTAAAAGAGAAACTAAGTATCTCTATGAAAAAGAGAAAGGAACTACTTCAGCAATTGGTAAGTCAAGGTGAAACCAATGATACAAATGAAGATTTGAAGGAGAAAACCAAGTTGTGTGAAAAGTTATCAAAAAAGGTCATTATGGTAAGACATGAAATGAAATCAGGAGTTATGAAATTCACCCAAGAAATTGAAGAGAAAAGAAAAACTGAAGATGATCTAAAACAATCTCTCAAGGAGAAGTCAGAAGACTACCACAAAATGGATAGAATAATAAGGTATCTAGAATTTGATCTTGAAGAAGCTAGAGATAATGAAGAACAACTTGAGAATCAGATTGACACTCTTAAAAGGGATCTTCAAACAACAAATGAATACAAAGAGAAATTCAAGATAAGCTCTGCTCAACTTGAAATTCTTCTTCAAAGCTAGAAGAGGGTTCATGACAAACAAGGCTTGGGGTATGAGAAAGGTGAAAGCTCTGGATTTGGTCAGAAGAATTCTGGATCAGGAAAACCCAGGAATAGACCTAGAAGACCTCTGGTAAGGCAACCAAATGCTCAAAGATATCCATCTTTCAATAGATAATACCACAACTACAATAAGTTTAGTCATAAAGCAAATTAGTGTAGAAGAAGAATGAATCAGAATAATTCATCCTTCTCCGGATAGTGTTTCAATTGCAAAAGGTATGGTCACAAATCTCATGAGTGTAGAAACATGCAAATGAACAATTCTTTCAATGGTAGATGCTTTGCATGCAATAGAATGGGACATATGGCTAATTAGTGTAGATCAAGAGGATATCAGTCAAATATGTAAAGAAATGTTGTTTGCTACAATTGCAATAGATCTGGTCATATTGCCAAATTCTATAGAAGCAAGAATCAAGATAAAAAGGGTCCAGTACATCATAATCAAAACCAAGACAAAGGAAAAGGAAAAGTGAATATAGATGAAATCCAAAGGGAAATGAACAAGATTTGGGTGAAGAGGAGTACAAAAAATATTGAGGATGGATATGCACCAGAATTTGGTGCTGATGTTCCTTCTAGAAACTAAATAGATGATCTCTAGCTCAGGGGTAGTCACAAAAGAAAACAATTTCCCCCAGCCAGTCAATTGGTGCCTAAAATTGGCACATGGAAAGTTGCAAATTAAAAGGGCTCTTAGAGAAACATCTAAATAATCCTTGGTAAAGAGATGGAAGATCCACAAGAAGCTTAGAAGAGGTTAATCTCCCAAGATTGATCCAGTTTAACAGTCATTCGTTAAGAAGCAGGATTTTCACAGTTAGATCCGGCATGATTCAAAATTGAGAAATCTTGATCTGCGGATAGATCAAATGATTGGGGAAAGGAAGATAGATTGTCATTAATCACCAAGAATAACTCTAAGTGTATCTCAATGATCTGGAAAAGATCTTTCTCAAAATAAGGAGAACAAGGCAACCAGAATGACTTAAGTTGCGCATTTATTGCAATATGGATTTAGAGTTTGCTTAGAGATAAAAGGGTTCATTTGCTCATCATTTGTACATTTGTATTAGTGAAAAAGATAAGAAAAGATCTACAAACAAGTTTGCTTCATCTCTCTCAAGGATCAATCGTAGAATTCAAGTCAACCGGCGATCTTTTTGGCTCATTTCGTGAACCCTAAAAGTGTAAAAGGTATTTTCCGTTCTTGAAATCTCTCTTTGAATCTTTTGAAAGATGACTACTCCAAATGTTGTGAAAATCACTGATAGGCTGCATCCTAAATTCAAGAAACATCCATACAAATCCCTAGAAGTTGATCCCCTAGGTGCCTTTTCAAGCATTCCGCATGGGATTTTGCATGTTGAGGACATTAGGGCATACATGCATGCAAATATTGAGGAATTCAGGGAATCCAAGTTGATGGATATATATCATAAGAAGCTATTAGATGAATCATTTGAACTCAAACCTCAGTACAAAGCCATCCGGGACAAGCATTTTGCACAGTACATTCATTTCCCTTATTTTGTAGAAGATGAATGGGTCCAGTATATCCTGAGCCAAGTGCATGACAACTTTATATGGTTGATGAGGCCATTTAAGATCACAAGGGATGTCATTAGGGCGGTGACCGGATTGCACTCATCTGGTGAGTTACCTACTCTTAAATCAGTCAAAAACCAAATTGTGAGTGCGGCTACCAGATCAAAATTTGATAAAAGAGCAATGACAATTGAGGATATCACAGATCCAGATATCAAGTTTGCCACCATGATTATTGGCTACAAGATATATCACTCTAGCAGAGAGAATTCTATTTTTGGAACAACAATTTACACTGCTTATGAAATGTTAAGGAAGAATACTGACTATGATCTCTATGAGCTCCTTCTAAACCAACTTTTGGAGAATCTGTAGAAGATAAAGGACAAGAAGAACTCTTTCAAATATGGTGGCTTGATACTCTGTCTATTCTTCTATTACATGAATGAGCTACTTGGATCTAGTGGCTGGATATGGCAAAATGACAGACCTATTGCCATACAAATCAGGGATTATTTGCATGGGCTTGGTGATGCCAAGGCACAAAACACAACACTGTGGGGTTACTTCAAAAACTTCCAAAGCTTGATGTAGGCCAGAGAAAGAATCCCCCAATCATTGGTTGAAAAGTATAAGGATACAGTATGCTTTATGGTAGAAATTGATTAGTGCCTAATGGAGGTAGTGGAACCAAGGATAGTCTGGATCATGCCAATGGGGTATGAAGTAGATGAGAAAATTGTAGAGCTACATGTTCAACACATGCTAAGTCAACCCAAGGATCCTAAGGTAGAAAGGTTTGGAACCTTTGAAGAGTTGAGTGTGAAGATTCATGTGGAGCTAAGACAACCAGAAATAAAAAGAAAAGTGAGGACAGAAGTTGAAGAATTTGCCAAGAGGCATGGAATTTCAGAGGAGGCACTTGATACAAACAGAGAAAGGATGGAAAGGGAAGAAAAAGAAAGGCAAGAAACTAAAAAAGAAGTGCTCCAGTGCAAGCCCCCTCCCGGACTAGATCCTCCAAGAGATCTGCACCTGCCTCCTCTAAGAGCTAGAAAGCATCAAAATTGGAAGTCAGGACATCTGGAAAGGGAGAGAAGAGAACTAAGATAAAGGCCACAAGGTCTCACATCAGTCAAAAGGATGATGAAGAGACAGAATTTGATGAGGAGATCAAGAAAATGAAGAAAAAGAAGAAATCCAATGAAGCAGAGGCAGAAGAGTTTGTTGAAAGGCCCACTTTGTCCATTGATGATGTAGTCAAATCAGTCACTATGGATGGGAACCTAAAACCAATGACTGAATTCTATGATGATTATAATGAAGCTGACTAGAAGATCTTGCAAGAAGCTACAATCAGGTATCTGAATATCTATAATAAGGCATTTATTGAAATCATATCTCTAATTCCTAAGACCCTAGAGAAGGAACTAGAAACAAGGAAGAACAATGCTAAGTCAAAGGACCTTGAGATCTGGGAACAGATAGCTATTCAGCTCTATCTTTCAATCACTCAGAAACAAATGAATATGATCTTCAAAGATCACAAGGATGAGTTCCAAAGCAAAGCTAGAATGAATCAGCTTATGCTTGGAGAGACTGACAAAGTGGCAAAAGAAACAGAAGAGATCCTCCGGAATGCCTATAAAAGATTCAATATTCCTGTTATAGAGGATTTAGGTGATGAACCCTCTGTCATGGATGATGAAGGACTCAGTACATCAAAGGAAGATCCTACAGAGAAAAATGTAGAAGTTTCAAAAGAAATAGGTGAGGAGAAAACTAAGGACCTGGATTCCTCTGTTCTGGAAGAGGAAGTCCATAAAGAAGCAAACATCTCTCCTCTGGTTTCCCCTTCAGACTCTGGATCTAAAGGAGAAGAAAGATTAGAGTAGAAAACCAGTCAAGAAGAAGAAGTAAAGGAAAAGGAAAAAGACCAAACAGAGAAGACCCTAGGAGATAGTTCTAAGACTACAGAAGGAAAGAAGACTCTGTCTCTAGCAAGAGACACTATAGAAACTATCAAAAATTTCTTGACCAAAGAGATGATGGAATTTGATGAACTGAAACTGCTTCAAGGTCCATTCAATTTTGATTCCCTCTCCCCAATTCAAACCATGAAGCTAGCATCCTTTACTCAAGAAAGGCAAAAAAAAAAACTTTTGAAGTCTCACATGGAAGACTGTGAGCTCATAGAAACTACATCCGGTGTATTGGAGAAGATCATGCCATCCTTCCAAAAGGATTCTTCAGCCTCCACATCCGGTAATCTAAAGTCTCTTGTAAATTTTGTTCATACGCATTTTGATTCCTTAGAGAAGTCAGCAGAAGAAAAGGTCCGGAAGGAGTTTTTGGGAAAGAGATTCTCCGAAGTTCAAGAACTAATAACCAATGATAGGAGAGTTATGAATATTGGAATAAAGAGCTTATAAAATGCTCTTAAAGATGGCAGAGATATATATAATTTTTTTTTATCCTGGCCTAAAGTGACCAAGGACATTGAGAAGAAAGTAAAAGAGCAAGAGGATAAACTATTAAGTTTATCTCAAAGTTTTGATCCTATCTCCTCTTCCATAATCAATCAAGAGTGTCAGACTATTGCAGTCACAAATGAAATAAAGAAGCTTAAGAAGGAGAAGAAAAATAGAATAAACAGGTTAAGTGAACTTAGAGGGATCATTATCCCTAAGTTAGAGGCTATGCATGAGGCACTAACTGATGCTCAGACAATAGCCCGGACCAGTGATCTAACAGATCTAAAAAAGGCTAAATCTTTTGCATTCTTGTTGAGTGGTCACATCTCAATTTTGGACAGGATGAAGCAGAGTTGGGCGACATAAGTTGTACAGTTGAAGAATACTTTTGTAGATATACTTAAGTATATGTAAGTACAACTTGTATATATACTTATGCGGATATGTATAGATTATTTTTGAAATTTTTGGTGTGTGGATTCTACCCTTTGCCATTGCTGTCAAAGGGGGAGTGAAGAGCAATGAAAAATGAGGAATATAACTAAGGGGGAGCTCTGGTAAAATGTACATTAGAACATAACATCAGCCAAGGGGGAGTGCAGTATGACACTTAGTCATTTTTCACTAAGTGTTGCCATCAATGCCAAAGGGGGAGATTGTTGGCAAGAGACACTGTGTGGCTTCATGAGGTTTGTCATTGATGGCAACAAAGTCCATCTCACACATCCATAGGACATGGTGTGTCTATACCAGAAGTCAGAGTGAAGAGTATTTTGGTCCGGTGACCAAGAACAAAGCATGCAACAAGGTCTAACAATCAGGTCTGGATCTCTCAGAGGAAGTATCCAAGTAAAGTGTAGACTTAGGGAAGTCAAGAAGAGTATCATGACTGATATATTCCATAGATTGAGCCTCTGGTGATGAAAGAGTGAAAAGATATAAGCTCCTGAGTGTTGGGTTTCTGTTTGGCAGAGTAGACTAAGGAAGACCTGACTAGCAGAGCATCAGATCTTAATTTGGATGAGATATTGATGGTGATCAAGTTTCTTGAGGTATCATTCATGATTGGCTGACATTATTGATGACTTCTATAAGCATCTCTTTGATACACATCACTTGATAAGCAAGGATTTAGCTGACAGATCAGAGTTTGGGAAAAATTAACTTTTCTGGATGCTGACTAGAAAGATGTTGAAATCATTGGTGCAGATATATATACCAGATGGATTTGGATGTGAAGGTGTGTGTTGTGTGTTGTACGAAGAAAAGTAGAGAGTAGTGTGGAAGCAACAATAAAGGTTTGGTATGTGACAGAACAGCAACACTAAGGCAGAGGAAGAATGAAGTGCAGTAGATCAGTGTATTGAGATTAACCAGAACTAAACCTAAGCACATGTGGATGCTTCTCATTAGTTCAAGTATCTAGTTTACATCTATAAACTATTGTAGGTAGTGAGCCTCTTGTGAGCAGTGTGCTCGGGCAGTGAGCCCTAATTGGCAAGTGTCATTTTGTACTACCTTATTCTTTTAACAGAGAATACAATCTTGGGTTAATCGCCCCATGGTTTTTTCCCTTAACAGCGTTTTCCACGTCAAAAACATTGTGTCATGTGTGTTGAGTTTATTTCTGCTTCCATTGTTATGTATGCTGATATGATTTGATATTGCTCTAATTGTTAAAGAAGAAAAGAAAGTTAAATAATTAAGATAACTGATTCACCTCCCCCTCTCAGTTATCAACACCTTCGTCCTATCAGAGTGAATTAGAATGCTTATTTGGAGAGCAAAAACTGGCAAGAGCTGTGTGCACAATGAATTTGCCTCCCTTTGTGCTTGAGGGATGGGGTATTTATAGGTTTGTAGAATGGGATTGATTGAGAAGTTAACTCAATTGATTGATGAGTTAACTATTGCAAATATGTGCCTAAATTGATGTTGTCATTGATTTCAACATATCCTTGTTGTCATTGGTGTCAACTGTATCCTATATTGCTATCTATATAGAGGACCAGAATGTTGAGGATATTGAGAAAATTAATGACAATCAATACATGTGGACCATACGGCTGCCTAAAGGATTGTCAGAGGTTGCTCCACTTAAGATTTGAGAAATCCACATGAAGATTTGAAGAAGTTACGGCCATATGAGTAGAACCAGATTCTACAGTATTGAGTTGAGACAGTGTGACAAGAAGTTGGTCCGGATTGGTCTAGTATTACCACTCTATAATCTACAGATCTAGAGGCATGTCTGGGATGTTGGTGTGTTCCCTCAACTCAAGTAGTTTGTGGTTTGGAGGTCCGCAAGCAATCTTTCTAGTTTGACAGTCATGATAGATAGTGTTCTTGAGGTTTTGGAGGAAGATACAAATGATTCTAGAAATTTGGTATAGAGTGGATGTGATTGATGATTTCAATGTGCTTGTGGAGGTCTCTGGATCATGTGGCTACTGTGTTGAAGGTTCACATTGAAGTTTGAGCCCGTTGTTGAAGATTTCTCTTTGAGGTTTATGTTCTTCCATGTTCTTGGCCAACCGGATGGTCTTAGCTTGTTGCAGATGATCTAAAGTGCATGTTATGAAGCATGGTGAGTCAATAGAGAAAGATTTAAATCTCAGTCATGTTTTAGTAGATAGTGTGAAGATCCACATTGAGGTTAGCCGACCTTGTTGATTATTCCAATGTTGATGTAGTGTATAAATACTTGTTGAGGAGTTGTGAAAAAGAATCCTTGAACAAATGAGTTAAATCAAAAGGAAAGGATCAAAAGTAGAGCAAAGCAGAAGAGGAGCGAAGGAAGGAGTAAAGAGTTAGTAAAGAAGAATCTAAAGATAGGAGTAGAAGTTTTTGAGCCTTTAAAGGGACTGATTCAGGCATGAACATAGATGTTATTTCTCAGTTCATTATCTCTATGTTAATCACAATTTCTTATAGGCAGTGAGCTTTGGGCAGTGTGCTCGAAGGCATGTGCCTTCATTTTCTTAAGTACTTTTAATAGGATACACATTTTTTTGTGGGATAACCCCCCATGGTTTTTCCTTTAACCGGGTTTTCCACATCAAAATTTTGGTGTTATGTGTTCATATTGTTTCTACTCATGTGTTGATTAATGCTTTAATGTTATCATCATTAATCTAGTTGTAAAGAAGTTTCTAAAAGTTAAAATATAGGGACAACTAATTCACCCCCCCTCTTAGTTATCCGGACTATTTCTAACAATTGGTATCAGAGCAAGGTTCCTCCTAAAGAGATCTTAATCACTCGAGGAGATCCAGGATGTCGACTTGTAAGAAGGATAGTCCAAGATTCGATGGAACAAATTACATTGTTTGGAAGAGTCGCATGGAATGCCATTTATAATGCATGGGTGATGTCTATTGGTTAATAACCAAAGATAAGTATGAACCTCTGGAGAAATGTCCTTCAACTCTAAATGAACTCAAGGATGCTGAACACAACCTTTGAGCTAAAGAAGCCTTATTGAGTGCCTTGACTGATTCAGAAATGACAAATGTTTTTGGACTAAAAACTACTCATGAAATCTAGAAGAAGTTGGAGAATCTATATGAAGGAGATAAATATGTCAAATGTACTAAACTACAAATCCTAAGAGGAAAGTTTTAAAATCTAAGGATGAGTGAAGATGAAAACATCACAATCTGCATGCAAAAGATAAACAAACTTGTGTGTGGAATCAGGTGTGCTGGCAAAATTTTGGAAGAATCAGATATTGTGGCAAAAGTGCTCAGATATTTGCCCAATTCATACAAACATAAGGTTGTTGCTATAGAAGAGATCAGAACTGTTACAGATGTTACAAGAGAACACTTGATTGGAATAATTTTAGCTTTTGAATTAAGTGAATTTGGTGACTCTCTTCCTAAGTTTGAATCGGCATTCAAGACTAGTGTGTATGAAACACAAAGATATGATCCAGGTGAAGGTTCTTCAAGAAAATCAAGTAGATTTGTCAAAACAAGGAAAGATCTTGAAGATGATGAAAATGTGACTGCAGATCTTGAAGCTCTCATTGCCAAACAGATGCTAAGAGGATCTGATAAGTATGAAGGAAAGTTGCCACTCAAATGTCTTTCTTGTAATAAGATTGGTCATTTTGCTTCAAGATGTCTAGAGAGGTTTTCAAAACCAAACCCTAATAGATACAAAAATCAAAAGAATTGCTACTATGTCCAAGAAGTTGGAGGAGTTACAGATGATGAATCTAATCACGGTGAAAATGATTGGGTGTTCATTGCTATTAAAGAAGAAGATCCAATATCTACTGAATCTGCTAGCTGTACAAATGTGGAAAGTGCCTTGGCTACTTAGTTTGTTGAAAAGTATGAATGGGTGATTGATAGCAGATGCTATCGTCATATGACTGGTGACATGAGTAAGTTTGTGAGTTTTGAAAATTATGAAGGAGGATTTGCGAAATTTGGAAACAACTCACCTGGTAGAATTCATGGTAGAGGATCCATCTCTTTTGATGGTAAGAACATGGCCAATGATGTTCTGTATGTGGAAGGACTGAAACACAATCTTCTTAGTGTTGGACAGTTGGTTGACAAGGGTTATGATCTCCAATTCAATGATGGAAAATGCAGAATCTTGGAAAGCTCCAGAACTGAAATTGCATCTGGTACTCAAACTAAAGGTAACATCTTTCATTTAAGAAGTTTAGGAAAAATTTATTTGATTACTCAAATAGATCAAAGTTGGTTATGGCATAGGAGGATGTGTCTTGTAAATTTTGATAACATTGTCAAAATAAGTTCTACTCAAGCTGGAAGAGACCTTCCAAGACTTGTGAAACCAGATAGCATATGTAGAGAATGTCAATTGGGTAAACAGAACAAAATTTCATTCAAAAGTAAGGAAAAAGGTTCAAATGAGAGACTGGAATTGGTACATACTGATCTCTATGGTCTTTCCAGAATTAGAAGTGTGCAAGGAGACATATATTTCATGTTGCTGATTGATGATTACTCCTGGATGATGTGGGTAACTTTCCTAAAAGAAAAATTAAAAGCTCTTGACAGGTTTAAGGTGTTCAAGATGATGGTTGAGAATGAGATTGGTGGGAAATTGAAGTGTTTGAGATCTAACAGAGGTGGAGAATTCAGTTCTAGTGTTTGATGCTTTTTGTGAAAAGCATGGAATAAAAGACAATTATCAGCTCATAAGACTCCTCAACAAAATGGAGTCATGGAAAGGAAGAACCGAACCATTCAAGAAGCTACTAGGACCATGATGATGGAAACAAATGTTCCTCAAGTTTATTGGAGGGAAGTTGTGAGTACTTCTATCTACACTCTTAACTGGGTGTAAATCAAAGGAAATTCTGGTAAGACTCCTTATGAACTATGGTTTGGTCATCTATGGTTTGGTCATCCTCCTACTATGAGATACTTCAGAGTTTTTCCTAGTAAATGTTATATCAAAAGAGATGAAGATTTAAGCAAGTTTGAGGAAAGAAGTGATGAAGGAATATTTTTGGGATACTCAACTCAAAGTAAGGCTTACCGGTGCTTCAATAAAAGAATGAAAAAGATTGTTAAAAGTGCTAATGTTAAAGTTGATGAAAGCAAAGGACACTCTAGGTATTGTAGATATGATTCAGATGATCAAGATGAAAGTCAAAATCAAGGAAGATAAGTTCAAATCAAGAGCCAGTTTTAGATTGATCTGGTAACTCTAGTAACTCAAGAGATTAGTGCAGAAGATGAGGAACAAGTTCAAGAAGTAGAAGTTCAAACAATTCCCAAAACTCCCAGGTATGTAAGAATGAATCATCTTGAAGATCAAATCATAGGAGATAAAAGTAGAGGTGTTCAAACTAGGAGAAGAGTTGTTGAAGATTAAGAAGAGATTTGTTTGATTTCAAAGAATGAACCTAAATCAATAAATGAATCTTGCAATGATGAAAATTGGGTGAAGGCAATGGAAGAAGAATTGATGCAAATTGAAAAGAATCACACTTGGGATCGTGTTCCTAGACCTGAGGACAAAAATGTGATTGGAACTAAATGGGTCTTCTGAAATAAACTAAATGAAGATGGTGAGGTTGTAAGAAACAAGGCAAGGCTGGTATGTAAAGGTTATTCCCAAGTGGAAGGGATTGATTTTGAAGAAACTTTTTCTCCGGTGGCAAGGATAGAGGCAGTCAAATTATTTCTTTCTTTCGCTGCCTTCAAAAATTTTAAAGTCTATCAGAGGGATGTCAAATCAGCTTTTTTAAATGGAGATTTGGAGGAAGAAGTTTACATTGAACAATCAGAAGGTTTCCGGTTGTTTAATCAGGGAGACATGGTTTGTAGACTAAGAAAAACCTTGTATGGACTCAAGCAAGCTCCAAGAGCTTGGTATGCTAGATTGGATAAGCATTTGCTTAAGCTAGGATTTAGCAAAGGTACTGCTGACACTAATATGTACTTCAAGATCAATCATGAAGACATTCTAATTGTTGAGGTATTTGTTGATGCAATGTTAGAAAATGTTCCCTTGGGGGCTTTTCCCTCATAAGGTTTAGCTCCTGGGTCTTCTACATGCATTTAGGACATTTTAGTTTATATTTTAACACCCTAATGGACTAAGACCTGGGTTCCTTGGCAAATAGGGCCTAGGTGGACCCCTTGAGTTGTACCCTACCCAAAATAGGGGGGGAAGACTTGGCGCCCATGCCCTAGTCCTGCCCTATTTTGGGGCAGCCCTAATTTTTGGGTGTCAGTTAGTGACAGTTATTAGGTCCCTTTGCTGACACGGTAAGTTTGAATTTCAAATATCTTGGTGGGAGTGCTTGTAGATGCATATATAAGCATGCTTAGGCATTCATTTGTAAACTAGATTTCAATTAGATGATCATTGTGAACTCTAGGCATCCTAAGGTGATTCAAAGATTTCTATTGTGTTGCAAGAGTAGACTTGTATGTTTTATGTGTTGATATTTGTAGATTTGAGCATCAATCTCCTCATGGCATGAAGAGCATCTTCCTCCATGAGAGATTCACTACAAGGTGACATATCATTATGTTTTTATCATTGATTCCTTTAATTTTTGGCCTCTACCTCACAAAGGCATGCCCTCTTTATCTTACAACGGTGTTCAGAGACTTAAGTGTCCTCTGGGGTTTGACTGAGGCAAGCCTCTAAACACCACAACCCCCATACCAAGTCTTGTGATTGTAAGTTACAGGTGTCACATCTGGAAAAAGTGGAGTTGCAGGAAGGCTTGGAAGGCATCAAGGATTTAGGATCTGAAGAAAAGTCAGACAAAGGAGCACTTCAAGGACTAGGGTGCTCGTTCTAATGTCCTCCATAGACAAATTTTAGAAAATAAAATTTATAGGGTTGATCAGTGTCTGAAGGAGGTCTAGATTCCCTGAAAAAGTAGGTACCTTAGACTTGGGCACCTACTCCAGTGTCCCCAATTGTTCTTCTTGAAAACCCTAAAAATAGGTACTCTATGATTCAGTAGTTTACTCCTATCTACAAGAGCTTTTTCCGTAATTCATTAATTTGTTGTCATATTTGCATAATTAGGGTTTTAATGGTCAATTAAGCATAGGAAAAGGAAAAATTGATAATTAATTCCCTAATCCAAATTTCCCTACATATGAAAGTTACTCTAGGGTATGATAGTGCTCGCCACTCGACCCTGGATCTTTCAATGTTTAGTGGAGAGGCGGACTTTAACATCTAAACAACAAAAGATTAACAAAATCCAATTTTACCCTAAACATTTTAGTGAACCCATATTTTGGGACTTAAATTGCAACTTGCTGAGTGTTTTCTGTAGATTTGGATTTATTTCATTCATTCATTTAGTCATTCAATTTATTGCATTAAGCAAAATTCAAAAAAATGAAAAAAATTAGAAAATACAAAAAAATTTGCATTGTTGGGCTTACTAAATTGCATAAAATCTTCCTAAATTTTTCTAATTCATGATTTTTACATAAGATCTGATATAAACTATAGAAAAATTCAAAAATTCAAATGCTTTGCATTTTCATCATTTAATTGCTCAGGTTTTGTGGAAATTTTAATAATTTTTATATAACCTAGTAATTCCAAAATCTAGGGTTTATAGGAAAAATCTTTTATCATATTTTTCTACTGATTTTAGAGGCTCATTCAAATTTACATTTGGCTTTAGTCTTGCATTTTAGTGTGAATTTGCATTTAAATTTAAAATATTTGCATGTTTGCATTGAAAATTTCAACAAAAACGAGCAATTTTGGTGCATTTTCATTAAATTTGCATGGGCATTTTGCATGTTTGAGCTTGAAAATTATTTTCAGATCTGAGACTATATAATTTCACTTCAAACCATTCGCATAGACTCTTGTTCTAACATCTCAAACCTAGGGCTTCAAAAACAACAATTTTCACTAAATTTGGCCTTATCGACTTCATAAACGTGCACCATAGGTGTGTTGTGAAATGTATTTTGGAATTATTTTGCTGTTATAAGGGTAATAATTTTATTCTCCTCATAAAAATTTTCACAACATCCTTTTATCGGGCTCTTGTATTGAAAACTTTGCAAAAAAATACACATTTTAGCTATTTTTGCCCTAGGGTTTGACCTAGTTTGCACTCCAAGTGTGTTGTGATTAGTTTTATGGATTGATGTGACTAATATTATTTATATTATTTGTTTTCCCTCCTAAAATTCCTTACAACACCTCTTTTTCTAGGTCTTGGAGTTGAAAAACCGTGAAAAATAGCTTATTTTGCTATATTTTCACTAGGGGTTGACCTTAAGTGGAACTAAAAGCATGTTGTGTTGGATATTTTGGCTCTAAGTGGCTGTTATAACTGATATTATTTATTTTTCATCATCATTTTCCTCACAACACCCTTTGTTATTCTCTATTGCATTGAATTTTGGTGAAAAAGTGCCTATTTTGACATATTTTCACTATAATATACTTGGCATTTCCCTAGATTTGCATCAAGAGTGTGTTGAGAGTGATCTTATTGCTGTTTTGGATAGATATCAGACATAAAAATTGCTTCCCTTAATCAAAATCCTTACAACACCCTTTGTTTCATTCACTTGCATTGAAAAAGTACAAAAAATCAAGCATTTTAAGATCATTTTTTTTTAATATAGTTTTACACTTGACTTTTGCATAAAGTTGAAAAGGCTTTTCAAAATCTGATCTTACATTGAAATGGAACCTTCCTGTCATTTTTCAATGGTATATTTGCGTGCATTTATCAAAAACCTTGATTTTGACCAATTTCTAACCCTCATGAGTGAATATCCTACAATATTAGAAAGCTTAACTGAGTTCTTCTCCATGAGTAGCAAAGAAAAGGCTGATGATAATCCCATTGGTTATCCTACTTCCCCTATAATTGAATACTTAAATGAGAAGACTAGGGATAGCTTTAGTAATTCCACTGCTCTCCCTAGCCAAGATGAAGCATTTGTGAATGAAGAGCCCCCTTTAACAAAGAACATTTCGTGGGTGGAAAATAAGCATCCATTTAACAATAATCAAATTCCTTCCTCTATGGATCCTCCCACCAACCATCTTCCTTTAGTTGATTGTTCACACACCTTGGATTTCACTAAGGAAGAGAAGACCTTTAATGTCCCTCCTTTGTTTAAATATTCAAGTCATTTGGACATCACTAAGAGGATAGAGAATAAGTATGCTAGTAAGCTTCAATAAGAAAATATTCCACCTAGACAAATGAACTTTGATCCTAGTACTTCCTCCTCTACAACACAAAAATCCATGAAAGAGCAAAGTCCTATTTTACAAAAACTAAGTCGTAAAGCACACCAATGTAAACTTGCAAAAGGGAGGAAGAGAAGGCGATGAGCTTACCTTGCATCTCAATGAGAAAACATTGATCATAACATTAAACAAAACAAAGACAATCCTAATGATGAACAACATGATGAAAAAGATATGAATTTGGCTATGGTACCATATGTCCCACTATCTACCATCATTAGGGAGTGGGAAGATGATGACGACGATTTCCTTATAGACAACCTCTAGCCCGGCAAGGGTCCTATAGGTAAGTATCTCTAACCCTTTATCTCTCTCGTGATGTGCTTCCCCCGTGATGTGTTTTATGTTGTTTAGGCCTCTTAGAATGACCTCAGATTCTCCTATAAGGGTTAGGATACCAGGAGACCACCTTTGTTGTGACCTTCTTCTATTTGTATCATCATTCTTCTATATTGCCTCTCTCTCTAATTTCATTGTTGTGTGTTGTGTCTTGTGGACATAGTGTTGTGGTTGGTGACTTGGGGGCACCCTCTTACATGACTATCCCTAAGACACTTGTTTCTCCTCTCTTATTTATTGTTTCCCTTCCTCTAGTGTTTCCACCTAGCAGGCGGATGACGACAAACATTTATACTGATGTGGACCTAGTGTCCCTTACGATTGCAATAAAAAAATGGACTATGGTTCCTAATATGACGATGGGGTTGTATATTTTATCTGACACTTTGCTAGTGGAAGCACTCATGCTTTCTGCGTAGTGAATTTGATGATGTTTTTATCGCATTTACAAACCTTAACAATACTGTTTCTCTATGCACCTTTGTTTGCCTTTGAATCTAGCCTTGGTGGTACTCGATTCGAAGAGCTTCATGATATAGCCCCATGGTTATCCTCGAACTCTAAATTCATTGTATATCCTTGGCTCTTTGTGTGATTAATCATATACATTGATGTCGATGTTTATCATGATGGTGTAGACACTAAAAGATATTTATTGTAGGGATGTGTTTGTGGGAACATTAGGCTATCGTAAAGTACATGTCACCTCCAAGGGCATGGGATTTGTGAAAGTTGGTGTTCCCTTGTGTGTTTTCTTCCCATCTTAACATGCTTGATATCGATGCATGATATCAACCACCTTAAGGTGGAGGCATATAAGGTAAGTTGTCTATTATAAATGTTAACAATGTGCTTGTCCTCAGGTGTAGGCTAGTACGATGAGTACTTCCTGCATCCTGAGTTTGTTTGTAATCAATCAATCTATCTATTGCATATACCTCCTTTTCACCATAAGTCATCTCTGTGATGCGGGTGGGGTTGTATAATTTTGAGCTCATACCTCCTTTTCACTATAAGGCATCTCCATGATGCGGGTGGGGTGGTATGCCATGCTTCCTTTTCATTGTAAAGCATCTCCATGATGCAGGTGGGGTTGCATTTTTCAAAAGTCCTCTACAGAGGCAGGAAGTGGTTCTGTGACTAACTCAACCCTTAAGTGTTTTTTTGGTGATTGTTGTGGCAAAGCCCAATTGTCAGTATGTGCCTATAATGTGCCTGAGATGGTGATGAGCCTAGAAATAGGGAACACACCATCTCTTGTCTACCATGTTTTCTCTGTGTTTTCAAGTGTGTGTGTTTTGGCGTGCTTGTTTTGTGTGGCGTGTTCATTGCCCCATATGCAATGACCAATGCTATTGAGTAGTGCTTTGTGCATTTTGGGAGGTTTTGCATGTCTTGCATGTGTGTTGCCCCATATATGCAAAGACCTGTGCCCTTGAGTGGTGCATCGTGTATTATGGGAGGTTTGTTTACTTTCTAGTACTTGCATTTGCATTTCATATATATGAGAAAAAGAAAAGAAAAGATATCATTTCTATCTTCCATGCATTAATGTGTCTTCTATGCATTAACTATCTGCTCTGTGTTCTACGTGACTGTAACTTTCTTCTCTGTGTTTTGCGTGCCTATTACTATTTTCTATGTGATTGGCGTGTCTTCTCCATGTTTGATGTGTTTGTTGTGTTTGTGACCTTACTTTAATGCATGTATTGGCCTCGCATTTATACATAGATTAAAGTGGGGGCTAAATGTAATGTTAGAAAATGTCCCCTTGGGGGCTTTTCTCTCATAAGGTTTAGCTCCCAGGTCTTTTGCATGCATTTAGGACATTTTAGTTCATATTTTAACACCCCAATGGAATGAGACCTAGGTTCCTTGGCAAATAGGGCCTAGGTGGACCCCTTGAGCTATACCCTACCCAAAATAGGGGGGGAGGACTTGGGCACTCGTACCTTAGTCCTGCCCTATTTTGGGGCAACCCCAATTTCTAGGTGTCAGTTAGTGACCGTTATTAGGTCCCTTTGTTGACATGGTAAGTTTGAATTTAAAATATCTTGGTGGGAGTGCTTGTAGATGCATATATAAGCATGCTTAGGCATTCATTTGTAAACTGGATTTCAATTAGATGATCATTGTGAACTCTAGGCATCCTAAGGTGATTCAAGGCTTTCTATTGTGTTGCAAGAGTAGACGTGTACATTTTATGTGTTGATATTTGTAGATTTCAACATCAATCTCGTCATGGCATGAAGAGCATCTTCCTCCATGAGAGCTTCACTACAAGGTGACATATCATTGTGTTTTTATCATTGATTCCTTTGGTTTTTGGCCTCTACTTCACAAGGGCATGCCCTCTTTATTTGACAACGGTGTTTAGAGATTTAAGTGTCCTCCAGGGTTTGATTGAGGCAAGCCTCTAAATACCACAACCCCCAAACAAGGTCTTGTGATTGTAGATTACAGGTGTCGCATCCAGAAAAAGTGGAGTTGCAGGAAGGCTTGGAAGGCATCAGGGATTCAAGATCTGAAGAAAAGTCAAACAAAGAAGCACTTCTAGGACTAGGGTGTTCTCTCCAGTGTCCTCCGCAGATAGATTTTAGAAAATAGAAGTTACAGGGTTGATCAATGTTCGAAGGAGGTCCAGATTCCCTAAAAAAGTAGGTACCTTGGACTTGAGCACCCACTCTAGTGTCCCTGACTATTCCACTTTGAAACCCTAAAAATAGGTACTCTATGATTCAGTATTTTACTCTTGTCTGCAAGAGCTTTTTCAGTAAGTTATTAATTTGTTGTTGTATTTGCATAATTAGGGTTTTAATGGTCAATTAAGCATAGGAAAAGGAAAAATTGATAATTAATTCCCTAATCCAAATTTCCCTACATTTGAAAGTGACTCTAGGGTATGATAGTTCTTGCCACTCGACCCTGGATCCTTCAATGTTTAGTGGAGAGGCAAATTTTAACATCTAAACAACAAAAGATTAACAAAATCCAATTTTACCCTAAACAGTTAATGATATCATTTTTGGACGAAATGAATGCATGTGTAAAGCATTTGTTGATCAGATGAAAAGTGAGTTTGAGATGTCAATGTTTGGTGAGATGAATTTCTTCCTAGGTCTGTAAATTGTTTAAATAGATAAAGGTATCTTCATATCTTAGTTCAAGTATGTGAAAGAATTATTGAAGAAGTTTGGAATGGAAGATTCAAAGCTAGTAGGAACTCCCATGGTAATTGGATGTAAGTTAAGCTAAGATGATGACTCCCCCAAGGCAAATCAGAAAAGGTATAGATCAATGATTGGAGGATTGCTTTACCTGACTTAGACTAGACCTGACATCATGAATGTAGTTGGACTTGTTGCCAAATTTCAAGCTGATCCAAAAGAATCCCATGTTGTGGCAGTCAAAAGAATTTTCAGATATCTCAAGGGCACAATTGATTATGGATTGTGGTATCCAAAGGACAATGAATTCACTCTTCATGCATATACAGATGCTGATTGGGCAGGAGATGTTGATAACAGAAAAAGTACTAGTGGTGGTGCATTCTTCTTGGGAAGAAGATTGGTATCTTGGATGAGCAAAAAATAAGAAGTAATTTCTCTATCTACTACATAGGTAGAATTTATAGTAGCAGCAAATAATTGTTCTCAAGTTGTATGGATGAAGCAAATGCTGAAGAACATTAGATTTGTGTTTGAGGAGCCAATCACAATTTTATGTGATAATTCAAGTGTTATAAGTATTTCAAAGAATCCGTTATTGCACTCAAAGACAAAGCATATATTTATCAAGTTTCATTTCTTAAGAGAGAAATTCAATGAGAATGAAGTCAAGTTGGAGTTTGTGTCTTCCAAAGATCAGATGCAAATATCTTCACTAAGCCTCTTCCCAAAGACACTTTTGAGTATCTTAGAGAAAAGTTAGGGGTTATTACCCCTCCTGATCAGAACTAAGATGCACTAAGATGCATCAGTCTGGTGGAATTCACATTCATATCTTGTATTCAAATTGATGTTAAGAAGGTACTACTCAAAGGGCGAGTAGTTAGTATGCAAATTTTGGGATCAGTCTGAAGTAAAAGGGAGAAAAGATAGCAAATATGTGCCCTTTTCCATTGATGTCAAAGGGGGAGAGAAGTCATGTGAAAAAATAGTTGCTGATGTAAGGGGGAGTAAAGAAAGAAATTGTAGAAGTTAGAAAGGAAAGGGGGAGAAGTTCTTGTCTTGATGGTTGAATTCAATTTTTCACATCATATGTTGCCATCAATGACAAAGGAGGAGATTGTTACAAATATGTGCCTAAAGTGATGTTGTCATTGATGTCAACATATCCTTGTTGTCATTGGTGTCAACTATATCCTATACTGATGTCTGTATAGAGGACTAGCTTGTTGAGGATATTGAGAAAATTAATGACAATCAATACATGCAGACCATATGGATGCGTAGAGGATTGTCAGAGGTTGCTCCAATTAAGATTTGAGAAATCTGCATGAAGATTTGAAGAAGTTACGGCCATCTGAGTAGAACTAGATTCTGCAGTATTCAGTTGAGACAGTGTGACAAGAAGTTGGTCTAGTATTACCACTCTATGATCTACAGATCTACAGGCATGTCTAGGATGTTGGTGTGTTCCCTCAACTCAAGTGGTTTGTGGTTTTGAGGTTTGCAAGCAATATTTCTAGTTTGACAGTCATGGCAGATAGTGTTCTTGAGGTTCTGAAGGAAGTTACAATTGATTCTAGAAATTTGGTATAGAGTGGATGTGATTGATGAATTCAATGTGCTTGTGGAGGTCTCTAGATTTGTGTGGCTACTGTGTTGAAGGTCCAGATTGAATTTTGAGCCTGTTGTTGAAGATTTCTCTTTGAGGTTGTTGTTCTTCCATGTTCTTGGCTAACTGGATGGTCCTAGCTTGTTGCAGATGATCTAAAGAGAATGTTATGAAGTGTGGTGAGTCAATAGAGGAAGATTCAAATCTCAGTCATGTTTTGGTAGATAGTGTGAAGATCTGCATTGAGGTTAGCTGACCCTATTAATTATTCCAAGGTTGATGAAGTGTATAAATACTTGTTGAGGAGTTGTTGAAAAGCATCCTTGAACAAATGAGTTAAATCAAAATGAAAGGATCAAAAGCAGAGCAAAGCAGAAGACGAGTGAAGGAAGAAGAGAGTGAAGAGTCAGTGAAGAAGAATCTAAAGATAGGAGCAGAAGTTTTTGAGCCTTCAAAGGGACTGATTTAGGCATAAACATAGATGCTATTTCTCAGTTCATTATCTCTATGTTAATCACAATTTCTTATAGGTAGTGAGTCTCTTTCTTGAGCAGTGAGCTCTGGGCAGTGTGCCTGAAGGCATGTGCCTTGTATTTTCTTAAGTAATTTTAACAGGGTACACATTTTTTTGTGGGCTAACCCCCACCGTGGTTTTTCCCTTAACTGGGTTTTCCACGTCAAAATTTTGGTGTTAAGTGTTCATATTGTTTCTGCTCATGTGTTGATTAATGCTTTAATGTTATCATCATTAATCTAGTTGTAAAGAAGTTTCTAAAAGTTAAAATATAGGGACACCTGATTCACCCCCCCTCTCAGTTGTCCAGACTATTTCTAACATTAACAAGGTTGATTACATAGTGAACTCAGCTAACTATGGAGTGATAAATCAATAATAGCTTATCACTGAAGAATAAATGGAGGTAGAAAGATGCATGAGATTGATTGGGTCGTTAATTTTAGATAAAACACATCTAATTATGCATGTGTGGGCCCATTAAATAGTCAACTCCATATTAGGCATCAAAAATCATGCGAACTAGAAGAAAAACAAGTGAAAACAAAGCTTTTTTGAGTGAAAAACTCGAGTTTTTCCATAGCTGGAAACATGATAGGGTCACCCCTTTTGCCAATAGGGTCACCCCTAAGTGACCATGGGTCACTCGAGGGGTGACCCTGGATTGCCTAGGGGAGATCCAGGCAAAACAAGGTTTTTGGAGGAACTGTAAAAAGGAGAAGACAGAGAAAATAAAATGAAGGTGATCTGCCTCTAGAAATAGGCTAGTCATGTGCAAGAATCCAAATCTCCACTTGTACCTTCAGGATCTCTCAGGGGAGATCTAGAAATAATAGGGGGAGATTTAGATTGGTTGAGTGAAACTAAAAATTGAAAGTTGGAGATGGAAAGAGGGGGCCTCTAGAAGGCTTCTAGGGGGTGCAGAGGATGAAAAAAATAGGGGAAAGGTGAAAACTCACTTACAAGATGCTCACAAGGCTTAGGAATAGGGTTGAAAGCTCAAAAAATGGAAATAGACAAGTGTCGCAAAAAGTGTCAAAACGCATTGAAAACGAAGAGAGAGAGAAAATGACAAAGAGGAAACAACACAAGACAAGAAAGAAGACACATCATCAAGAGGTTTGGTACTTAGAGGTCATTATTTCACACTTACATGTACATGAAAAGGATTACAATCATCATAGGGGTCCTCGTGGAGGTTGTGCATGATTTTTATGCTTACATATTTGCCCCCTCGAGTATGGTAGTCTACATGAAAGGTAGGTGCCATTCCCAAACTAGGCCATACCTGTTGTCAATTTTTCTACAATTGTACCTACAATAACTAGTATTAGTCTAGCATTTAAATGTATCAAAATGAATAATGAAAACTAAAATGATGAACTTACCATGGATCGTTTGAGTTCGAATAGTTGTTTGCCTTTGTCGATTTCGACCTATAGGAATGAATGCACGTAAAACAACACATGAAAGAGATGCATAAAAGAAAAGAACTAATCTAAAAATGCATAAATGAAACTAAGTTAAGGGCAAACAAAGCAAGTCAAATTGTGAGATCAGAGCAAAACAACAATGAAATTGATTGTGTGAGCAGTCATTGGAAAGGTATCGTCCAGGAGATTGCAAAGATGGCTACCTCTTCTTCAGCCGTGGAGAATCAGGTACGCAAACACTGAAAAACCCTTCTCTAAACCCTAGTTTGAAGTTTGTGAAAAATCTCTTAAAATTGTCTGTTTTTGTCAATTCTTCTTGTTGCAATGTCTTTGTTTCATTGTTTAAAGTAGTACAGGTTTTCTTCATTTTCTAAAATTAGCTAAGAAATGAAGTTTTTAGAGAAGTTTTAGTTTGAGAGATCTCCCTCTAGGGTCACCCCTTTTGTTAGGTAGGTCACCCAAGGGAGATCCTCTCTAACAATAGGGTTGCCCTGGGGAGATCCTATAGAACAACATGGTCACCTTGGGGAGATCCTGAGAACAACGGGGTCGCCCAGGGGAGATCCTACAGAACATCTGGGTCACCCGAGGGCAACCCCATTGGGTTGATTATGATTGAAATTTCATGTTTTCTAATGCTTGTTTCACTCTGATCTAACTTGTTTTGGCTACTGTATTTTCCTATTTATTACAATTTTGAAAGGTTATATGCTTCATTTTGTGTAAGGTTTTCTACAATTTTATGATTTTTAGGGATTTTTATGAGTTTACAAGATCTAATCTAAAGTTCTCTTCTGATCTTGTAGGACATACATATCTGATGGAATGCTTGTTGAGAGCAGGGATGGCTCTTAGGGATGTTTACTTCACTGAATAATGAGGACTGTGCTATTTTGAGGAGGACAGGTCTAGCTAGAGTTTGTCATGTGATTGTTATTCACTCTGTGTCCCATTTATGCTATGATATTCTAACCTATTGGGATGCAGATAGAAACACATTCAGGTTCCCACAGATCTCTGGAGAGTGGACCATCACTCTATTTGATGTCTATCTTATACTTGGAGTTCCTGTGAGAGCGCAACCTCTAGTCCTTCCAACTAGCGAGTCCTTTGAGGACAAGGCATCCTGGGCAAAGTTCATGGTGGTTAGTCACCCTAGGGATCAGACAATAGTCTAGCTCACTTCTATGCCTTGACTTTGCATCCCACTTCTAAGGAGATTCTTGATTGGTTTAATTGCATTGAGGCTATTGGGAGACAAGGCCTCGACTCGTTTGAGATGTTGTTGGGTGCCCATCATTTGTGGTATTGAGGATGGCACAGTCTATGCTTGGGGACCAGATATTTTGGCCATGGTCTACAGGGACTTCTATCGTATTTCATGACAAGGGCCTCTATCTTTTAGCCACTCTTCTTTGATTATGACATGGATATTTGAGTAGATTAGGCCCTATCAGAAGCTCATTCTGATTCTAGATAGACATTTGCCGAGAGCAGCTAAATGGATGCATGTGGGTCACTTTGATGCTTCTTTACCGATTGTCACTACTCTTACAGATGAGGATGTGATCTTTGATCCTTATCATGATATGGAGGGATCCCAGGCTCATGATGGTGATGTCAGAGAGTACCATCATAGAGTATCTAAGATTTTAGACCGTAATGGTCTAGTTGAGGCCCGTCATGTTTAGCATGTTTCATAGCAGTTCAGTGAGGACTTCCCTGAGAAGTTGCCCCTAGTGTCCACTTGCTACAAGACTATTCAGGAGATGGGTGAGATTGGATAGAGGTCATTTGTTTGGACTCCTTTGACTCCAAGAGTGTTCATTACTAGAGTTCCCAGAGGACAGAGGAGAGGGAGAGGGACTTCTTCCTAATCTATCATTGTGGCTATGGATTCATAGTCCACTGACGAGGACTATGTTCTTGTTGATGATGATTCGTCAAATGAGGGCTTACCCAAGGATGTGTAAGATGAGGGTCTTGATGCTACCGATGATGTAGATGATGCACCAAACATCCTTGAGATTCCTCCTATTGTTCCCCAACCTCCTCATTCAGATGAGGTGATGCGACAACTTGACCCTGATTGCTAGCCTGGTGATCCACCTAAGTTTCATTTGTTTGTTTTTTTCACTTTTCTCCTTTCTCTTTTCATGGGGAACTGACATGTCTTTCTCTTTCGATTCACTTTTTTAGGTAATGTCATATTGTGGAAGGAATTTTTTTCATGAGATTAATGTTGGCTTGACTTCTCCCTTCACTAGGATGACTTGAGACCATATTTTAGATGATCCTAGTATACCCCCTACTATTGAGTGACACATAGACATTTTTGATCCTATCTACCATGGATGTCAGGAGAATGCAGACTTGAAGGTCGAGATTCACACCCTTAAGGGCGAGAATCTGGTGCTTAGAGAGATGGCTCATCTTAGTTTTGGATGATGAGATGCTAGTATGGTGGGGCCTTCATAGTCACATGCCCACAGTAGGGTACCTCACTCCCATAGGACTCATGGAGCGACGAGTGGTATTCTTAGACAGAGGAGCTGAAGTCCTGAGGGTTCGATTGGAGCAAACCAACCTTGACTTCCTTTCTTGAAATCATGCCCCCTTGCATGGGGAGCCTCTACTTCTTTTGAGAGCATTTTGTCATAGCTCTTTGATATCCTTGTATATGTAAACTTCGGATGTATCTATGAAATTTTATCCATTTATGGTTTTCACCTATCAGATTTGTACTCATCTCTTATGCATGTTTTGGAGGTTTGAGAGCTTTTTGATTTTGTGTTTGACCTCTTCAACTCTTTCAATGATGCAAGTGTGATAATGATGACATGTTTTTGTATATTTTTTATGGCATATATATGAGATGCAGCTTTATGATATGAAGATGAAAGAACATGAGAGATACTGAAATGAAACAATTACTTCTACTAAATGTCATGAGATATGACATTTGACTTCATTGTTTTGAGACTCTTTCTAATTTTGGTATGAATACAATGTGGAACAAACAATGTGACTACTCTTTAATATGATTTTCAATCTAGGGAATTGCCAGTTGTCCTGATATAAGCGACCTATTCAAGGTTGTGAGATAGGATTTTTAAACTCAAACGAGGAGCAACAATGAAAATGGAGTGTTTCCAATTTTGGACTTTGCTAAAGGCTAAACACTGATCCTTATCTAGTTAAGACAATCTGACAAGCTTTCAACTTAGACAAGTAACAAATTTTATTGGTGTTTGCTAGACTTAAATTATAAATGGCAAGCAAGGTAGACCTAGGGTAAAGGATAAAATAGGAAAGAACAAGGGTTCCTAGGTAGAAGATGATCCTAGAGACTACTAGACTCTTGTGTGTGTGTGCTTTGTATCTTTCTTTCTCTATTAGAATGTCACCCATGATGCTTCAAGTTTAGAATGATCTCCACCTAAGAGTATGGATATTCAACAATCTTCTCTCTTTCACTCTTTTATTGCATCTCTCTTTTTTTTATTTTCAATTTTTTTTTATATTTTCCTCACTTGATTTTTCTCTTTCATTTTTTTTTTTAACTTTTCAAGTGTAACGTAGGAAAATGTCCCCTTGGGGGCTTTTCCCCCATAAGGTTTAGCTCTCAAGTCTTTAGTATGCATTTGAGACATCTTAGTTCATATTTTGGCATCCTGATGGAATGAGACCTAGGTTTCATGGCAAAATGGACCTACGAGGACCCCTTGACCTTAACCCTATCTAAAATAGGGGGGGAGGACTTGGGTACCCGCATCCTAGTCCTTCCATATATTGGGTTAGGACAAAAATTTAAGTGTCGGTTTATGACCATTCTTTGGTCCCTAGGCCGACACAGTAAGTTTTTATATGCTTGTAGTTGCATATAAAAGAATGTTTAGGAATTCATTTAGAAACTAGATGATGTTCACGTGATTTTAGCATCCTAAAGGTGATTCAAGGCTTTCATAGTGTTGCAAGAGTAGACTTATTTTGTTTGTGTGTTTGTATTTGTAGATTTGAGCATTTATCTCCTCATGGAATGAAGAGCATCTTCCTCTCATGAGATATTCACTACAAGGTGATTTCATTGTGCTTTTTATCATTGTTTCATTTGGATTTGGCCTCTGCCTCACAAGGGCATGCTCTCTCTATCTAACAAAGGTGTTTGGAAGACTGAAGTGTCCTTCTGGGGCTTGACTCAGGAGAGATCCTAAACACCACAACTCCCAAACTAAGTTTTTGTGATTGCAGGTTACAGGTTGAGGAGTTGGACTGAGTTGAGTTGCAGAGGAGTATCTTGAAGTGTCAGAATTGAAGAACAGGAAGAAAAACAACACCCTGGACTTGGGCACCCTCTCATTAGTCCTCCAATTTTCGTGTCAAGAAAATCTTTGATACAGAAGATTTAGGTTGCAGATCTTGTTGCAAGATCTGGATAGAAAATAGGGCCTTGGACCTGGGCACCCACTCCCATGTCCCTAACTTTTCTTCCTTGGGTCTCCAAAAATAGGTACTCTATAATTTGATATTTTACTTCTGTCTATAGCAGCATTTTCTATAATTCATCAGTTTACTTTCGTTTTAGCCTAATTAGGGTTTTAATGGTTGATTGAGTAGAAGAGAGAGAAAATTAACAATTAAACAACCTAATCCAAGTTTCCCTACATTACATAGTGACTCTAGGGTATGATAGTGCTCGCCACTCGACCCTAGGTCCTTGAATGTAAAGTGGAAAGACAGATTTAAACACCAAAACACTAAAACATTAACAAATCTAATTTTCCAATAAACATTTTGGTGAACCTATGTTTTCAACTTAAATTGCAACTTGTTGAATGTTTTTTGTTAGATTTTCATTAATTTCATTCATTCATATAGTCTTTCATCTTACTGCATTGAAAAAAATTACAAAAAAATTGAAAAATTTGCAAAATTTTGAAAACCCTAGATTGCATTTTCATATAGCTCACTAAATTGCATCAGTTCTTCCTAAATTTCCGTAATTCATGATTTTTGCCTCATATCTGATATAAAATACAGAAAAACACAAAAATTCATAAATGTGCATTGCATTTCCATCATTAATTTGCTAAGATTTTGTAGAAATTTGACAATTTTCATATAACCTAGTATTTTTTAAAATCTAGGGTTAGTAGGCAAAATCTTTTCTCAGATTTTTATACTAATTTAATAGGATCATTCAAATTATATTTTGTCTGTAGTCTTGCATCCTAGTGTAAATTTGCATTTAGATTTGAAATATTTGCATTTTTGCATAGAAAATTTCAACAAAAATTAGCATTTTTCATGCATTTTCATTAGATTTGCATTGGCATTTTGAATGGTTAATCTTGAAATCCATTTTCAGATCTGATAACATTATATTTCCATCATAAATAATAAAAAAAACATTCACATAGCATTTTGTGTCAAGATCTAAAACCTAGGGCTTCAAAAACAACGATTTTCACTAAATTTGGTCTTCTCGACTCTCCAAACTTGCACCATAGGCATGTTGTGAAGGGTATTTTTGCACAAATTGGTTATTATCAAGGTAATTAATTTCTCACCCTCCTAAAAAACTTCACAACACCTTTTGATTGGCCTCTTACATTGAAAATTTGGCAAAAAACTACACATTTTTTCACTATTTTTGCCCTAGGGTTTGACCTAGTTTGCACTCTAAGCATGTTGTGATCAATTTTATGGCTTGAGGTGATTGATACTATCACTCTTATTTTATACACCTCCTGAAATTCATTGTAAGACCCCTTTTTGCTAGGTCTTGGAATTGAAAAATCGTGAAAAAATAGCCTATTTTTGCTATATTTTCACTAGGGTTTTACCTTAAGTGGCACTAAAAGAGTGTTGTGTTGGGTATTTGGACATTAAGTGGCTGTTATTATTGATATTATTTTCTTTCCATCATCATTTTCCTCACAACACCCTTGGTTATGCCCTTTTGCATTGAGTTTTGGTGAAAAAAGTGCCTATTTTGACATATTTTCACTATATTTTGACTTGGCATTAACTTGAAATCACATCAAGAGTGCGTTGAGAAGGATAATTTTTCTGTTTTGGACTGATATCAGACATATAACTTGCTTCCCTTGACTAAAATCCTTACAACACCTTTTGTCTCACGCATTTGCATTGAAAAAGTACAAAATTTCAAGCATTTTTGGCTTTAAAACATATCATTATTTTACGGTTTTTCATCCTAGTTTGTGCATTAAGTGTCGTGTCCTTTTGCATAATCTTTATGACCCATTTTCCTAAAAATAGTATCCCTTTGAGAAGAAGTAAAAGGCTAATGGGATCTAGTGATCTTGACGAAAACAATATCCCTACTTCTAACAATCCTTTGCACACCTTCTTTATAAAGGGAGAAACTCAAATTGTGCAAGATATAATACATCCTCCAATCACTATGGAAGACCAAATATTTCATGATGTTGATGATGCTATTGATGTAGTAGGACATGTACCTACTAAACAAGTCAACAAGCTTGATAAAGACCTTGCCAAATTTCAAGAATATGTGCAAACTGAGAGAATAACTGAAGAAGTCTTACTTGTGATTCATCATGTAAGAGAATTGATAAAAGAAGGACAAGATGGACTTAATGTCATTCATGGTCTAACACATATTGTGCAAACTAATGTAATGTCGGTGAGTAAATGTGCAAAATTCATTAACAACATGTCATCACCATTGCATACTCAAGTTTTGGCACCTATACCAACCACATGAATATCAACCTTCACATCAACAATATTAACAACTGATGCAAATGTTTGTAGTAATCCTACCATTGATATTGGAGTATCTAATGGCAGCAATTACAAAGTTGTGGGATTTGATTCTCAAAATTTGGTCCATAATATGACCATTCCCATGAATAATTGTTCTCAACCTCCTATCACACATAGTTATTCCCAACCATCTTCAACTTACCAATATGTCAAACAACCATTGACCTATTCCCAACCTCCACTGGTCATATCTCAATATCAATCATCTCCTCACTTTGGTTCCAATTCATCTCAACAAACCGCATCTCCAAATGATGCCATCCTAAACCAACTCTTACAGGGCATGAACTCTTTACAATAAAAGGTAACAAATCTAACAAAGCCTTCGCAACCTAGTCTACCAACATATCATGCCTGTAATCCTTTATCCTATGCAATCTTGAGAACCCCTATGCCTAAGAGGTTTAAGACTCCTCACTTTGAAAAATATGGTGGAAAAGGAGATCCCAATATTCATGTGGTAGCATTCACAACTATGTGTAGTGATTTCTATTTTGAAGAGGATTTGTTGGTAAAACTTTTCCCACGATCTCTCAAAGATACTGCTTTAGAATGGTTTTTCTCTTTGCCTCTGAATTCAATACACTCCTTTTCACAGTTAATTGATCAATTTCTACAGCATTTTCAAGTATATATCGGACCCCAAGTGACTCTTATTGACTTGGTTCAATGCAAACAAGGTCCGAAAGAGAAGTTGACTGAATTCATTAGTCAGTATCAAGGGCTTTATGGAAAAATTCAATATCAGATGAAAGATGAAGATGTTCAGAAGATATTTATTACAAATCTACAACCTAATATTTGCGATAAGATCCTCTTGATGAAGTATAACTCTTTTCAACATTTATGCACTGCCCTTCGTGATTATTAACTTTCGTCTAGTCAGTATGAAAACCAAAACTCATCAGCTCAAGTTGGTCAATCCACGGGTGGATCATCACAAAATAGCTTTCAGAAGAACAATAATAACAAGAACTTCATCAAGATTAATGGACCAAATATGAACAACTTTTTGAATGTTTTAGCTATATCTAATCCAAAGAAAGCATCATATCAACCATGAAAGTTTACTCCGATATCTAAGACTTATCATTCCATTATGAATCAAGTTGTGAGTAATAACATCCTAAAGCTTCCCCCAATCAAGCCTGTTGATCCTAGTAAACAAAGACCTTGCTTCATTGCTAATGCCTTTTGTCATTATCATCAGACGCAAGGACATGACAGGACCTTATTGATTCAAATATCATCCAGGTATCAGGTGTGAATGACAATGGAAACAAATCAGTTGCTTTATCGAATCAAAACTTACAAATCATCACTAATCCTTTCCCTAAAACTATTGAAAACAATATGGTGGAACAGGGTCTAGTGGAAGTAGATAAGGATGATTACCTAGACTATGATAGCATTATGGGAATGATTGAAGTAGATAAGAAACAAATGAACAATCCACCTCGTCCACGAAGAAATGGAATTTATGTTGAGATTCCTACTCCGTTATCCTTATATGGATCAGGAGATAATCAAGATACATTTGAAAGACAAGAACAACAACTAATATAAACTATTAAGATGGTACCAAATGATTCCCGTCACAGTGCTAGAAAGATTCAACAACAAAAACTCAATAAAAATTAAAAAAGAGCTAGACGACTATCAGCAGTTAAAGAAACAGTGGTTCCCCTCCTCATAAGTAATAAAAATTTATATTTACACAATGAGTAACAAATCAAGTATCACATGATAATCAACAAAACTTTCATAAGAACCACTCAAGCTTTGCACTCAACATGATCGAGTACCTCTCTAAGAGGTTCGCAAGTTCCAAAATTTGATACATAGATCCTACAGGTAAGTATCTTCAACCTTTTATCTTTCTCATGATGTGCTTCCCTTGTGATGTGTTATGTGTTGTTTAGGCCTCCTGGGATAACCTCGGATTCTCCCGTAAGGTTCAGGATACTAGGAGACCACCTCTATTGTGACCTTCTATTTGTATCACCATTCTTCTATATTGCCTCTCTCTGATTTCATCGTTGTGTGTTGTGTCTTATAGACATAGCATCGCAGTTGGTGACCTAGGGGCACCCTCCTACGTGACTATCCCTAAGACACTTGTTTCTCCTCTCTAATTTATTGTTTCCCTTCCTCTAGTGTTTCCACCTAGCGGGCGGATGATGAAAAACATTTATACTGATGTGGACCTAGTGTCCTTTTTGAGAGCAATCAAAAAATGGACTTAGTTCCCCTTTAATTCCCCTGTCATAATATCATAGTTCATGATTTCCTCAATCACCAACTTCTTGAAATTTTGTTTGATCTCTTTAACATCTAGCAGCTTTTCATCATTGGTCCCATTAGCTTCGATCCCTATGACAGCAAAGTTTATTTTGATCCTCAACATTTTAGAGAAATAAGTGGCAATTGCTTTCCTCATCTTATTCTCAGAAGATATAATAAGACATAGTTTCCATTCGACTGCTTCAACCCAAACATGTGTATCTGATTCCCCAAGGTCATTTAAGATCTTCTCAGCCACTAGGATACCAACATCCATATTGGCCATCCCCTGTATCTCCTTAGAAGCTAAAGATAGGTTGTTGTGATCACTCCTAGCAATTTGGAATTCTACAATTAAAGCTTCTCTTTTTCCATGAATGGAATCCAACAACTTAATTGCCTCCTCGATGAACAAAAGACCATAAAAAAATTACCTTTTCAACCCACTGATCCATAGCATTTATTAGAGATAATGATCTTTTTACTTATTATAATAGATTAGGATCAGGGGCACTTAGACTCATATCAAGAGGGGCTTCTACTGAGGGTGTTATTATTTTAACAATTGATTGAACAAATAATGACAAAGAACTTACTTGAGCTAGCAACTTAGAATTCTCCTCTTGCTGTCTTTTGACCCTTTTTGATATACTGCTGACTGAGTGTTTAACATGATAGATATCACCTTCAACAGTAGAAGGTCCCAAGTCTACTTTTCTCATTCTAAAGTCATCTTTGGTCACTTCATCTTCATTCTTATTCCCCACTGGATCTGCAATCTCCAAAAATTAATTTCCTGAGGTAGGATCAGTTACCATCCTCAACATCCTCCTGGCATGTTTAGGCTTAGGAGTATCCTATAGTAACTTAGCCACAGTATCAATACAAGCATCCACTAGTGCTGTATACCTTTTTTTCTTTTCAACCGTTTTCTTTAACTAGGTAGGAGAAGGGGAGGGGATATTAGCAGCATTAACAACACTAATAGTACCATCCATAGGCACAGGTGGAGAATTTTGCTCTGGGGGTTCATTTGGATTGGGAGAATTTGGGGCACTTAGAAGAGATTGCAGCATACTATCTTCTCCTAATTGAGAAAAAATAAAAGACTCACTATCACTCACAAGGTCATTGACAAATGGCACATGGTCTGCTTTCGATGAGGAAGTAGCCAATCTGGTTTTACTCTTCAATGGTTGACTATCCTACTCACACGCCGTTCTTAGTTTACTGACCTTGTCAGGGGGTTGTGATGTAGAGTAGGTGGAGAACATAAAACAATCTAAACTAAAACAAACTTTGCAATTATGAAACCCTAACTTGGTTATTTGCTCATCAACTCTTCAACTTCCCTAGTAGTATAACAAATGAGATTTTTTCAACATAACTTTCCTCTGAAACTTCAAGCCCAAATTTTAAACATTATTTAGGATACCCTTTATGCCTCTTTTCAACATACCAAATTTATAGATATTGTTGTTTTGTAACACAAGGCTCAAACTTAGACTATCCTTCCTTGAAGCCTAGAAACATGAGGGTAACAAATTGACTTTTTTTACCATAACTTTTGGTGTAGGCATGATCTCTAGATTGTAAAGGCAGATTTAGATACCCATTGGGTCTTTATACAACATACTTTAGAATCAAGGTCGGTTACTTTGTATGGAACCTTTCAAAAAATGACTTTTCTTCTGTGAATTAGACAAAAAACATAAGAAAATCTGACCTGGGGCATCACCAAAACACATGAAAACCAAAACCCTGCAACCTACAACCTTGGAAAAAATAAATACACACAAAACTACTCCATCTCACAATATTTCACATTTTTCCACCGTGGGAGTGGTGAGAAATTACATTTTGAAATCCACTAGAAACCCTAACCAGGGTTATGGACAATTTTCAGTAAATCACCTATAACTTTCTCCAAACTCAATGAAAAACCACCAAACTAGTTGCAGATGAAAGGTGATTCATTCCTCTACAAGATACAATCATGTCTAGGTCACAAAAATTATGTATAGACCATACAAAATCAAGAGAATAGGCAAAAACGTGGTAAATCTCAAAAAATTGTGTTTATTTCTTCATCAAAATTTTCATTACATGTTCTTCCCCCCTGTGGTTGACCATACAAAGGCATTTTATAAAATTTCTAACCATTTCCAACCAAAAATGACTACCTTTTGAAATCCAACCATTCAACTTCCACTTACATAAAAAATGCAAAGTTGCATTGACAATAATTGCAACTTTTTTTCAATATTTACAGAAATGACTAAACATGACCTTAAATGACTACACCTATGTAAGAACAAATCCAAAATGGTTCCATAGACCTTATTGTTTAGGTTGAATTTTGGATTGTTTAATGTTTGAGTTGTTAGATGTTTGAATCCTCCTTTCACCCTTTACATTCAAGGACCTTAGGATCAGGTGGCACTGCACCATCATACCCTAGGTCGCATACAAATGTAGGGAAGCTCAGATTAGGGTGTTTAATTGCCAATTTTCCTTCTCTTATGCTTAATTAACCATTAAAACCTTAATTTTGCAAATACGACAGTAAATTGATGAATTACGAAAAAGCTCTTGCAACGAGAAGTAAAATGACAAACTACAAAGTACTTGTTTTTGGGACTTCAAGGTGGAAAAGTCAGAGACATAGGAGAGGGCGCCCAAGTCCAAGGCCCTAGTTTTTGTCTGGATCTAAGAACTCAGTCTCCAACTCTTTCCTGTTGTTCTAGAGATTTTTACGTCACGAAACTTGGAGGACTAATGAACAGGCGCCCAAGTCTAGGGGGAAGATTTTCTTCCTGTTCTACAATTCTAACACTTCAAGATGTCTTCCTGCAACTTCACTTTGTCTAGCTCCTCAACCTATAACCTGCAACCATGAAAACTTTGGGACGGGGTTGTGGTGTTTAGAGGCTTGCCTTAGTCAAGCCCTGGAGGACATTTAACTCTCGAACACTGTTGTTATACAGAGAGTGCACGCCCTTGTGAGGCAGAGGCAAAAACCAAAGGAAATGATGATGAAAACACAATATAATGTCACCTTGTAGTGAAGGTCTCATGAGAGGAAGATGCTCTTCATTCCATGAGAGAATAGATGCTCAAATCATCAAACACAAACACATAAACCACACAAATTTGCTCTTGCAACACAATGAAAGCCTTGAATCACCTTGAGAGTGCACAAACATCACAATGATCATCTAGTTTCTAAATGCCTATTCATGCTTTTATATGCAACTACAAGCACTCCCACCAAGATTTCATAAATTTGAACTTGCCGTGTCATCCTACAGACCAAATAGCGGTCATAAACTGACACTTCAAATTTGGGCCTGACCCAAAATAGGGCAGGACTAGGGTGTGAGCACCCAAGTCCTCCCCCTTATTTTGGGTAGGATTAAGCTCAAGGGGTCACCCTAGGCCCCATTTTCCATGATACCTAGGGTTCATTCCATCGGGATGCCAAATTATGATGCAAGATGTGCTAAATGCACACTAAAGACTAGGGAGCTAAACCTAGAGAGGGAAAAGTCCCCAAGGGGACATTTTCTGACATTAGATTTAGCCCCCACTTTAATGTATGTATAAACATGAGGCCAATACATGCATTAAAGTATGATCACAAACACAGAAAACACACCAAGCACGAAGAAGACACGCCAATCACCTAGAAGACAATAACATGCACGTAAAACATGGAGAAGATAGTTACAGTCACGCAGAACATGGAGAAGACAATAGATGCATAGAAGACACATTAATGCATAGAAGACAGGCATGATTTCTTTTCTTTTCATTTTCTCATATATATGAAATGCAAATGCAAGTACTAGAAAGTAAACAAACCTCCCATAATGTAGGAAGCACTCATTGTACTAGTCTTTAAACTCCATAAATGGGGCAACACACATGCAAGACATGCAAAAGCTCCCATAATGTAGAAAGAAGTTATCACACTAGTCTTTAGACTACATATGGGGCAACAGGCATGCCACACAAAGCAAGCACACTAAATACACACACTTTGAAGACACGGAGAAAACATGGCATACAAGCAATGGAGTGTCCCTATTTCTAAGTTCAACACCATCTCGGGCACATTATAGGTACACACTGACAATTGGGATTCACCACAAGAATCACCAAAAACATGCTTAAAGGTTGAGTTAGTCACAGAACTGCTCCCCACCACCGCAGAGGACTTTTGAAAATGATAGGATGATGTAATCTTCTCTGAGAAATACACCATCCCCACCTCCATTGAGGGCTAAAGATAAAAAGGATATATGTGATATCCTGCCTCTGCAAACGGCTTACATGATTTATTGATGGATTGCAAACAAACTTAGGATGTAGAAAGCACTCATTGAGCTAGTCTTTAAACTGCATCTAAGGACAAGCACATAGCTAACATCTACAATAGACAGCTTACCTTATATATGCCCTGACCTTAAGGTGGTTGATATAAGGTATCGATATCAAGCATGTTAAGGTAGAAAGAAAACACACAAGGGAATAGAAGGTCTTGCAAAGCCCATGCCCCCTAGAGGTGACATGTACTTTACAATCACCAAATGTTCCCACAAACACATCCCTGCAAGAAACATGTTAGTGTCTACAACGTCATGATAAATAACAACATCAATCCATATGATTAACCACACAAAGAGCCAATGTTATACTATGAATTTAGAGTTCAAGGATAACCATGGGGCTACATCATGAAGCTCTCTGAATTGAATACCACCAAGGCTAGATTCAAAGACAAACAAAGGTGTATAGAGCAGCAATATTGTTAAGGTTTGTAAATGAGATAGCATACCATCAAAATCACTATGTAAAAAGCATGAATGCTTCTACTAGCCAAGCATCAAATAATTTATTACAACCCCATTGTCATATTAGGAACTACGTCTAATTTTTTATTGCTCTCGAAAGGGATGCTAGGTCCTCATCAGTATCAATGTTTTTCATCATCTGCCTACTAGATAGAAACACTAGAGGAAAGGAAGAGAGGAGAAACAAGTGTCTTAGGGACAATCACGTAGGAGGGTGCCCCCAAGTCACCAACCGCAACGCTATGTCCATAAGACACAACACACAACAATGAAATTAGAGAGAGGCAATATAGAAGAATGATGATACAAATAGGTCACAATAGAAGTGGTCTCCTAGTATCTTGGACCTTATGGGAGAATCAAGGGTCATCCTAGGAGGCCTAAACAACACATAACACATCATGGGGGAAGTACATCACAAGAGAGATAAAGAGTTAGAGATACTTACCTATAGGATCTTCGTATCAAATTTTGGAACTTGCAAACCTCTTAGAGAGGTACTCGATCATGTTGAGTGCAAAATTTGAGTGGTTCTTAGGAAAGTTTTGTTGATTATTGTGTGATACTTGTTTTGTAACTCCTTGTGTAAATGTGACTTTTTGTTGTTTATGAGGAGGGGAATCACTATTTTCTTTAACTTCTGACAATCGTCTAACTCTTTTCCAATTTTTATCGAGTTTTCATTGTTGAATCTTTCTAGCACGATAATGGGAATCATCCTGTACCATCTTACATCGGGTTCACCAAAATGTTTAGGGTAAAATTTGGATTGTTTAATGTTTGAGTTGTTAGATGTTTGAATCCTCCTTTCACCCTTTACATTCAAGGACCTTAGGGTCGAGTGGCACTGCACTATCATACCCTAGGTCACTTACAAATGTAGGGAAGCTTAGATTAGGGTGTTTAATTGCTAATTCTCCTTCTCCTATGCTCAATTAACCATTAAAACCCTAATTTTACAAATATGACAGTAAATTGATGAATTACAGAAAAAGATCTTGTAGCAGGAAGTAAAATGACAAACTATAGAGTACCTATTCTTGGGGCTCCAAGATAGAAAAGTTGGGGACACAGGAGTGGGCGCCCAAGTCCAAGGCACTAGTTTTTGTCTAAATCTGAGGACTTAGTCTGCAACTCTATCCTTCTATTCTAAAGATTTTCCCATCACAAAACTTAGAGGACTAATGAGCAGGTACCCAAGTCCAAGGAGCAAATTTTCTTCCTATTCTAAAATTCTGACACTTCAAGATGTCTTCCTGCAACTTCACTTTGTCCATCTCCTCAACCTATAACCTGCAACCATGAAAAATTTGGGAGGGGGTTTTGATGTTTAGAGGCTTGCCTTAGTCAAGCCCTAGAGAATATTTAAGTCTCTGAACACCATTGTAAGATAGAGAGTGTGAGCCCTTGTGAGGTAGAGGCAGAAACCAAAGGAAATGATGATGAAAATACAATATAATGTCATCTTGTAGTGAAGGTCTCACGGGAGGAAGATGCTCTTCATTCCATGAGAGAGTGGATGCTCAAATCTACAAATACAAACACTTAAACCACACAAATCTACTCTTGAAACATAATGAAAGCCTTGAATCACCTTGAGAGTGCACAAACATCACAATGATCATCTAGTTTCTAAATGAATGCCTAATCATACTTTTATATGCAACTACAAGAACTACCGCCAAGATTTCATAAATTCAAAGTTACTGTGTTGGCCTAACGACCAAATAACGGTCATAAACTGACACTTCAAATTTGGGCCTGACCCAAAATAGGGCACGACTAGGGCACAGGCGTCCAAGTCCTCCCCCCCTATTTTGGGTAGGGTTAAGCTCAAAGGGTCCCCCTAGGCCCCATTTGTCATGATACCTAGGGTTCATTCCATCAGGATGCCAAATTATGATGCAATATGTCCTAACTGAACACTAAAGACCCGGGAGCTAAACCTAAAGAGAGAAAAGCCCCCAAGGGGACATTTTCTGATGTTACATTTAGCCCCCACTTTAGTGTATATATAAATGTGAGGCCAATACATGCATTAAAGTACTGTCACAAACACAGAAAACATGCCAAGCACGAAGAAGACATGCCAATCACAGAGAAGACAGAAATGGGCACGTAAAACATGGAGAAGACAGTTATAGTCATGCAGAACATGAAGAAGACAGCAGATGAATAGAAGACATGTTAATGAATAGAAGACACATTAATGCATAGAAGAGAGGCATGATTTCTTCTCTTTTCTTTTTCTCATATATATGAAATACAAATGCAAGTACTGGAAAGTAAAAAAATCTCCCATAATGCAGGAAGCACTCATCGCACTAGTCTTTAGACTTCATATATGGGGCAACACACATGTAAGACACACAAAACATCCCACATGCAGGACGCACTCATCGCGCTAGTCTTTAGACTACATATGGGGCAACAAACATGCCACACAAAGCAAGGATGCCAAACACACACACTTTGAAGACACAGAGAAAACACGGTAGATAAGCGATGGAGTGTCCCTATTTCTAGGTTCAACACCATCTCAGGGATATTATAGGCACACATCAATTATTAGGATTCACCACAACAATCACTGAAAACACCCTTAAGGGTTGAGTTAGTCAGAGAACCGCTCCCCGCCTCCGCAAAGGACTTTTGAAAATAATAGGATGATGTAATTTGCTTCAAGAAATACACCATCCCTGCCTCTGTAGAGGGCTTAAGATAAAAAGGATATACGTGATATCTCGCCTCGATAGAGGGATTACATGAATGATTGATTTATTGATTTCAAACAAACTTAGGATGCATGAAGCACTCATCAAGCTAGTCTTTATACTGCATCTGAGGACAAGCACATAGCTAACATCTACAATAGACAACTTACCTTATATATGCCCCGCCTTAAGGTGGTTGATATCAGGTATCAATATCAAGCATGTTAAGGTAGGAAAAAAATACACAAGGGAACACAAGCTCTTGGAAATCCCATGCCCCCCAGAGGTGAGATGTACTTTACGATCATTAAATGTTCCCACAAACACATCCCTGCAAGAAACATGTTAGTGTCTACAACATCATGATAAATAACAACATCAATGCATATGATTAACCACACAAAGAGCCAAAGTTATACTATGAATTCAAAGTTTGAGGATAATCATGGGGCTACATCATAAAGCTCTTTGAATCGAGTACCACCAAGGCTAGATTCAAAGACAAACAAAGGTGCATAGAGCAGCAGTATTGTTAAGGTTTGTAAATGAGATAGCATACCATCAAAATCACTAGGTAGAAAGCACGAGTGCTTCTACTAGCCATGTGTCAAATAATTTATTACAACCCCATTGTCATATTAGGAATTAAGTCCAATTTTTTATTGCTCTCAAAAGGGACACTAGGTCTGCATCAGTATAAATATTTTTCATCATTCGGCCACTAGATAGAAACACTAGAGGAAGGGAAACAATAAATAAGATAGAAGAAACAAGTGTCTTAGGGATAATCACGTAGGAAGGTGCCCCCAAGTCACCAACTACAATGCTATGTCCATAAGACACAACACACAACAATGAAATGAGAGAGAGAGGCAATATAGAAGAATGATGATACAAATAGAAGAAGGTCACAATAGAAGCGGTCTCTTGGTATCCTGGACCTTACAGGAGAATCAGGGATCATCCCAAGAGGCCTAAACAACACATAACACATCACGGGGGAAGCACATCACAAGAGAGATAAAGAGTTAGAGATACTTACCTGTAGGATCTTCGCATCAGATTTTGGAACTTGCAAACCTCTTAGAGAGGTACTTGATCATGTTGAGTGCAAAATTTGAGTGGTTCTTAGGAAAGTTTTCTTGATTATTGTGAGATACTTGTTTTGTAACTCCTTGTGTAAATGTGACTTTCTATTGTTTATGAGGAGATGAACCACTATTTTCTTTAACTACTAATAGTTGTCTATAACTCTTTTCTGATTTTTATCGAGTTGTCATTGTTGAATCTTTCTAGCACAGTAACGGGAATCATCCTGTAACATCTTACATCATGTTCACCAAAATGTTTAGGGTAAAATTTGGATTGTTTAATGTTTGAGTTGTTAGATGTTTGAATCCTCCTTTCACCCTTTACATTCAAGGACCTTAGGGTCAAGTGGCACTGCACTATCATACCCTAGGTCACTTACAAATGTAGGGAAGCTTAGATTAGGGTGTTCAATTGTCAATTTTCCTTCTCTTATGCTCAATTAACCATTAATACCCTAATTTTGTAAATATGACAGTAAATTGATGAATTACAAAAAAAGCTCTTGTAGTGGGAAGTAAAATGACAGACTACAAAGTACCTATTTTCAAGGCTACGAGGCAAAAAAGTTGGGGACACAAGAGTAGGCGCCCAAGTCCAAGGCCCTAGTTTTTGTCTAGATCTGAGAAATCAGTCTGCAACTCTTTCCTATTGTTCCAGAGATTTTACCATCACTAAACTTGGAGGACTAAGGATTGGGCACCCAAGTCTAGGGGGTAGATTTTCTTCCTGTTCTGCAATTCTGACACTTCAAGATGTCTTCCTGCAACTTCACTTTGTCTAGCTCCTAAACCTGTAACCTGCAACCATGAAAACTTTGGGAGGGGGTTGTGATGTTTAGAGGCTTGCCTCAATCAAGCGCAGGAGGACATTTAAGTCTCTGAACACCGTTGTCAGATAGAGAGTGCATGCCCTTGTGAGGAAGAGCCAAAAACTAAAGAAAATGATGATGATAACATAATATAATGTCACCTTGTAGTGAAGGTCTCACGGGAGGAAGATGCTCTTCATTCCATGAGAGAATCGATGCTCAAATCTATAAACACAAACACATAATCCACACAAATCTACTCTTGCAACACAATGAAAGGCTTGAATCACCTTAAGAGTGTACAAACATCACAATGATCATCTAGTTTCTAAATGAATGCCTAATCATGATTTTATATACAACTACAAGCACTCCCACCAAGATTTCGTAAATTCAAACTTACTATGTCGGCCTAGGGACCAAATAACGGTCATAAAATGACACTTTAAATTTGGGCCTGACCCAAAATAGGGCAGGACTAGGGCGGGGTTGCCCAAGTCCTCCCCCCCTATTTTGTGCAGGGTCAAGCTCAAGGGGTCCCTGTAGGCCCCATTTGTCATGATACCTAGGGTTCATTCCATTGGGATACCAAATTATGATGCAAGATGTCCTAAATGCACACTAAAGACTTGGGAGCTAAACCTAAAGAGAGAAAAGCCCCCAAGGGGACATTTTCTCACATTACATTTAGCCCCCACTTTAATGTATGTATAAACACGAGGCCAATACATGCATTAAAGTAATGTCACAAACACAACAAACACGCCAAGCATAGAGAAGACACACCAACCACATAGAAGATAGTACCAAGCACATAAAACACCGAGAAGACAGTTACAGTCACGCAAAACACAAAGAAGACAACAGATGCATAGAAGACACATTAATGCATAAAAGACATGCATGATTTCTTTTCCTTTTTTTTTCTCATATATATAAAATGCAAATGCAAGTATTGGAAAGTAAACAAACCTCCCATAATGCAGGAAGCACTCATCACACTAGTCTTTAGACTGCATATATGGGGCAACACACACGTAAGACATGTAAAATCTCCCAAAATGTAGGAAGTACTCATCGCGCTAGTCTTTAGACTACATATGGAGCAACAGACACGCCACATAAAGAAAGCACACCAAACACACACACTTTGAAGACACAGAGAAAACACGACAGAGAAGCAATGGAGTGTCCCTATTTCTAGGTTCAACACCATCTCAGGCACATTACAGGCACACACCGATGATTGTGCTTCACCACAACAATCTCCAAAAACACACTTAAGGGTTTAGTTAGTCACATAATCACTCCCTGCCTCTGTAGAGGAATTTTGAAAGTGACAGGATGATGCAATCTGCTCTGAGAAATACACAATCCCCACCTCCATAGAGGGATTAAGATAAAAAGGATATACGTGATATCTCACCTCTACAGAGGGCTTACATGATTGATTAAATGATTACAAACAAACTCAAGATGCATGAAGCACTCATCAAGCTAGTCTTTAAACTGCATATGAGGACAAGTACATAGCTAACATCTACAATAGATAGCTTACCTTATATATGCCCCCACCTTAAGGTGGTTGATATCAGGTATCGATATCAAGCAAGTTAAGGTAGGAAGAAAATAGACAAGGGAACACAAGCTCTCGCAAAGTCCATGTGCCCTGGAGGTGACATGTACTTTACGATCACCAAATGTTCCCACAAACACATCCCTGCAAGAAACATGTTAGTGTCTACAACATCATAATAAATAACAACATCAATGCATATGAATAACCACACAAAGAGCCAAGGTTATACTACGAATTCAAAGTTTGAGGATAACTGTGGGGCTACATCATGAAGCTCTCCAAATCAAGTACCACCAAGTCTAGATTTAAAGACAAACAAAGGTGCATAGAGAAGTAGTATTGTTAAGGTTCGTAAATGAGATAGCATACCATCAAAATCACTACGTAGGAAGGACGAGTGTTTCTACTAGCTAGGTGTCAGATAATTCATTACAACCCCATCGTCATATTAGGAACTAAGTCCAATTTTTTATTGCTCTCGAAAGGGATGTTAGGTCTGCATCAGTATAAATGTTTTTCATCATCCGCCCACTAGATATAAACACTAGAGGAAGGGAAACAATAAATAAGAGAGGAGAAACAAGTGTCTTAGGGACAATCATGTAGGAGGGTGCCCCCGAATCACCAACCGCAACACTATGTCTGTAAGACACAACACACAACAACGAAATTAGAGAGAGGCAATATAGAAGAATGATGATACAAATAGAAGAAGGTCACAATAGAAGCAGTCTCCTGGTATCTCAGACTTTACGAGAGAATCAGGGGTCATCCCAGGAGGCATAAACAACACATAACACATCACGGGGGAAGCACATCACAAGAGAGATACTTACCTGAAGGAACTTCGTATCAGATTTTAGAACTTGCAAACCTCTTGCAGAGGTACTCGATCATGTTGAGTGCAAAATTTGAGTGGTTCTTAGGAAAATTTTGTTGATTATTGTGTAATACTTATTTTTTAACTCAAATGTGACTTTTTGTTGTTTATGAGGGGAACCACTATTTTCTTTAACTGTTGACAGTCTAACTCTTTTCTAATTTTTCTTGAGTGTTCATTGTTGAATCTTTCTAGCATGGTAATAGGAATCATCATGTACTATCTTATTACAAGTTCACCAAAATGTTTAGGATAAAATTTAAATTGTTTAATGTTTGAGTTGTTAGATGTTTGAATCCTCCTTTCACCCTTTACATTGAAGGACCTTAGGTTCGAGTGGCACTGCACCATCATACCCTAAGTCTCTTACAAATGTAGGGAAGCTCAGATTAGGGTTTTTAATTGGCAATTTTCCTTCTTCTATGCTTAATTAACCATTAAAACCCTAATTTTGTAAATATGACAGTAAATTGATGAATTATAGAAAAAGCTCTTACAGTGGGAAGTAAAATGATAAACTACAGAGTACCTATTTCGGGGCTCCGAGGTGGAAAAGTCAGGGACACAGGAGCAGGTGCCCATGTCCAAGGCCCTAGTTTTTGTCCAGATCTGAGAACTCAGTCTGCAACCATTTCCTGTTATTCCAGAGATTTTCCTATCACAGAACTTGGAGGACTAATGAGCGGGCACCCAAGTCCAGGGGGCAGATTTTCTTCCTGTTCTGCAATTCCAACACTTCAAGATGTCTTCCTGCAACTTCACTTTGTCCACCTCCTCAACCTATAACCTACAACCATGAAAACTTTGGGAGGGGGTTGTGGTGTTTAGAGGCTTGCCTCAGTCAAGCCCTAGAGGACATTTATGTCTCTGTACACCATTGTCAGATAGAGAATGTGTGCCCTTGTGAGGCAGAGGCTGAAACCAAAGGAAATGATGATGAAAACACAATATAATGTCACCTTGTAGTGAAGGTCTCACGGGAGGAAGATGCTCTTCATTCCATGAGAGAATGGATGCTCAAATTTTTAAACATAAACCACACAAATCTGCTCTTGTAGCACAATGAAAGCCTTGAATCACCTTGAGAGTGCACAAACATCACAATGATCATCTAGTTTCTAAATGAATGCATAATCATGCTTTTATATGCAACTACAAGCACTCTTGCCAAGATTTTGTAAATTCAAACTTACCGTGTCAGCCTAGGGACCAAATAATGGTCATAAATTGACACTTCAAATTTGGGCCTGACCCAAAATAGGGCAGGACTAGGGCATTGGTGTCCAAGTCCTCCCCCCTATTTAGGGTAGGGTTAAGCTCAAGGGGTCCCCCTAGGCCCCATTTGTCATTATATCTAGGGTTCATTCCATCATGATGCCAAATTATGATGCAAGATGTCCTAAATGCACACTAAAGACACAAGAGCTAAACATAAAGAGGGAAAAGCCCCCAAGGGGACATTTTTTGACGTTACACTTATTACATGAACAAGACCAAAAACTAAAACCAAAAATGACATAATGGCCTCAGGGAGGCATGAAATCCACTAGGTGCTCCTGCACCATACTCCCAAGGGGAAGAAAAAACTCAAGTCCACTTTGAGTGCAGGTTTTCTCTCTCTTCTTGGTCTTCCAATTCTTCCGCAGCTTGTCCTTCATCTCTACAACTTTCCCTAGATCCTTTTTCCTATTCTTGAACCATATCTTATTTAGCATCTTCTCAACTTCAATGTACCAAAATTTGAGTTCTCATTCATATGCCTCAGTACCACTGTCTATGTCTTCATCTTCGTCATTCAAATACAATATGTCAACATATTCATCATCCATAAAATTAGAAAATGCAACCATTACCTCCATTGTTTTTGTAACATCTTCTTCACCATACGATGTATAACAACTTTCATCTATTGCACCTTTTTCTTCATACCCTTTTCCATCTTCATTTTCATCTATTGCACTTGTAAACACACACTCACAAATATTGTTAGAAATAACATTTTGAGTCTCAAGGGACCCATTGTCTTCACATTGTTCCTCTTCCTCAGATGGCTTAGGCTCTTCCATCATCAAAAAAGATCCTCCAATATCTGGTTCTACTATCCTCTATGTCCTTCTCTTCAGAATAATCTTCTTGATATGCCATTTGAGTCTCTTTCTTATTGCAAAATGCCAACCACTTGCTTGTTTTGCCTTCTCAAGGCACCTGTAAACACACACTCACAAATATTGTTAGAAATAACATTTTGAGTCTCAAGGGACCCATTGTCTTCACATTGTTCCTCTTCCTCAGATGGCTTAGGATCTTCCATCATCAACAAAGATCCTCCAATATCTGGTTCTACTATCCTCTCTGTCCTTCTCTTCAGAATAATCTTCTTGATAGGCCATTTGAGCCTCTTTCTTATTAGAAAATGCCAACCACTTGCTTGTTCTGCCTTCTCAAGGCACTGTTGTATCTCAAGTTCCATTCTCTCTTGCATCTTTTCTTGGATTTCTTTCATTAGCTCCAAGCCCTGCCTCAAATTTATTATTTCTTGTTCAATATCCATTTGTTTTTCCCTCTCATCCTTCTTCTTTATCTCACTTCTCTATTTTTTCATCACTAGTTTCTTTCTTGGTACCTCCTTACTCTACAAGTCCCCACGGACTGATCTTCTCAACACTTCCATTCTTCTTTCTTAAGAAAGTATCTTTCACCTTGTTTCTTCTTGTCTTTGTGATACCTCACCTAGGTTTCCTCTTTTCTTCAGGACCTAGTCTTTTGGCATCCAGGTTCTTGCTTCAACCTACAAAAAGACAACACAAACTCTAAAACTTATCTTGCCCAAATCTTCGGGCTCTAATACCATTTTGATGTAGAGCAGGGGGAGGTTATCATCCCAATCACAATCAACCAACCTTTGTTATCTTCAAACCCTAACTTGATGGTTTATTCACAAACTCTCCTATTCCCCTAGTAGTACTTGAAAAAGGGTTTTTTCATCACTAGTTTCTTTCTTGGTACCTCCTTACTCTACAAGTCCCCACAGACTGATCTTCTCAACACTTCCATTCTTCTTTCTTAAGAAAGTATCTTTCACCTTGTTTCATTTTGTAAATATGACAGTAAATTGATGAATTATAGAAAAAGCTCTTACAGTGGGAAGTAAAATGATAAACTACAGAGTACCTATTTCGGGGCTCCGAGGTGGAAAAGTCAGGGACACAGGAGCAGGTGCCCATGTCCAAGGCCCTAGTTTTTGTCCAGATCTGAGAACTCAGTCTGCAACCATTTCCTGTTATTCCAGAGATTTTCCTATCACAGAACTTGGAGGACTAATGAGCGGGCACCCAAGTCCAGGGGGCAGATTTTCTTCCTGTTCTGCAATTCCAACACTTCAAGATGTCTTCCTGCAACTTCACTTTGTCCACCTCCTCAACCTATAACCTACAACCATGAAAACTTTGGGAGGGGGTTGTGGTGTTTAGAGGCTTGCCTCAGTCAAGCCCTAGAGGACATTTATGTCTCTGTACACCATTGTCAGATAGAGAATGTGTGCCCTTGTGAGGCAGAGGCTGAAACCAAAGGAAATGATGATGAAAACACAATATAATGTCACCTTGTAGTGAAGGTCTCACGGGAGGAAGATGCTCTTCATTCCATGAGAGAATGGATGCTCAAATTTTTAAACATAAACCACACAAATCTGCTCTTGTAGCACAATGAAAGCCTTGAATCACCTTGAGAGTGCACAAACATCACAATGATCATCTAGTTTCTAAATGAATGCATAATCATGCTTTTATATGCAACTACAAGCACTCTTGTCAAGATTTTGTAAATTCAAACTTACCGTGTCAGCCTAGGGACCAAATAATGGTCATAAATTGACACTTCAAATTTGGGCCTGACCCAAAATAGGGCAGGACTAGGGCATTGGTGTCCAAGTCCTCCCCCCTATTTAGGGTAGGGTTAAGCTCAAGGGGTCCCCCTAGGCCCCATTTGTCATTATATCTAGGGTTCATTCCATCATGATGCCAAATTATGATGCAAGATGTCCTAAATGCACACTAAAGACACAAGAGCTAAACATAAAGAGGGAAAAGCCCCCAAGGGGACATTTTTTGACGTTACACTTATTACATGAACAAGACCAAAAACTAAAACCAAAAATGACATAATGGCCTCAGGGAGGCATGAAATCCACTAGGTGCTCCTGCACCATACTCCCAAGGGGAAGAAAAAACTCAAGTCCACTTTGAGTGCAGGTTTTCTCTCTCTTCTTGGTCTTCCAATTCTTCCGCAGCTTGTCCTTCATCTCTACAACTTTCCCTAGATCCTTTTTCCTATTCTTGAACCATATCTTATTTAGCATCTTCTCAACTTCAATGTACCAAAATTTGAGTTCTCATTCATATGCCTCAGTACCACTGTCTATGTCTTCATCTTCGTCATTCAAATACAATATGTCAACATATTCATCATCCATAAAATTAGAAAATGCAACCATTACCTCCATTGTTTTTGTAACATCTTCTTCACCATACGATGTATAACAACTTTCATCTATTGCACCTTTTTCTTCATACCCTTTTCCATCTTCATTTTCATCTATTGCACTTGTAAACACACACTCACAAATATTGTTAGAAATAACATTTTGAGTCTCAAGGGACCCATTGTCTTCACATTGTTCCTCTTCCTCAGATGGCTTAGGCTCTTCCATCATCAAAAAAGATCCTCCAATATCTGGTTCTACTATCCTCTATGTCCTTCTCTTCAGAATAATCTTCTTGATATGCCATTTGAGTCTCTTTCTTATTGCAAAATGCCAACCACTTGCTTGTTTTGCCTTCTCAAGGCACCTGTAAACACACACTCACAAATATTGTTAGAAATAACATTTTGAGTCTCAAGGGACCCATTGTCTTCACATTGTTCCTCTTCCTCAGATGGCTTAGGATCTTCCATCATCAACAAAGATCCTCCAATATCTGGTTCTACTATCCTCTCTGTCCTTCTCTTCAGAATAATCTTCTTGATAGGCCATTTGAGCCTCTTTCTTATTAGAAAATGCCAACCACTTGCTTGTTCTGCCTTCTCAAGGCACTGTTGTATCTCAAGTTCCATTCTCTCTTGCATCTTTTCTTGGATTTCTTTCATTAGCTCCAAGCCCTGCCTCAAATTTATTATTTCTTGTTCAATATCCATTTGTTTTTCCCTCTCATCCTTCTTCTTTATCTCACTTCTCTATTTTTTCATCACTAGTTTCTTTCTTGGTACCTCCTTACTCTACAAGTCCCCACGGACTGATCTTCTCAACACTTCCATTCTTCTTTCTTAAGAAAGTATCTTTCACCTTGTTTCTTCTTGTCTTTGTGATACCTCACCTAGGTTTCCTCTTTTCTTCAGGACCTAGTCTTTTGGCATCCAGGTTCTTGCTTCAACCTACAAAAAGACAACACAAACTCTAAAACTTATCTTGCCCAAATCTTCGGGCTCTAATACCATTTTGATGTAGAGCAGGGGGAGGTTATCATCCCAATCACAATCAACCAACCTTTGTTATCTTCAAACCCTAACTTGATGGTTTATTCACAAACTCTCCTATTCCCCTAGTAGTACTTGAAAAAGGGTTTTTTCACCATAACTTTCCAAGAAGAGCTTGAAACAAAAATAGAAGGGTAGTTTTAGATACCCTTTATTCCCTTTGACAACATATCTAATTTTTAGGTGGGGTCATTTTGGAACACAGAGGTCAAATCTTGATTGTCGTATTCTTGACTAGGCTTAAAGTGGTGTAGCAAATAGGGTATTTTGGCCATAATTTTCAAACCATAACTGATCTCCAAGAAAGAAAACTTGATTAAAATACCCATTTGTCCCTTATTTAACATATCTCAAATTAGGGTAGGGTATTTTATACAGAAACCATCAAATTAGGCCTACTAGGGTTTCAAACCTGTTTTAGTAAAATAGACATAACTTGCTCAAAACACCATGAAATTGAGTGCAAAAAAAAGAAGTAGAAAGTAGATTTAATTATATTTCCAACCATACCACATGCAAGTCATACAAATTCTATATTGATATGTACCAAGCTCTGAAACAACAATTTAATGTTCAGAAAATGCAGAAAATAAAGCTTCTTTATTGATTTTTGTGTAAAACTTCAACCCCCAACCTTGGATAGATTTCCCAAGGCTTATTCAAATAGTTTATAACCCAAAACAAGTGTTTCTAACTACCTTTTTAGTTTTCCAACCATTCAACTTCTCATTTTCAACCTATGACTCTTCAAATTCCTTGATTTTGCATTTTTGCAACAATGATAGCTTATGCAATTTGATGTTACAAACCACCTAGAAACCTAAAAATGGACTTAAACATACATGACATGGTCTTAAATGACCTTATTACATCAAAGACACAAAACTAAAATAAAAAATGATAAAATTGTCTCATAGAGGCATGAAATAAACTAGGTGCTCCTGCACCAAGATGATTACCATCTCCATTCAATTGTAAGCCAACTCTCTAGATAGTTGGGTCCAAACTAGATGATTTTCTTTGGGAGTGGGCAGTCTAAGTTCTATTTTGACTATGAGAGGTTCATTGTCTAGGTGTTACTGAACCAACACATTCTTTCACTTTCCCCTTCAACCATTTCTCTATCCTTCTTATCACTTGGAAAGAGCAAAAATTCACATCCGTGATTTCCTTTTCAGACCATTTCATAGGAGGTGATTGTATCACCTTCTGTTAAGCTGAATAATGTAGAAACGCTATTAGATTTTATGCATGTGACAAAAGCATATATTCTCTTTCAACCACATGAATTACTATCAATTACAGTTCAAAACCAATATGATCCTCTTATAATATTTGTTTAAACATAATAGAAATTGATCAAGCATGTTATGATTGATAATGGATCAGATCTGAATGTTTGTGGTATGAATTTGTTACATAATATTAAGGTTGATACCTCTTTGATTAAACTGGATATAATTAGCATTCATGGCTTTGAAAATGTTGGTTGAAAATCTATGGATCATACCATAACTTTACCTATAAAGGTTGGACTCGTGACATTATCTACTCTTTTTCATGTCATGCCTAGTTCACTTTCATATAATATGATTCTTAATAGACCATGGATCCATGCCATGGGGGTAATTCCATCTACCCTTCATAGATCAATAAATTTTAGTTATCAAAACAAGCTCCACATCGTCAAAGTCGATCCTAAACCAAATAATTATTTACATATTGAAATGCGAAAACTAGTTAAGGATCATAAAAGTCTAAACAACTTACAAGTGGATTCATCAACACCTCTTTCCATAGATAATGTTGTGCAAGACTCTAAAATATCGAATGCACTTTTTGGTGACAATTGGGGTTCATTAGATTTTAATCCTTGTAGTGTAGGGGAATATAAACTTAATAACCCTGACACATCAAAAGTGGCATCGATCTCATCCAAGCAATCTTTTGAAACACCTAAGAAAACCAAAGCCTCCCTGGTAGAAAATAAAGACAATACTCTTACCTATACTACAGATTATGATACCTATGGAGCTTCACCATCTTCTAAGGAAATGACATCCCTCTATGGTTGAGGATTTAAGATCCTTTATAACAATTGTGACTATGTAGGTAATGGTTGTGGTGTAAATCTACAAGGAATTAAAGTACCTTTGCAAGTTGCTAGAATTAATTACATGACCGATATTGGATATCATTATTTAAAGCCCACCAAGCCCCTCATCACCCTAAAGTTAATGTTAATAAAATATCAACAAGACCAAACCAGCATGCGAGATGAGTTGATAGACAAGAATTATCCACTAGGAAGTATCCCATTGAATTTGGTAAGTATTTCTCCCTCTTTCAGCCACACTTGTTGTAGCACTTATTCTTGTTGCTCTCAAGGATGGCCTACTCCTAACTATATACATTGTTAGCATTGTGTTGTATCAAGTAAGTATTTCTAACCTTTTATCTCTATGTTGTGATTTTCCCGTGATGTGTTATATGTTGTTTAGGCCTCCTAGGATGACCCTTGATACTCTTGTAAGGTCAAGAATACTAGGAGATAGCCTCTATTGTGACCATTTCTCTATCTACATCATCATTCTTCTATCTTGATCCTCTCCTCTATTTTATTGTTGTGTGCCATGCCTTAGGGGCATAACATTGTGGTTTGTGACCTAGGGGCACCTTCCTACGTGATGACCCTAAGGCACTTGTTCTCGTCTCTTGATTTATTATTTACCTTCTTCTAGTGGTTCTATATAGTCAGTAAATGATGAAAAATAATTCATAACTGATAAGGACCAAGTGTCCATTCAGCAAAAAATGAAAAAATGGACCTAGTCCATACATGACGATGGGGTTGATATATATATATATATATATATATATATATATATATATATATATATATATATATATATATATATATATATCTGATGCTTGGCTAGTAGAATCACTCTATGTGATATTTTGATGTTGTCTTATCTCTCTAACAAATCATAAAAAATACATCTACTCCATGGACTTTGATTGTCTTGTATCTTGCCTTGTTGTTTCACTCAGTTCTGAGGAACCTGAAGTATAGATGAATGGTTATACTCGGTTCTAAAGCCGTAGTATAGCCTTGTTTGCATGCATAGATTAATTACATTATTTATCTTAGCATAATCAATGTGTTTGTGGGAACATTCAGTGATCATGAGCACATGTCACCTTTGGGGGCATGGGCTTTGCGAAAGCTCTTGTTCCCTTGTGTATTTTCTCTCTACCTTAACGTGCTTGATATCAGTACACAACATCAACTACCTTAAGGTGGGGGCATATAAGGTAAGTTGTCTGATGATTTTGGTACTAACAAAGTATATTTGTAAGCCCTTTATGAAGGCAAGATGTTGTATCTTTGGTGCGAGTGCACATCTTTATTCTATATTGCAATCAAAAAGCACTCTGTGGAGGTGGGATATCGTGTATATCCTTTTATTCAAAATCCCTCTATGTGAGGTGGGATGGTGTATCTCTTGAGCTAGTGCACATCCTTTTATTTCAAAGGTCCTCTGAATAAGCAGGGTTGGATCTGAGACTATCCACCCTTAAGCATGTCTTTGGCAGTTGTTGTGGCATAAGCCCAACCATCAGGTGTACCTATATCAAGTGTATTTATTTGTCAAAAAATAATATATTTTTCCCTCAAATCATGCAAGGAAGAGAGGTGAAGTCTAACTGAGGTGGCATACTAATGCAAAAGGAGTTTCTTTTTCTATTTTTTGACTCGGAGTCAAACTAGGCTATTTTTGGCAGTTTTTGGGTCAAGCATCTTGGGAGGAGTAGTTCTGAGCTATTTTAACTCATCTTGGAGCAGTTTTGGGACTTGATTTTTAGGCTTTTCTCTTGTGCTCACCCAACAACTTGGAGTTGCTTTTTTGAGACTCTTTCATGCATCATTTGAAGTCCAGTTTAGCTAGAGTTGACTTCCTGTTGTGTGGTTACACAACACGCCCCATTTTTACTTGACAAAACAGGGACCAAACTTTTTTTTTGGCTTTACTTGTGTTTTCTACTTGCTGGTAGTTTGGTAAAAGTAAGTCAATGCATAATGATCCTGCATAAGGGGGACTGGGTAGGTCATCATGATGAGGTCAATTTTTTCAAAGTTAAATATTTCATGACAGTAACTTCATGGTTGGATAGAGTACAAAATTCCATGTAGGTTTGTTTTTTTTTATCACCCTAATATTCCTTAGAAAATGAGAGTTATGGTGAGTCAAAGTCCTAGTCAAACCTGATATTCCAAGGGGAGGATCATATTTATTAATATTAGTCATCTTATAAAAGATCACCCCGATCCAATATTATCACCCCATAAAATCATGTGCTCCGAACATCTGGACGTCAACTTTATGTGATAGTGATACTTATCTGTAGAACAACATCATATATTTTGTGAAGGCCACACTCTTGAATATCACCCGACATCTGAATATCACCCCAATATTTGAATATCTGCCTGTCACAAAATATCATCCCAAACCATTATCCTGGTGACATCATCCAAACCCTGTAAATGAAGAAATAAACATAATGATGACGTCACCATCCTTTTTACCTCGCGGAGGTATATTTCCAAACATGACCTTCCATACATAACATGACGATGATGTCACAAAGCCATAATGCTGACTCGAGTCAATATCCTGATGACATCATCCTGATATTTCGGCAGGAAGTCCTTTTAGTTCCGGGGGTCATTTTCAACATCACCTGACATTTTCAACATCACCCGATGTTTCGACATGGGCTTTCCTGCTTAAGGGCGGATGATCATGTTATACATAGAGGGTCATATTTTGAATATCACCTGATCTGCAAAAATCACCTGATGCCTTGCTGCCATAACATTAAATGCATGCAGATGTGGTAGGTGGTTCCCGCCGATTACGAACCCGATACATACACCTGGCGAGATCCAGAAGTTTTGTACAAAAAAAATTAGCTGTTGCATTTAATTTTCCCTAATTTACCCTAATTTGCCTTTAGGAAGAGGTTAAAAGTGAATTACAAACTCATTTCACACTTATATTGTGATAAAATAAGTTTTTTACAGAGCTCCGAGCTTACAAATCCTCATAAGGCTACCTGTGGATGCATACAGCTTGTACCAGAAGGAGATACAAGAAGCACTGCTGGTAATTGAGTCCATTTCATAGATATCAACCTAATTAGGAAGATAAACACATTAGGTAAGTAATTGAAACCATCTGGTTGTCATATTCTGCATATCCAGGTATCATGGTGTTTTCTGGTTTGAAGTTCTAGATTATGTATATCAGGATAAACGAGAAATGGAAAAGTATAATATGCATGATGAATTATGAATATGTAATGTATGTGCATGCTTATAAGTATCAATTGTAAGACCAAGTTGTGTTAATTGTAGGCATCCATGGTGGATAAACGGCTAGCTAAGTCAGAGGCAGAATTTCTAAAGCCCATGTTTGCTAAACCTGAGGGCGTCCAATTCAAATATGGTGCCATCACCGGCACACACCAAGTGAATACAGATCTGGCTGCCTGGTCAGTCAAAATGAGTGATGAGAAGAATAACATCACCTTGCTAGATGCAGTCTTTGTGTCCAGAATGTGGAGTGTAGCTAGTTTCCCATATTCTATGGAAACTCCTGAGCTGGTTATTGAATGTGCAAGAAACTATAACCCACAAACAAGGAAAGTAGAGAAGCATGACAGAGTATATGCTGATCTGTCAATCAAAGGTATTGCTGCTACATTTGGTTTGCCATTGGGCAAGAAGGTTACCAACATAGATTTGAAGAAATCGGAAGTAGAGTATGAGAATAATAAGAAGTCTGCCAGGAAGAAAATGTACCAATGGAGGGTGAAGAATAGTCCATATCCTGTAGTAGCTAAGCTTCCAGTACACTTATATAAGTATGACTTTGATGATGAGTACAAATACATGATAGCCCTGGTCAACAGAGTGACAGGCCAGCCTGATGCTGGAAGTTTTAAAGATTGGATGTATGCAGTCATCCTGATGTGCCTTTACACGGATAACAAGCCAATGTGGGCTAAAATGATAAGTGATGCTCTAGATGAGTAGCTGATGAATCTGGGAGGTCCAGATTGTTCCTTCTACATGACATCATACATAGTTTATTCATGTGCCTACAAGGGTACTTTTGATGCATTAACTACAGTTGGGAGAATTGGTGGCACAACCAATGATGCACATATATGGGATCATCATCCCCAGCTGCAGAGAGTAAATTACCTCCAAGATTATAAACTAGTGAATGATGCATTCTCTATGCATCTAGTAAGAACCATGGAGGAGGACCGAACTAAAAGACTGAGCATGGAGGCTCAGGAAGTCATATACAGGCATGGAGCCTAGTTTGTTCAATTTGCAACCTTTTCTTACATTAGAATTGAAGGTTTTGAGGAGGAGCCTCTCATGCTCCCAATATACCCTACAGATGCAGTTATCTTAATGGAATTTTTAAGACAAATCTCCACAATACTGAATGCCTACAAAGCCAACAGCAAACTTCCACCAATATTGTTTCTAGTCATAATGGGCTGGTATATGTGCCCAAACTCTGAGAATATCAAGAAGGCCATAACTGGTCTAAATATGATGAATTTCCAGCAATTTCCATTGAAAAGATCATATGATCCATATGGGAGGATGCAGAAGATCATGGGGAAGCCTATCCATAGAAGACATCTTGAAGACTTCTGGGCAGATTGTGAAGATGAAGTTGAAGCCAGAAGAAGAAGATACCAAAGGCTTACACTCAGCCAGATTAGGACCTTTGATTGCATTCATGTCCTAGCACAATTGAAGAAAGATGATGGAAAGGTAATGGTTGATGAATATGAGGAGAAAAAGGTATACAATGATACCATCTTAGTACCGGATCTCACCATGCAGGAAGATATCTCCTTAGATCCATTTACAAGTAGGACATTGCAGCTGACCCAAACATGGGTCAATGACCAGATAAATACATTAAAGAAAAGACGTGTTGTCATCATGGTAGATAATAAGAAGAAAAGACAGGAGATTCCTGAAGATGAATATGATGATTTCTGTAATGAGAAGAGGAAGTCCAAGGGAGAGAAAGCACCACCTCCTGAGAAAAGAAAGAGACTTCCAAGAGGTAAGAAGATGGATGCTGAACCAAAAGGGGTGATAGTTGAGAGAGTCATAATAACATCTAAAGATGCATCAGCATCAGAACTAGCATCAGCCTCCTCAGCACTGCCTCCTAAAGATAAGCAAAAGGCTAAAAAGATTCAGAGGCCGGCTGCTGAAATTATGAAAACATATGAGGAGGGTCAAGCCTCACATAAACAGATAGAAGAGGATATTCCTCTTGATGAGGAGCTGGAAGAGGAAGAAGAACATGTTGAAGCCCTCACTAGAAATTGAAAAGCACCTCAAGTGATAGCAACTACACCTAAGAAACCAAGGACTACAATGAGAGGTGAAATAAGACAAACCCCTATAATGCTAAAAGGGGCAGGTGGAGAAGTATTCAGTAGGGAATTGCAACATAATGTCCCACTTCCCACCATTGTAAAGTTTAAACCTGAACAAACAGAGGAACAAATGAAAGAAGCCTCTAAGGTAGTTCACAGTGGTCTAGTCTCATTAGATGAGATAATTGACCTATCTGATGATGAGGTGGTGAAGGATGTAGCTTCACAAAGAATGGAAACTCTTACTGCTGGCACCCGGATTACTCCATAAGGTACACCATCAGACCAGGTAGTGTTAGAGGAGATAAAACAAATAGAATCAAAAAAGGAGAAGAGCCTAGAAAAGGTAGCCCAAGGGATGGGGCTTGATACATTGATTGATCAGGTAACTAGTCCTGCAGTGATTGATCTTACAGATAGAAAGGATGCAAGTCCTAAAAATCAAGCAGGTGTCCCTGATAAGGAAGAAAATGTTGAGGAAGTGAAGATGGCAGAAATAGAAAGCCACACTTTGGATATGGGTGAGCAACAAAAAAAAGAAGTACTTATTGAACCCAAGATAGTTGAAGTCCAAGACAAGGGAGGGGAAGAAAAGGATACATCAGTTGATCCTGCCCTAAAAGTACAAGAGGTAATTACTACAGCTGCGGAATAGATTGCAGCTTTAGATCAGGTTAGTACACCAAAGGTGGACACAATGACATCCACAGAAGTTAATATGCCTCATGACGAGGAAATCACCAAAGTGGATGAGATACCTATGGAGGAAGTAAAAGATCAAGATCATGATGAACATCTAGATGATCAGTAGGATCACCCTCCAGAAAAAGAAATTCCTCAACAGGAGGATATACCCAAAGATCACCTTCATGAGGAGCATCATGAGGAAGAGATGAGAAGATCACCCTCCCCATCGAACATGATGGTGGATACTGAAGATCAGGGTGATCATCATGATGATGATGGAGACCAACAGTCAAAGGATCAAATTCCTCAGTGGCTGGAGAAAGAAATTGGTGTAGAATTAGGTATGGAGACATGGGAATTCAATATATCTACCTTGTTTTCTAAAACATTAATAAAGCCTAAGAGGAAGGCTAGAATAACCTATGCAATAAGAAGAGATCCTGTCATGGGTAGAAGGACCGCCCAGGTGGCTATTCCTACAATTGATAAAGGAAAAGGCAAGATCACTCTGGATGAATTCTAGATTAATACAGTGGATTTAGGATTTGCCAATGAGGATCAGGAAGGCCAAGAGGGCAAGGATATAATTGATTCATTGACCCAGAGGGTGAAAAGAGATAAAGAGAAAAATAAACAACACAAGGAGCACATTGCTCAGTTACACACTTACATAAAAGGGTTAATTAACCCTGAGGATACATCAGGTGATCATGTAGTCCCATTGACTGCTATTTCTCAAGATGAGGTGAATAAGTTGGATCTCATGAAACATGAGTCATCCATAATGAGAAAGTGGGTGTTATCCACATTTGATGATGCAGAAGAAGTGGTAAAGGCCTCTTTGAAGAGGTGGAATTCTTTGGGCACCTCCCAGAAAAAGGTAGATAAATTGTAGATGGAGATCGGGAGGAGGTCATTTCAAATGGAGAAAGTCCTGAGCACTTTGGGTGAAATAAAAAGGATTGATCCTCTGATTTTAATAAAGAATCAGGTACTTAATAATAATACAGCCTTATTAATTGATATATGGTATAAGGACATCAGGTTTGAATGTGATGTGCTTAAAAGATGCAATAGTAAACTAAGAGATATTAGCATGAAGCTGCATGATATGATGTCATTTGAGGCTGAAATTTTGGAAACATTAGAAGGAAAAGTAGAGGGCAAGATAGAAAATCAAGATGAGGAGTTTTCCATTAAAGCTCTACATAGCAATTTTCAGTAGGTAGCTGATGATCCTCTAAACCACCTGACAGAAGAAACTATGGACAAGATCATGAGGATCAAGGTCAGGATGGAGAATTATAATGAAACATCTGGCAGTCAGAGAAGCAAGTTAGAGAATCTCTGAGGTAAATATCAAATGCATAGGCACGCCATCATCAAAGCAAGAACTCAAGATGGCGGGGAGATAGAGAAGATAGTACAGTCATATGAAAATATCCAGACATCCATGCAGGTCCATGTACAAGGAGAAGCTCATCAGGATGATGAAGATTTTGAAAGTGACGATCCTAATGCTCCTGATGACGGAGATGAAGAACCTGATGAAGATGCATCATAAAAGGAATATATGCATCAGGTACTTAGGAAAGTATAAGTTGCCTAGATGGTTGCTAGCTAGCAACCTATGCCATGTGGAAAAGAGTTGACTTGGTCAATGAATTGTAAACCATAAATTTTAATAGACAAATCTTGATCATAGATCAATTGTAACGGCTCCCTCACTTTGTTCTATAAAAGGTACAGGATGCCTCATTTCAAAACATTCGAAACTTAATTGAAATTTGTTTGCTGAAATATTGAGGGCTCATTTCAAAGTTGTTGTATACATATATGTTTTTGTATACCTAATGAATGAGAAGACTCTTTTGATTACAATCCATCATAAATCTTGAGTAATTACTGTATGAATTCTTGATACATGGTGTGATTTGTTGCGTCCCTTGGAGTGCACATCTACTTACATGTGTTGTTTTCATATCGTTTCCTTTGAAGTTAGCATCGACTGTATCTAGCTGTGGAATGTCCTGGTGAACATATGGTTTGATTTCTCCTCTTCATGACTATATCTGATGTATATGTGGATCAATAGCTAAAGGTTCAACATTAATTTGAAGTATTTCTTTCAATTTCTTTCAATTTCAGAGCATTTCATCATCACAATTGCAAATAATTGACAATCTTAAGAAAATAATACAAATATGCAGACATCCCATAGATAACTGAACATATTCAGTATATTTGAGGTTAAAGCATGTCAGAATGACAAATATCATGCAAAGATTTAAAGGTAGAAGCATTATTTGAAGCATATCTTATGTATAATAACTATTTGTGTAGCGTCATTACAGGAAACATCATCTTACTGATGAAATTTATGTAAGGCCCCAAAATGGAAACAACAACACATATCAACCTCTGAGTAACGTTAGAAGATTACGACATAATCAACGGAGACTTGGGATCATGAATTCTCTGAATTCATTGTATCTTTCAAGATGAATAAAGGTTAATATGTACTTTTATTCTATGTTTGTTTATGACTAACATCATGATCAATAGATCTAGAGGCATGTCTAGGATGTTGGTGTGTTCCCTCAACTCAAGTGGTTTGTCATTTAGAGGTCTGCAAGCAATCTTTCTAGTTTGACAGTCATGGAAGATAGTGTTCTTGAGGTTTTGGAGGAAGATATAAATGATTTTGGAAATTTGGTATAGAGTGGATGTGATTGATGAATTCAATGTACTTGTGGAGGTCTCTGGATCATGTGGCTATTGTGTTGAAGGTCCGCATTGAAATTTGAGCCCGTTGTTGAATATTTCTCTTTGAGGTTGTTGTTCTTCCATGTTCTTGGTTGACCGAATGGTCCTAGCTTGTTGCAGATGATCTAAAGCACATGTTATGAAGCATGGTGAGTCAATAGAGGAAGATTCAAATCTCTGTCATGTTTTGGCTCATAGTGTGAAGATCCACGTTGAGGTTAGCTGACCTTGTTGATTGTTCCAAGGTTGATGAAGTGTATAAATATTTGTTGAGGATTTGTCAAAAAACATCCTTGAAGAAATGAGTTAAATCAAAAGGAAAGGATCAAAAGCAGAGCAAAGCAGAAGATGAGCAAAGGAAGAAGAGAGTGAAGAGTTAGTGAAGAAGAATCTAAAGATAGCAGAAGTTTTTGATCCTTCAAAGGGACTAATTCAGGCATGAACATAGATGTTATTTCTCAGTTCATTATCTCTGTGTTAATCACAATTTCTTATAGGTTGTGAGCCTCTTTCTTGAGCAGTGTGCCCAAAGGCATGTGCCTTCATTTTCTTAAGTATTTTTAAAAGGGTACTCATTTTTTTGTGGGATAACCCCCACCGTGGTTTTTCCCTTAACTAGGTTTTCCATGTCAAAATTCTGGTGTTATGTGTTCATATTGTTTTTGCTCATGTGTTGATTAATGCTTTAATGTTATCATCATTAATCTAGTTGTAAAGAAATTTCTAAAAGTTAAAATATAGGGACAACAGATTCACCCCCCCCTCTTAGTTATCTAAACTATTTCTAACAACTGGAAATAGAGCAAGGTTCCTCCTAAAGAGAGCTTAACCGCTCGAGGAGGTCTAGGATGTTGACTTACAAGAAGGATAGTCCAAGATTCGATGGAACAAATTACATTGTTTGGAAGAGTCTCATTGGAATGCCATTTACAGTGCATGGGTGATGTCTATTGGTTAATAACCAAAGATAAGTATGAACCTCTGGAGAAAGGTCCTTCAACTCTAGATGAACTCATGTATGCTGAAAACAACCTTCAAGCTAAAGAAGCCTTATTGAGTGCCCTGACTGATTCAGAAATGACATATATTTTTGGACTAAAAACTACTCATGAAATCTAGAAGAAGTTGGAGAATCTGTATGAAGGAGATAAATATGTCAAATGTGCCAAACTATAAAGTCTAAAAGGAAAGTTTGAAAATCTAAGGATGAGTGAAGATGAAAAGATCACAATCTACATGCAAAAGATAAACGAACTTGTGTGTGGGATCAGGTGTGCTAGTAGAATTTTGGAAGAATCAGATATTGTGGCAAAAGTGTTCAGATCTTTTCCCAATTCATACAAACATAAGGTTGCTACTATAGAAGAGATCAGAACTGTTACAAATGTTACAAGAGAACACTTGATTGGAAAAATTTCAGCTTTTGAATTAAGTGAATTTGGTGACTCTCTTCCTAAGTTTGAATCGACATTCAAGACCAGTGTGCATGAAAAGCAAAGATATGATCTGAGTGAAGGTTCTTCAAGAAAATCAAGAATTATCAAAACAAGGAAGGATCTTGTAGATGATGAAAATACGACTGCAGATCTTGAAGCTCTCATTGCTAAACGGATGCCAAGAGGATCCAATAAGTATGAAGGAAAGTTGCCACTCAAATGTTTTGCTTGTAATAAGATTGGTCATTTTGCTTCAAGATGTCTAGAGAGGTTTTCAAAACCAAACCCTAATAGATACATAAATCAGAAGAATTGCTACTATGTCCAAGAAGTTGGAGAAGGAGTCATAGATGATGAATCTCATCACAGTGAAAATGATTGGGTGTTCATTGCTATTAAAGAAGAAGATCTAATATCTACTGAATCTACTAGCTGTACAAATGTGGAAAGTTCCTTGGCTTCTTAGGTTGTTGAAAAGTATGAATGGGTGATTGATAGTGGATGCTCTCATCATATGACTAGTGATAGGAGTAAGTATGTCAGTTTTGAAAATTATGAAGGAGGATTTGTGAAATTTGGAGACAATTCAACTGGTAGAATTCGTGGTAGAGGACCCATCTCTTTTGATGGTAAGAACAACACCAATGATGTTCTATATGTGGAAGGACTGAAACACAATCTTCTTAGAGTTGGACAGTTGGTTGCCAAGGGTTATGATCTCTAGTTCAAGGATGGAAAATGTAGAATCTTGGAAAGCTCCGAAACTAAAATTGCATCTGAAACTAAAGGTAACATCTTTCATTTAAGAAGTTTAGGAAAAAGCTATTTGATTGCTCAAACATATCAAAGTTGGTTATGGCATAGGAGGATGTTTCATGTAAATTTTGATAACATTGTAAAAATAAGTTCTACTCAAGCTGTAAGAGACCTTCCAAGACTTGTGAAACTGTATAGCGTATGTAGAGAATGTCCATTGGGTAAATAGAACAAAATTTCATTCAAAAGTAAGGAAAAAGGTTCAAATGAGAGACTAGAATTGGTACATACTAATATCTGTGGTCCTGCCAGAATTAGAAGTGTGCAAGGAGATAGATATTTCATGTTGCTGATTGATGATTACTCCTAGATGATGTGGGTAACTTTCCTAAAAGAAAAATCAGAAGCTCTTGACAAGTTTAAGGTGTTTAAGATGATGGTTGAGAATGAGATTGGTGGGAAATTGAAGTATATGAGATCTGACAGAGGTGGAGAATTCACTTCCGGTGTTTGATGCTTTCTATGAAAAGCATGGAATAAAAACACAGTTATCAGCTCCTAGGATTCCTCAGCAAAATGGAGTCAAGGAAAGGAAGAACCAGACCATTCAAGAAGCTACTAGGACCATGATGATGGAAAAAAATGTTCCTCAAGTTTATTAGAGGGAAGCTATGAGTACTGCTGTCTACACTCTTAACCGGGTGCAGATCAAAGGAAATTCTGGTAAGACTCCTTATGAACTATGGTTTGGTCATCCTCCTACTATGAGATACTTCAGAGTTTTTGGTAGTAAATGTTATATCAAAAGAGATGAGGATTTAAGCAAGTTTGAGGAAAGAAGTGATGAAGGAATATTTTTGGGATACTCAACTCAAAGTAAGTCTTACTAGTGCTTCAACAAAAGAATGAAAAAGATTGTTAAAAGTGCTAATGTTAAAGTTGATGAAAGAAAAGGACACTCCAGGTATTGCGGATATGATTCAGATGATCAAGATGAAAGTCAAAATCAAGGAAGACAAGTTCAAATCAAGACCCAGTTTCAGATTGATCCGGTAACTCCAGTAACTCAAGAGATTAGTGCAAAAGATGAGGAACATGTTCAAGAAGTAGAAGTTCAAACAATTCCCAAAAATCCCAAGTATGTAAGAATGAATCATCCTGAAGATCAAATCATAGGAGATAAAAGTAGAGGTGCTCAAACTAGAAGAAGAGTTGTTGAAGATCAAGAAGAGATTTGTTTGATTTCAAAGCTTGAACCTAAATCAATAAATAAAGTGTATAATGATGAAAATTGGGTGAAGGCAATGGAAGAAGAATTGATGCAAATTGAAAAGAATCACACTTGGGATCTTGTTCCTAGACCTAAGGACAAAAATGTGATTGGAACTAAATGGGTCTTCTGAAATAAACTAAATGAAGATGGTGAGGTTGTAAGAAACAAGGCAAGGCTAGTATGTAATTGTTATTCTCGAGTGGAAGGGATTGATTTTGAAGAAAATTTTGCTCCAATGGAAAGGATAAAGGCAGTCAGATTATTTCTTTCTTTCACTGCCTTCAAAATTTTTAAAGTCTATTAGATGGATGTCAAATCAGTTTTTTCTAAATGGAGATTTGGAGGAAGAAGTTTACATTGAACAATCAGAAGGTTTCCAATTGTCTGGTCAGGGAGACATGGTTTGTAGACTAAGAAAAGCCTTGTATGGACTCAAGCAAGCTCCAAGAGCCCAGTATATAGATTGGATAAGCATATGCTTAAGCTAGGATTTAGCAAAGGTACTACTGACAATAATCTGTACTTCAAGATAGATCATGAGGACATTCTAGTTATTGAGGTCTTTGTTGATGTAACATTAGAAAATGTCCCCTTGGGGGCTTTTCCCTCATAAGGTTTAGCTCCTAGGTCTTCTACATGCATTTAGGACATTTTCATTCATATTTTAACACCCTGATGGAATAAGACCTAGGTTCCTTGGCAAATAGGGCCTAGGTGGACCCCTTGAACTATACCCTACCTAAAATAAGAGGAGGACATGGGTGGCCACACCCTAGTCCTGCCCTATTTTGGGGCAACCCTAATTTTTGGGTGTTGGTTAGTGACCGTTATTAGGTCCCTTTGCCGACACGGTAAGTTTGAATTTCAAATATCTTGGTGGGAGTGCTTGTAGATGCATATATAATCATGCTTAGGCATTCATTTGTAAATTGGATTTCAATTAGATGATCATTGTGAACTGTAGGCATCCTAAGGCTATTCAAGGCTTTCTATTGTGTTGCAAGAGCAGACTTGTATGTTTTATGTGTTGATATTTGTAGATTTGAGCATCAATCTCCTCATGGCATGAAGAGCATCTTCCTCCATGACAGCTTCACTACAAGGTGACATATCATTATGTTTTTATCATTGATTCCTTTAGTTTTGGGCCTTTGCCTCATAAGGGCACACCCTCTTTATCTAACAATGGTGTTCAAAGACTTAAGCCTCTAAACACCACAACCCCCAAACAAGGTCTTGTGATTGCATGTTATAGGTGTCACATCTAGAAAAAGTGGAGTTGTAGGAAGGCTTGGAAGGCATCAGGGATTTAGGATCTAAAGAAAAGTCAGACAAAGGAGCACTTCAAGGACTAGGGTGTTCACTCCAGTGTCCTTCGTAGACAGATTTTAGAAAATAGAATTTACAGGGTTGATCAGTGTCTGAAGGAGGTCCATATTCCCTGAAAAAGTAGGTACCTTAGACTTGGGCACCTGCTCCAGTGTCCCCGACTATTCCACTTTAGAACTCTGAAAATAGGTACTCTATGATTCAATATTTTACTCCTGTCTATAAGAGCTTTTTCCGTAATTCATTAATTTGTTGTCGTATTTGCATAATTAGGGTTTTAAAGGTCAACTGAGCATAGGAAAAGGAAAAATTGATAATTAATTTCTTAATCAAATTTACCTACATATGAAAGTGACTCTAGGGTATGATAGTGCTTGCCACTCGATCCTAGATCCTTCAATGTTTAGTGGAGAGGTGGATTTTAACATCTAAACAACAAAAGATTAACAAAATCCAATTTTACCCTAAACATTTTAGTGAACCCATGTTTTGCGAATTAAATTGCAACTTGCTGAGTGTTTTTCTACAGATTTGGATTGATTTCATTCATTCATTTAGTCATTCAATTTATTGCATTGAGCAAAATTCAAAAAAATTAAAAAAATTGGAAAATACAAAAAAAATACATTGTTGGGCTTACTAAATTGCATCAAATCTTCCTAAATTTTCCCAACTCATAATTTTTGCATCAGATATGATATAAACTACAGAAAAATTCAAAAATTCAAAATCTTGCTTTGCATTTTCATCATTTAATTGCTAGGGTTTTGTGGAAATTTTGATAATTTTTTATATAACCTAGTAATTCCAAAATCTTAGGTTTGTAGGCAAAAGCTTTTATCATATTTTTCTACTAATTTTAGAGGCTCATTAAAATTTACATTTGGCTTTAGTCTTTCATTTTAGTTTGAATTTACATTTAAATTTAAAATATTTGCATGTTTGCATTGAAAATTTCAATAAAAAACTAGTAATTTTGGTGCATTTTCATTAAATTTGCATGGGCATTTTGCATGTTTGAGCTTGAAAATCATTTATATATCTGAGAGTATATAATTTCCATCAAAAATTAGACTTCAAACCATTTGCATAGTATTTCGATCCAACATCTCAAACCTAGGGCTTCAAAAACAATGGTTTTCACTAAATTTGGCCTTATCGACTTCATAAACTTGGACCATAGGTGTGTTGTGAAAGATAATTTGGCTTTATTTTACTATATCAGGGTAATCATTTTCTTCCACTCATAAAAAGCTTCGCAACACCCTTTTATCGGGCTCTTGTATTGAAAATTTTGCAAAAAACTACACATTTTAGCTATTTTTGCCCTAGGGTTTGACCTAGTTTGCACTCCAAGTGTGTTGTGATTAGTTTTATGGATTGTGGTGACTGATATTATTGATATTATTTATTTTCCCTCCTAAAATTCCTTACAACACCTCTTTTTCTAGGTCTTGGAGTTGAAAAACTGTGAAAAATAACCTATTTTTGCTATATTTTCACTAGGGGTTGACCTTAAGTGGAACTAAAAGAATGGTGTGTTGGATATTTTGGCTCTAAGTGGTTGTTATAACTGATATTATTTACTTTCCATCATCATTTTCCTCACAACAACCTTTGTTATGCTCTATTGCATTGAATTTAGGTGAAAAAAGTGCCTATTTTGACATATTTTTACTATAATCTAATTGGCATTTCCCTAGATTTGCATCAAGAGTGTGTTGAGAGTGATATTATTTCTGTTTTGGAAAAATATCAGACATAAAACTTGCTTCCCTTAATCAAAATCCTTACAACACCCTTTGTTTCATTCACTTGCATTGGAAAAGTATAAAAAATCAAGCATTTTAAGATCATTTTTTTTGCATATAGTTTTACACTTGACTTTTGCATAAAGTTGAAAAGGCTTTTCAAAATATGATCTTACATTGAAATGGCACCTTTATGTCATTTTTCAATGGTATCTTTGCATGCATTTATCAAAAACCTTAATTTTGACCAATTTCTGACCCTCATGAGTGAATATCCTACGATATTAGAAAGCTTAACTGAGTTCTTCTCCATGAGTAGCAAAGAAAAGGCTGATGATAATCCCATTGGTTATCCTAATTCCCCTATAATTGAATACTTAAATGAGAAGACTAGGGATAGCTTTAGTAATTCTACTGCTCTCCCTTGCCAAGATGAAGCATTTGTGAATGAAGAGCTCCCTTTAACAAAGAACATTCCGTGGGCAAAAAATAAGCATTCATTTAACAATAATCAAATTCCTACCTCTGTTGATCCTCCCACTAACCTTCTTCCTTTAGTTTATTGTTCACACACCTTGGATTTCACTAAGGAAGAGAAGACCTTTAATGTCCCTCCTTTGTTGGAATATTCAAGTCATTTGGACATTACTAAGAGGATAGAGAATAAGTATGCTAGTAAGCTTCAACAAAAAAACATTCCACCTAGACAAATGAACTTTGATCCTAGTACTTCTTCCTCTACAACACAAAAATCCATGAAAGAGCAAAGTCCTATTTTACAAAAACTAAGTCATAAAGCACACTAACATAAACTTGCAAAAGGGAGGAAGAGAAGGCGACAAGCTTACCTTGCATCTCAATGAGAAAACATTGATCATAACATTAAACAAAATAAAGACAATCCTAATGATGAACAAGATATGAATTTGGCTATGGTACCATATGTCCTACTATCCACCATCATTAGGGAGTGGGAAGATGATGCCAATGATTTGCTTATAGACAACCTCTAGCCTGGCAGGGGCCCTACAGGTAAGTATCTCTAACCCTTTATCTCTCTTGTGATGTGTTATATGTTGTTTAGGCCTCCTGGGATGACCTCAGATTCTCCTATAAGGTTCAAGATACTAGGAGACCACCTCTGTTGTGACCTTCTTCTATTTGTATCATCATTCTTCTATATTGTCTCTCTCTTTAATTTCATTGTTGTGTGTTGTGTCTTGCGGACATAGCATCGTGGTTGGTGACTTGGGGGCACCCTCTTACATGACTATCCCTAAGGCACTTGTTTCTCCTCTCTTATTTATTGTTTCTACAAACATTTATACTGATGTGGACCTAGTTTCCCTTTCGAGAGCAATCAAAAAATGGACTATAGTTCCTAATATAACGATGGGGTTGTATATTTTATCCAACACTTGGCCAGTGGAAGCACTCATGCTTTCCGTGTAGTGAATTTGATGGTGTTTTTATCGCATTTACAAACCTTAACAACATTGCTGCTCTATGCACCTTTGTTTGCCTTTGAATCTAGCCTTGGCGGTACTCGATTTGGAGAGCTTCATGATATAGTCCCGCGGTTATCCTCAAACTTTGAATTCATTGTATAACCTTGGCTCTTTGTGTGATTAATCATATGCATTGATGTTGAAGTTTATCATGATGTTGTAGGCACTAACATATTTCTTGCTTGTCCTCAAATGTAGGCTAGTACAATGAGTACTTCCTGCATCCAGAGTTTGTTTGTAATCAATCTATCTACCTATTGCGTATACCTCCTTTTCACCATAAGGCATCTTTGTGATGCAGGTGGGGTTGTATAATTTTGAGCTCATACCTCCTTTTCACTATAAGGTGTCTCTGTGATGCGGGTGGGGTGGTATGCCATGCTTCCTTTTTATTGTAAGACGTCTCCATGATGTGAGTGGGGTTGCATTTTTCAAAAGTCCTCTACGGAGGCGGGGAGCAGTTCTGTGACTAACTCAACCCTTAAGCATGTTTTTGGCAATTGTTGTGGTGAAGCGCAATTATCGGTGTGTGCCTATAATGTGCTTGAGATGGTGATGAGCCTAGAAATAGGGAACACACCATCACTTGTCTGTCATGTTTTCTCCTTGTCTTCAAGTGTGTGTGTTTTGGCATGCTTGTTTTGTGTGGCGTGTTTGTTGCCCCATATGTAGTGACCATCCCTATTGAGTAGTGCTTCATGAATTTTGGGAGGTTTTGAGTGTCTTGCGTGTGTGTTGCCCCATATATGCAGAGACCTCTACCCTTGAGTGGTGCATCATGTATTATGGGAGGTTTGTTTACTTTCCAGTACTTGCATTTGCATTTCATATATATGAGAAAAAGAAAAGAAAAGATATCATTTTTAACTTCCATGCATTAATGTGTCTTCTATGTATTAACTATTTGCTCCATGTTCCATGTGACTTTAACTATCTTCTCCGTGTTTTGAGTGCCTGTTACTATTTTCTATGTGATTCGCGTGTCTTCTCCGTGTTTGATGTGTTTGTGACCTTACTTTAATGCATGTATTGGCCTCACGTTTATACATACATTAATGTGGGGGCTAAATGTAACATCAGAAAATGTTCCCTTGGGGGCTTTTCCCTCATAAGGTTTAGCTCCCAGGTTTTTTGCATGCATTTAGGATATTTTAGTTCATATTTTAACACCTTGACGGAATGAGACCTAGGTGGACCCCTTGACCTATACCCTACCCAAAATAGGGGGGAGGACTTGGGCGCCCGCACTTAGTCTTACCCTATTTTGGGGTAGTCCCAATTTTTGGGTGTCGGTTAGTGACCGTTATTAGGTCCCTTTGTCAACACGGTAAGTTTAAATTTCAAATATCTTGGCGGGAGTACTTGTAGATGCATATATAAGCATGCTTAGGCATTCATTTGTAAACTAGATTTCAATTAGATGAACATTGTGAACTCTGGGCATCCTATGGTGATTCAAGGCTTTCTATTGTGTTGCAAGAGCAGACTTGTACGTTTTATGTGTTGATATTTGCATATTTGAGCATCAATCTCCTCATGGCATGAAGAGCATCTTCCTCCATGAGAGCTTCACTACAAGGTGACATATCATTGTGTTTTTATCATTGATTCCTTTGGTTTTTGGCCTCTGCCTCATAAGGGCACACCCTCTTTATCTGACAACGGTGTTTAGAGACTTAAGTTTCCTCTGGGGTTTGACTAAGGCAAGCCTCTAAACACCACAACCCCCAAACCAAGTCTTGTGATTGTAGGTTATAGGTGTCACATCTAGAAAAAGTAGAGTTGTAGGAAGGCCTGAAAGGCATCAGGGATTCAGGATCTAAAGAAAAGTCAGACAAAGGAGCATTTCAAGGACTAGGGTGTTTGCTCTAGTGTCCTCTGCAGATAGATTTTAGAAAATAGAATTTATAGGGTTGATCAGTGTCTGAAGGAGGTCCAGATTCCCCAAAAAAGCAGGTACCTTAGATTTGGGCACCTGCTCTAGTGTCCCTAACTGTTCTGTTTCAGAACCCCAAAAATAGGTACTCTATGATTCAGTATTTTACTCCTGTCTATAAGAAATTTTTCCATAATTCATTAATTTGTTGTCGTATTTGCATAATTAGGGTTTTATTGGTCAATTGAGCATAGGAAAAGGAAAAAATGATAATTAATTCCCTAATCCAAATTTCTCTACATCTGAAAGTGACTCTAGGGTATGATAGTTCTCACCACTCGACCCTGGATCCTTCAATGTTTAGTGGAGAGGCAGATTTTAACATCTAAACAATAAAAGATTAATAAAATCCAATTTTACCCTGAACAGTTGATGATATCATTTTTGGTGGAAATGAATGCATGTGTAAAGCATTTGTTCATTAGATGAAAAGTGAGTTTGAGATGTCAATGTTTGGTGAGATGAATTTCTTCCTAGGTCTGCAAATTGTTCAAATAGATAAAGGTATCTTCATATCTTAGTCCAAGTATGTGAAACAATTGTTGAAAAAGTTTGGAATGGAAGATTCAAAACCAGTAGGCACTCCTATGGTAACTGGATGTAAGTTAAGCAAAGATGATGACTTTGTTAGATTTAGAGCAGACAACTAAGAGGGGGGTGAATCAGTTGTACAAAACTTTCTTCCAATTAAATACTTAACTTCACTTTGTAATTCAGTAGCTTAATGATAAATCAATCATGAAAACATAATGCAATGAATTAAGAGCAGCAACACATTAACACATGAGACACCAAGATTTATGACGTGGAAAACCCAGTTAAGGGAAAAACCACGAGGTGATTAACCCAAGATTGTATTTTTTGTTAGAAGAATAGAAAGAACAAATGGCACATGCCAATTAGGGCTCACTACCTGAGCACACTGTTCACAAGAGGCCCACTACCTACAAAAGACACACTATCTACAAATAAATAAGTATCACATACTTTGAACTAGAGAATAGCATCTTCACCATGCTTGAATCAGTTCCATTTAAGCCCAATACTTCTGCTCTGCCTTTTGCTCTCCTCCTTGCTACCACACACTCATCTCCACAAGGACACCTTTGAAATGACTTTGTAATCCCTCATTTATACAAGACATCAACTTAGGAATGATCATCTAAGTCAGCAAACATCAACAAGAACGTCACAGGATGTGTAACTCATCCAGTCGGCCGATCTCAGGAAGAACACCATCATCCAGAAGTTATTCCTCAATTGCGTCCTCCAACTCCAATGTGGACCACCAACATGAACTTGACATGATCCAAAGACCTCCACAAGTTTTATTAAATCACCAAGAACATCCACACTTCATCTGCTTACTGAAATCCTTCTCCTCTTCATCCAGAACCTCAAGAACATAGTCTGTCATTACTGTCATAAAGGAATAGATGCTTGTGGACCTTCAAACCATGAACCAATCAATTTGATTCTTCACAAAGACTTCCTAAACACTCCCTCAAATCTATAGAACATGATACTGCATTTCCGGATCTCACCGAACTTATCTGTACCACTTTGTCACTATTGAGCATCTGCTAGAACCGGTTCTACTTGAGCAGCCACAACTTCTTCTGATCTTCATGTGGACCTCTAAAATCTCTACTGAACCACCTTAAGACACATATCTACAAACCCTTTAAACTGTATCCTCTGATCCTCATCCTATCTTGGACTTTTTGCATACTGTCATCACTGATCTTCACTGTTCCTGATTGAGACTAATTTTCTCAATATCCTCAGCACATAGCTCATCCAATCCTTATCATTAATACAATAGGAGTATGTTGACATCAATGACAACACTGGTTAGGCCCATACTTGCAACAATCTCCCCCTTTGTCATTGATGGCAACATATGATGTGAAAAATTGTTTTAACCATTAAGACAAGAACTTCTCCTCACTGTCACAACTCCCCCTATCAGCAACAACCATTCACATGTCTTCTCTCCCTTTACTACTCCCCCTTTGATTAGCAACCACTTGTTTTTCACATGTCTTCCCTCCCCCTTTGACATCAATGGCAAAGGGCACATACTTGCAATTCCACCAATTCAGAATCATACCTACTACTCCCCCTGAGTAGTAGCTCCCCATCATCAATCCAGACCACAGGATGTGACTGTGATATCCACCAGATTGATGCACATCAGTGCACCTTAGTTCATCACCAGAGGGGCAATAACCCCTAACTTCTCCCTGAGATACTCAAAAGAGTCCTTGGGTAGAGGTTTAGTAAATATGTCTGCAATCTGATCCTTGGAAGGTACAAACTCCAATCTGACTTCATTCTTGTTCACTTGCTCTCTCAAAAAGTGAAACTTGATGGATATGTGTTTAGTCTTTGAATGTAACACCGGATTCTTAGATATATTTATTGCACTTGAATTATCACAGAAGATTGTGATAGGTTCCTCATACTCCACTTTGCTATCTCTTAGAATCTGCTTCATCCACAAAACTTGAGTGCAACTACCTATTGCTGCAATATATTCTTCTTTAGTTGTAGATAGAGATATTGCCTCTTATTTCTTTCTTAGCCAAGAAACCAATCTCTTCCCTAAAAAGAATGCTCGACCACTGGTAGTCTTCCGGTCATCCACATCTCCTACCCAATCCGCATCTGTATATACATGAAGAGAGAAATCATGATCTCTAGGATACCACAGACCATACTCAACTATCCCTTTTAGATATCTAAAAATCCTCTTGATTTCCATGACATGAGACTCTCTAGGATCAGCCTGGAATCTAGCAACAAGACCAATAGCCTGCATAATGTCTGGTCTAGTTTGAGTGAGATACAATAATCCTCCAATCATTGACCTATACTTTGTCTGATCAGCCTTAGGAGAGTCATCATCTTTGCTCAACTTACATCTGGTTGCCATGGGAGTATTCATTGGTTTTGAGTCTTCAATAATTCTTTCACATATTTGGTCTGAGAAATGAAGATTCCTTTTGTAGACACCCAAATTTTTCCATGTCTTGCAACACCTTGTTAAAAACATCATTAAGACATCATGTAGCATTTTGTCCTAAAACCCACTCTTAATCCCATTTATCCATTAGCTAATTAATTAAATAAATTTTATTTATTTAATTAATTTCACATACATAATCCCACTTTCCAATTAATTAAATAAATTTTATTTATTTAATTAATTTCCACATCATATTCTAATCCCACTATCCAATTAATTAAATAAATTTTATTTATTTAATTAATATCTAATTCATATCCCAACTAATTCAAATATTTTATTTGAATTAAGTTCTCACATTTCATTATAAGATGACTTTCTAATTAATTAAATAAATTTTATTTATTTAATTAATTTATCTTATCATTTAGCCGACATGTGTGCCTCTTTCATTTAAAAAGATAAGTGGTACTACCCCCTTTATTTAATATCTTTCATATGTAGTACTTTTTTATGTACACAAGCACACATGAGCCCTATTCTCCCTCCACTTGTCACATGACTACAACTCCCTTGAAGAGTGGGATAACTAAATCAATCCTAGCCGTCCACATCAATCAATTAGCTTTTTAATCTCAGCCGTCCATTGAAACCAAGCCTTTCCTATAAATCAAACCCCTCACAAGCCATTAGCATGCATTGAGCCTCAAGTACCCTTATTCTACCAAATTTTCTAGCATGCATTGATCCTCAAGTATCCACATGCTATCAAAATATCATTAGAGCCTTTGCATCCTTCATCTATCATTCATTCTAGCATCTTCATCTTAATGTTTATGCTGCAGAAGTGAGCACCCAACATTCCTCCAACAATAATCCTTCAAAATCTTGCATGCTCATGCGAGGTGGAGAAGAGCAATGGAGATAAATCAAGCATAGCATCGAGATCGGTTTGCATTTACATTTGTTATTTTGATTTTCATGTTGTCTTGTGCTTCATTGTGCATTGCTAGGGTTTTTATCATTGTTGTTTATTCATTTGCCCTGATTTGTAATTTTACCCTAACTACATTTAGGCACGCCTGGTGGGACTCACGTCCTTGATTAACCTCTCTTGTTTGAGTTGTTTTTGTGAAGTTTAGATCTCTTGGAGCGCCAATCTTTCATTTTTACAAGCTTTTGTAGCAAAATTTTGCATTTTTCTAACCCTAGTTTGCAAAGATTTGGCTAAAAATATATGTAAATGATCTCTTAGCCTAAATCTAACCTCACCATTGCGTCAGGGAGGCCATTTCCATAAATTTTGAGTACAAATTTGCCTCAATTTGATGAAAAATGGAGCATTTGGTGAAGAAAACAACAACTGGACGGTAATTCAGGTCGCCTCTGATCAAACAGCAGTCGCCTGGGCTGAATCAGCTCGCCTTTGATCAAACAGCAGTCGCTTATGGTCAAATTTGGCTTGCTTTTAAACAAACAGTCATAAGCTTTTGGTAAAATTCAGCTCGCTTTTGAACAAAAACTGATCGAATCTGGTAAACTTGGTCACATATGGTTAATATCTGTAATCTCTCACCTGAAACTTTCCAGATCACTTTTGGGCTATTGTTAGTCACTTTTTGCCTTCACTTATTCACATATGAGCTATTACCTACCACCTTCATCCATTTTTGCATCACTTTTGAGCAAAAATCCTTCACTTTTTGTATCTCTGCGTCGCTTTTACACTGGGATCGGCCGCTTATATCACTTTCTAGATCACCTTTACATCGACAGTGATCACCTCAGTGATCGCTTTTAAATTGATCCGCATCGCTTTTGAACGGATAGTAGCCACTTTTGCAATAACAGTGTCGCTTTAGGTTTGACAGTGCTCACCTTTAGTAGAATAGGGTTTTTGTTGCAACTGTTGTTTTGCAGGAACAGATCGCGTATAAGCCGAAACTGTTTGCATCCGAGATTTTCACGTCACTTACAAGCTGAAACAATCTACATATGGTATTATCAGATTCACATCTATGATATAATGGCTCACCTACAAACATATTGAGATCACTTATGATCAACAGTGCATCACTTATGAATCCTGCCTGTGGCAAAATTCAGATCGCTTCTAATCAACAGTAAATCGCATCTGGCAACTGTAACTTGCTTTTGGTAGCTGTCATTGTGCATCTTGGTGTTTCTATCATAACTTTCACATACGGAGGCCAAATTGTGCAAACAAGGACTTGCTGGAAAGCTGAGAGGATGAACTACATAGAGGAGTAGGTTTTATTAGGTGACTATATCATTTTACCATCTTTTTTATCAGTCAAAGTTCAGCTTCATTTCAAACTTCATTTGAGCATAACTTGAGCAATTTTGATCATTTTTCAGCGAATTTTTTTTTTCAAATTGCTTAGAATCTCCTGAACTTTCTATTTATGCAATCTATTCTCTTGTATCAGATCATTTTAATTAGAATTTTCAGATTTCATCTTTTTCATGTAATCATCTTCTTTGCAAGTTTACTTGTTTCTTTTTGGAATTGGTGACTTGTAAGGGCATCTAAGGAGTTGGAGCAGCATTGACATCAACATCTATAGCAAATTTGGATAGCAAAAATAACCAGGTGCAATCATTTCATCTCTTATCTTCCAATCTTGTTTGATCACACATTTGGACTTTGGGCATAAAACAAACAACTTGCTTGCTATCACATCATCAAGAAATTGGGCTTAAAATGAATCATTGTCTTTCATCACATTTGGATTTAGGTTTTAAAACAAACAAGTGCTTGCATTGTCTTCCACACATTGAATTTCTAAGGTTAATGAACCCCATGCGAGTGTGACCAAGTAAATGTGTATGCTCTCTCCTCGCGTCCTAACACGAACTTGGAGATCAAAAACATTTACTTGTGTTACTTTTGTTTAGCCTTAGAGAGGCCTGCCTTGGTACTCACCCCAAGGGAATGACCTCAAGTGGTACTTTCATCCGGTCCGCTATAAAAATTAGAGGATAAGGTGAAAGCCAAGTCTAACCAGTATTAGTGCTCACCATACAGTGCTAACTCAAAAGGAGGTGTACCTTTATGTATATTAAAACTTCTAGTAGGGTTAGTTAAAGTCTTAAGTGGCTTACTGGATGCTCATGGGGTGCCGATCCACCAGATTTTTACTAGAACCTCCTTGTGATAGTGGCTTTGCCCTGACTAGGACTTGTTGAATTGTCTTCACGTGCTTGCTTAACCAACATTACATTCTTCCAAACTAATAACTTGCTTATGTGTCTTGTGTGAGTGATTCATGTGTGTATATGCATAATCATTTGCTTGAATATTGTCACATCAAGATTTAAACACCAAAACACATAAAGACAAGTCATCCTACACATTCTTCAAACAACATCTAAATCTAATCACTTTCATCCAAACAATCCACATCATCATCGAATCATAACCAAGCACTTGCCAAAAAGGACTTAAGACTTAAACACTTGTGTCACATCATGTCAACCTTAGAGGACCTCCAAAAGCTCCTTCATATGCTTCGCCACATGCATGCAAGCCAATCACCTTTAGAGCAGGAAACCTTTCAAAGAATTCAAGAACTAATTCAAATATGTCGAACAAACCAATCCTCACACATACAATGCCTCTTGGAAGAAATCCAACACCTCATGGCCACTTGCAAAGTCCAACGACCTTCCTATCTAGCACCTATCCCATCATATCTATCCACTCATCAACCTAATTTGATACCAACTTATTCCATTTCTTCTAATGTTATCCCTTATCCACATCAACACATCACTTCACAACAACCCATTCAACAATTCCAACAACAACAAATCATATCACAACAAAAAATCCAAATGCCATCCCAACCTCAACAAATTCCACCTCAATCCTATGTGTCATCCATCTTAACTTCATACCAACCTCATCCATCTATCCACCAAGTCAATGCCACATCAACCTATGAACATCCACCTCAAGCTTATCCATTCCCTCATTCCACTGTTCCAATGCACTATCAAGCCCATCCACAAGGCAACCAAGTGTCCTCACAAGAACAACATGCAAGTCCAAATAGCCCTTTGTACATAAATCAAGCAAGTCCAAGTACACCTTTTCAACAAGACCACCAAGCACCATTGATAGATCTAAATCCACCTTTCCAACAAGAATCATATTCAAATCCCAATGGCCCTTTGTACATAAATCAAACAAGTCCAAGTTATCCTATGCAAGATCTAATAACCTTTGACAAGGGAGATACCAATCTAGAGTGGCCACCACCATCCAATCACATGCCAACACATGAGCCAACTAATCCTATCCCAACACCACCATGTGATCCCATTCCTAGTCTATTAATCCCTCTACCTTCCAAACCATCAAGCCCTCCATTACCTTCATCACCATGTCATTCTAATCCTTCACAAAAGGATGCGGCTGAGATAGTTTTACAAAGGATGCTTGAAGCAAAACTCATTGAACTTCCTGAAGTCAAACCATGTGAAGAAAGTCCATATGATGAACATGATTATTGTGCATACCATAGGACCAAAGGCCATAATACAAATCAATGCCCAATATTTGTCTCAATTGTTTATAAGGTGTACCTACCTATAATGGGAAATCATGCCACATCATCCCAATCCCATGTGTCACCCCCATCTAGTCCAAATCCTAATCCACCCAATCCAATTATCCCTCAACCTAATCCTAATCATAAGCCTACAACACCATCTACTATTATCATTCATCCATTATATTGCCCATCCACTCATACCCTTGCGAAGGATGTGATCCATTGGCTACTAGCTAGGAATAAACTACCTCCATGTCAAACACCCATTCATGAGCCTACCAAAGAACTTCCAAAGGTCATGTCCAATTCTATAATTCCATCATGTGGTCCACATATCCTTGAGCCTATCCAAGAGCCCTCAATTAATATTCCTAGCTCTTCAAGCCCATCATGTGACCTACAAGCCAACAAATCTATTCAAGAGTCTCCAACCACAAGCCTAAGTCATGAGCCATCATTCCCTCATGTTGATAACTATCAAGAGCCTATCAAGTCCACTCAAGAACCTTCCACTTTCATCCAAACTCATGAGGTATGTCAAGAGCATAATCTTAAGCATGTGGAAACATTGAGCCCTAGTCCAACTCAAGATCAATACACTTTCATTCAACCCATCCATAACATTTACCTTCTTTATGATCAAGATGATACCTATGAAGAAGCTATCCATGAGCATCTTGATCCTATCCATAATCCTATATCTATCCATGAGCAAGATATCCAAATTGCTCCTAGTCATATGCCATCTAGCCCTATCCGTAAGGAGCAAACATCCACTTGTCATGATGAGACACTTGTCCCCCAAGTAAGCATAAAAGATCAAACAAATAACTTGGATCTTAATGAACACAATGCTAATCAATATCCTAATGATCCTCCTTCCACATCCACCATTGATTCCACTTCAAATCCACCATCATGTCCTATTGGTCTTACCAGCCTTATACATGAGTGTTCTTCTTTAGGACAACAACAACCTTTATCCTCCACTTCACCTTCTCCATCCAATAAGGAACTCAAGTCTAGTTCCCAAAACAAATCTAGTCCCATAGTCCATTGTATACACATGAACTACAAAGGAAAAAGTCTAAGCCTTTATGAACAAGGTATTTTGGAGCCAAACCATGTCAAGATTCCCCCATGCTCATATGGCCTTGGATACACACCCCAAGGTAAACAAGGCCAAAATGTTGGTAATTCCTTCATGCATCCTAAACCTACCACTTTCCATCGCACCCCCCATCATCTACCCAAAACATATGTTGCCATTCCACCTCCATCATCCTATGAATGTCAAAAGCATGTGACCATACACCTTCTACCATCCACTTTGCCTCCACTTTTACCAACTCCAAATATCCCTCCATCCACCTTGCCACCACTGCTTCCAACACCTAACATACCTATCATTTATAAGTACCCTTACATCCCTAATCATGGCCAACAAAAGCACACATCGTTTAAGCATAAAGCTTCCAATCATTCCATCCACTCCACCCACCCCATGGGATTTAAAAGAAAAAATTTTGATGCCTCTACCTATAAAGCTAAAAATCCTACCAAAAATCCTAAAGGTCTTCATACCTTGGGACATAAAGAATCAAAATCAAAGCAAAGTTCATCTAAACAGCTATCTAAACCCTTACCTCCAAATACAAAGCCCAAAAGAAAAATGGTTTGGGTTCCTAAGCAAATAGCTCGTAAGTCAAATGAGGCATCCTCATCCACATCTCAAGAATCCCAACCACCTATATCCATCCAAAAGCCTACTTCCATCCAAAACTTCCATTCCCTTCAAAAATCCCACAAGCAAAATAAAAGCACTAAAAATACTAAATCTATGTGGGTTCCTAAATCACTTCATCAACCATCCCCTAAGCAAGCATCTCCATTGCTTCCTACACCACCATTCAATCAAAAGCTTCAATGTTTATCACGGTGTGTGCAACCGTTCATCATGGTTCCCTTCCACTCTACAGCACCTCCACATAACTACATCTCCCCATCTTCCATCCATTATCCTACATAACTCCCCCATACTAACCCTATGGTCCATGCTTTGGCATAAACTTTTCATCCATCTTCATTCTATAAGCCTATATAAATCCACACCATAAGCCACTAGCCTACCCTACCATAATTCCACATTATAATCCATTATCCACCTAATCCATCTCCCATCCATGCAATCCCTTATCAACATCTATGAGCACACTTGACATGGTCCATGTGAAGACATCATCAATCTCTAAAGGGACACTATTAACCTTCATAGCACTGAACACTTGAGTCCCTCCTATCCATTACCATGGTGAAAACCTGGCAAACAGGCACCATGTGTAATTGTCAACCCATCTAAAAGTAAAAAAAAAAAAGCAAAAAAGAAAAAAAAAATCAAAAAAAGTAAAGAGAAATCCCTTCGTCCAATGGTGAAAACCTGGTAAACAGGCACCTTGGATAAGTACCATGATGAAAACCTGGCAAACAGGCATCATGTGTAGGTTGATCTTCTATGTCACTTACACTTGGGGGCACATTGTCTCATCCAACCTATCCATTTCCCAACTATCTATCCCATTATATCATACCAACCTATCTTATCCTATCTTGTCATCCTACCATCCTTAGCCATTACATAAACAAGCCTATCCTATTGGACCCATTTATCCATCCTTCTGCCTTTTGACTTTGATGAAGACATAGGGGCAAAATGTTGAAACATGTTTAGATATTTCTTGACATACCTTCTTTCCAAACCAAGTCCAATCCATTAACCATTCATCCATCCCATTTAAACCAATCCATCATGTCATCCTATCATCATAAGCATCATGTAAAATCCAATCTTGTCATCCCTTGGTCATGAACTTTGTCATGTAAAAATCTTAAGTCTACCACCTAGAATGGGGCAAGTTCTTCCTATGCGACATAGCCTTTGAAGATCACATCCTATCTCCCTTATGATCCATCCACTATGGCATATCCTTATCACGAGCTTTCCATCTTATAGCTTATCCCCATCTATTTATCATGAGCTTTCCACTATAGCCTACCCATCCATTTATCACAAGCTTTCCATTCCATGGTCTATCCTTGTATCTATCCATCTATCATGAGTCTTCCATCCCTTGTTGCCCAACCTTTTATCCATCCAATCATATTCATCTGTCCTTACACCTAGACTTGGTTTTCCCTTGTCATTGGTATCAAGCACAAAGGCTATCTAAATTGTAAATCCATTGGCATTTTCCAAAACATTTCAAAAAACACAAAAAAAAAAAACAAAACAAAACAAAAAACACCAAAAAATCAAATATTCTCAAAAATCTAAAAAAATCAAATATTCTAAAAAAAATCCAAAAAAGCAAATATCCAATGAAAAATCCAAGCAATAAAACCAATCATCATCCAAAACAATCCACTCCATTAACATCAATCAAAAGCAAATCATCATCATCATCATCATCAATTCTTCCTATCAATAACATTCATTCATCCATTTCAATCAATCACTTCTTCCAATCATATCAATCAAATCAATCTAAGAAATGATCTTAAATCTAAGTCACAATAATCCATATCAAGCTATCTAATCAATCAAGGAACATTATCCAATCAAATCAACAAGTTTTTACCCCAATCTTGTCATAACCCCAATCAATCATCATCAATCACCAACTCAGCAAACACCCTTGTGTTGATCTAGGGATATAGCTTCCCCCGCAATGACGACACTATCTATCATCATCAATCAAACAATCATCAATCATCATCAATGGGATATAGCATTCCCACATCCTTGTGTTGATCTAGTGATATATCTTCCCCCGCAATGACAACACTATCTATCATTATCAATCAAACAATCAACCATTGGTTTATGACTTGACAAGGGCAATACCTTGTTTATTTTACATCCTTTGAGCACACTAAGAACACTTGCTTCTGCTTAGATTGAGTGGACACTCTAATCATCACACCATCACTATCATCATTCAATCCAATCCAATCATCACAATAATCAACTCAGCAATAGCAAACATCACAACCAATGCACATCAAGCCAACCATCAAAATAAATTCAATCACTTCAGTAAAGTCAAAAATAGCTCAATTTGCCACATATTATCCAATCTCAATCCATAACTTGATCAAATCAATCCATTTTCATCATCATCAATAAAACATAAATCAAAACTACATCTCATTTCCATCGTTAAGTGCCTTGATCCTGTAGATACAGGGTATGTAGGCAGTCTGGAGTACGAAGGAAGTGCCTAGATTCAGGCATAGGCAATTTTCCTTTTTCTTCTCTCATTATTTCTCCTATCATTTATCTTCTACATCATCAATAAACAACTTCTTCCAATCAATCTAGCATTCAATCACTCCAATTCATTTTCATTAATCTTCATTTCATCATCCTCAAACCATTCCAAACAATGATCCAAATGCAAGCTCATCCTTAAGCTATACCAATCAAGTTAATCAATCAAGCCAAGTTATCCAAACGTAATCAATGGTCTTGATCCTAGCCTTGTTGTAAGCCAAATCAATCATCCAATCAACCAACCAACTCAGCAAACAACCTTGTGTTGATCTAGGGATATAGCTTTCCCCGCAATGACAACACTCTCAACTATCATCAATTGACAATCAATCATTGGTTTACAGCTTGACAGGGGCAATACCTTGTTTGTTTTTTAATCATTTGTGCATGCTTGCTTGCTTGCTTGTGTGTGTTATCTTTTTATCTTGCATTTGCATCACATCCAAATCATCCCAGCTAATATTCATATCTTGTGTATGTTGGAATAGCTTTTTACACTATCCTTTGCATCTAAGGTCATATCATACCTTTTGTGCATTAGGACTTCAATGCTCTAAGTTTTCTTCCTCATACGTCAGACAAGGTTGTATTATGCTGGGGCACGAGACACATCATCACCTTGGTCCTTATACCTTGGTGCATAACGTCTAGTGCTATATCAAACATCATGGTTGCTCACCTTCCATTGCAGCATAACACATCCATCATTTCTTCTATCTATCCCCTTATATTTCATAGTCTAAGCCATTTATTTTCGAGAGCATACTCGTGCTTGTCCAACCCACCTATCCTCTTGAGGGGGCATCATTATCCCATTTCATCCTTACATCATCATCATCCCTATCGATTATCCATACCTTAACTTCTTTGAAATGATGTTACTCGACATAAAGCTCATCATCTTGAACATCATCTCAAAGAGGGGCAAAATGTAGACACCCAAATTTGTCCCAAATTTGTTCATGTCTTGCAACACCTTGTTAAAAACATCATTAAGACATCATGTAGCATTTTGTCCTAAAACCCACTCTTAATCCCATTTATCCATTAGCTAATTAAATAAATAAATTTTATTTATTTAATTAATTTCACATGCATAATCCCACTTTCCAATTAATTAAATAAATTTTATTTATTTAATTAATTTCCACATCATATCCTAATCCCACTATCCAATTAATTAAATAAATTTTATTTATTTAATTAATATCTAATTCATATCCAAACTAATTCAAATATTTTATTTGAATTAAGTTCTCACATTTTATTATAAGCTAACTTTCTAATTAATTAAATAAATTTTATTTATTTAATTAATTTATCTTATCATTTAGCCGACATGTGTGCCTCTTTCATTTAAAAAGATAAGTGGTACTACCCCCTTTTATTTAATATCTTTCATATGTAGTACTTTTTTACATACACAAGCACACATGAGCCCTATTCTCCCTCCACTTGTCACATGACTACAACTCCCTTGAAGAGTGGGATAACCCAATCAATCCTAGCCATCCATATCAATCAATTAGCTTTTTAATCTCAACCATCCATTGAAACCAAGCCTTTCCTATAAATCAAACCCATCACAAGCCATTAACATGCATTGAGCCTCAAGTACCCTTATTCTGCCAAATTGTCTAGCATGTATTGATCCTCAAGTATCCACATGCTATCAAAATATCATTAGAGCCTTTGCATCCTTCATCTATCATTCATTCTAGCATCTTCATCTTAATGTTATGCTGCAGAAGTGAGCACCCAACATTTCTCTAACAATAATCCTTCAAAATCTTGCATGCTCATGTGAGGTGGAGAAGAGCAATGGAGATAAATCAAGCATAGCGTGGAGATCGGTTTGCATTTACATTTGTTATTTTGATTTTCATGTTGTCTTGTGCTTCATTGTGCATTGCTAAGGTTTTTATCATTGCTGTTTATTCATTTGCCCTGATTTGCAATTTTACCCTAACTACACCTTTCTTAGTTTGAGTGATTTGCAGACCCAAGAAGAAATTCATTTCACCAAGCATGGACATCTCAAACTCACTTTTCATTTGATTCCCAAAAGTTTTACACATACTATCTCTACCTCAGAAAATGATATCATCAATAAACACTTCAACAATCAAGATGTTTTCATGATCAATTTTGAAATATAAATTACTGTTAGAAGTACCTTTGTTGAATCTAATCTTCAAATGATTTTTATCCAATCTTTCATACCAAGCTCTTGGGGCTTGCTTCAGTCCATACAGTGCTTTCTTCAACTTGCAGACCATATCACCATGATCAAACAATTGAAATCCATCCAATTGCTCTATGTACACTTCTTCTTCCATGTCACCATTCAGGAAGGCAAACTTGACATCCCTCTGATATACCTTGAAATCCTTGAAGGTAGCAAAGGCAAAAAATAATCTGACTGCTTTAATTCTTGCCACCGGAGAAAAAGTTTCTTTAAAATTAACTCCTATTTGAGAGTAACCCTTGTAGACCAATCTAGCTTTATTTCTAATTACTTCACCAACTTCATTCAGTTTGTTCCAAAAGACCCATTTTGTTCCAATCACATTCTTGTTTCTAGGTCTGGGAACAAGATCCCAAGTGTGATTTTTCTCAATTTGCATCAGCTCTTCCTCCATTGCTTTAGTCCAGTTTTCATCATTGCAAGCTTCATTCACTGTCTTAGGTTCAATCTTTGAAATCAGACAATACTCTTCTGAATCTTGAGCAATTCTCCTTCTTGTTTGTACTCCTTTACTTTTATCACCTATGATCTGATCTTTAGAGTGGTTCAATCTTACATACCTAGGAACTTTGGGAAATTTTTGCACTTCTGATTCTTGATTAGGCTCATTGAAACTCATCTCTTCTTCCTGATTTACTAGATTAGTTTGGATCTGACTTACAGAGGAGGCTTGGGCTCCTTGAATCAGAACACCATTCTGATCATCTTCATCATATTCATAAAACCTTGAGGGTTTTTCAATTCCTTCATCAATCTTCACATTTGTACTTTCAATCATTTTTCTCAGTCTCTTGTTATAACACCGGTATGCTTTGCTATGAGTAGAGTAACCCAAGAATATTCCTTCATCACTTCTAGCATCAAACTTTCCTAGATCTTCATCTCTTTTAATGTAACACTTGCTACCAAAGACTCTGAAATACCTGACAGTAGGAGTGATGCCAAACTAAAGTTCATAAGGAGTCTTACCAGTATTGCTTCTGATATGAACTCGATTGAGAGTATAGACTGCAATGCTGACAGTTTCTCTCCAATAGACCTGAGGAACATTTGCTTCCATCATCATGGTCCTAGATGCTTCCTGGATGGTCTGGTTCTTTCTCTCAACTACTCCATTCTGTTGTGGAGTCCTAGGAGCAGACAATTGTCTCTTAATTCCATGTTTCTCACAGAAATCTATGAACTCACCGGATGTGAATTCTCCACCTCTGTCAGACCTTAGACATTTCAATTTTAATCCAGTTTCATTCTCTACCATAGCCTTGAATATTTTGAATTTCTCAAGAGCTTCTGATTTCTCTTTCAGAAAGGTTACCCATATCATCTGGGAATAGTCATCAATTAGTAACATGAAGTATCTATCACCTTGCACACTCCTGATTCTTTCCAGACCACAAAGATCAGTATGAACTAAGTCCAATAATCTAGAGGAGGATTGTTCTTTGCTTTTGAATGAGACTCTGCTTTGTTTTCCCAACTGACATTCCTTGCACAAACTATTTGTAGGCTTCACCAATTTTGGAAGATCTCTTACAGCTTGAGTATTGCTTATCTTGATGATATTATCAAAATTCACATGACACATTCTCCTATGCCATAAGCAACTCTGATCAACTTGAACAAATAAACAACTTTTACCAATACCAACTAAATGGAAGATGTTACCTTTTTCTTTGGGTACCGGATGTAATCTCTATTCTGGAACTCTCAAAGATCTTGCATTTCCCATTCTTGAATCTAAGATCATAGCCTTTGTCCACCAACTATCCAACACTGAGAAGATTGTGTTTCAATCCTTCCACATACAGTACATTACCGGTTTTGTTCATTCCATCAAAAGAAATAGTTCCTCTACCTCTGATTCTACCAACAGAATTATCACCAAATTTTACCACTCCTTCATACCTGTCCAAATCTATGAACTTACTTTTGTCACCTGTCATATGGTGAGAGCATCCACTGTCAATGACCCAATCATCCTTTTCTTCAACTTGGGCAGCCAGATCTCTTTCTACAACTTTATGATTGACAGATTCAGAGGGCATTGGATCTTCTTCCTTGATGGCAACAAACACCCAGTCACTTTTGGATTTATCTCCTGTCTCTGATTCATCATCTATTACTCCTTCATTATAATCTTCCTCATGAACCTAGTAACAGTTCTTTTGGAACTATGATCTTTTAGGATTTGGCCTTGAAAATCTTTCCAGACACTTTGAGGCAAAATGACCAATCTTATTGCAGTTAAAACACTTAAAAGGCAATTTTCCTTCATACTTACCGGATCCTCTTGGCAGTCTTTTTGCAATAAGGGTTTCAAGTTGAGTAGTTTCTGCTTCCTCTTCTTCTAGGTCTTTTCTTGCTTTTTCATACCATGAGAGTTTCCTTGAAGAGTTCTCTCCCAAATCAAACCTTTGTTTACCTTTCATAGAGGCACTGGCTTTGAATGCAGATTTAGTCTTAGGAGGGGCATCTCCAAACTCGGTCATTTCAAATGCAACCAATTTACCAGCCAATTGATCTCTTGTGATAGTTGTATGGGCTATGAATTCTTCAATGGTAGCAACCTTGATTTTGTAAGAAGCAGGAACGGATCTAAGATTTTTTCCAACAATCTCATTTTCATCCAAGACTCCACCAGCATTTCTAATTCCACAAACAAGCTCATTTACTCTTGGCATAAAAGTAGTGATATTTTCATCTTCTCTCATCTTTAGATTTTCAAATTTTCCTTTTAGACTTTGTAAACTTGCACATTTAAAATACTTGTCTCCTTCATGCAGAAGTTCTAGTTTTTTCCAAATCTGAAAAGTAGTTGGTAGGTCAATAACATTTGAAATCTCTGAATCAGATAATGCACTTAGAAGAGCTTCTATAGTCCATAGATTATTTTCAGCATATGTGATTTTATTTAGGGTTTTCGAACCACCCTGTGGAGGTGTATACTTTGCTGTAACCATGGTCCAGTATGCCATTCCCATACATTGCAAGTGACATTTCATGCGACCTTTCCAAAGATTAAAATTGGTTCCATCAAACTTTAGACTATCCTTCTTGTAAGACATCATTCTAGATCTCCTCAAGCAGTTAAACTCTTTTTAGAGGAACTTAGCTCTGATACCAATTGCTAGATTTAGAGCAGACAAATAAGAGGGGGGTGAATCAGTTGTACAAAAATTTCTTCCAATTAAACACTTAACTTCACTTTGTAATTCAGTAGCATAATGATAAATCAATCATGAAAAGATAATGCAATGAATTAAGAGCAAAAACACATTAACACATGAGACACCAAGATTTTGACGTGGAAAACCCGGTTAAGGGAAAAACCATGGGGTGATTAACCCAATATTGTATTCTTTATTAGAAGAATAGAAAAAACAAATGGCACATGCCAATTAGGGCTCACTGCCTGAGCACACTACTCACAAGAAGCCCACTGCCTACAAGAGACACACTATCTACAAAGAAATAAGTATCACATACTTTAAACTGGAGAATAGCATCTTCACCATGCTTGAACCAGTTCCTATTAAGCCCAATACTTCTGCTCTGCCTTTCTCTCTCCTCCTTGCTACCACACACTCATCTCCATAAGGACACCTTTGAAATGACTTCGCAATCCCTCATTTATACAAGACATCAACTTAGGAATGATCATCTAAGTCGACAAACATCAACAAGAACATCACAGGATGTGTAACTCATCTGGTCAGCCAATCTCAGGAAGAACACCATCATTTAGAAGTTATTCCTCAATTGCGAGCTCTAACTCTAATGTAGACCACCAACACGAACTGGACATGATCCAAAGACCTCCACAAGCTTACCTGAATCACCAAGAACATCCACACTTCATCTACTTACTGAAATCCTTCTCCCCTTCATATGGAACCTCAAGAACACAGTCTATCATCACTGTCATAAAGGAATAGATGCTTACGGACCTTCAAACCATGAACCAATTGAGTTGATACTTCACAAAGACTTCCTAAACACTCCCTCAAATCCACAAAATAGGATACTGCATTTTCGGATCTCACCAAACCTATCTGTACCACTCTATCACTACTGAACATCTGCCAGAACCGGTTCTACTTGAGAGGCCACAACTTCTTTTGATCTTCATACAGACCTCTGAAATCTCTACTGAACCACTTGAAGACACATATTTACAAACCCTTTAAACTACATCCTCTGATCGTCATCCTATCTTGGACTTTTAGTTTACTGTCATCACTATTCTTCACTATTCCTAATTGAGACTAATTTTCTCAATATCCTCAGCACATAGCTCATCCAATCCTTATCATTAATGTAACAGGAGTATGTTGACATCAATGACAACACTGGTTAGGCCCATACTTGCAACAGACTCCCCCAAGGTAAATTAGAAAAGGTACATATCAATGATTAGAGGATTGCTTTACCTAACTCAGACCAGACCTGACATCATGAATGCAGTTGGAATTGTTACCAAATTTCAAGTTGATCCAAAAGAATTCCATGTTGTGGCAGTCAAAAGAATTTTTAGATATCTCAAGTGGACAATTAATTATGGATTGTGGTATCCAAAGGACAATGACTTCACTCTTCATGCATATACAGATGCTAATTGGGCAGGAGATGTTGATGACAGAAAAATTCCTAGTGGTGGTGTATTCTTCTTGGGAAGAAGATTGGTATCTTGGATGAGCAAAAAACAAGAAGCAATTTCTCTATCTACTGCAGAGGCAGAATTTATAGCAGCAGCAAATAATTTTTTTCAAGTTTTATGGATGAAGCAAATGCTGAAGGACATTAGAGTTGTGTTTGAGGAGCCAGTCACAATTTTATGTGATGATTCAAGTGCTATAAGCATTTCAAAGAATCCGGTATTGCACTCAAAGACAAAGCATATATCTATCAAGTTTCATTTCTTAAGAGAGAAAGTCAATGAGAATGAAGTCAAGTTGGAGGTGTCTTCCAAAGATCAGATTGCGGATATCTTCACTAAGCCTCTTCCCAAAGACACTTTTGAGTATCTTAGAGAAAAGTTAGGGGTTATTACCCCTCCTGATCAGAACTAAGATACACTAAGATGCATCAGTCTGGTGGAATTCACATTCATATCCTGTGATCCATATTCATGTTAAGAAGGTACTACTCAAAGGGGGAGTAGTCAATATGCAAATTTTGGGATTAGTCTAAAGCAAAAGGGAGAAAAGATAGCAAATATGTGCCCTTCTCCATTGATGTCAAAGGGGGAGAGAAGTCATGTGAAAAACTAGCTGCTGATGTAAGGGGGAGTAAAGAAAGAAATTGTAGAAGTTACAAAGGAAAGGGGGAGAAGTTCTTGTCTTAACAGTTGAATTCAATTTTTCACATCATATGTTGCCATCAATGACAAAGGGGGAGATTGTTGCAAATATGTGCCTAAAGTGATGTTGTCATTGATGTCAACATATCCTTGTTTTCATTGGTGTCAACTATATCCTATACTGATGTCTGTATAGAGGACTAGATTGTTGAGGATATTGAGAAAATTAATGACAATCAATACATGCAGACCATATGGATGCGTAGAGGATTGTCAGAGGTTGATCTAGTTAAGATTTGATAAATCCGCATGAAGATTTGAAGAAGTTACAGCCATCTGAGTAGAACTGGATTTTGTAGTATTCAGTTGAGACAGTGTGACAAGAAGTTGGTCCGGTATTACCACTCTATGATCTGTGGATCTAGAGGCATGTCTGGGATGTTGGTGTCTTCCCTCAACTCAAGTGGTTTGTGGTTTTGAACTCTGCAAGTAATATTTCTACTTTGACAGCCATGGCAGATAGTGTTCTTGAGGTTCCGAAGGAAGATACAAATGATGCTAGAAATTTGGTATAGAGTGGATGTGATTAATGAATTCAATGTGCTTGTGGAGGTCTATGGATCGTGTGGCTAATGTGTTGAAGGTCTGCATTGAAGTTTGAGCCCATTATTGAAGATTTCTCTTTGAGGTTGCTGTTCTTCCATGTTCTTTGCTAGTCGGATGGTCCTAGCTTGTTGCGGATGATCTAAAGAGCATGTTATGAAGCATGGTGAGTTAATAGAGGAAGATTCAAATCTTAGTCATGTTTTGGCTGATAGTGTGAAGATCCGCGTTGAGGTTAGCCGACCTTGTTCATTATTCCAAGGTTGATGAAGTGTATAAATACTTGTTGAGGAGTTGTTGAAAAGCATCCTTGAACAAATGAGTTAAATCAAAAGGAAAGGATCAAAAGTAGAGAAAAGAAGAAGAGGAGTGAAGGAAGAAGAGAGTGAAGAGTCAATGAAGAAGAATCTAAAGATAGGAGCAGAAGTTTTTCAGCCTTCAAAGGGACTGATTCAGGCATGAACATAGATGCTATTTCTCAGTTCATTATCTCTGCGTTAATCACAATTTCTTATAGGCAGTGACCCTCTTTCGTGAGCAGTGAGCTCTGGGCAATGTGCCTTCTATTTTCTTAAGTACTTTTAATAGGGTATGCATTTTTTTATGGGCTAACCCCTACCATAGTTTTTCCCTTAATCAGGTTTTCCACGTCAAAATTTTGGTGTTATGTGTTCATATTGTTTCTACTCATGTGTTGATTAATGCTTTAATGTTATCATCATTAATCTGGTTGTAAAGAAGTTTCTGAAAGTTAAAATATAGGGATAACTGATTTAGCCTCCCCTCTCAGTTGTCCAGACTATTTCTAACATTAACAAGGTTGATTACCTAGTGAACTCATCTAACTATGGAGTGATAAATCAATAATAGCTTATCACTGAAGAAGAAATGGAGTTAGAAGGATGCATGAGATTGATTGGATTGTTAATTTTAGATCAAACACATCTAGTTATGCATGTGTGGGTGCATGAAATAGTCAACTCCATATTAGGCATCAAAAATCATGCGAACTGGAAGAAAAATAGGTGAAAACAGAGCTTTTTTGAGTGAGAAACTCATTTTTTTCCATAGCTGGAAACATCACAAGGTTGCCCCTTTTGCCAATAGGGTCACCCCTGAGTGACCATGGGTCACTCGAGGGGCGACCCTGGATTGCCTGGGGGAGATCCGGGCAAAATGGGGTTTTTGGAAGAACTGTAAAAGGGAGAAGAAAGAAGAAAAAAAATGAAGGTGATCTACCTCTAGAAATAGGCTAGTCATGTGCAAGAATCCAAATCTCCACTTGTACCTGTAGGATCTCTCGAGGGAGATCTAGAAATAATAGGGGGAGATTTGGATTGGTTAAGTAAAACTTAAAATCAAAAGTTGGAGATGGAAAGGGGGGCCTCTAGAAGGCTTCTAGGGGGTGCAGAGGATGAAAAACATAGGGGAAAGGTGAAAACTCACCTACAAGACGCTCACAAGGCTTAGGCAAAGGGTTGAAAGATCAATAAATGCAAATAGAGAAGTGTCGCAAAAAGTGTTGAAAAGCATTGAAAACAAGGAAAGAGAGAAAATGACAAAGAGGAAACAACACAAGACAAGAAGGAAGACACATCATCAAGAGGTTTGGTACTTAGAGGTCATTATTTCACACTTACATGTACATGACAAGGATTAAAATCATCATAGGGGTCCTCGTGGAGGTTGTGCATGATTGCTATGCTTACATATTTGCCCCCTCGGGCATGGGAGTCTACACGAAAGGTAGGTACCGTTCCCAAACTAGGCCATACCTGTTGTCAATTCTTCTGCAATTGTACCTACAATAACTAATATTAGTCTAGCATTTAAATGTATCAAAATTAATAATGAAAACTAAAATGATGAACTTACCATGGGTTGTTTGAGTTCAAATAGTTGTTTTCCTTTGTCGATTTAGACCTATAGGAATGAATGCATGTAAAACAACACATGAAAGAGATGCATAAAAGCAAAGAACTAATCTAAAAATGCATAAATGAAACTAAGTTAAGGGCAAACAAGGCAAGTCAAATTGTGAGATCAGAGCAAAACAGCGATGAAATTGATTGTGTGAGCAGTCATTGGAAAGGTGTCGTCCAGGAGATCGCAAAGATGGCTGCCTCTTCTTCAGCCATGGAGAATTAGGTATCCAAACACTGAAAAACCCTTCTCTAAACCCTAGTTTGAAGTTTGTGAAAAATCTCTTAAAATTGTCTATTTTTGTTAATTCTTCTTGTTGCAATGTCTTTGTTTCATCGTTTAGAGTAGTATAGGTTTTCTTCATTTTCTAAAATTAGCTAAGAAATGAAGTTTTTAGAGAATGTTTAGTTTGAGAGATCCCCCTCTAGGGTCCCCCCTTTTGTCAGGCAGGTTACCCGGGGGAGATCCTGTCTAACAACAGGGTTGCCTTGGGGAGATCCTATAGAACAACATGGTCACCCTGGGGGGATCCTATAGAACAACAAGGTCACCCAGGGGAGATCCTACAGAACATCTGGGTCACCCGGGGGCAACCCCGTTGGGTTAATTTTGATTGAAATTTCATGTTTTCTAATGCTTGTTTCACTCTGATCTAACTTGTTTTGGCTACTGTATTTCCCTATTTATTGCAATTTTGAAAGGTTATATGCTTTATTTTGTGTAAGGTTTTCTACAATTTTATGATTTTTAGGGATTTTTATGAGTTTACAAGATCTAATCTAAATTTCTCTTCTAATCTTGTAGGACATGCATACCTGATGGAATTCCTGCCAAGAGCAGGGATGGCTCTCAGGGATGTTTACTTCACTGAGCAGTGAGGACTATGCTATTTTGAGGAGGATAGGTCTAGCTAGAGTTTGTCATGTGTTTGTTATTCACCCTGTGTCTCGTATATGCTATGATATTCTGACCTAGTGGGATGCGGATAGAAACACATTCAGGTTCCCATAGATCTCTGGAGAGTGGAAACATCACTCTATTTGATGTCTATCTTATACTTGGAGTTCCTGTGAGAGGGAAACCTCTAGTCCTTCCAACTAGGGAGTCCTTTGAGAACAAGGCATCCTAGGCAGAGTTCATGGGGGTTAGTCACCCTAGGGATTAGATAATAGTCTAGTTCACTTCTATGCCTTGACTTCACATCCCACTTCTGAGGAGATTCTTGATTGGTTTGATTGCGTTGAGGCTATTGGGAGACAAGTCCTCGACTCGTTTGAGATGGTGTTGGGCACCTATCATTCATGGTATTGAGGATGGCACAATATATGCTTGGGGACCAGATATTTTTGCCATGGTCTATAGGGACTTCTATCATATTTCACGACAAGGGCCTCTAGCTTTTAGCCACTCTTCTTTGATTATGACATGGATATTTGAGCAAATTAGGCCTTATCAGAAGCTCATTCTGATTCCAGATAGACATTTGCCGAGAGCAGCTAGATGGATGCATGTGGGTCACTTTGATGCTTCTTTACTAATTGTTTCCACTCTTATAGATGAGGATGTGATCTTTGATCCTTATCATGATATGGAGGGATCTTGGGATCATGATGGTGATGTTAGAGAGTATTGTCATAGAGTATCTAAGATTTCAGACCATAATGGTCTGGTTGAGGCCCATCATGTTGAGCATGTTTCACAGAAGTTCGGCGAGGACTTCCGTAAGGAGTTTCCCCCAGTGTCCAATTGCTACAAGACTGTTAGGAGATGGGTGAGATTAGATAGAGGTCATTTGTTTGGACTCCTTTGAGTCCAAGAGTGTTCATTACTAGAGTTCCCAGAGGAGGACAGAGGGGAGGGAGGGGGACTTCTTCCTAATATCTCATTGTGGATGTGGATTCAGAGTCCACTAACGAGGACTATGTTCTTGTTGATGATGATTCGTCAAATGAGGGCTTACCCAAGGATGCGCAAGATGAGGGTCTTGATTCTACCGATGATGCACCAGACATCCTTGAGAGTCCTCCTATTGTTCCCCAACCTCCTCATTTGGATGAGGTGATGCGACAACTTTACCCTGATTGGTAGCCTGGTGATCCACCTAAGTTTCATTTGTTTGTTTTTTGTACTTTTCTCCTTTCTCTTTTCATGGGGAACTAACATGTTTTTCTCTTTCGATTCACTTTTTTAGGTAATGTCATATTGTGGAAGGAATTTGTTCATGAGATTAATGTTGGCTTGGCTTCTCCCTTCACTAGGATGACTCGAGACCATATTTTAGATGATACTAGTATGCCCCCTGCTACTGAGTGACATATAGAAATTTTTGATCCTATCTACCATGGATGTTAGGAGAATGTAGACTTGAAGGTAGAGATTCACACCCTTAAGGGTAAGAATCTGGTGCTTGGAGAGATGGCTCATCTTAGTTTTGGATGAAGAGATGCTAGTATGGTGGGGCCTTCATAGTCACATGTTCACAGTAGGGCACCTCGCTGCCATAGGACTCATGGAGTGATGAGTGGTATTCTTAGACAGAGAAGCTGAAGTCCTGAGGGTTCGATTGGAGGGAACCAACCTTGACTTCCTTTCTTGAAATCATGCCCCCTTGCATGGGGAGCCTCTACTTCTTTTGAGAGCATTTTCTCATAGCTCTTTGATATCCTTGTATATGTAAACTTCAGATGTATCTATGAAAGTTTATCCTTTTATACCACCTGATGCAGAGTGGCACAAGGGAAGCAACTAAAAGTTCACTCTTCTCTGCCCACTCACCCACTTCACCACTCCATCCAACCAAAGTCACATCCAAGGGCACATGAAGGATTTGTTAACCAGGCTATTGTTCAATCCTCAAGACTCCTTCCACACCTTGAGGTAGGCCTACAAACACTTTTTCCACAGTTGGTTTGATCCCCAACTTCTCACAACTCTCCAACCTTACTTGGCCTAGTGATGCTACTAGCCCTCCTATTCCAGTTTTCACTACACAACTTGACAAAACCCTTAAGAGTTAGGAAACCAAATGGTGGATTCAAATACCCTTTATGGAACTCCAATAGACCTCCAAGCCTCCAGTTCCAACTCTACTCCAGGAACTCAACACACCCACTAGGTCTCTAGGCCTAATTGATCAATTTAGGTCTAGGTTACAAAGCAAGTGGTCTAAATTGGGGTCATAAACCTAGGATAGGAACTTGGTTCACTTTCACAACACCCAAACATCTCAAAACCACCATCCATTCATTCACCCTATCAGGATTTTGTCAATTACATCACCAAATTCCATAATTTCAGTCAAATACATAGAGATATTTGACCTAGGGCATCACTCCACAAGGTGAAGACTGTCTTTTCCAACAAAATGCTTTTGGAATCATGTAGTATACATCCCTAGCCTACATTTCCTTGAGTGGTATGAAGTTTCATCAGTTAGAATGCATTCTAGGGTGAATTTTGTATGACAAACCCTAGGAAAGAGGGTTTTAGACTAGTCTGAATACAAAATGCAATATCTTTCCACTCAAATCACTTCAAGACTTCAAACTTGATGCATTGGAATCCAGACTCAAACTAGTTTTAGAAAAACCACATCAATCCACTTTGCCAATTCGTACAGGCTATACAACAACAGAAATTCTTGGAAAAATAGTCAGTTTTCTTGATTTTTGTGCCCAAATCTCCATACAGAATCTCCTCTGCCATACTGGAGTAAGATGACAACATTATCAACCAATCCAAGTTAGTAGGCAACTCCCAAAATAGTTTCAATTGTTAAAAATGAGTTGCAACCGGCCAAATGTGTTATGACACCATTGACAACATGGCATTTTGCACTAACACAAGGATCTCGATTGGTTTAGCTTGTCCAATGGAGTCCAAACAACAACCACACTCTCTAAAACATACCAAAACATTAAAACTACCAAATAGACTCAAAACCCATGATTAGACCTACTAGGCCTAAGTGACACAACTAGGGTCCAAATGGACTAAGAAGGATTTGAGGTTTATATGGTTACCCCAAACCTCTTTACCATACAAAATGGACCTTACAATCATGGCTAGAAAGCCTTATTGCAAAACACACTGAACAAGAACCTCAACTTAACAAAATTCTCTTAAGAATCAAAATGCTCTTAGGTGCCTTGCACCAGTTTTCACCTATCAGATTTGTACTCATCTCTTATGCATGTTTTGGAGGTTTGAGAGATTTTTGATTTTGTGTTTGACCTTTTCAACTCTTTTCACGATGCAAATATGATAATGATGACATGTTTTTGTATATTTTTATGGCATATATATGAGATGTAGTTTTACGATATGAAGATGCAAGAACACAAGAGATGCTGAAATGAAACAATTACTTCTACTGAATGTCATGAGATATGACATTTGACTTTATTATTTTGAGACTAATTTTGACATGAATGCAATGTGGAACAAACAATGTGACTACTCTTTTATATGATTTTCAATCTAGGGGATTGCGAGTTGTCCTGATATAAGCGACCTATTCAAGGTTGTGAGATAACATTTTTAAACTCAAATGGGGAGCAGGAATGAAAATGGAGTGTTTCCAATTTTGGGCTTTTCTAAAGGCTAAACACTCTTATCTAGTTAAGATAATCTGATAGGCTTTCAACTTAGACAAGTAACAAATTTTATTGGTGTTCGCTAGACTTAAATTATAAATGGCAAGCAAGGTAGACCCAGGGTAAAGGATAAAATAGGAAAGAACAAGGATTCCTAGGTAGAAGATCCTAGAGACTACTAGACTCTAGTGTGTGTGTGTGTGTGTGCTTTGTATCTTTCTTTCTCTATTAGAATGTCACCCATGACGCTTCAAGCTTAGAATGATCTCAACCTAAGAGTATGGACATTCAATAATCTTCTCTCTTTCACTCTTTTATTGCATCTCTCTTTTTTTGTGTTTCAATTTTTTGTGTATTTTCCTCAATTGATTTTTCTCTTATTTTATTTTATTTTTAACTTTTCAAGTGTAACATCAGAAAATGTCCGCTTGGGGGCTTTTCCCCCATAAGGTTTAGTTCTCAAGTCTTTAGTATGCATTTGAGACATCTTAGTTCATAGTTTGGCATCTTGATGGAATGAGACCTAGGTTTCATGGCAAAATGGACCTAGAAGCATCCCTTAACCTTAACCTTATCCAAAATAGGGGGGGAGGACTTGGGTGCCCGTGCCCTAGTCTTGCCCTATTTTGGGTCAAGACCAAAATTTAAGTGTTGGTTTATGACTGTTATTTGGTCCCTAGGCTGACACAGTAAGTTTTGATTTTTGAAATCTTGGCGGGAATGCTTGTAGTTACATATAAGAGAATGTTTAGGCATTCATTTAGAAAATAGATGATGTTCATGTAATTTTAGCATCCTAAAGGTGATTCAAGGCTTTCATAGTGTTGCAAGAGCAGACTTGTTTTGTTTGTGTGTTTGTATTTACAGATTTGAGTATTTATCTCCTCATGGAATGAAGAACATCTTCCTCCCATGAGATCTTCACTACAAGGTGATTTCATTGTGCTTTTTATCATTGTTTCATTTGTATTTGGCCTTTGCCTCACAAGGGCATGCTCTCTCTATCTAACAAAGGTGTTTGGAAGACTTAAGTGTCCTTTCGGGGCTTGACTGAGGCAATCTCCTAAACACCACAACCCTCAAACCAAGTTTTTGTGATTGCAGGTTACAGGTTGAGGAGCTGGACTAAGTTGAGTTGTAGAGGAGTATCTTGAAGTGTCAGAATTGCAGAACAAGAAGAAAAACAACACCCTGGACTTGGGTGCCCGCTCATTAGTCCTCCAATTTTCATGTCAAGAAAATCTCTGAGATAGAAAATAGGGCCTTGGACTTGGGCACCCATTTCCATGTCCCTGAATTTTCTGCCTCGGGTCTCTGAAAATAGGTACTCTATAATTTGATATTTTGCTTCTGTTTGTAGCAGCATTTTCTGTAATTCATCAGTTTACTTTTGTTTTAGCCTAATTAGGGTTTTAATGGTTAATTGAGCATAAGAGATAGAAAATTAAAAATTAAACACCCTAATCCATGTTTCCCTACATTGTAAAGTGACTCTAGGGTATGATAGTGCTCACCACTTGGCCCTAGGTCGTTGGATGTAAAGTGGAAAAATAGATTTAAACACCAAAACACTAAAACATTAACAAATCCAATTTTCCACTAAACATTTTGGTGAACCTAAGTTTTGGACTTAAATTGCAACTTGCTGAGTTTTTGTTGTCAGATTTGCATTAATTTCATTCATTCATATAGTCTTTCAACTTATTGCATTGAAAAAAATTACAAAAAAATTGAAAAATTTGCAAAATTTTGAAAACCCTAGCTTGCATTTTCATATAGCTCACTAAATTACATCAGTTCTTTCTAAATTTCCATAATTCATGATTTTTCCCTCATATCTGATATAAACTACAGAAAAACACAAAAATTCATAAATGTGCATTGCATTTCCATCATTAATTTGCTAAGATTTTGTAAAAATTTGACAATTTTCATATAACCTAGTATTTTTCAAAATCTAGGGTTAGTAGGTGAAATCTTTTCTCAGATTTTTCTACTAATTTTATAGGCTCATTCTAATTATATTTTGGCTGTAGTCTTGCATCCTAGTGTAAATTTGTATTTAGATTTGAAATATTTGCATTTTTGCATAGAAAATTTCAACAAAAATTAGCATTTTTCATGCATTTTCATTAGATTTGCATTGGAATTTTAAATGGTTAATCTTGAAATCAATTTTCAGATCTGATAAAAGTCCATTTCCATCATAAATCAGACATTAAAACATTCACATAGCATTTTGTGTCAAGATCTAAAACCTAGGGCTTCAAAAACAATGATTTTCACTAAATTTGGTCTTATCGACTCTCCAAACTTCCACCATAGGCATGTTGTAAATGATATTTTTACAAAAATTGGTTATTATTAGGGTAATTAATTTCTTCCCCTTCTAAAAAACTTCACAACACCTTTTGATTGGCCTCTTACATTAAAAATTTAGCAAAAAACTACACATTTTTTACTATTTTTGCCCTAGGGTTTGACCTAGTTTGCACTCTAAGCATGTTGTGATCAATTTTATAGCTTGAGGTGATTGATACTATCACTCTTATTTTCTACACCTCCTGAAATTCATTACAACACCACTTTTTACTAGGTCTTGGAATTGAAAAACTGTGAAAAAATAGCCTATTTTTGTTATATTTTCACTAGGGTTTTACCTTAAGTGACACTAAAATAGTGTTGTGTTGGGTATTTGGACATTAAGTGGCTGTTATTACTGATATTATTTTCTTTTCATCATCATTTTCCTCACAACACCCTTGGTTATGTCCTTTTGCATTGAGTTTTGGTGAAAAAAGTGCCTATTTTGACATATTTTCGCTATATTTTGACTTGGCATTAACTTGAAATCACATCAAGAGTGTGTTGAGAAGAATAATTTTGTTTTTTTGGACTGATATAAGACATATAACTTTCTTCCCTTGACTAAAATCCTTACAACACCTTTTGTCTCACACATTCGCATTGAAAAAGTACAAAATTTCAAGCATTTTTGGCTTTAAAACGTATCAATATTTTAGGGTTTGTCATCCTAGTTTGTTCATTAAGTGTCATGTGCTTTTGCATAAGATTTATTACCCATTGTCCTAAAAATAGTATCCCTTTGAGAAGAAGTAAAAGGCTAATGGGATCTAGTGATCTTGACGAAAACAATATCCCTACTTCTAACAATCCTTTGCACACCTTCTTTACAAAGGGAGAAACTCAAATTGTGCAAGATATCATACATCCTCCAACCACTATGGAAGACCAAATATTTCATGATGTTGAGGATTCTATTGAGGTAGTAGGACATGTACCTACGGAACAAGTCAACAAGCTTGATAAAGACCTTGCCGAATTTTAAGAATATGTGCAAACTGAGAGAATAGCCGAAGAAGCCTTACCTATGATTCATCATGTAAGAGAATTGATAAAAGAAGGACAAGGTGGACTTAATTTCATTCGTCGTCTAACACATATTGTGCAAACTAATGTAATGTCAGTGATTTAATGTGCAAAAGTCATTAACAACATCACTGATATTGGAGTATCTAATGGCACCAATTACCAAGTTGTGGGATTTGATTATCAGAATTTGGTCCATAATATGACCATTCCCATGAATAATTGTTCTCAACCTCCTATCACACATAGTTATTCCCAACCATCTTCAACCTACCAATATGTCAAACAACCATTGACCTATTCCCAACCTCCACTAGTCACATCTCAATATCAATCATCTCCTCACTTTGGTTCCAATTCATCTCAACAAACCGCATCTCCAAATGATACCATCCTAAACCAACTCTTACAGGGCATGAGTGCTTTACAACAAAAGGTAACAAATCTAACAATCTCTTTGTAGCCTAGTCTACCAACATATCATGCCTGTAATCCTTTATCCTATGCAATCTTGAGAACCCCTATGCCTAAGACGTTTAAGACTCCTCACTTTGAAAAATATGGTGGAAAAGGAGATCCCAATATTCATGTGGTAGCATTCACAGCTATGTGTAGTGATTTCTATTTTGAAGAGGATTTGTTGGAAAAACATTTCCCATGATCTCTCAAAGATACTGCTTTAGAATGGTTTTTCTCTTTACCTCTGAATTCAATACACTCCTTTTCACAATTAATTGATCAATTTCTACAACATTTTAAAGCAAATATCAGACCCCAAGTCACTCTTATTGACTTGGTTCAATGGAAACAAGGTCTGAAAGAGAAGTTGACCGAATTCATTAGTCAGTATCAAGGGCTTTATGCACAAATTTAATATGAGATGAAAGATGAAGATGTTTAGAAGATATTTATTACAAATCTACAACCCAATATTTGTGATAAGATCCTCTTGATGAAGTATAACTCTTTTCAACATTTATGCACTGCCCTTTGTGATTATCAACTTTCATCTAGTCAGTATGAAAACCAAAACTCATCCACTCAAGTTGGTCAATCCATGAGTGGATCATCACAAAACAACTTTAAGAAGAACAATAATAACAAGAACTTCATCAAGATTAACAGACCAAATATGAACAACTTTTTGAATGTTTTAGCTATATCTAATCTAAAGAAAGCATCATATCAACCATGAAAGTTTACTCTGATATCTAAGACTTATCATTCCATTATGAATCAAGCTATGAGTAATAACATCCTGAAGCTTCCCCTGATCAAGCCTATTGATCCTAGTAAACAATGACCTTACTTCGTTGCTAATGCCTTTTATCATTATCATCGGATGCAAGGACATGACACTGAATGATGTATGCATCTTAAAAATGAAATACAAGATCTTATTGATTCAAATATCATCTAGGTATCGGGTTCGAATGACAATGGAAGCAAATCAGTTTCTCTGTCGAATCAAAACTTACAAATCTTCACTAATCCTTTCCCTAAAACTACTGAAAACAATATGGTGGAATAGGGTCTAGTGGAAATAAATAAGGATGATTACCTAGACTATGATAGCATTGTGGGAATGATTGAAGTAGATAAGAAACAAATGAACAATCCACCTCGTCCATGAAGAAATGGAATTTCTACTAAGGTTTCTACTCTATTATCCTTATATGGATCAGGAGATAATCAAGATACATCTAAAAGACAAGAACAACAACCGATACAAATGAGTAAGATGGTACCAGATGATTCCCATCATAGTGCTAGAAAGATTCAACAAAGAAAACTTGATAAAAATTGAAAAAGAGCTAGACGACTGTCAGCAGTTAAAGAAAACAATGGTTCCCCTCCTCATAAGCAACAAAAAGTTATATTTACACAAGGAGTAACAAATCAAGTATCACACAATAATCAACAAAACTTTCATAAGAACCACTCAAACTTTGCACTCAACATGATCAAGTACCTCTCCAAGAGGTTCACAAGTTCCAAAATTTGATACGAAGATCCTATAGGTAAGTATCTTTAATCTTTTATCTCTCTCGTGATGTGCTTCCCCTGTGATGTGTTATGTGTTGTTTAGGCCTCCTAGGATAACCTCAGATTCTCCCGTAAGGTTCAGGATACTAGGAGACCACCTCTGTTGTGACCTTCTTCTATTTGTATCACGATTCTTCCATATTGTCACTCTCTCTGATTTCATCATTGTGTGTTGTGTCTTACGGACATAGTGTCATCGTTGGTGACCTGGGGGCACCCTCCTACGTGACTATCCCTAAGACACTTGTTTCTCCTCTCTAATTTATTGTTTCCCTTCTGCTAGTGTTTCTACCTAGCAGGTGGATGACGAAAAACATTTATACTGATGTGGACCTAGTGTCCTTTTTGAGAGAAATCAAAAAATGGACTTAGTTCCTAATATGACGATGGGGTTGTATATTTTATCCCAAGGTTGGCTAGTGGAAGCACTCGTGCTTTCCATGTAGTGATGATTTCGATGATGTTCTATCTCATTTACAAATCACAAACAAGACTGCTGCTCCATGCACTTTGTCAACTTTGAATCTTGCATACCTCAGATTTCATATGCATTGATGTTGTTTTTTATCATGATGTTGTAGACACTAACATGTTTCTTGCAAGGATGTGTTTGTGGGAACATTTGGCCATTGTGAAATACATGTCACATCCGAGGGGCATGGTCTTTTTGAGAGCTTGTGTTCCCTTGTGTGTTTCCTTCCTACCTTAACGTACTTGATATCGATACCTGGTATCAACCACCTTAAGGTGGGGGCATATATATGGTAAGTTGTCTATTGTAGATGTTAGCTATGTGCTTGCCCTTAGGTGCAGTCTAAAGACTTGCTCAATGAGTGCATTCTGAGTTTGTTTGCAATTAATCAATCAATCATGTAAGCCCTCTGCGGAGGTAGGATATCACGCATATCCTTTTCATCTTAAGCCCTCTATGGAGGTGGGGATGGTGTATTTCTCGGAGTAGATTACACATCCTGTCATTTTCAAAAGTCCTCTACAGAGGCGGGGAGTAGTTTTGTGACTAACTCAACCCTTAAGCATGTTTTCAGTGATTGTTGTGGCAAAGCCCAATCATCGATGTGTGTTTGTAATGTGCCTAAGATGGTGTTGGACCTAGAAATAGGTACACTACATCACTTGTCTGCCATGTTTTCTCCGTGTCTTCAAGTGTGTGTGTTTGGCATGGTTATTTTTTGTGGCATGTTTGTTGCCCCATATGCAGTCTAAAGACTTGCTTGATGAGTGCATCCTACATTTTGGGAGGTTTTTGTGTGTCTTGCATGTGTGTTGGCCCATATATACAGTCTAAAGACTTGCTTGATGAGTGCATCCTATATTATGGGAGGCTTGTTTACTTTTCAATACTTGCTTTTGCATTTCATATATATGAGAAAAAGAAAAGAAAAGAAATCATGCCTGTCTTCCATGCATTAATGTGTCTTCTATGCATTGACTATCTACTCCATGTTTTGCATGACTGTAATTGTCTTCTCTGTGTATTGTTTGCCTATTACTATCTTCTAATTGATTGGCATGTCTTCTCTGTGCTTGGCAGGTTTGCTATGTTTGTGCCATACTTTAATGCATGTATTGGCCTCACGTTTATAGATACATTAAAGTGGGGGCTAAATGTAATGTCAAAAAATGTCCCCTTGGGGGCTTTTCCCTCATAAGGTTTAGCTCCTAGGTCTTTAGTATGCATTTAGGACATCTTAGTTCATATTTTGACATCTTGATGGAATGAGACCTAGGTTTCATGGCAAAATGGACCTAGGAGGACCCCTTGACCTTAACCCTATCCAAAATAGGGGGGAGAAGTTGGGCGCCCACACCCTAGTCTTGCCCTATTTTTGGTCAGGACCAAAATTTAAGTGTCGATTTATGACCGTTATTTGGTCCCTAGGTCGACACGGTAAGTTTTGATATTTGAAATCTTGGTGGGAATGCTTGTAATTGATTATAAAAGTATGTTTAGGAATTCATTTAGAAACTAGATGATGTTCATGTGATTTTAGCATCCTAAAGGTGATTCAAGGCTTTCATAGTGTTGCAAGAACAGACTTGTTTTGTTTGTGTGTTTGTAATTGCAGATTTGAGTATTTATCTCCTCATGGAATGAAGAGCATCTTCCTCCCATGATATCTTCACTACAAGGTGATATCATTGTTCTTTTTATCATTGTTTCATTTGGATTGGCCTCTGCCTCACAAGGGCACACTCTCTCTATCTAACAAAGGTGTTTGGAAGACATAAGTGTCCTTCCAGGGCTTGACTGAGGCAAGTTCCTAAACACCACAATCCCCAAACCAAGTTTTCGTGATTGTTGTTGCAAGTATGGGCCTAACTAATGTTGTCATTGATGTCAACATACTCCTGTTGCATTAATGATAAGGATTGGATGAGCTGTGTGCTGAGGATATTGAGAAAATTAGTCTCAATTAGGAACAGTGAAAAACATTGATGACAGTAAGGTAAAAGTCCAAGATAGGTTGAGGATCAGAGGATATGATTTAAAGGGTTTGTAGATATGTGTCTTAAGGTGGTCCAATAGAGATTTCAGAGGTCCGCATGAATATATGAAGAAGTTGTGGTTGCTCAAGTAAAACTAGTTCTAGTAGGTGTTCAGAGGTGATAGAGTGTTACAGAAAGGTCCAGTGAGATCCAGAGATACATTGTCTGGTTCTACAGATTTGAGGGAGTCTTGGGGAAGTCCTTATGATGTGTCAACTTGATTGGTTCATGGTTTGAAGGTTCGCAAGCATCTATTTCTTTGTGACAGTAATGACAGACTATGTTCTTAAGATTCTAGATGAAGGAGAGAAGGATTTCAGTAAATAGTTGAAGTGTGGATGTTCTTGGTGACTTAGGTAAGCTTGTGGAGGTCTTTGGATCATGTTTAGTTTGTGTTGGTGGTCCACATTGAAGTTGGAGCTTGTAATTGAAGAATAACTTCTGGATGATGGTGTTCTTCTTGAGATTAGCCGACCAGATAGTTACACATCCTATGGATGTTCTTGTGGATGTTTGCCGACTTAGATGATCATTTCTAAGTTGATGTCTTGTATAAATAAGAGATTGCAAAGTCATTTCAATGTTGTTCTTGTGGAGATGAGTGTGTGGTAGCAAGGAGGAGAATGAAAGATAGAGCAGAAGTATTGGGCTTAAATGGAATTGATTCAAGCATGGTGAAGATGCTATTCTCTAGTTCATGTATGTGATACCTATTTCTTTGTAGATAGTGTGTCTCTTATAGGTAGTGAGCCTCTTGTGAGCAGTGTGCTCAGGCAGTGAGCCCTAATTGGCATGTGCCATTTTGTTCTGTCTATTCTTCTAACAGAGAATACATTCTTGGGTTAATTACCCCGTGGTTTTTCCCTTAACCAGGTTTTCCATGTCAAAAATCTTGGTGTCTCATGTGTTGATATGTTTCTGCTCTTGATTTGTTGCATGGTTCTTTCATGATTGATTTACTATTAAGCTGCTAAATAACAATGTGGAGTTAAATGTTTAAATTGAAGAAATTTTTGTACAACTGATTCACCCCCCCTCTTAGTTGTTTGCCCTAAATCTAACAATTGGTATTAGAGCCAAGTTCCTCTAAAAGGAGCTTAACTGCTTGAGGAGATCCATGATGTCATCTTACAAGAAGGATAGTCTGAAGTTTGATGGAACCAATTTTAATCTTTGGAAAGGTTGCATGAAATGTCACTTGCAATGTATGGGAATGGCGTACTGGACCATGGCTACAACACAGTATGTACCTCCTCAGGGTGGTCCAAAAACCCAAAATGAAATCACAGATGTTAAAAACAATCTGCGGACTATAGAGGCTCTTCGAAGTGCTTTATCTAATTCAGAACTTTCAAATGTTATTGACCTACCAACTCCTTTTGAGATTTGGCAAAAATTGGAACTTCTACATGAAGGAGACAACTATGTTAAATGTGCAAGGTTACAGAGTCTGAAAGGAAAATTTGAAAATCTGAAGATGAGAGAAGATGAAAATATCACATCTTTTATGCCAAGAGTAAATGAGATTGTTTGTGGATTTAGATATGTTGGTGGAGTCTTGAATGAAGATGAGATTGTTGGAAAAATTCTCAGATCCCTTCCTGCTTCTTATAAAATCAAGGCTATTGCAATTGAAGAATTCAGAGCCCACACAACCGTCACAAGAGATTGATCGGTTGGTAAATTAGCTGCATTTGAAATGGCTAAGTTTGGAGATGAACCCCCAAAGACTGAATCTACATTCAAAGCTAGTGCATCTGTAAAAGGTAAACAAAGGTTTGATCTGGGAGAGAACTCTTCAAGGAAACTTTCATGGTATGAAAAAGCAAGAAAAGACTTGGAAGAAGAAGAAGTTAAAACTGCTCACCTTGAAGCTCTTATTGCAAAAAGACTGCCAAGAGGATCTGGTAAGTATGAAGGGAAATGGCCTTTTAAGTGTTTTAACTACAATAAGATTGGTCATTTTGTCTCAAGGTGTCCGGAAAGATTTTCAAGGCCAAATTCTAATAGATCAAGATTCTAAAAGAATTGTTACTATGCTCATGAAGGAGATGATGAAGGAGTAACAAATGATGAATCAGAGACAGGAGACAAATCCGGAAGTGACTGGGTGTTCATTGCCATCAAGGAAGAAGATCCAATGCCCTCTAAATCTGTCAATCATAAAGTTGTAGAAAGAGCTCTAGCTGCCCAAGTTGAAGAAAAGGATGATTGGGTCATTGACAGTGGATGCTCTCACCATATGACAGGTGACAAAAATAAGTTCATAGATTTGGAAAGGTATGAAGGAGGAGTAGTAAAGTTTGGTGATAATTCTGCTGGTAGAATCAGAGGTAGAGGAGCTATTTCTTTTGATGGAAAGAACAAAACTGGTAATGTACTGTGTATTGAAGGATTGAAGCACAATCTTCTCAGTGTTGGACAGTTGGTGGACAAAGGCTATGATCTCAGATTCAAGAATGGAAAATGCAAGATCTTTGAGAGTATCGGAATAGAGATTGCATCCAGTACTCAAACTAAAGGTAATATCTTCCACTTGGTTGGTACTGGTAAAAGTTGTTTATTTGTTCAAATTGATTAGAGTTGGTTATGGCATAGGAGGATATGTCATGTGAATTTTGATAATATCATCAAGATAAGCAATACTCAGGCTGTAAGAGATCTTCTAAAATTGGTGAAACCTACTAATAGCTTGTGCAAAGAATGTCAGTTGGGTAAGCTGAGAGAGTCACATTCAAAAGTAAGGAACTGTCTTCTACTAGATTATTGGACTTAGTTCATACTGATCTTTGTGGTCTGGCAAGAATTAGGAGTATACAAGGTGATAGATAATTTATGTTGCTAATTGATGACTATTCCTAGATGATGTGGGCAACCTTCCTAAAAGAGAAATCAGAAGCCCTTGAGAAATTCAAAATATTCAAGGCTATGGTAGAGAATGAAACTAGATTAAAATTGAAATGTCTGAGGTCTGATAGAGGTGGAGAATTCACATCCAGTGAGTTCATAGAGTTCTGTGAGAAACATGGAATAAAGAGACAGTTGTCTGCTCATAGGACTCCACAGCAGAATGAAGTAGTGGAAAGAAAGAATCGGACCATCCAGGAAGCTTCTAGGACCATGATGATGGAAGCAAATGTTCCTCAGATCTATTAGAGAGAAGCTATTAGCACTGCAGTCTATACTCTCAATCGAGTTCAAATCAAAAGCAATATCGGTAAGACTCCTTATGAACTATGGTTTAGCATCACTCCTATTGTAACGTATTTTAGATTTTTTGGTAGAAAATGTTACATTAAAAGGGATGAAGATCTAGGAAAGTTTGATGCTAGAAGTGATGAAGGAATATTCTTGGGTTACTCTACTCAAAGCAAAGCATACCGGTGTTATAATAAGAGATTGAGAAAGATGATAGAAAGTACAAATGTGAAGGTTGATGAGGGAATTGAAAAACCCTCAAGGTTTTATGAATGTGATGAAGATGAGCAGAATGGTGCACTAACTCAAGGAATCCAAGTCCCTTCTGAAATTCAGATTCAAACTAATCCGGTAAATCAGGAAGAAGAGATGAGTCTCAATGAGCCTGATCAAGTATTAGAAGTGTAAGAAACTCCCAAAGTTCCCAAGTATGTAAGACTGAACCACTTTGAAGATCAGATCATAGGTGATAAAAGCAGAGTACAAACAAGAAGGAGAATTGCTCAAGATTTAGAAGAGTATTGTCTGATTTCAAAGATTGAGCCTAAGACAGTGAATGAAGCTCGCAATGATGAAAACTGGACTAAAGCAATGGAGGAAGAGCTAATGCAAATTAAGAAAAATCACACTTGGGATCTTATTCCCAGACCTAGAAACAAGAATGTGATTGGAACAAAATGGGTCTTCTAGAACAAACTGAATGAAGTTGGTAAAGTAATCAGAAATAAAGCTAGATTGGTTTGCAAGGGTTATTCTCAAATAGAAGGAGTTGATTTTGAAAAAACTTTTCCTCCTATGGCAAGAATTGAAGCAATCAAACTATTTCTTGCTTTTGCTGCTTTCAAGGATTTCAAGGTATATCAGATGGATGTCAAATCTACCTTCCTGAATGGTGACTTGGAAGAAGTGTACATTGAGCAACCGGATGGTTTTCAATTATCTGATCATGGTGATATGGTCTGCAAATTGAAGAAGACACTGTATGGATTGAAGCAAGCCCCAAGAGCTTGGTATGAAAGATTGGACAAGCATCTTTTGAAGATTGGTTTCAACAAAGGTACTACTGACAGTAACTTATATTTCAAAATCGATCATGAAAACATCTTGATTGTTGAGGTGTTTGTTGATGATATCATTTTTGGAGGAAGAGATAGTATGTGTAAAACTTTTGCAAATCAAATGAAAAGTGAGTTTGAGATGTCCATGCTTGGTGAAATGAATTTCTTCTTGGGTCTACGAATTAATCAAACAAATAAAAGAATCTTCATTTCTCAAACCAAATATGTGAAAGAATTGTTGAAGAAATTTGGGATGGAAGATTCAAAGCCAATGAATACTCCCATGGCAACCAGATGTAAGTTGAGCAAAGATGATGACTCTCCTAAGGCATATCAGACAAAGTTCAGGTCAATGATTGGAGGATTGTTGTATCTCACTCAAACTAAACCAGACATTATGCAAGCTGTTGGTCTTGTTGCTCGATTCCAGGCTGATCCTAGAGAATCTCATGTCATGGCAATCAAGAGGATTTTTAGATATTTAAAAGGGATAGTTTTGTATGGTCTGTGGTATCCTAGAGATCATGATTTCTCTCTTCATGCATATACAGATGCTGATTGGGTAGGAGATGTGGATGACCGGAAGAGTACCAGTGGTGGAGCATTCTTTTTGGGGAAGAGATTGGTTTCTTGGCTAAGAAAGAAACAAGAGGCAATATCTCTGTCTACAACTAAAGCAGAATATATTGCAGCAGTAGGTAGTTGCACTCAACTTTTGTGGATGAATCAGATGTTAAGAGATATTAAAGTGGAGTATGAGGAGCCTATCACAATTTTTTGTGATAATTCAATTGCAATAAACATCTAAGAATCTGGTGTTACATTCAAAGACTAAACATATATCCATCAAGTTTCACTTTTTGCTAGAGCAAGTGAACAAGAATGAAGTTAGATTGGAGTTTGTGCCTTCCAAGGATTAGATTACAGACATCTTTTACTAAACCTCTACCTAAGGACTCTTTTGAGTATCCCAGGGAGAAGTTAGGGGTTATTGCCCCTCCGGTGATGAGCTAAGGTGCACTAATGTGCATCAGTCTAGTGGATATCACAGTCACATCTTGTGATCCGGATTGATGTTGGGGAGCTGCTACTCAGGGGGAGCAGTAGGTATGATTCTGAAGTGGTGGAATTGCAAGTATGTGCCCTTTTCCATTGATGTCAAAGGGGGAAAAGAAGACATGTGAAAAACAAATTGTTTATGATCAAAGGGGGATCAGTAAAGCGAGAGAAAACATGTGAATGATTGTTGCTGATAGGGGGAGTTGTGACAGTAAGGAGAAGTTCTTGTCTTGATGGTTTTTCACATCATATGTTGCCATCAATGACAAAGGGGGAGATTGTTGCAAGTATGGGCCTAACTAGTGTTGTCATTGATGTCAACATACTCCTGTTGCATTAATGATAAGGATTAGATGAGCTATGTGCTGAGGATATTGAGAAAATTAGTCTCAATCAGGAACAATGAAGAACAATGATGACAATAAGGTAAAAGCCCAAGATAGGTTGAGCATCAGAGGATACAGTTTAAAGGGTTTGTAGATATGTGTCTTAAGGTGGTCCAGTAGAGATTTCAGAAGTCCACATGAGGATATGAAGAAGTTGTGGTCACTCAAGTAAAACCAGTTCCAGTAGGTGTTCAGAGGTGATAGAGTGTTACAGAAAGGTCTGGTGAGATCCGAAGATGCATTGTCTGGTTCTGTGGATTTGAGAGAGTGTTGGGGAAGTCCTTATGATGTGTCAACTTGATTGGTTCATGGTTTGAAGGTTCACAATCATCTATTTCTTTGTGACAGTAATGACAGACTGTGTTCTTGAGATTCTAAATGAAGGAGAGAAGGATTTCAGTAAATAATTGAAGTGTGGATGTTCTTGGTGACTCAAGTAAGCTTGTGAAGGTCTTTGGATCGTGTTCAATTTGTGTTGGTGGTCCGCATTGAAGTTGGAGCTCGCAATTGAAGAATAACTTCTGGATGATGGTGTTCTTCTTGAGATTGGTTGACCGGATCAATTACACATCCTGCGGATGTTCTTGTGGATGTTTGCCGACTTAGATGATCATTCCTAAGTTGATGTCTTGTATAAATAAGAGATTGCAAAGTCATTTCAATTTTGTTCTTATGGAGATGAGTGTGTGGTAGCGAGGAGGAGAAAGAAAGATAGAGCAGAAGTATTGGGCTTAAATGGAACTGATTCAAGCATGGTGAATATGCTATTCTCCAGTTCATGTATGTGATACCTATTTCTTTGTAGACAGTGTGTCTCTTGTGAGCAATGTGCTCGGGCAGTGAGCCCTAATTGGCATGTGTCATTTTGTTCTTTCTATTCTTCTAATAGAGAATACATTCTTGGGTTAATCACCCCATGGTTTTTCCCTTAACCAGGTTTTCCATGTCAAAAATCTTGGTGTCTCATGTGTTGATATGTTTCTGCTCTTGATTTGTTGCATGGTGCTTTCATGATTGATTTACTATTAAGCTTCTAAATAACAATATGGAGTTAAATGTTTAAATTGAAGAAAGTTTTGTACAACTGATTAACCCCCTCTCTCAGTTGTCTACCCTAAATCTAACAATTATAAGTTACAGGTTGAGGAGCTGGACTGAGTGGAGTTGCAGAGGAGTATCTTGAAGTGTCAGAATTGCAGAACAGGAAGAAAATAACACCCTAGACTTGGACGCCCGCTCATTAGTCCTCCAATTTCTATGTCAGGAAAATATCTGATATAGAAGATTCAGGTTGCAGATCTGGTTGCCAGATCTAGAGAGAAAATAGGGCCTTGGAATTGGGCGCCCACTCCTATGTCCTTGAATTTTCTGCCTTGGGTCCCCGAATATATGTACTTTGTAATTTGATAATTTGCTTCCATCTGTAGCAGTATTTTCCATAATTCATCAGTTTACTTTTGTTTTAGCCTAATTAGGGTTTTAATGGTTAATTGAGCATAGGAGAGAGAAAATTAACAATTAAACACCCTAATCCAAGTTTCCCTACATTGCATAGTGACTCTAGGGTATGATAGTGCTCGTCACTCGACCCTAGGTCCTTGAATGTAAAGTGGAAAGGTAGATTTAAACACCAAAACACTAAAACATTAACAAATCCATTTTTCACTAAACACCAAGAAATGAATGCTTTTGGAACCTTTGATATGCAATACTTTGATCTCTCAATTCTCACTTTTTGACACTCTTATTTTGATCACTCATTTTTTTTCACTCAAATTTTAGATTGCTTCCTTCAGAGTTTTCATCCTCCTAACATTTTTGGCCAGGAAAGATAAGGGGCTGAGCACCACCTAAAGTTTTTGTAATCTGGTCAGACTTCTCTAAAACTAGGGAGGAATTGGGAAGGTCTACTTGCAAGCTTCCTTTGAACACTGTAGGTTTGACTACTAACTTTGTTTAGACCTAACATCTTAACTTATTAAGACTAGGATCAATGTAAAGCTAAGAGCTAGGCTTTGATTAGAATCACTAGGAATGAAAAGGGGATAATGGTGATTGTGAAAATGGGGAATCTCTAGGTCCTAAAAGGATGACGTATATCTAGGCAGCATTAGATTCCTTATTGAAAAGAAAATAGTATAAGAGCAAGTCACTAACTGTAATGCAAGATGAACAGAATGATACTAAAATGCAAGAAATGAATTTTTTTTGACATTTTGATTTTTTTGATTTTTTTTTGTATTTTTATGTTTTATGATTTTTTTCTTTTTTAGACATAGTATTTGTTGAGGTGAGAGGCATTGACTATTTCACCAAATTCATCTCCCTCCATTGTGCACAAGAGATAGGCACCATTTTTGACATCTTCTTTGACCATGTAAGGACCTAACCAATTGGGTCTAAATTTTCATCCTTCACCAGCTCTTTTATCGATCAAGTTGTCTATCTTGAGCACTAGGTCTCCCACTTAAAAAGGTCTTGGGACAACCTTTTTGTTATATTGCTTTTTCATTCTCTCTAGATAAGAATCATGTCTTTGAATATCTCTCAAGCATGTTTCATCCATCATTTCTAATTCGGCCAATCTTACTGCTCTATATTCTTCGTTGCTCATTAATCCTTGTGATAACACTCTCAGGCTAGGCAATTCTACTTCCAATGGTAATTCCTCCTTTGACTGAAAAGTGAGGGCATAAGAGGTGGTTCCAATTGGAGTCTTGACACTTGTTCTGTAAGCCCATAGAGTTGGATATAGTTGTAAATGCCAATCACTTTTAGAGTCTTTCACGATCTTGACCAATATCGACTTCAAAGTTTTGTTTGTGGCTTCTACTTATCTATTTCCTTGAGGATAGTAGACCGAGGGAGAGTTGTGATTGATGTGAAATCTCTCACATAGCTCTCTTACTTGTGTATTTTTTAATGATGAGGCACTATCTGTTACTATCACTTGGGGGATCCTGAACCGATAAATGATTTGATTCAATATAAATTTAGTGATTACGGTCCCTGAAACTATAGTGAGAGGCATGGCCTCCACCCATTTTGTGAAATATTCTATCACAATAATGATGAACAAATGTCCATCCATTGATGGGGGAGATATCTTCCCCACTAGATCTAACCCCCAGGTGGAAAAGAACCAAGGGGTAACAATCGGTTGTAAATCTCTTATTGGTGTGTGGTAAACATGAGCATAATCCTAACATTTCATACACCTCTTTACAAATTTAATCGCATCCCCTTGTAGACATGGACAAAATTATCCCATCCTATGTATTTTCCTTGCCGTGGCATGACCACCAAAGTGTCCTCCATATATTCCGCTATGACACTCCTCTAAGATCTTATGTGCTTCTTCCTTGTCAACACATCGAAGCAACATTCCATCAAAGGCTCTTCAATAGAGCACATTGTCTACTAAAACATATCTTGTAGTGAGGATGCACAATCATCTTTTTCTCAAAGGGTCATGTTTTCTAGATAAATTTTGTTCGCGAGATAATTCACAATATCTCTATACCAATATGAAGCATCATACTTTTTGAGATCGACCACATAAATCTCTTAATTGGGGAAATCTTCGTTCACAGACTCCTCTTGGGGAATCGGATTATCTGCTAGCTAATCTGCTATTACCTATCCTTTATTTACTTTTTGATTGACATAAGTTAGTTCAAACTCACTCAACAAAGGTTATGAATCGACCATCTCTTCTTGAGAGCATGGGCTGATTTAAGAAAATTCTCAATTGCTCGGATCGTATCATAACCTTAGTTTCTTCATTTAACATGTAATGTTGCAACCTTTGGTTCACAAAGACTATAGCTAGACATTCTTTTCAGCTTAGGTATAGTTATTCTCATATTCCAAAAAGGCTCAACTTCTAAAATAGATGGCTCTTTCTCTCCCACCTTCAACTTCTTGAGCTAGCATGCATGCTACGGAGATATCAGTTGCTCTAAAGTATAAGATGAAGGGCTTGTCATGTTTTGGTGGCATCAGTGTGGGCAGGGTTAGCAAGAATTTCTTGACTTTCTCAAATGCATTTTGATAGTCCACTGTCCAAGTAATGTCAACTTGTTTTTTCAATAACTAATTGATTGGATGAATTTTGAAAGTAATGTTTGGTATGAATCGTCTAGTTGTACCTAATTGTCCTAAAAAGGCTCTTACTATCGTCTCACTTGTTGGTGGGGTTGTGTTTAAGACTACTTTAACCTTAGTTGGGTTGGCATCTATTCCTATTCATGAGACAATGAATCCCAACAACTTTCCTGTCATGACTCTGAAAACATATTTTTCAGGATTGAACCTTACTTTATATTCTCGAAGCCTATTGAAGATTTTGCAAAGGGATTCCACATGTCTTGACCTTTGTTTTGACTTAGCTAGAAGATCATCAATGTAAGTTTCAACTATATTGTGGATATAATCGTGGAAGATATGCGTCATTTCCCTTTGGTAGGTTCTTGAACCCGAATGGAATGACTATGTGATAGAAAGTTCTCCAAGGGGTGGTGAATGTCAATTTGTTTTGGTCAACTTCTACGATCTTGATCTGGTTATATCGTGAAAATCCATCCATGAGAGAAAGGATCTCATATCCTGTTGTTGAATCTACAATTTGATCAATGGATGGTAACAAGAAATTGTCTTTTGGGAAAGCTTGATTGATGTCTCTAAAATTGAGGCATATCTGAATTTTTCTATTATTCTTTAGAATTGGGACAATGTTTGACACAAAACTTGAATAGTCTACTAGTTTGATGAAGCCAACATTTAACAATTTTTTGAATTCCTCCTTCACCATTTCAGCCACTTGTGGCTTTATGGGCCTTGGTTTTTGTTTCACAAGTTTTACATCTGGTTTTGTCACTAAATTGTGTACCACAACTTTTGGATCTAACCTTGGCATGTCTGAATATGCCCATGTAAATATATCAGAATATTTGATAAGGAATTTCATGTACTCTTCCAGTTCTTCATCATTTAGCTCTCCTCCTAGTTTTAGCATCCTAGGTTTTTTTGGTGTTCCAACATTGATGTCAATTGTATCCCTAGTTAGGGATGGGTGTCCTTCCTCAAAATTTTGAGGAGCATGTGGTAAATCTAATTTTTCTTTGATCTAGGGGATTTCTTTCTCATTCCCAAAATAGTCCTCTAGGTGAGGAAGGAGCAGGTATCCTTTCTTGTGGTACACTCTTGGAGGTTCATCATAAGCATGCAAATACTCAAGGATGACTTCGTCATTCTCAGCATAGTCTTAGGTTGGTCTCTCTTCTTGACCCATGGCATAATTTAGAATATTTGGTAATTCTTCGCTTTCTAACAATGGATTTCCAAGTATTAACACAATGTATTCTAAATTTTGTAATTGAGCATGCGGCAAAAATAATGTGGCTAATGTAGTGATTGAATCTGCCACTTGGTTTTCTTCTCTGGGTATGGCTTTTTATGGAGAAGAAGTTGAAGAATTGAATCAACTTCCTGATGGTTTCTTTATAAGGTCATAATTGCTCTGATTTTGTCTCATAATTTTCTACAACTTGGTTGATTATTAATTGAGAATCTCCAAAGGCAAATATTTTCTTAACCCCCATTCTCATGGCTAGCATGATTCCTAGGGATAGGGCTTCATCCTAAGTGATGTTGTTGTACAAAAGAAGTATATTCTAAGGGCGAAGGAGAGGACTTTCCCTTTGGGAGATGTCAATATTATCCCTATCCTTGCCCTGATTTTGCAACTAGCTCTATCAAAATGTAGGGTCCATAAATTTTGATGGTTTTGTGATTGAGATGTTTCTCCAAACTCATAAGTGGAAGTCTATTTTTCCTCTCTTTCCTCTCCTTCTTTGATGATTTCAATTGTTCCAACCAAGAGGTTTTTAATATCTCATTCATCGATACATGGAATGGTTACTAAGCCGAACGGTGCATGGGACTTGGTGGTATGTGGACCAAAAGGGAATTCTCTAAGATCATCCATTCTTTGATAGGATATATTGTGAGTGCTTGTATTTGTTTGGATATCTTGAGCTTCTTCTTTTAGTTTCTCTTGCATCTTTAACTTTTTTTCTTTTTCTTCCTATTCCTTTCTATAAATACTGAAAGGATCAAGGTCTACTTTGATGATGGTGACCTTTCCCAAATGATGGAAATGGATTTCTTGAAACAAAGTTGAGGTGATGGCCTTCATGGAATGAATCCAAGGCCTTCCAAGGATCATATTATAATTAGTTTCTCTATTGATAACATAGAAATTTGCGGGGATGGTTTTACCCATCAGAGAGAGTGGTAGATTGAATCTTCCAACTGTTTGAATGTCATGGCTATCATATATCCTTAATGTGGTGGTTTGTTGTTTGTTTCCTATTTTTCTATATACCATTCTCTGTAGGAATGATATGGGTAGGAGGTTGACTATCGATCCTTTGTCTACCACTACTCTTTATATAGTGACGTCTTAGACTTGAATTTGTATGTATAGAGGCGAATCCTTTTTCTTACTTCCTTCATTTTGGGGTATCTTAGAAACTTTGAATGTGAGAGGAGGTGATTCCTCCTGTGTCAAACATCCTACTTCGAATACTTCCATGAATGTCTTTCGGTGTGAGGGAGAGGCTCTCAACAAATTTATCACTTGTGAGAAGATGTTTTTAGTTTGATCTGTTTGTTCTTCCTCATGGATCACAAACACTTCTTGGTTTAGTTTCTATGATTGGAATTGTTTTGATTAGCCTTCCCTTTCCCAATTTGAGGTTCCTTCTCCTTTCTTTGGGATTGGATGAGTCTGAGGAAGTTTTTTTGTTGATCTGGAGTAAGTTTGGAAATAGCTTTATTGTATCCATAACAAGTCTTTGCTTCATGACTTTTGCTCCGTAGAACCAACAATAAGCATTGGGGTCGTATGAGGGTTGGTTTGATCCTTGATTTCCTTTTTGTTACCATTTGTCATTTCCAAGATTACTTTTTACGACACTAACATCTTTCTCTTGAGGCACATTGGATGTGGTCTTCTCTATTCCTTTGGACATCCTAAGTTTTTCGTTAGTATCGTAAGTCTTCCGACCACTATCGATGGAGGCTTGGTCAATCCTCAAAGCACTTTCCAATGCTTCTTCATAGGATTTGTATGGTAATTTTTGAACGTCTTCTCTCATGTCCTTATTCAGGGTGTGCAAGAAGAGGTCGCATAGTTCTTGGTGATCCATGTTTGGAGCACTAGTCAAGGAGTAAAGGACTTGCCTCATTCAAGTGACAAGGTGGGCTATGGATTCATTTGGCTCCTGTTTCATTGTGAGGAATTCTCTGATCCCTATTTTAATGAGTTTGTTCTTGTCAAATGCCATGACAAACACTCCGATTAGTTTTCTAAATGAGTGAATTGAAGCTTCTAGTAAGCAATAGTACCAATCTAAAGATATGCCTTCAAGAGTTTTTGGAAAGATTTTTGCTACAACCCCATCCCAAGGGAGGAGTTCTCTTATCACCATGGTTTAGGATTTAATGTGGGAGTTTGGATCTCCTTCTCCTTTGAACTTGAGGAGATCTGGCAATGACCGAGTTAGCTGCACGCTTCTTATGTTTTGATCTAGGGGTTCTTTCAAATACTCAAGATATGTTTCGAGAAAGGCACTTTGAGATTCTAGGGTTGATAGCAATAACCCTGTAGGTGGGTTTTGATAACCCATTGTCGAATTTGTTTGGTTGTTCTAAACAGGATGGTTCCCATTCAGACATGTGTCATTACTGGCATTTCATGAATAATAATTGAGGTAGGGGGGGTTTGAGATTACCCCTAGTCTTGTTCATGAGATTTTGGCCTTCTTTTAGGAGAATCTTGCTCTTCTTCTAAGACTCTAATCCTTTGCACTAGAGTTGCGATTAAGTCTGCTAGAGTAGCAGAGCTAGGTGTTTCTTCGTTTCTAGGATTTTCTCTTCGAGTATTTTCATGGTGATATGCTTCTTCTCGTGCAACATTTTCTCATTTCTCTTCTTGCAAGGAAATTATTAATGCCTCTTGAGTATCTTTTTCTTCTTGTAGATGTTTTTCTAATCATTTGACTTTTTCATCAAGATGAGTACTTGATGTGCTTGTGGAAGGTTGATCAGGTCAATGTATTTTCAACCTTATCCTTCTAGCTTTATGTGGCACATTTGGTATGCCTAGATTGTTTTCCTAAGTTGGGTTATTCAAAGATAGAGAACACCTAGATTCTCTTTGATCTTGTTCATAATCAGAATCTTCATAGTCATAATAGTTGGTGACTGGTGCATCAGGATGTGATGGTACATACCTATTGAGGGAAGGAGTTTTTGGTTCTCTTGAGGGAATATTCTCTTGGTTTAAGTCAAGTTCTCTCATGTTTGGGGGTGCCAAACTACAAAACCAAAACATTCTATACTTTACATCAGGTTCACCAAAATATGTATGCTCCAAATCATGACTCCGGTTGCATGGGGCTGTCGAGTTGGATTTTGGCATGCATATGGACCCTTCCCTCCTTGCCACGGGGTGATCTTCCATGTCACTCTCGCTCTCATGGAATTAGCCAGTCAAGAGGAGGTGAGACATTGTTGGAGTTTAGCTCATTGGAGAGCTGCACTTCACGAAGAGGGGTTGGCAAGTTTTGTGGCCTTTGTCATTGTGTGCTAAGTTCAATGTTTCATTTGATGGTAGTTGTTGTTGAGATAACCCTATGACTTGAAGGGTCACTAGTTTCTCTTCTATTGTTGGGGTTTCTTCTATTCCACCTTTATGTGGGTAAGCAATTTCATTCATTTATGTCCTCTTGTCTCTTAATTCATTGAATGCGTTCTCATTGTATTTGGAGTTGTCTTTGTTCTTCTATTAATAAGAGGACAAATAGATCTTATTGTGGTAAAGTAAATTTTTCCTATTGTTGTCCTGGATTAATCTCCTCAACCTCATTGAGGATAGCCCTCACCCACTCTCCTCTCACTCCCAGGCACATTCATGAGCCAAGATAGGGGTAAATGTGTGATGACCAACCTTAACTAGACTTAGGGTTTTGACCTAGGGTTTAGTTGACCTAGGGTTTGGTTATGTTTTGACTTGAGTTTACCTTGTGATGTGATCAAAGGTTTGATTGAATTGTTTGACGTGGTTTAGCTTGTGATGGTATCAAGGGTTTGCAAGGTTTCTATATTTTCTAGGGTTTCTATATGCATGCAAATCTAAATGAAATGTAAATGTATTTTTATGCTTTTTTAGTATTTTGGAAATGAAAAGTGCTTTTTAATCTATGAAAGGGAAATATGGATGCAAGCTAATATGACTTTTCCTAATGCAATATTAATCTATGTTTTTTGGGTTTTTGAATGTTTTGAAATAATCTAATCTATGAAGGGAAATTACTTCTCCAAATAATCTAGATCTAGGAATATGAAAATAATTATTCTAACATGCAAGATCTAATCTATCAAGGAAAAGATAAAGATTTACTATTCCCAAGAGCAATTTTTGGTTTTCTAATTACTATAAATTGAATAAAGCAATAAATGAACCTAAAACAATGAAGATTTGTGTGACTCCACTACCCTTAGAAATCCTTGATTTTGGCAACCTTGTGTCCTTTTGAAGTAGCAAGAAGACCTCTTGATGACAAAATGACACAAAAAAGCAAAAAGAAGATTGTTGAAGCTTGAAAGAGCTCAATGGGAGCTTTGGATGAGCACAATGGTGTTGATTGACGCAATGCAAAGATGCTTGGTTGAACAATGAATAAAGAAAAAGGCACCTTCATCTTGTGAGAGCATTAGAATGCTAATTTGGAGAGAAAAAACTAGTAAGTGCTATGTGGACAATGAATTTGCCTCCCTTTGTGCTTGAGGGAGGGGGGTATTTATAGGTTTGAAGAATGGGATTGATTGAGAAGTTAACTCAATTGATTGATGAGTTAACAAGGATTGATTAGGGAGTTAACAAGGCTGATTACCTAGTGAACTTAGCTATGGAATGATAAATCAATAATATATTATCACTGAAGAAGAAATGGAGTTAGAAGGATGCATGAGATTGATTGGGTTGTTAATTTTAGATCAAATGGAGCTAATTATGCATGTGTGGGTGCATGAAATAGTTAACTCCATATTAGGCATCAAAAATCATGTGAACTGGAAGAAGAATGGGTGAAAATGGATCTTTTTTGAGTGAGAAACTCAAGTTTTTCTACAGTTGGAAATATGACAGGTTCACCCCTTTTTCCAGTAGGGTCACCCTGGGGGTGATCCTATGTCACTTAGGGAAATCCGAGCAAAACAAGGTTTTTGGAGGAACTGTAAAAGGGAGAAGATAGAGGAAAGAAAATGAAGGTGATCTACCTCCAAAAATAGCTCAGTCATGTGCAAGAATCTAAATCTCCACTTGTACCTTTAGAATCTCTCAAGGGAGATCTAGAAATAATAGGGGGAGATTTGGATTGGTTGAGTGAAACTAAAAAACTAAAAGTTGGACATGGAAAGGGGGGCCTCTAGATGGCTTCTAGGGGGTGCAGAGGATGAAAATGATAGGAGAAAGGTGAAAATTCACCTACAAGATGCTCACAAGGCTTTGGAATAGGGTCAAAAGCTTAGAAAATGCAAATCGACAAGTGTTGCAAAAAATGTCGAAAAGCATTGAAAACGGGGAGAGAGAGAAAATGACAAAGAGGAAACAACACAAGACAAGAAAGAAGACACATCATCAAGAGGTTTATTGCTTATAGGACATTATTTCATGCTTACATGTACATGACAAGGATTAAAATCATCATAGGGGTCATCGTGGAGGCTGTGAATGAATTTTGTGCTTACAATAACCTGCAATCACAAGGAGTTTGGTTGGGGGTTTTGGTGTTTAGGAGCTTGCCTCAGTGAAGCCCCAGAAGGACATTTAAGTCTTACATACACTATTTTCATATAAAGAGTGTGTATCCCTATGGGATAGAGGCAAAGCAAATTGATAAATGATTCAAACACAAATATATATCACTTGGAAGGTGTAGCTCGCATGTAGATGAAAATCCTTCAACATGTGAGAAGATGAAGCTAAATCTGCAATCACAAACACAACAACAATACTTTTCTCTACAAAAATAAATATCTTGAATGCTCTAAAATCATAAGTTCACCAAAAGTTCATAATCATCTTCTAGTTTACAAATGAAACCCTAAACATGCTTATATATGCATTCCTGTTTTAAATTTTGTAATTCAAACTTATGATATAGGCAATGGAACCTTCTAATGGTCACATAACTGACATTCAATTTTGGGACCTACTTAAAATAGGGTAGGACTAGGACATGATCACCCAAGTCCTTAGGTCCTATTTCAACGTAGGGTCAAATGCCACAATCTCCCTCAAGCCCCATTTGACATGGGTTTCAGGCCATTTTCTTCCGGGAGTTAAAATGAACATGCAAGATGCAAAACAAGGGAGCCAGGAGCTAAACTTAGGAGGCAAAAGTCTAAGGGGGATATTTTATGACATAACATTTAGCCCCCACTTTAATGTATGTATGAATGCAAGGCCCATACATGCATTAAAGTATGGTAAAAACATAGCAAACATGCTAGACACTTGAAGCTAATTTATACACAAAGATTGAGGAACTATTTCTAGCCCCAAGTCTTAGGTAGACATTAGAGAAAACACATTATAGACACACCAAACACAGTGTAGATAGTAACATGAATGAAAAACATGGAGAAGACAGTAAAAGACATTCAAGACACAGAGAAGATAGTATTGAAGACACACAAAACATGATGAGATGCAGTGATTATTTCTTTTTCATTTTTATGTATAGATAACTGAATGCAAATACATATGCATGGAAAGTAAAAATGCAACACAACCCAAAATGTAGGAGGGGCATTTTGCCATGCTCTTTGGACAACATATGGGCTACATCCAATACAAATCTCAGAGTGCAAGAGGGCATTTGCCATGCTCTTCAAGGACTATACTTGAGAACAAACACACCATACAAAATCCCAAAGCATAGGAGGGGCATTTCGACAGGCTCGTTGGACTATACTTCAGAACAAACACATGGAAGACACACAAAAAACATGAGCACCGTATAGTATGCCAAAGACATACTATATGTCTAAAACATGGCAAACAAGGTGATGGAAGGAACTTATTACTAAGTCCCCACCATCTCAGGAACATTATAGGCACACCTAATGGTTGGGCTTATGCCACAACAACCACCAAAGACATGCTTAAGGGAGGATACACCAACCCTGCCTACTCAGAGGACTTTTGAAATAAAAAGAATGTGTACTAGCTCAAGAGATACACCATCCCTGCCTCTGTAAAGGGATTTAAATAAAAGGATATGCATGATATCCCACCTTCGTAGAGGGCTTAAAATAAAAGGATATGCACGATATCTCACCTCCGCAGAGGGCTTTTTGCTTGCAATATAAAATAAAGATGTGCACTCATGTGGAGATACAACATATACCTCCATAGAGGGCTTACAAACACCATTGGTTAGTACCAAAATCATCAGACAGCTTACCTTATATGCCCCCACCTTAAGGTGGTTGATATCGTGTACCGATATCAAGCACTTTAAGGTAGAGAGAAAACACACAAGGGAGCAAGAGCTCACCCAAAGCCCATGCCCCCAAGGGTGACATGTACTTTATGATCACCGAATGTTTCCACAAACACACAATTTCCTGCAAGAAGAGAGGTTAGAAATCTTTCTCTAAGATAATAACCACATCACATGATAAAAAGTAATGCACAAAAACAATCACATCAAAAGCTAGGGTTATACTAAGGATTCAGAAACCGAGTATAATCGTGGGGCTATACTACAGATATCTCATAACTAAGTGTAACCAAGGCGAGACTCAAGATAAACAAAGTGCATGGAGAAGTTATATTGTTATGGTTTGTTAACAAATATAAGGCATTATCAAAATATCACACATAGTGAGTCTACTAGCCAAGCATTAGAATATATATCAACCCCATCTTCATGTATGGACTAGGTCCATTTTTACTTACTCATTGAAGGACACGTGGTTATTATTTGTTTTTCATCATTCGCCAGATGGATAGAACCATTGGAAGAAGGTAAACAATAAATCAAGAGAGAAGAACAAGTGCCATAGGGTCATCACATAGGAAGGTGCCCCCAGGTCACCAACCGCAATGTTATGCGCTTAAGACATAATGCACAATAATGAAAATAGAGGAGAAGCAAGATAGAAGAATGATGATACAAATAGAAGAAGGGTCACAATAGAGGCAGTCTCACAATATCCTTGACCTTAGAAGAGTACCAAGTGTCATCCAAGAAGGCCTAAACAACACATAACACATCACAGGGGAAGCACAACACAGAGGAAAAGGGTAAGAAATACTTACCTGTTTATATGCCCATACTAGAATTTGTGACTTGTGAGCATCTTAGAAAACTGCTCCATCAAGTTTTGTGTGACGCTTGAATGGTTCATATTATATTGTTCTTTATTGTTAGAGAGTTCATGCGGTGCTTGTTTCTCTAACCCTTGTAAATTTGAAATCTTTTGTTGTTTGTGAGGTGGAGAACCATTGTTATTTTCTACTGATGATAATCATCTTATTCTCTTTTGATCCTTTGATTTCTTATTTTGTTGAATTCATCTATCATAGTGAAAAGGACTATCTTACACCATATCAATCTTTTCCTTTGTCATAATTTATTGTTTCAATTATTTTATTTGTCTTTCCAATGCATTTTGGTTATCTCCTGATCGTCAAAGGGATAACAAAGGAGGAACCTCAACATAAATACCATTTTTTCATGGACGAGGTGAGTTATCAAACTTTTCCTTATCCACTTCTATCATACCAATTTCTTCATCATACTCAAGATTGTCATCTTCTACTTCTACTATATTTGTTCCATCTTGTTCTTATCAGTATGCTTAGGAAAGGGATTAGTAAAGATCTGTAAATTCTAATTCAAAGGAGCAACCAACTTATATCCATTATCATTTACACTAGATACCTGTATATGATCCAAGGCGATGAGGTCTTGTATTCCATGTTTAAGACACATACATCATTCAATATCATGTCCGTGTTGTCAATGAAAATGACAAAAAGCATTAGCATCAAAACAAGGTCCTTTCATTCTACTAGGATCCAACGGTTTAATTGGAGGAAGCTTCAAGAGGTTATTACTCACTGCTTGATTCATGATAGAATGTAAGGAGTTAGCTATCGGAGCGAATTGTCTTTGTTGTTATTGATTCTCAAATGGTGTCCTCTTCGGATTAGTGATAGAGGACACTTGTGAAAAGTTGTTTGAATTTTGTCCATTAACCTTGATTAAACTCTTATTATTCCTCTTAAAGTTGTTTTGAAAAGGTCCACCCATGGATTGACCAACTTGAGCCACTGAGTTTTGGTTTTCATACTGACTAGAGGAAAGTTGGTAATCATGAAGGGCAGTGCATAAATGTTGAAAAGAGCTATACTTCATCAAGAGAATCTTATCACAGATGTTAGGTTGTAGATTTGTAATAAATACCTTCTAAACATCTTCATCCTTCATCTGATATTGAATTTGTGCATAAAGAGCTTGATACCGACTGATAAACACCATTAACTTCTCTTTTGGACCTTGTTTGCAATGAACTAAATCAATCGAAGAGACTTGAGGTCTAATGTTTGAGCATTGAAAATGTTGTAAAAATTGATCAACTAGCTGAGAAAAAGAGTATATTGAATTCTAAGGTAAAGAGCAAAACCATTCTAAAGAAGTATCTTTGAGAGATCATAGGAAAAGTTTTTCTAACAAGTCCTCTTCAAAGTAGAAATCACTACACATAGCTATGAATGCTGCCACATGAGTATTAGGATCACCTTTTTGACCATATTTTTTAAAGCAAGGAGTTTCAAACTTCTGAAGAATAGGAGTTCTTAAGATTGCATAAGATAAATGATTATGGGCACGATAAGTTGGTATATTAGGTTGTGAATAATTTGTCAAGCTTGTCAGCTTTTGTTGTAAAGAGGTCATGCCTTGCAAAAGTTGGTTTAGGAGGGCATCATTAGGAGATGTGGTTTGAGAATTTGAAGCCGTGTGCATGACATTTTGAGGAGATTAGTTGTGAGTGGAAATGAAAGGTGGTTAAGAGTAATTGAGAATGGTAGGTGATTGAGAATAAGTGGGATTGAATGGTGGTTAAGAGTAAGTATTCATAAAAGAAATCACCTTAGATGCTAAGTTTTGATAGTTGAATCCCATAGCTTTGTAATTTTGTGAATTAGTTCCATTAGATACTCCAATACTGGTGGTAGAATTACTATAAGCATTTGCATTAGTAGTTAAAATTGTTGATGTAAATGTAGACATTCCAGTAGTTGGTATAGGTGCCAATACTTGTGTATGAGACGGTGATGACATGTTATTAATAACATTCGCACATTCAGTCACCACCATAACATTATGATGCACTATATGCATTAAGCCTCAAATTATGTTAACACCATCTTGTCCTTCCTTTAACAACTCTCTTATGTTATGAATCATAGGTATAACTTCGTCTGCTATCCTTTCATTTTCCATAAATGCTTGATAATCATCTAGTTCCTTATCAAGTTTGTTTATTTTATCATTAGGTACATGTGTTAATACATCAATAGGGTCCTCAACATCATGAAATATTTGTTCTTCCATTGCAGTTGTAGGAGGTATAATATCTTGCAAAATTTGTCTCTCCTTTTGTAAAGAAGGTGTTCAATGGATTTTCTGAAGTAGGAATACCATTTCTTTCAAGGGCACTATAACCCATTAATCTAATACTTCTCCTTAAATGGATATTTCTATTAGGGCAGAAAGTTATAAGACTCATGCAAACGCATACATCACTCAATGCACAAACTAATAAAACAATCCCAAGGAATAAGATATGTTTAAGATCTAAAATGCTTGATTTTTCACCTTTTTCAATGCAAATGCCTAAAAGAAGTGTTGTGAAGAAATTAATGAGGGGAAGTAAATAATAAGCTCAATATCAATCCAATAATGCAACAATATTCTTCACAACACGCATCTAACATGCAATTCTAGATAGATGAGGATACAAAATCTAGTGAAAATGCAAGGATTTTAAACCCTAATTGTGAAATTAAGGCATGAAATTATGCAATTTAATACACTATGATAAAACACTACAATAATAAATTAGTCCTAAAAGAGTGTTTAAAAGAGTAGTAAAATCTAAAACAAGATTTTAACTACAAACCATAGCTAATGCAAAAACTAGGTTTTATGAAAAATGCACAATTTGAAGCAAAATCTAACAAATTAAGCATGAAAATGTAATAAAAATGATTAATTAGTGATTTACTATAGTAATTTATATCAGATATAATGAAAATATTAGAAATTTAATTAAATTATGTCAAAATGCAAGCCTAAATTGCCAAAAAAAATTAAAATTTTCAAAATTTTCAATTTTTTTGTAAATTTTCAAATGCAATAAGATGAAAACTAAATGAATAAATGTAAATATAAAGTACAAAACTTAGCAAGGTGCAAAATTCAAAAAAAACATGGGATCACCAAAATGTTTTATAGGCAAAGAGGGATGATGGGATTGATTGACTAGATCCTCCTTTCACTACAAACATTCAAGGACATTTCAACCGAGTTAAATCACACCTTTTGCAAGAGGATTCACCTACAGGTTGAGGGTCACTTGTAACGATGTGGAAATTTAGAAATTATCAATTAATGTATTAATTTAATGTTCAAATATGCTCAAAACCCTAATTATGTAAAATCGTAAGCAAACTAATAAATTACAACAAATGCTTACAAACAAGGATAGTAGATAGAGATTAGCTACTGACCATTTTTCAAAGGTCATGATGTAGAATATTTGAGGACTTCATGGCTCATGCCCTAGTCCAATGCAGTGTTTGCTTTAGGGGATTCTAGATTCCTTACGACACTAATGATCACTGTTCTGTCTATTTCTATTGTGGAAGATGTAGACAGCATGGCTCGCACTATAGTCCAAGGCAGGATATTCCTCAGGATGTTAGGATTTCTTGTGATGCTAATTATCACTATCATGGATATTTGTATATCTGCAACACCTCAAAGGACTTTGCCCCTAGCGCCCTAGTCCCAAAAGTGCACCAGGCTGCTTCTTTCCGCCAGATCTGGAATCCTTATCTTCTGCAACCTTCCTCTATAACTCCACTCTGCAAAATCTAATACCTATAACCTACAATCACAAGGAGTGTGCTTGGGGGTTATGGTGTTTAGAAGCTTGCCTCAGTCAAGCCTTGGAAGGACATTCAAGTCTTCCAAACACCGTTGTCAAATAAAGAGTGCGTATCCTTATGGGATAGGGGCAAAATAAATTGATAAATGATTCAAACACAAATAGATATCACCTCAGAGGTGTAGCTCACATGTATATGAAAATCCTTCAACACATGAGAAGATGAAGATAAATTTGCAATCACAAACATAACAACAATACTCTGCTCTGGAACAATGAATATCTTGAATGCTTTAAAATCATATGTTTGCCAAAATTTCATAATCATCTTCTAGTTTACAAATGAAACCATAAATATTCTTATATATGCATTCCCACATTAAATTTTGTAATTCAAACTTAAGATGTTGGCAATAGAACCTTCTAACGGTCACATAACCAACACAAAAATTTGGGACCTGCCTAAAATAGGGCAGGACTAGGGTGCAAGTGCCCAAGTCCTCAACTCCTATTTTAGGGTAGGGTCAAATGCCACAATGTCCCTCTAGCCCCATTTGCCATGGGTTTCAAGCCATTTTCTTTCGGGAGTTAAAATGAACATGCAAGATGCAAAACAAGGGACCCAAGAGCTAAACTTATAAGGTAAAACTCCTAGAGGGACATTTTATGACATAACACCTTGGAAAACAAAACTACAAGTCCTGTAGCACTATCAATAGATTCACCTATTGCCATATTTGTATGGACTTCTTCCTAAACCAAGCACATATTGGCAAAAAAAATTGTATGGGAAAATAAGAATAATCATGTCTTAGGATTAATTGATTTAAGTGTTATGAACCACACTTAGTGGGTTCCTCTATCACACATTAACTACCCTAGAGCTCTTTGAACCAAAGTATGGGAAATGTATGGAGACCCCAATGAACCTCCATTCCTAGATGATCCTACTATAGATGTATACTTCTTTCCCTTGATTATGTTGATCCTTCAAGTATGATGATGATACTAAAGTCAAACTTGTGTATTGGGACATAATTCCTAGCATTGTCGATTAGGATAGAATTCTACCCAACATTGCTTGTCTAGCTATAGAATCTTGCATTGCTAACATGGAAGCACACACTGAGGACATTAGTCTTCTCTTTGATGATAGTTTCGATGAAGCTACATCGCCATTATTCTCTTCAGATATGCATGCTCTACATCTGTCTACACATGGTTCTTGCTCATCATCATCATCATCTATTAGGAATGCACCTAATTTGACTATGGCATCCTTTGGCATTGAAATGGGGACACCTAAGTAGTCTTCGAAGACATTGAAATGGGCATAATCATCCTTGGATCTACTACAACATGATTCAGGAATATACATATATCTTCTAGCATGGACATATATTATGCATCTTCAGTTGGTTTCATTTCTTCACAAGGGAAAGAACATTGTTCAACATTCTTGGATCTACATTTGTATCCTTTGTCAAGTATCTAGCCTCACTGCAACAGGACATGTATTATGGGGGGCCTCATAGATAATCTAGCATTTTCTCTCTTATTGGGGGAAACATATATTGTACCTAGTGAAAGAAGTAGTACTTATTCACTTGTACAATTTTCATGCATCTTTTCTCTCTTTTGGATGGTAGTTTTTTCCCACAGGGTTTTCTACCTTTCTCCACTTCATGAGACATTTCATTGTATATGGGTACATGATTGGGCCTAGTTCTGGGACCCATCCTTATTTGTGCCCACCTAATCTATGCTTAAGGGGGGTGTTAGTGTATATATTTACCTCATGCATTTTCCTTGCACATAGTAAATACACATGGCGTTAAGCCTTCTTAGATGTCTACTTAGGAGTCCTAGTTTGATCGAATCAACTCACCACCTCTAGTAGGTTTTGTGGAGCTAACTCAACACATTTAGTTGAGTGTTGAAGTAGACTTTTGAGTCGACTCAACCTCTCTCACCTATATGTACAACTTCTTTCTCATAATCTATCACTTTGATTTCATGCTAGCATTTCATTCAGTTGATCTTGCACTCTTTTAATTTCTACCTACCGAATTTGGCTATTTTTAGGCTCTTTAGAAGTGTCCAAATTTGCCCCATATTTGATAGATTTTTCTTACTCTTGAAACAAAATTGCCTTGAGTTAGAAACTTTAAATCTTTAATATAGACATATATCGCACTATTGTAAATAAAAATTTGGGCCCTAATCTCCCTAGTTTACTAAGAGTTTTTATTTTTATTTTTTTTATACTTGTCCCATTTCAATATCTTTGTTTAGAAATTATATATTGATAGGAAATTTAGACATTGAATCACAATAAAAGTTAAATATTTACAAAAAAATTAGTCACTTGTAATGTCCCCTGTCCCGGTTTGCCCTAAAATTTACCTACATAATATAAAGGGTAAAAAATTAGGCTTAGGGTTTCACCTTGCTAAATAGATTTCTCCTTAATGAAGTAATCCTAGATTGGAATCCTGCATACACCATATGGACAATATTGCCAATCATACATATAAACTTCTTAGCATTGATCCATGGCGACATATTTATAGATTATAAAAAATGTAGCCTAATGTGAACTAAGAGGAGTGGCATAGTGGGTCCACCCAAATCCATATACCAACCTAAGAGGTTTTATACCACAACTCTCCCCATTGGCGACTTGTGCCTGCTTTCCCCAAGCATGTCCCAACCTCGGCAAACACTTTGCCCACTTGTGGAAATGGGAAGAGCATACAAGCGGTCTTAGCATTTTCCACTCCTCCATGGCCCCTCCTTTTCAATAAGATTGAGTTGACCATAAGTGGGGTTTCCACTCCTCCATGTCTTGAAACCTTCTCTTTGGAGCGGGCAGACCATAAGTGGAGCACACCACCCTCTTCTTGCTCCTTCCCCCAAGTGGGTTGACAATCAGTTTTAAACACTCAAATATTAACACACAGGAATAGATGCACACACTTCATCAATTATCAACTTAGTGTATATATATATATGTGTGTGTGTGTGTGTGTGATTAGACAGCTACTGTAACCATAAAGCTATCATAAATATATTTGAGCATGTTATACAGATACCAAGTCTCTACTTTAAGAGTCAGATTGCTTACTCAGAAAATGATTAGTTAATGTCCATATAGAAAGACAATTCACTCTTTGTATATAAATTTTTCCTACTTGATTAGGTAGAAATACACCTGGTGTGGTCATGGTGATCTCAAAGTCTCTTCCTTGGATGTACTTGTTGGAGTACAGGATAACTGAGAGGTGGGGGGTGAATCAGTGGTCTATAAACTTTAAAACTTTTTGCACCTTTTAATCTAATAGATACACAATGAGAGAGACTTTAAAGATTTATCAAACACATATGCATAAGTATGATGATAATTAGTATGATCAAGACCTCAAAGACAAAACATTAGGGCACACACATAAAGATAAACAACATGAACCATAACACATGTTTTTGATGAGTGGAAAACCCTCATAGGGATAAAAAACCACTCTTGAATCCTTCAACTTTATTGTGCTTCACTGTCTAGGAAAATCTCACTGATTACAACAATTGTCTCACTAACAAACAACCATGCCTCATTGGCAAATTACCATGCCTCACTGGCAACAAACAAGCCTCACTAACCATGCAAGCCTCACTGGCAAAACATACAATCTCATAATAACACAAAGAGTACAGAGAGTTTCTTTGTTTCAATACAAATCAATGAACTTGCATATCCCCTTGCAATCACACTCAACTCAATCTACGTTTCCTTCTCAGTATCTCTACACAATCTACTGCATAATGTCTTCATCATGTGCTTGATTCACTCCTACAAAATCATCTCATTCATCTCTCAATTCTCAGAAAAAATATTCATTTTTTTAATCACCTGAATCACCTACATTTTCTCTTCAAAAACCTCAAATCTCACAACATAACCTTTTTCCAAAGTATCTTTTCTGCTGCATATATCAGTCTTGCAATCAAATTCACAATGCACCTACAATATCATTAAAAATGAAATAACCTTTCATTTTTCTCTCCCAAAATTTTTTTTAAATCCCACAAGAATCTGCCATAAAGGATGGCTAAAAATAGCCTTAAAAAGTTACTTTCTATGCAGTCACAAAAGGACATTCTACTCTACGTCAATGTGCAGGCTCAAGTGAAGGGGTCAAAAATTAAACATCAGCCTTCGATCTTTCACCACACGCCCTTTGCAGATTTAAACACAGCCTTAAATTTTCTTTTTGGCACCCACGTGCTCATGTGATGACCGCTACAGCCGGTCCCGCTAGGAAGAGGAGCCCGGTCCCCCATGACCTCAAAAACCTCTAGTAGGTTGCCTTAAGTGGCATGACTTGCGATCGTAGGTCAACAACTCAATAGAATAAAAAGTGCTTTTAACATATGATGGGAAGAGAAGGTTATTAAAGATGGGATTAGGATTTAGGGTTTTAATATTCTTTAAAGCACTAAGGATTTTAGAAATAAGGCTTCAACAATAACCCCAAATTTTTTAAATATACTTCATAGTCAATAATGACACTATTGCAGAGGGTTCAATAGAGACTTTAAAGAACTTCACAAAAGCTAAATGAAGTACCTTCAAAAACCAAGTCCAATTAGGTTCATATTAGCTTGTAGATGATCAATTTATGAAATGATATTGAAGACTCCCAAACTAACCTTTTTGATGACAACACCTGTAACAAGATCATCTGATGACACTAACTAACGGATCATGGAAAGTTCCAATAACAATGCATCAATCAAAGAAAAAATGCATCATGTGATGATCAACATCATCAACAAATAAGTACCATCAAGAAACGTAATGTCATGTGATGAAGCAACTGTGAAGAAGGTTCTTCCCCTGTCATATTCCACACTTGTACCAATCAACACCCCTCCTTCATAACTGAGCATCCAAACATTAGTCCATCACAATGATCACTCAAGTATGTAACAAGACATTATATTGAACGCTATTTGAACTCCTGAAATGAGAGCATGAGCATCATGAAGCAACAACTCCTGAAGATAACAAATCAAACCTTCTTCAAATGAAGAACATGAATATCATCATAACACATCCTGTGACATGAACCATGACAATCATGACATGGAACACCTAACATGGAACAATATCAATCCAACATGAAGATCAAACCAACTTTTGACATCAATTCATCTATCAAATTACAAGCTCCATACAACCTTTGCATACATCATGGATGAGTCAATTACCAAACCATCAATGGCAAACTTGTCACATTACCTTTGATGATGATCCTCCTGATAACCATCACGTATGAAGCATGAACACTATGCAACTCTTGAAACATGAACCATCATCAATCAACTCAAACAACAAATGACCTTTTCACATCAATGACAAACCTCTTTCTAGCAAACTCCCCCTTTGTCATTGATGGCAAAATCTTCAACACTCTCTTTCTTTCTCCCCCTTTGACATCCAATGATAAAGTGCAGCTAATAAGCTCTCCCTACAAATGACTTTTAGGCTTCATAAAGTGCAACAACAGTCATATGCTATCATATATTAGTACACAACATACTGTCATCAACTCTTCAAATGTTGATCACTATTCTATGTTGAAAGCCCAAAACAAATCAAGAAAATGATATGAGTCATAGTTTGATCATATTGATAGATGCCATACCTTTTTTTTAAAAAAAAAATAGATTCTAATTTCACATCTATCCACTGTATTTTCCATTGTCATGCAGATCACTATCCTCTGTAAATATTATTGTTGTTTGTAAAAGTAAAAAAAATTGGAATGCATATGAAAATAACATTGTTCTTCAATCATATCATTGTCTAATGTTTTATGTATGCAAGACTCTATCTTGTATGATTGTCATAGTGTTGTTAACAAACCAAAAGACAACCAGGTGCATACAAATACCACTATCAGATCAGGTCTGCAACAAATGAGCAACTTTTGAATTAGTGTTGTTCAATCATATTGGAAACCAATCATAGAATGAATACCACAACTACAATCATGATATTGTCTCGATGAGAGAAGAAGGAATATGAGCATTGTATCATTTTCAAGACATATATGATGGTGTCATTGCAAACAACTAAATCACTATCAGTCATTTGACTGTCCTGATCAGTACCATATTGTTGTCCTACCTCATCAAGGTCAATCTAAAACCATGCTCTATCTCTACTATGGTCCTGAGAACAAGATGCATATCTTTTTATCTCTCACAAATGTGCAGGCATCTTCATGTATGACAATTCCACTATTCTACTTGGTGAAATTACTTACCTACAACACCATTAACACTCTGATATCTTGAATCAAATAACATTGAAATGCTTCTCTATTTTCTGCAACATGCATGGTCTTCTTTGAAGAAGTGAATGTCCATTCTACTACATATTTGCATGCAAGCTTATCAAAGAACTTAATGGAAGAAGTAATGAAATGTGTTGCATCTTCACTATCCTTATGTCCTTATGTCAACTTACCAATTGCTATTGAAGGCTATCTGTATCTCTTCTTACTCCTAATGTCTATTGAAATACAACCACCATACATTGATCGAGTCCTCCAAACTAAATTTGAAGAAAGAAGAACTTGATTGTTGATCATACTGATATACTTCCACTTGCTTCTTTACTGCTACAACCTTCTAATTTTTACCTTGGGGGTAAATGATAAGACATTGAACAACTCCCCCTGTCCACATGCTACATCTCATGCAACTGATGATGTAACTTGTGCAAAATGCACAAGTTTAGGATCTATCTTCTCTTGGCTATGTTTCAATCTCCAAACTTTCATAGGTTCTTTCTTTTGTTTAGGTTTCTTCTTCCAAACCTTTTCAACCTTTTTCTTTTTCCAACTTTTCAAACCAGGTGATGCTTTTCTGCAACTACGTTCTTTGTGACCAAGAGAGTTGCACATATAACATACTTTATCGTAATCAAGATCAAATGAATGATAGTTCCTCTTTTATAGCCTATGACCACTTCTATTGTGATTCCATGCATGATCATACCTTCCATGCATTCTACAGTTTCTTTGTATGTGACCAACATTATTACACTTATAGCACACTGGATCAACATTAGATTAACTCCTTCTGCAATCAACTTCTTTGTGTCTAAAATGATTATAGATAAAACAATAACCAAAAAATGAATAAATATACCTATACATATATGTTTGCCTTGTTGGAGCAGTTCTTCTGAGATTTCTCCTTTGGTTGTGCATTTTGACAAACTCATCTTTGGTTTTCATCTTAGTTTCAGTCTTCACAGCTTTCTTGAGTTTTTCTTCTGAATCTTTACCATTCAACTTTGATGTTCCAGTAGTGAATTCAATCTTCTTTTTGCCTTCAGGAGCAGCAGCATGATGACTTAGATCAATTTTATTTCTGGGAATTTCTCTAACCTTATATGTATGCCCCTTTTCATAGCCTAATCAATTAGTGTCCCTATGTTGTTTTTGTTTACCCAACATCTCATATAACTTGGTGCTACTCTCTTCAAAGTCCTGACTTCTCTTGGACATACTCTTGAGATTTTCAATATCTTTTCTCATGGTGACAATTTTAGCCTCTAGTTTTAGGCATTCAATAGATTTGATTTCACATTCAAACTTAGTAACATCTATCATTCTCTTGGCCTCTTCAATCTTTGTCTTTAGGCCGATAATCAATTTTTTTGATTCATCAACTTGTGTCCTTAAAATCACAAGCTGATTTCTTGGCTCTTCAAGATCAGAAGATACTCTTTCAAGATCTAAAAGTACTTTGTCCTTGGAATCTTTTTCTTATTGTAGTTGCAACTCTATTCTCTGGTTCTCCTTTTTGTATTTCTTGATCTCACCTAGAGCACATATGAGTTCTCCTTCTATATCAACTTCACACTCCTATTCATCATACTCTTGTTCATAGTCATCTTCACCCACAAAGAGATCTCCTTCATGTGATTGTCTCTTTTCATTGTCACTTTTCTCAAACACCAAGCTGTCCTCTCCTTCAAGTGCATCACTTTGATAGATTCTAACCAACTCCTTCCACACATCCTAAGTTGTTTCATAGTGCATGACTTCACAAAAATCTTCATTAGATAATCTAGAAAGAATATTCTTCTTTGCTATATGATTGTACTCACAAGCCCCTTTGTTACTTGTAGTATTAGGTGATTGAGAGGAAATAAAATAACCATTCTCAGCTAACATCCACACACCATACCCTAAAGAAGATAGATAGACTTGCATTCTAATATACTAAATGGAAAAATCTGAACCATAAAAAAAATGAACCCTACAAAACTCTTCCTCTAATTTTATACCTGACTCAACTTGTGAAACATTTCTATCAACCGATTCTAGATCACCATTTGAGTTTGGTATAGACGGTGCCTTTTGATCAGTATGTGACTTGACTGGGGCTTGTTTTAAAACCTTTTTCTTGGCATCTTTTCTTCCTCTATTTCTTCTACACTTTCCCATGGTACTCCACTATCAGGACCTACCCAAGCCTGTTAGACTTCTATAGGGAACCTATGCTCTAATACCACTTGTTGGAGTATAGGACCACCGAGAGGGGGGGTGAATCAGTGGTCTATAAACTTTTAAAAAAATTAGACCTTTTAATCTACTAGATAGACAATGAGAGAGGCTTTAAAGATTTATCAAACACATATGCATAAGTATGATGATAATCAGTATGATCAAGACCTCAAAGACAAAACATTAGGGCACACACATAAAGATAAACAACATGAACCATAACACATGTTTTTTATGAGTGGAAAATCCTCATAGGGATAAAAACCACTCGTGAATCCTTCCACTTTATTGTGCCTCACTAGATAGGAAAATCTCACTGATCACAACAATTGTCTCACTGACAAACAACCATGCCTCACTGACAAATTACCATGCCTCATTGGCAACAAACAGGCCTCACTGACCATGCAAGCCTCACTGGCTACAATGTGCATCATTGGAAAAAAATACAATCTTAGAATAATGCAAAGAGTACATAGGGTTTCTATGTTTCAATAAAATTGCCTGAACTTGCATATCCCCTTGCAAGCACACTCAACTCAATCTACATTTCCTTCTTAGTATCTCTGCACAATCAGCTACATAATGTCTTCATCTTGTGCTTGATTCACTCCTACAAAATCATCGCATTCATCTTTCAATTCTCAGACAAAATATTCATCTTTTTAATCACCCGATTCACCTACATTTTCTCTTCAAAAACTTCACATCTCACAACATAATCTTTTTCCAAAATATCTTTTATGCTGCATATATCAGTCCTGCAATCAAATTCACAATGCACCTTCAATATCATTAAAAATGAAACAACCTTTCATTTTCCTCTTCTCTTCATATTCCTCTCCCAAAAAAAACTTTTAAATCCCACAAGAATCTTCCTTAAAGGATGGCTAAAAATAGCCTTAAAAAAGTTACTTTCTATACAGTCACAAAAGAAGGACATTCTACTGCATGTCAATGTGCAGGCTCGAGTGAAGGGGTCAAAAATTAAACATCGGCCTTTGATCTTTCACTACACACCCTTTGCAGATTTAAACACAACCTTCAATTTTCTTTTTGGCACCCACGCACTCATGTGGTGACCGCTACAGCTGGTCCTGCTAGGAAGAGGGGGCCTGTCCCCCATGACCTCAAAACCCTCCAGCAGGTTGCCTTAAGCGGCATGACCTACAATCGCAGGTCAACAACTCAATAGAATAAAAAGTGCTTTTAACATATGATGGGCAGAGAAGGTTATTAAAGATGGGATTAAGGATTTAGGGTTTTAATATTGTTTAAAGCACTAATGCTTTTAGAAATAAGGCTTCAACAATAACCCCAAATTTTTCAAATATACATCATAGTCAAGAATGACACTATTGCAGAGGGTTCAATAAAGAATTTAAAGAACTTCACAAAAGCTAAACAAAGCACCTTCAAAAACCAACTCCAATTAGGTTCACATTAACTTGCAGATGATCAATTTATGAAATGATATTGAAGACTCCAAAACCAACCTTTTTGATGACAACACCTATAACAAGAACATCTGATGACACTAACTGAAGGATCATGGCAAGTTCCAATAACAATGCATTAATCGAAGAAAAAATGCATCATGTGATGATCAACATAATCAACAAATAAGTACCATCAAGAAACATAATGCCATGTGATGAAGTGACTATGAAGAAGGTTCTTCCCCTTTCATAATCCACACTTGTAGAAACCAACACACCTCCTTCATAACTGAGCACCCAAACATTACTCCATCACAATGATCACTCAAGTATGTAACAAGACATCATATTGAACACTGTTTGAACTCCTAAAATGAGAGCATGAGCATCATGAAGCAACAACTCTTGAAGATGACAAATCAAACCTTCTTCAAATCAAGAACATGAATATCATCATAACACATCATGTGACATGAAGCATAACAACCATGACATGGAACACCTAACATGGAGCAATATCAAGCCAACATGAAGATCAAACCAACTTTTGACATCAATTCATCTATCAAATTATAAGATCCATACAACCTTTGCATACATCATGGATGAGTCAATTACCAAACCATCAATGGCAAACTTGTCACATTACATCTGATGATGATCCTCTTGATAACCATCACATATGAAGCATGAACACTATGCAACTCCTGAAACATGAACCATCATCAATCAAATCAAACAACAGATGACCTTTTGACATCAATGACAAACCTCATTCCAACAGTACTCTCTTCCTTCTCCTTAGTCATATTCCTTCATCATCCAATACTAAACACACACACACACACACACACACACACACACACACACACACACATATATATTTTCTTGTCTTAAAGAAAGGATGCATCCCCTTCCAAAAAAGTGACAAATTTCCATGTATTCGTACCTCTTCCTCATGAAATCATATCATTGTTGATCACTGCTTTTACTATTATTTTATCCTATAGGCTTTGTTAATGGAAATCAACATGAATCAGGGTTTATGTAAACCACTATCTTAATAGTATCTTAATCTTCTGCTATTGTAAACTAATTTCTAATATCACCATATATTGGCTGCCTTTAACTTAATCATTGCCTATGTAACTTATTATAGGAATCGATGCATCTTAATAAAGGTCACCCTTTTTGAATTTGTTTCCAAACATAATGATCGCTCCATTTGGAATATAATTAAAATTATTAAGACTCTCAATTCGGTCATCATGTATTCCTTGGAAATTAGATTTTGAGGAGTTGATGATTTGTAATCCTATTTCAGGGGCATGATAGTCCACCCTACCCAAGATTGCTTGTCCTCAAGCATTTCATAAGTTAAGAAACTCTTGAAATTACCAAGATTCTAAATCAACTCTGTACATTTGTATTCTTGTGAGGTCATTAACTTTTATTGTGACACTCTTATAGGAATTGGAAATCTTAAACCAAGGGATGATTATTTTGGTTATGTTCGACTCTATGTCTTTGGAGAGTAGCTATTAGTATACTAGCCTCAATTTGACTACCAATAAGGTCAATACATATCCTCTACAGTATGAGGACAATTCTTTGGCTCAAGTACTCTAGTTATTTTTAACAACAAAACTAAGAGTTAGAATTTGGCAAGACTTTGTTACTTAAGACATGTTTTCTGTCATTTCATCACTACAAGGATTCTAGGCAATGATACAAATTCTTCATTTCCCCTTGTTGAAAACTACAATGATAGAGAGTGTCACATCTTTCTTTATGAGAGGTTACGAGAGTGTTGTGAATAACAATATCCTTTACTATGCTTTGTATTCTTTTTTCCTATACCATCAACTAGGATCAAGTATATTTTATTTCCTCTAATCATTCAAATGAGTCGTCAGGCAAGATTGATGGTGTGGTCGAAAATATCTTATAGGTGTTTGTAACACTTAGTCCAAACATTTTTCAACATATCTCTTATTGTCATAGACTAAATAATAACATGTTATAACCTTCTAAGTATATATATTCTCGAGTATAAATTATTGGATGTACCAACTCTTAGACTTCATAGCAACAGTTATCACTCATGAACACTTTATATTTTTAGTTATGCCTAAGTTTCCGTGACAAGAGTAATGGTAATTTGTGGATTTTCTTTTGAGATTGAGAAATCAAGTTATATCATTAGATTCAACTCTTGAGTGGTTATGATTGATTGTTCCTTCCTTGGGAAACTTTGATTTCCTAATGAATAGATGAGTGACGATTGCTCGATTTGAGTGATGATTCCTTATGTCAATGAATTGATTTATCATTTATATCTATTTCTTGAAGGAGTCACTACCCTTCTTGACTGCCTTTTTATGAATAATACTTTACTTTTGAGTTAATTGATAGATATATTTCTTATTGACGGTTTCTTTCACAATTGTTAAGGGAATCCTACATTTGAGGGGTCACAACTTTTCATATTTGGGGTTACAATTTTTCTCACATCATCGGTATTTACTTACAAAATTACTTAGGGTTCTATTCTCACCTAAATTCTTCAATGATGTTTTGGATGTTTTTCTTAAATGAAAGGTTCTCCTTTTATATTTCAAGTTTGAAGAAGTCATACTTTTTCCACTTACTAGTTACACCCTTCATTACTACATAAGTTAATTTTTTAGTGTTTCTTAACCCAAGAAGCATTTGACAAATAAAGCTCTAGACATTGGCCTTTACATAAAGTAATCTTAAACATGTAATACATGAAGTGAGACACGAAGTATATACATAGGACACAAAGCATGAAGTATAAGTATATGTGAAGTATGATAAATACATGTAATACAATAAGTATGAAGAATACACATATAAGTAGTATACAGAGCATGAAGTATATGAATATACATAAGACACGAAGTGTGAAGCACACACGTAAATACATGAAGTATGCATACGAGTCACATAAGTCACGAAGCATAAGTCATGGAGTGTACACATGAATACACACAAGTCAAGAAGTATATGCCCATCACAAAGTATATACATATATGTATGAACACACACAAGTCATAAGTATGAGTACATTAAGTCACAAAGTATTCATTTGAATACAAGTAATACATAAATTATACACATGAAGCATGCATAAATATACGTAAGTCATGAAGCACACTTGTGAATACACGAAGTCACAAGGTCATGGAGTATACACTCGAATACATAGTCATGAAGTATGCACAGAGTAATATAGTATACAATTGAATACAAATACAAAGTCATAGAGTATACACTCTAATACATAGTCATGGAGTATACACTTGAATACAAAATCATAGAGTATACATTCGAGTACAAATATAAAGTCATAGAGTATACACTCAAGTACAAATACAAAGTCATAGAGTATACACTTGAATAAATAGTCATGGAGTGTATACTTGAATAAAAATTTATACACTCAAATACAAATACAAAGTCATATAGTATACACTTGAATACATAGTCATGGAGTATACACTTGAATGCATAATCATACTTGAATACAAATTCATAGAGCATACACTCAAATACACATAATTCACAAGGTATACACTTGAATACACTCAAATACACATAAATCACAAGGTATACCCTTGAATACACTTGAATACACATAAGTCACAAGGTATGAATACACATAAGTTGCATTAACACATGTAAGTATACCATTAGACAACTAGGAGGGAGATTCAGTGCATCGCATACTACATTACGGATCCATCCCCCATCCCAAGGTCATCAAGTATACACGAGTACACGTAATACTAAAGTATACACAACAAGCATGAAGCATACACGCAAATAGACGTAATGCACAAAGTATTCACAAGATGGCAAGAAAGATGCTTTGATACCATTTTTAATGTCCCCTATCCTAATTTTCCCTAAAATTTGCCTACTGAATATAAAGGGCAACAAATTAGGGTTAGGGTTTCACCTTGTTAAATAAATATCTCCTTAATGAAGTAATCTTCAATTGGAATCCTGCATACATCATATGAACAATATTACCAATCATACATATATACTTGTTAGAATTGATCCATGGCGACATATTTATAGATTATCAAAAATCTAGCCTAATGTGAACTAAGAGGAGTAGCATGGCAGGTCCTCCCGAAGCCATATACCAACCTAAGAGGTTGTATACCACAACTCTCCCTATTGATGACTTGTACCTGCTTTCCCTGACCATGTCCCAACCTCGGCAAACACTTTGCCCACTTGTGGAAATGGGCAGAGCATATGAGCGGTCTCGATATTTCCACTCCTCCATGGCCTATCCTTTTCGTTAAGATTGAGCGGACCATAAGTGGGGTTGCCACTCCTCCATGGCTCAACCTTCTCTTTGGAGTGGGCGGACCATAAGTGGAGCACACCACCCTCTTCCTGCCCCTTCCCCCAAGTGGGTTGACAATCTGTTTCAAATATTAACACACAAGAATAGATGTAGACACTTCATCAATTATCAACTCATTGCATATATATGTAATCAAATGGCTACTATAAGAAGAAAGCTATCATAAATATATTTGAGCATGTTATATAGATAATAAGTCTCTTCTTTAAGAGTCAGATGTCTATACAGAAAGACAATTCACTCTTTGTATATAAATTTATCATACTTGATTAGACAGAAATACACCTGGTGTGGCCGCAGTGATCTCAAAGTCTCTTCCTTGGATGTACTCTCTTTCTTCTCCTTAGTCGTATTCCTTCCTCATCCAATACCAAACATATATGTATATTCTAGTCTTAAAGAAAGGATGCATCCCCTTCCAAAAAGGTGATGACTTTCCATTTATTCGTACCTCTTCCTCATGAAATCGTATCATTGTTGATCACTGCTTTTACTATTATTTTATCCTATAGACTTTGTCAATGGAAATCAATGTGAATCGAGGTTTATGCAAACCACTATCTTAATAGTATCTTAACCTTCTGCTGTTGTAAACTAATTTCTAATTCACCATATACTAGCTGCCTTTAACTTAATCATTGCCTATGTAACTTATTATAGGAATCGCTGCATCTTAATAAAGGTCGCCCTTTTTGAATTTGTTTCCAAACATAGTGATCGCTGCATTTGGAATATAATTGAAATTATTAAGACTCTCAAGTCGGTCATCATTTATTCCTTGGAAGTCGGCTTTTAAGGAGTTATGATTTGTAATCCTGTTTCGGGGGCATGACACACTAAATTGCAAAACAAATTGGTACAAGAATAAAATATTGCTATCCACTCTAAATTTTGATTTTAAATATGAAAAAGTCACCTATGATATTATGCTTCTTTATAATGGATTTGCCAAAAAGTTCATAAAATTTTTAAGTGATCATTTCTTAAAATATACTTTTGAAAAGATTCACAAATTAAAATTTACAAAGAGGAGGAAGCCATCCCAAAGTGATGTCAATTTACAATTAAATCTGTTACGGTTATACCTAACATTTAGGCTCATCAATTTTAGATGTTATGGTCTTGATGGTTATACTTAACAGATAAGGTCGACAATTTTAGTCCTCTTATAATTTACAAAGAGGAGGAAGCCATCCCAAAGTGATGTCAATTTACAATTAAATCTATTACGGTTATACCTAACATTTAGGCTCATCAATTTTAGATGTTATGGTCTTGATGGTTATACTTAACAGATAAGGTCGACAATTTTAGTCCTCTTATAATTTACAAAGAGGAGGAAGCCATCCCAAAGTGATGTCAATTTACAATTAAATCTGTTATGGTTATACCTAACATTTAGGCTTATCAATTTTAGATGTTATGGTCTTTATGGTTATACCTAAAAGACAAGGTCGACAATTTTAGTCCTCTTATTATTTCCTATAAAGCAGGCTATTTAAGGTTATACCAAATATTTAAGGTCATCAATTTTAGTCCACATCATCAATTTTAGTCCACATATTGTTCATGTGGTAGCAGCATAATTCTGCATTTATGGACTCGTGTCTTTCCATATTTATGGACTCGTGTCTTCTCCAGTTTTACACAAGAAGAAGTCAGTTGATAGCAATGGCAAATCCCTCTCTCTTTGCCCTTGCTCTCTTTGGCACTCTGTTTGCATTAACCACAACTATGTCTGAAGAGATAAGGAAGCCATATATTGTTCACATGAGCAAGTCCATGAAGCCTCTGCATTTTTCTCTTCATGAGCACTGGTATGCTTCTCTCATCAATGAGGTAACTTCAGGCTCAGACGATGGAAGCCTGTTGTTATATACATATCATATAGTTCTGTATGGATTTGCAGCCAAGCTGAGCAGCGCAGAGGCTGCAGCTTTAGAGAGCATGGAGAGCTGCTTGGCCGTAATCCCATCATCTGTCAGGCAAATCCATACAACACGCTCGCCGCAGTTTTTGGGTCTGGGAGGCTCGCCTAACAATTTGTGGCCTCAGTCCCATTACGGCAAAGATGTGATTGTGGGCGTGGTTGACACCGGAATATGGCCTGAGAGAGAGAGCTTCAATGACAGAGGCCTGGGACCTGTACCCGCAAAATGGAAGGGCGTATGTCAAAGCGGAGAGATGTTCAATTCCTCTCACTGCAACAGGAAAATCATTGGAGCTCACTATTTCTTTAGAGGCTACGAAGCAAAATACGGTAAACTTGATAAAAGTGATATAAAATCGGCGAGAGACAACGACGGCCATGGCACACACACTGCTTCAACTGCTGCGGGATCAGCTGTGGGTAAAGCGAGTTTGAATGGCTTTGGCAATGGAACGGCTATAGGTATGGCTCCTCAGGCCAGATTGGCCATGTATAAAGTCCTTTGGGGTGACAATGCAGCCGGTGAGGACAGCGACATAGCTGCTGCAATGGAAATGGCCATTGCAGACGGCGTGGATATACTTTCTATATCCATTGGCGGAGAGGATCTGCCTTTTTACCAGGATTCCACTGCCATCGGAGCATTTAAAGCGATGGAGAAAGATGTGCTTGTTTCGCTTTCAGCCGGCAACGATGGGCCTGTTACTTCTTCTATCTCGAACACAGCACCTTGGGTAATCACAGTTGGGGCCAGCAGCATTGACAGGCAATTTCCCGCCACTGTCACACTAGGCAATCTTGAGATCTACGGAGGTTCCTCTCTTTCTAAAGCTGCTCAAGTAGCTCAACGATTGCCTCTGGTGTATGTATCTCACAACAAAAGCACCATGAGCTGTGACTCAGGTCTCTCTCCCAGCATGGTCAAAGGTAAAATTGTGCTATGTGATTTTGCATTGAATAATCGCTACATTAATTCCATAGGGGCCCCTTTGCACAAGCGAGTTAGCGTGGTGAACAAAGTGTCAACTCTGGTAAAAGGGATTGGGGGAGCTGCAATCGTCTTCGCCAGCGAGATATACTGGGGAGCACAAGAATTTATTGACGATTATGATCTGCCCTTTATCAGCGTGAGTTTTGCAGTTGGAGAGAAAATCAAACTGTACATAAACAGCACCACTAAGCCTACCGCCGTCATAAAGCCAACAGGATTGACAGTGGTGGGAAAGGCAGTAAGAGCTCCACTTGTGGCTTCGTTTTCTGCGAGGGGGCCAAGCCTTGTATTTCCAGATATACTGAAACGAGATCTGGTTGCTCCAGGCGTCAACATATTAGCGGCGTATACAGGAGGAGGATATTATTTTGAGTCGGGAACATCCATGTCGTGTCCGCACATAAGCGGCCTTGCAGCGCTCATACGCGGCGTTCATCCTTCCTGGAGTCCTGCCGCCATTAAATCGGCTGTCATGACGTCTGCTTACATCCGCGATAACAGAAATCAGCTCATCAAAGATGCCGTCGATTTGGAAGCCGCAGACCCATTCATATTGGGCGCAGGTCATGTAAATCCAGCGGCTGCTGTGGATCCGGGGCTCGTCTACGACATGGCACCTCATGATTACATCCACTTTCTCTGTACTCTCAACTATACCCACAAACAGATAGCTCTTTTGATGGACAACCACACAATCTCGTGCCCTAGATCAAACAATTCGGAAGACGCAGCTGATCTCAATTACCCATCTTTCTCTCTCCACTTCAAGGCCACTAACTCCACCAGATTAGATAAAGTTGTTGTGAGAAGGAGAACTGTAACAAACGTGGGTGCTGCTTGTTCTACCTACAAAGTGGAGGTGGGGACACCCGCTAGAATAAAAATAAGTGTTAAACCAGAGACGTTAGAATTCACAAAGAAGAACGAGAAGCTTAATTTTCGCGTAAGATTTGAGAGCGCGGTAATCGCAGAAGACGGAGATGGAAGCTCTGGAGAGATATCATGGAAATGTATCCGAGGTGGAACTCATGTTGTCCGTAGCCCAATTGTTGTAGCGTGGCAAGGCAAGTGACAAGTTGAGTAACTATGATTATAAACTAAGCACCGGCTGGGTCTTCCCTAGCCTCTACCTATAAATAAATAAAATTAATATTACTAGTATGGGAGTTATCTAGGCAGTTTTGTAAATGATTTATGTATGTTCTACTGGTAGTCTGTTGTGTCTGCGTCTTTTTGTTGCTGGTGGTCTCTTTTTGTTGTAATGGTCTGTTTTTGTAGACTCTTATGTGTGCTCGTGGGACTATAATGTAATGGGCTCGGTACCCTTGTTTTGCCGCTTATATTATCAAAAACACACCATGCTTTGAGACGTAGTTAAAGAATACAACATTTCTTTTGTCAACACACCAACAGTCTTGGTTACATCAGTTTCATGACTTAATCCTCAGGGTTTCATTTACCAATCATGTTTATAAAAGAGCAAATAATGTTCCTCACTGCATTGCTAATTACTGTACAGAATTGATCTCCCAAGTGCATAGCATTACAACATTGTAAGTTTGGAACAAGCATAAATCTAGGCCATACATCACATAAGCTATGCTCTTTACGTTCCATTAGTATAGGTGTAGAGAATCTCCTCAAACCTCTTTTACTGTTACAACTTGGCAGGAAGCCAAACCTTTCTTTCACATAATGAAAGGATTACATTTTATGCAAGACCTACAACTCATTAAATTAAGGTAGTCATAGTATCATCTCCTTGATATATCATTACGTAAAGTTTTTTTTGCTTTCATAGAAACACTATGAGATTATGAAATCATCTCTAAACTAAAAATCATATCCAAAAATATGATTAATTAATTATAAACTAGATCTAGAGAGATCATTGTCCAAAGAAGAAATAAAATAAGATTTAGTTCAACTGTTACCCTTTTTATCCTCTTTGGTGAAATTAACTTTGGTGAAATTAACTATAAGTATGAATGAACAAATCAAATCTGAAAGAACAATACCTATTATTCTTGCTTGTTAATATCATAATCGTAGTTTGATCAAGAGAGAGAGGGAGAGGGAGAGGGAGAGAGATTGTTCTTATTTTAACTTCCGTTATTAATGACGTGTCTTCTAGTTTGATCTTCTTGTAGGTGAGGAGATAGGATATCATGGGAGTGAATAACCAGCTGACAGGAATAGTCTAATATAAATATATCTCTCTTTTATGTTCTATTAAAAAGGAAGCAAATAGCCATGATTGTTGCATAAATGAGTGGAAAACCAAATTGAGAAGAGTACCAACAACATTAATAGAGGAGTAACTTCGAACACATTAATGCATGGAAATTTGAATTCAAAAGATTCTCAACACCATTAATAGAGTCAAACCAAGATTTGGCCCACCAAAATTAAAAGAGTGTGGACTGAAATTCCACAACAATTTAGAAGCTTGGATTGGAAAAATCAAACAAAAGTAACATAACACAAATTGAAATTCAATAATAAAGAATTTTGGATCAAAGAATATTTTCAACAACATTGTGAGGGAGCAAACTGCAAAATCAACAAGTTGTAGATAAACAAAAGCAAGTACAATGTTGATAACATTAAATGAGAGGATGAATTGAAATGAAATAGCATGTGGGAACTCAAATTTGGAAGAATCATAAATAGAGAGGATAAGAGTTGAATCCCACATTCTGATGGAGGCCTTCTACGAGTCATCATAGCATTAATAGTGGTAATTAACTAAACATTTGTTAGAACACAAGCAAACTACTTGAGGGGGGGGGGGATTAGTAGATCAATAAAACATAAAACTTCAAGTTTCTAGAATGTAGATCAAATTTAACTTTTAATGCAATAACATTAACAACAAGAATGCATGCACACATGAACACCAGATATACATGAAAAACCCAATATGGGAAAAACCATGGCAAGAAAGAGCTGCTAGGATCTACCGTCCTAATCCAGCCTCACAAATGAAACCATTGATTACAATGTTTAATTTAATTATTATGGATTATTTGATTAAAATAATTATGGGTCAGTTATATGGATTATTAGATTTTAAGTGTTAATGATTGGAGTATTTATAATTCGGAGCAAAGAAACAATTTATTATTTAGGTGTATGAATAATTAAGATTGGGGGTATTGACTAAGTTAAATTTGTCTAGGGAACTATCTTGAACTCATCCCTTGTAGTGTTGAGATAATGCGCTCTACAAGACTTGATTCCTAGTGGGTTCTTTATGAGCCAAGCAACTTCATGAGTAAATCAAGGTTCACTTCACTTGTAACATTCATTTTTAATTTGTTATATGGGCTTCTAATTTTACTAATATATTAAAACTAAAATCGTGCACTAGAAGCAAGTTCACTCCAAAGCTGCAAGGAGCACACTTACATCTTGCATAACACAAAACATAAATGTTGATTGTAGACGAGCTCTATAAATTCTTTCTAACTTCTAACATGGTACACTGATAATTTAGTGAGACCCAAAAATCATTATCTATCACCATTTTGATGATAACACAGTTTCACTATAGGAAGTCTGCCTAAGCATTAAATATCATTTGCAATAAAGTATGAAAACATGCAAAGACACTTCAACAATACATCATGTTGTGCCTTCCACACACGCCACATTTCATCAAATGGAGACGCCCTTCTTTTTGCTTTGGCTTGGAGTGTCAAACTTTCCTCTTTATAATGATGAGAAAGTGAAGTGGTGCTTCGAATGTAGGATTTGTTCTAAACATGAGTATCTGGTACATTTCAAGTCATTTGATGCCGTTGGTGGTTGATTTGGAGGAGTTTTGATTTAGTTTGTGCTTAAGAAATAGACCTTTGGTGTCTTTTGCACTAAAAGTGGGTGTTAATACAATTTGTGCTAAAATCTGATGTCACTAGATATAGTTCTTAAAACTACTACTACAGGATGTGTCATGTTGAAATTCCTAGTTTCCATGCCTTAGAATTGCAAAATCATGTCAAATTCCACAACATTTCACTAAGGGCTCCTTGTGCTTTCACCCTAACACATGTTCCTGAAGCCCTGAAATTGGCTAAGTTTGATGTCCTGAAATCCTAAAAAATTGGCTGAGTCTGAAATCTGGTGGATCCTCCAAAATCTAGAATTTGCATGCTAAATCCCATGGATCTGAGACTTATCTCAAACATCCTTACAGTATATTTCAAAATATACTTAAATATATTTTTAAATATACTATGACCTAGGGTACTTCAAAATCTAGCATTAAAAGTACCCCTTACTACATTTTGTACTAATATCATGTGTCACTGGATATTAGCGTTGGCCCTCTCATATCCCATTCGGTGCTAAAAAAGACTTCAACTGGATAGTGTTGAAAGTTTTCTCAACCAGATATGTTTGGTGGGTAGGAATTTCCCCGCCGAGCCCTTTAAAGGACTTAGTGCCAAAAGTAATGCTAATCAGATCTACGCTAGGATTGACGTCCACTACATATATACAGTTGGGACCCAAACCCCTACAATACATCATCCACCAAAGTCCCTGCCAACGAAGGTCAAAGTATTCATGCTAAAACATGACTGCACCGGATATGTGCTAAAATTGCTTTCAACGTGATATATCTGGTAGGATCGAAAAACCCCGTCATCTTGTTGCCAAGGAAACTCCCATCAAAAGTATTAGAAAGAGTCTAGTGGTAGAATCATTCCCAACTAGGTTTGCACTAAAAATGATGCCCACTAGACATGTCTAGTTGATAGCCAAATCCACGCATAGCCACTTGAAGACCAAATCCCCACCAAAAGCATTTGTGAAGAGTTGGTTCTAAAAAAGACCTCCACAAGATATATCCTATTGACCTTGAAATCCCCGCTTTTTTGATAATTTGGGTTGGAAAACACATTTTTCAAAGGTGTAAACTAGATTTTATTGATGAATTTGATCTGCAAATCATTATATTACATCTTGATGAGAATTTTTTCATGTTAGTGTGGATTTTGACCATTCATTGCATCACATTAATGCTACTGCACATGAATATCTTGTTGACCCCAAAAATCTCACTTTTTGCAAAAAAGGGCTAAAAACATGAAATAAAACTCTAAATGGATCCTAATGGTCACAAAAACATCACAAACCATTATATATTCCAAATGGGTAGTTAAAAATAGTGAAAAACTCAAAAAATCATTGGAAAACACTGAATTGGTGAAGTTGTTCATAAGGAAGCAAATTGATTTTGAGTTGTCATTGACTGATCCATGACTACAAATTGATATATTTTTCTTGTCTTGATGGAAAATGATTGTTTATGGTGAATTTGATGCTTGACCTTGTGGATTGTAGAGGATGAAGCCCAAAGGAGCTTGTTGGAACTGTCTTGGAAGGATGAACACACAAAGATACGCTGCTGACCCAGATATGTAGAATTATCATTTTATCACCCAAATTGCTGTTGTATATGCTAAAGGAAGTCTGCATGATGTCCAAGATGATGGAGATAAGTCTCAGGAGCTTCAAGACATAGAATATCAGACCTACATTAGTATTGTTCCTGCAGATCTAGTCTAATGTTTAGTACATGCTCACAGTTGTCCCAGTCATCCAGTCATGTAATGTTGACCTAGCAAGCATCTAGTTAGATATGCCTTGAACTAAAATGTGTATGAGCTATTGGTGTTGGTTTAATCCTCACCATCCATTGAAAAACTAACTATGCTTGCCTCTCTATATAAAGGTAACCTCTCTCATTGTAAAAAAAACATGAAGGGAAGCACTGAAGAGAGGATTATTGAAACACTATCATTTTTTGTGAATCAATACAACCAAAATTTCATTTGCCTCTGACATTTGGGTTCATTTTGTTGATTAGATATGGTTCTGATGGTTCTTCTTTACCTTTCCAATTAGTTATTCAGTTGTATTTGTGGTTAATCATTCAAATATTTGATGGATTTCCTATCCATACCATTGATGGCTTACTGATTGTATGTCATTGTGCATGGTTAGTCTAGACTTATTTATGAGCTAAGTTTGATTGTGTGAGTTCATTGGATTGTACCAGGAATTGGGTGTTGGATAAATCCTCCATAGTTTGAAAACCCTTGTGTTTCCTTAGAAGATTGCATACTCTCTATGGCATTATGGGTTGCTTGGTTAAGCAGGGATTTGTTTATAGTTGGGAATCTATCTAGCTATTTGTTGATCATCTCTCTCTCCCCTTTTCTTTTGCATTTTGTTTTCAGATTCTGTTAGATTAGGTTTCATTAATCCTGCATAGTGTTGTCACATAATCCATACCTAACGAATGCAAGTTAGCATATTGTTGGAACTGCATGCTAAAATTATATATCTTATAGAAATCTAAATATATATCAGTTTGTCCATGCATTGTCAAATTAGAAAACTGATCAAGGTCATGTGCAATCAAACCCTAATGCACTAAATTTTGATTTCCATTGCATGTAATCCCCCTTGTCCATACAACTAAAACACATATCCACTTAGTTATCATGTGAGCTAAGACCTAATTGTATAAACCTTAGAGAAGTCATATTCTAATGTCTTGGGATAGGATTCCTTTCAAGAGAGGTGAGATACCCTATATCTTATCTGCGTTGTTGTGTGCTAAAAACACCATCAACACATCCTCCACATGATCCACACATTTCATCATAGGCAAAAGAAAATATACTCTACAAGATTTCATAAGCACAACATTTGAAAGTAACTCCTAGAGCGTCTATGTTTGCAATGTTTGGGAATCAACCTCTACTAAACATCAAAAAATTAGTCCAAATCATAAAGAGGTCATCCATACCCCAACATTGTTTCCTACAAATACATATTTATATAAATCTTCAAACATGTTTACCATATCACTTTTCCTTGTTCTATGTCTCTATTTTCAAATGAGACCAAGAAAGTTATGATCAATGTTATGTTCTAAAACACGTGTTTGGTTGTTTAATGAGATATTTTGTTTTAAATCATATATTTTATCATATCATGCTATGCAAGTGTTAGTAAACACACTAGTGTTAGGTGGATCATTGATAGGGGTAGCTAGTTTGTGTGTAAACTTCTATAGAGTTTACCAATCCTTTTTTATGGAGCACGTAGGTAGCTTTTTTAAGAAGCTACCTATTTTATTATAAATAAGGTTTTACCCTTTTTTATGTAATAAAAATAATATATTTACATAGATAAAAATAACTATATACATTTTTAGGATATTATTTACAAAAGAATTATACTAAATTCCTAAATAAATCATAGGCAATGGAATGTAAAAATATACTAAGCAATAAAATAATTTGTAAAGATAGAAAGCACCTACTTATCCAAGATGGAATGTAACTACAAATCCAAGTGTAACCTAAAATAACTCACATGCTAACAACTCTTTGTATTGACATTATGTTTAATGGTGACAAGTGATATATCTTTTAGTGATTTCCCTTACTATAATCTTAATGAGAAAAAAATCCTAATTAACCCATGTCTAACTCATCAGCTAGCTCTTCATATACCCTTGTGGACAAGACATTACTTGAATAGTAACTAAGACTAAGGGCTAGGACATATGCTAAATAATAATTATTATAATATATTTTTTTAGGTATACAACACATTCATCATCTTAAAGATATTTATCTCCAAACCTAGTAAAAGACACAAACTAGGAAAAGACAAAAGTGAGAAATGATACAACTAGGAAATGAAAAAAAATGGGAATTACATTTTTATATATCAATGGAGTAGATATTAAGAATGAAAATTTCTAACACTAAATGATAATATATGACCCAAACCAAACCACTAAATAATACAACTTAACAAAACCAATACATGATAATAGGGGATTTCTTTTACTCCTTGGCCCCATTACATTTTATTGGCATATTTTCCAACATCATGTCATAGTGGAATAAATAGTAAGAATGAAAAGTTCTTACACCAAATGATAATGTATGACCCTAACCAACCCAAAAAACAATACAACTTAACAAAACCCATACAGGAGGATGGGGGATTTCCTTTTCTCTGTGGCCTGGGATTAAATTTTAAATTGGTACATTTTATAATGTCATGTCACAGTGGAATAGATATTAAGAATGAAAAGTTCTAATGTTGATGTAAATGATAATATATGTGAAAGGAAGCTAAGGTATACAAATACTTCATACACTAATCTAAGAAGAGAGATGAATAGAAAATAGAATATAAAATATTTTATGAGGAATGAGAAATCAAAATCATTCACCATAACATAATGATGTATCTTGGGAAAAAACTTTCAAGAAAAATCTCATCCTCCAAACTCTGAACCAATGTATCAATCAACAACAATATCAGTTACAAAACGATCTAGGTAAGGAGCCTTCATAGGCTAGAACACCAACACTCAAATTTAAAGTAATATTGGTAGCATAATAATACTTACAAAATTCACTATGTAAACTCCATCCCTAGCACCCAATGTTACATCCCCAACTTATGATTTAGCTTAATCTTGCTTTTGTGTGGTAATCAGGGTGATTAATCATAGTTTAATGATTTGACATTTGTGGAAAATATCAAATAGAATCATTGATTATATATGAATATTCACTAATGTTAGTTAGTTAGACATGAGATTACATGTTGGTACAATTATTTAATTATAATGATTTGTGAATCAAATGATGATACACTAATCATGGTTATATGGTTGTGAGTGTGATCATGAAAATGATCTTCCTTCAAGGATGGAAGGAGAGTATCATTTAGGAGGAGGAGATAGATGTTGGGAAAAGGTCCTAGATCACCATCTAAGTATCAAAATTAGTCCTTTTGAAACCATGTAAGATAGAGTGAGTTTGTGTCTTTCCCTTGTTAGTTGCTTTCATTTCTGTGTTGGCATGACAATTTAAGTTATCTCGATGTCATCTACATCAATTTGACTAGACAATATTCTTAGAAAGTCAACGTAAGTTGATAGATAATCTTCTCAGGTTGTTGAGAACTTCCTTGTTTCCTTATCTATTTCCTTATTAGGGTTTTGTGATTATTATTTCTTTTTATATATTACTTATGGTTAATTTAGTGAAGGGGGAGTGGTACTTGACCCCAAAGTCGCATTTTGTTGTTGTGTCACTCTATCAATGATGTTATCGATTGGTGACATCTTGGATTATTAAATGTTTACCCTTAAACATCATTTAGATGCAAGGGAAACTTTGTGTGATATAATTATTCTATCCCTTGTGATTGAGCAACTTTAATATTAATAATGTATATGACTTATGATAAGTAGGCCAACCACTACCCACGATGAGTGGAGTGAGTGGAGGCCAATTTGAACCTCTCTTAATCTCTATCGTCACTACCCACTCCATAATGGAGATAATGGACTATTGGAAATTTGAAGGCCTACAGAGTGGCGAAGATTAGAAAATAGCTTTCACCACTATGTTGAGAAAAAGGTGGCAGATCTTATTGCATGGGATCCATGCAAGAGTATCGAATGTGCCTTTGTTTGAATTATGTTTTTGAATATGCATATGCTGAGAAAGAATAACTTGGAAGCAGGGGTTTTGTATGAAAATAATGCTATAGAAGTAGTGAGGTGGTGAGTGCAAGCAAGCTCAAGTTAGAGCCATTGAAAAGCACACAAGAGTTATTCCTCAATAGGCTGAACTCCACTGTGTATTTCTTTAACATGTATGAAGTTATACTTCAAAATAAACATAAATTTGGCATGGAATGTAAGATAATCTTCACTGCATTCTTTATGATGTCAACTTTGTCGACTTCTAATAGAAAATGAATTGCTATGTTATCATTAAAGGCATTCAAGGCCATAAACTTTCACTATGATAAAACTATGATAGTAGATATACTATCAAGCTGTCTTTAAAGGCCTTTGAAGCTCTAAATGCTTCCTCTATTTTAAATCTTGTGAACATTATTTAGTATTTAGGTTGGCCAAGGCCATAAGGCCGAGCCTAGGCCGAGCCTAGTGAATAGTTATTGCATGCAAGAAATCTTGAAAGCCGATATGGCAAGCATTGTAAACTATGTCATATATTTCTTGATGCTCTCATTTATTATGATTCGAGCTGACCGTGCTCAAGACCAAGAGTGTATTGAACCCTAATGACTGTTGTAAGTGTACCATGAAGTTGGTATTGGAGTAGGTCAAGAGCCTTGCTCAAGCCATGATAATAGTACTATTAATCTTTAACCTTCGACCATGCCTAGGGCAATTAATATATCAGTCTCAAGGACTACAAGTAACAGTGCTCGACTATTTATAATTGATATTATGATAACTATGGTGCATCCTATGTATTTAAAAGGATATATTTACTCCTCAATGAAGAAGGAGAATTTGGTAAGAGGTAAATAGTATTGTTATCTAGGCAGCATTAAGTGCATGCCATGTTTATTGAAGAAGTTATTCCTCCTTGATAATTATTTTCTTATGAGAATGAATACTACATGTCTAATATGAAACTCTTGTGTTTAAATGTATACGAATGCCATCTCTTTTCAAATGACAATACTTCATGAATGAAGTATAAGATATCAAGAACTTATGTGGATTTTTTGAGTTAGAGTCTTTTAATAAGACCAACCTATTTGACAATTATAATATAAGTCTTAGATGATATGAATGTAAATGTAAACCTTGTGATAAGTTAAACATGAAATTGGCAACCTAGAAACATCATAAGTTGTAAAACATGATTGGTCTATTGTTGTTTTGAAAGGAGAGAATAGAGTGACATCAAGTCACAGGTTCCCATTGCAAAAGCAACACAAAATTAATGAATGTACTCCCAAGATAGGATTCTATTGTCCTAGAATTGGACTACTATTGAATTGAACTTACCTTTCCTAGACCTAGAGAGGTCAAACTATGATTATTGTAGGATGAGACAACTTCTAAGTTGAGTCGAAGTGGTGGACATACAACTATGTTCATTGTGAAACGTATATGTATGTAAATCTTTGGGAAAAGTAATGTATCCATCTCTGCATGCATTAGTCAGTCCACAGTGATCTAGATGGCATAATGTTTCTAGTAGTGTTGTACATAGTTAGAGTGGATCTATAGTTGTATGACTGAGAGACATTATGAAGGACACAACACCAGATACTCAAATGGAAAACCTAATGGTTCCTTATCTCTATACCCTCTGTGAAGGGTAGGACTGCTTCTAAGTAGAAAGTTGTGTGGGGGACTGTCAGTCTGTGGTTGGAGGAAAATCACTCGGGTGATGCTCTCCTTCCCAAGCAGAAGGCAAGTTGAGACTTATGAAGACAGATGTCAAAGTTCCAGATATAATGCACTCTTCATATGACTTGATAGTCAGTTATTATGTATATTTTTATAAATGATGCCATGAGCATATGTTTGTGCATGAATAGTGAAGGTTATTCACTAAAACGTTATCTATAGATGTTGTAAATCTAAGTTTTTGAATAATTTACAAAATAATGGCATGTTTAATTATCATGATGGTATTGATTCATTCTTTCTTAATTGTGATTATGTTAATCATGATGTATTCTCAACCTTAATTATGATGGATAATTATGGTTTATTTTATGTAATATGAGATGTCATGTTACACCTAATAAATAGAGAAACTAATACATGAAACCACCAAAGGAGACTCACAAAACCATGACATAATTCAACCCAAAAGTGGCACCCAAATCCCTTATTCAAATTCCAACACTCTTGAAATCCCACGAGAAGTCATATAAGAATCTATCATACCTTTTCATAGTTATCCTCCCAACTTGGGCACTCTAATTTGTCTTATTGAAACCTTCCAATTATGCTTTATGACAATCATAATGACATGCTATAGATTGGTGAATGTGTAAATCCATCTTTCAACTATCTTATATGTCATAGATGGGCATGTGCAAAATGATGGGGTACCAAAAAGTGGCCAAACCACTTTTTTGTAATACCAAGCCTAAAGCATGAGCACATTATAACATGAGTGGGATATAACATGCTCATATTTTTTCTTGCTATATGTAAAAACAAACCCACAAGTCATTGTTTTCATTCACAAATTCAATGTGAGGGATAAACACAACTAGGGTTATTCCATGAGTGCGTATTGAATAAATTGGAGGAGAAGAACACAAACACTATGCCACCATGCTATTCCCACTCTTCAGGACATCATGCATGAGATCCGTAGTTGCCACAAGGTGAACAAGGTAGGGTTTGCATGCTTTTTTTCTGAATTTGAAAACAAATCATTTGTTTTTCAATGTTTTGGTAGAATTTTTATTTTGAATTTTTATTAATGAACCATGTGAAACACCCTCAAACCCTAATTCCACCAAATAGAAAAGATGATGAGATTCATGGTGAAGAGGAGGCTCAAAAGAACCCTCCTTAAACTCCTCCTTCAATTGCTTTCCATCCTCATGACACATAAGCAAATGTTTTAGGGAAAGTTAAGGACAACAAAAGATAACTTGAAATCTTAACTGGAACATTAAAAAATCCAAATGTAACTAATCCTCACTTAACATCCCTTTCTACATCCTTGGAGTTGATCATTTCTCACATTAATTCTGTTACAAGCCAAATCAGCAAGTGAGCTGATTATAGGGAGAGTTGTCGGCAATACTATGCAAATAAATTATAATAGAAAATAGGTGAAGGACAAGAAAATTATGAAATCCAATCTAAGCACTTTATTTGTTGATCCTAGAAGTAATAAGCCATTGCATGGGAGTTGGAAAAGATTTCCCATTCACTAGTGTGTACATGATATAATACCTAAAATATTTGGGATAGGTGGTGGATGGTTTTTGATGATACACCATGTAACAATAATGAGGTCCTGTAGTATTTTTTGAGGAAACTCTATTACGAGTTTATTCTCAATGACATTCTAAACTATTTTGACATGCAAGATTTCTAGGGCAAAGGCGATCGCTCTACACAAGATAGGGAGGGGACACATTATGACTAGGGCCATCCATCTAGACCATTAGTGAGGCCATCATTTAAACATATCACACCCCCTTTTAATTTGAAGGAGAGTATTGAGGTGGAGATGCTACATTCTATTGGTTCCCTCACTCAATCTTTATTACAACATGGGAGCTATCATCCATAGGCTGGTGAGGGTGAGACTAGTAGGCATCATCAGTCCCGCATCTTTTCCATTCATATGGAGCTTTATGTGATTACAAGTTTGAGGACACTCCTAATACAGACATTGGTCTGGATGCTCCACACTTTTAGGGCTATGCCACACAGGGGCAAGATCAGGTGAAGGACACATCATATTAGACAATATTGTAATAATAGATGAATTGTTGGATAGGAGCATTGGTATTGATACACAGGTAATTTTTTATAAGGTTCTGCAATTTATTATATTTGTATTTTAAATCTCTAATTAATTATATTAATAGATATTAAAATTCAAAATTAATGTAGGTAATTGTATGCATTATAAAATTCTAGGGTCAAAGTACTCATCCTACATCTGTCAGCCATACACTGCAAGCTTATGAGAGGAGGTTAAGTTGACAGGTATCTAATTTGAAACAAGATAGTAAATATAGTACATGTAAATTTCTTATCATATATCAATGGTAACCTTATTTAGTGATAATTTGATGATGAACAAGTGGATGTTAGGCCTTTAGCGTTAGGAGGAATTGGTGGGGCCGATTATAGAGGTAGTTTCATTGAGGTAAATTTTACTATTTCTAATCATCATGATTTTAAATAATGTTCTGTAGATTTTTGTCAAATAATATTGTTCTATTTTTCAGTCCATAACATCTTTTCAAACTCCTCATATTTGTTAGTTAACAAAGGTGGGCATTGCTACAACTATTTTGTCTTCAGTGCTTTTGACTAAGTTATGAGTTAATAACATGTAAATGTCATTATGTATTTCTATTTTTATCTCATGTCATTTAATGTACATAAATGATAGTCATCTATACTCAAATTTGGTTGTTCACGCTTCTCATAGGAGGTCACAACTCCACCCATCCATCTATAGATTAAGAGAGACAACGAATGATTGAGAGGAATCACTAGCTTGGGGTAAATGATTGATTACTTATGTCATGTTGTATATTTCATGTTTCTATATTAATGTGGATATTTTTAATTGTATTAACATGTGGAGCTTCAAAAATATCTATCGAGGAGGTCCAATTGGCGAATGAGAGCATGAATCATCGACTGATTCTCCATCTTCATGGCTAAGCAAGGGCCATCGATTATTTTATAGTACTCCATAGAAATTTTGATGTTGGGATATTTTGTTGTATTCCTATATGGCTTTGCAAACATACTTTTCTATTATACCGATATATATCGTTGTATATGTCTATATGGATTTGTTTGTACATGCCTATATGGCTTTATAAATACACTTTGTGTTATTTTCATGACATTGTACATATGATATTTGACATTATATATGATGATCAATTATGGTTAGGAGATAGATAATGTATCATGCTTAAAAAATTTGATATTGCTTGTTCTTCAATAATTCCATGAAATGATATGATGTTCAATTATGGTTATAAGATAGATAATTTATCATGCTTAAATGTGACCTGACTGAAATTGTATGACAAGATCCCTTAAAAAATTTGTAATAGCCATGGAGACTGTTGAGGGTGAAAAAGGGGGGAAATTTCTTGATTAGGTTTCAAAGGAAAATCCTCCCTTCTCACTAAACATTCAAAGGCATATCAACCGAGTTGAATCTCCACTAACCAAGAGAAATCACCAATCAGGTTGGGCTGCCACTTGGAATGATGTGGAAGTTTAGATGTATCAAACAATATCTCAATTTAATGCTCAATTACTCTTAAAACCCTAAATAAGCAAAATAGTAAGTAAATTAATGAATTATGGCAAATCCTTTCAAACCAAGATGAAGGATAGAGATTGTTAACTCACTATTTTTTGAAATCTGGAATGCAGAACAGTTGAGGACACTGGCACTAGCACCCCTATCTAAGGTATAGTTTTCATCACAAAATTTGAATCTCCTTCTGACACTGATCTACACTATATCTTTCATTTCTACCCCGGAAAAGATGGAGGAAATTGGCACTAGCGCCCTCGTCCCAAAATGTTCACCTTTGTCCTCTTTCTTTCAGATCCTGAATCCTTGTCTGCAACATCCTTTCTGCAACTCCAGTCCGTGAAACTCGGTACCTATAACCTGCAATCACAAAGGAGTGTGGGAGGGGGTTGTGGTGTTTATAGGCTGATGCAGAGGTAGGAGGACCAAAACTATCCTCAATAACATTAATAAATCAAAGAACTAATCCAATTTCTTTTGTCAGGTTGAAGAGAACATTGATACAGACTTTTCATCCAATTTTCATGAAGATCCAATGGTAGGAGAGAAAGTTATGACTCTTTTCCCAAAACTACAAACCGTAGGCAGCGTTCAGACCTACCCTCACCAAAATTGCAATATCTCTCACAAAACTTAATGAAATTATACCAAACAAAAATAATTATAAACTAGAAACACATATATTTCCATCCATCTATTATATACATTAATGTGAGGCCTTACCAAGTCGTACCATGCATATTTTCAGACTGCATTTTCAGAAAATTAAACTCTACAGACCTACCCTCAATAAAAATGCCATAACTTATTCAAATCTTAATGAAATTTGATGAAAAAAAAAGAAATGGAAAGTAGACTCAATACTATTTCCAACCATATATGGTTTTTACCTATATATGTCCATACAGAACTGTACCAAACACTGCAATGAGACTGTTGCAGGGAAAATTAAAAAAATACAGTCCATAAAACACTCATATCTTTCACAAAACTAAATAAAAATGCATGGGACAAGAAGAAAATGGAAGGTGGTTGAAGAATATAATATTTTCAATCTATTAGATATCCATTCAATTCCATACAGGGCTATACAATAGAAAAAGACAGCAAATTTCTGAAGGAAAATACAAGAAAACATGGCTTTTTTTCTCATTCCATGCTCAAATCTTCAACCACCCACAAATTCTTCATGGTTACAAGGCCTTTTAAAGGAATTAAAACATGTCTCTTTAGTTCATAACTGATTTAGAGTGAACCAAGAGCCAAATGACTCTTCACCTTCCAAGTTTGCATCTTTTTTTCAATTTTGCATTGACAACCTTTACATGGTTTGCAATATTTTGCATTTTTGAAACTCCTAATGACCTAAACACATAAAAATGACTTGATAAACCTCATTAAAATGTGGAAGCATACAAATTTAATCAAACTCAAAGATTTGTCTAGGGCAATATTAATTTGCCAAGGTGCTCCTGCACCATACAACCAACCAACAAAATTTCTAAGTCCCTTGGAAATGTATCTGCAACAAAAGTCTCTTTCCTCTGTCTTTATCTTTAATCTTCTCAGCTACAATCTTCCGATCTATAGAAATGGTGACCAACCAACCAAAAAAATAAACTACCATCTTCACAGAGCATCCTCAGGCTCCTTCTACTTCCATCAGTGGAGTACTCTTCGGGCTGCAACATCAAGTGCTTCTTCACGTATCCATCTCTCTCACTGCTTCACAACAAACCAACTCACCAAACCATTCATCTCACTCAATAGCAGATCCTGGTGATGCACCTACCACTCTCTCCTTAGTGGTTTCTCTCTGTATCCTACTCCAGCCAAATCTCTATTGGAGAATGGTCATGACAGACCTCATCTTGTCTGCCCACACACAATCTCAGAAAACATCCTTCTTACAGCTACATGGAACAAGCACCTGCAACCAAACAACTGAGCAACACAAAATCCAAAAGGTGTAGATTGCCTCCCTCGGTGATCTATCTACACAATCAAGATCTTCTCACTCTTCACCTACCTTCTCAGTGACAGGAAAAAAAAATACACACCACCCAAATCTTTCGCCAGCTCTGATACCAATATGATGCAGAGGTAGGAGGACCAAAACTATCCTCAATAACATTAACAAATCAAAGAACTAATCCAATTTCTTTTGTCAAGTTGAAGAGAACATTAATACAGACTTTTCATCTAATTTTCATGAAGATCCAATGATAGGAGAGAAAGTTATGACTCTTTTTCCAAAACTACAAACCCTAGGCAGCGTTCAGACCTGACCTCACCAAAATTGCAATATCTCTCACAAAACTTAATGAAATTATACCAAACCAAAATAATTGTAAATGAGAAATACATATGTTTCCATCCATCTATCATATGCATCAATTTGAGGCCGTACCAAGTTGTACAATGCATATTTTCAGACTGCATTTTCAAAAAATTAAACTCTACAGACCTACCCTCAATAAAAATGCCATAACTTATTCAAATCTTAATGAAATTTGATGCAACAAAAAGAAATGGAAAGTAGAATCAATACTCTTTCCAACCATATATGGTTTGTGCTTGTATATGTCTATACAGAACCATACCAAATGCTGCAATGGGACTGTTGCAGGAAAAATTAAAAAAATATAGTCCATAAAACACTCATATCTTTCACAAAACTAAATAAAAATGCATGGGACAAGAAGAAAATGGAAGGTGGTTGAAGAATATAACATTTTCAATCCATTAAATATCCATTCAATTCCATACAGGGCTGTATAATAGAAAAAGACAGCAAATTTCTGAAGGAAAATACAGGAAAACATGGTTTTTTTCTCATTCCATGCTCAAATCTTAACCACCCATGAATTCTTCATGGTTACAAGGACTTTTAAAGGAATTAAAACATGTCTCTTTAGTTCATAACTGATTTAGAGTGAACCAAGAGCCAAATGACTCTTCACCTTCCAAGTTTGCATCTTTTTTTCAATTTTACATTGACCACCTTTACATGGTTTGCAATATTTTGCATTTTTGAAACTCCTAATGACCTAAACACATAAAAATGACTTGATAAACCTCATTAAAATGTGGAAGAATACAATTTAATCAAACTCAAAGATTTGTCCAGGGCAATATTAATTTACCAGGGTGCTCCTACACCAGAGACTTGCCTTGGTCAACCCCCAAAGAGACATTCAAGTCTTTCAAACACCATTGTCAAATAAGAGTGCATATCTCGATAGGATAGATGAAAAAATCTAAATGATAAATGATTGAAAACACAATAGATATCACATTGAAGTGTAGATCTCACATAATGAAGGCTCTTCAATCACATGAGAAGATGAAGTAAAATTTGCAATCACAAACACAATAACAATGCTATGCTCTTGCAACAATCAATATCTTGAAATCACAAATATGCCTAAAGTTTGCAATCATCTTCTAGTTTGCAAATGAAACACGAAACATGCTTATATATGAAACTACAAAGATTCCCACTAAAAATTTTGTAATTCAAACTTTAGATGTCAGCATAAGACCCAAATAACGGTCATAAAACTGACATTTAAATTTAGGGTAGACCCAAAATAGGGTAGGACTAGGGTGCTAGTGCCCAAGTCCAGCGTCCCATTTTTGTTTAGGTATCATCAAAATAGCACCCCCTAGGTCCTATTTGCCATAAGACTTCGGGGTTTTCTCATCAAGATTCAAAATTAACATGCAAGATGCTTTAAATGAATTCTAAAGACCCATGAGCTAAATCTAAAGAGGGAAAAACCCCCAAGGGGACATTTTCCAACATAACATTTTTCCCCCACTTTAATGTATGTATAAATGCAAGGCCAATACATGTATTAAAGTACAATCAACAAACATAGCAAACACGCCAAGCATAGTGAAGACATGATAAACACATTGAAGACAATAACAAGCATGCAAAACACCGAGAAGATAGTTACAGTCACACAAAACACAATCGAGACAATATTGAAGACACAAAACACAATGAATACAGTGAATGCAATGATTATTTTCTTTTTCTTTTTCTCATATATGAAGTGTAAAATGCAAGTACAGGGAAAGTAAACACACAACCCAAATGTAGGAGGAGCTCATCGCCACCAGTATTGAAACTACACTTGAGAACAAACATGCCATACAAATCCCAAAGTATAGGAGGAGCTCATCACCACCAATCTTGAAACTATGCTTGGGAACAAACATGCCATACACACACAAATGGAAGACACAGAGAAAACATGACAGACAAGTAATGGAAGAAACCTATTGCTAGGTTTGCAGCCATCTTAGGCACACACTGACGATTGGGCTTCGCCACAACAATCACCAAATACACACTTAAGGGTTAGGATAGTCTCAAATCCATCCCACCTCCTCAAAGGACTTTTTGAAAATGACAGAATGTGTAATCTCCTTGAGAAATACACCATCCCCACCTCCATAGAGGGTTTAAGATAAAAAGGATATGCATGATATCCTGCCTCCACAAAGGGCTTACTGATTGCAATAGATTTCAAGCTTTACAAACACACTTTGCTAGAATCTAAATCAAACATCTTACCTTATATACACCCCCACCTTAAGGTGGTTGATATAATGGAGTGATATCAAGCATTTTAAAGTAGGAAGAAAACACACAAGGGAACATAAGCTCTCGCAAAGCCCATGCCCCCATAGATGACATGTACTTTACGATCACCAAATGTTCCCACAAACACACAATTTCCTGCAAGAAAAGGTGTTATCATTAATATAATCATGATAAACAACAATGCATGTAATTATTTAGATAGAGACCCATCGAAAGCAACATCCAAGATAAACAAAGTGCACAGAGGAGCAGTATTGTGTGTTTTGTAAGTATGATAAGACAACATCAAGATAGCACACAGAGTGATTCTATTAGCCAAGCGTCGAATAATATATATCAACCTTGTTGTCATGTATGGACTAGGTCCATTATTTGATTTCTTGCCAAAGGGAAACTAGTTCTGTATCAATATTATATGTTTTTTGTCATCCACCAACTGGAGATAGAACCACTAGAGGAAGATAAACAATAAATAGAGAGAGGAGAAACAAGTGCCTTAGGGATAGTTACATAGGAGGGTGCCTCCAAATTACCAACTGCAACGCTATGTCCATAAGACACAACACACGATAATGAAAATAGAGAAGAAGAAATATAGAAGAATGATGATACAAATAGAAGAAGGATCACAATAGAGGTGGTCTTCCAATATCCTTGACCTTATGAAAGAATCAAGGGTAATCCTTGCAGGCGTAAACAACACATAACACATCACAGGGGAAACACAACACATAGGTAAAGGGTTATAAATACTTACTTGATACAATCCAATGTTAAGAACATACATATCTAGGAAGAGACCACCCTGGAGAGAAACTATAATATGTTCTACAATGAGTGTGGCTTATTGGCTTAGAATACCTCGCATGTTGATTTGGTCCTGTTGAAATTGCATTAACATTGAGTTTAGGACAACGAGAGGCTTTATTTTCTTTAAAAGGATTATATCCAATGTCGCTTGAGTAATGTCTTGAAGTGGATTCTATAGGTACTCGAATCCTTCATTGAGTTACACCACATCAATTACCTACATAGCCATAGTTGTTATAAAGGAGTTTAAATCCTTGACCATAGAGGGATGTCATGTCTTTGAAAGATGGTGAAGCCTCATAGGTCTTGAAATTTATAGTATAAGTAAGAGTATTGTCTTTGTTTTCTATCAAGGAAGCTTTAGGTTTCCCGGGTGTTTAAAAAGATTTCTTGGATGAGATCAATGCGACTTTTGATGTGTCAGATTTATTAAGTTTATATTCCCCTACACTTCAAGGATTAAAATCTAATGAACATCAATTATCACCAAAAAGTGTATTCAATGTTTTAAAGTCTTGCATAACATTATCCATGGCAGGAGGTGTTGATGAATTAACCTATAAATTATTTAGACTTGTATGATTGTTTACCTATTTTTGTTTTTCAAGATGTGAATAATTATCTAGTTTAGCATCAGTGTGTATGGTGCAGATCTTGTCTTGATAAATAAACTTTATTGATCTATGAAGGGTAGACAGAATTGCCCCCATGGCATGAATCCACAATCTACTAAGCATCATATTATATGAAAGTGAATCGGGTATCACATGAAAAAGGGTAGGTAAAGTCACAAGACCCATCTTTACAGGTAAGGTTATAGTACCTGTTGTGATGTTCACAACACGCCCCATTTTACTCCTTAGCAAAATGAGGACCCCTGCTGTTGCTTTGCTTTTTTGCTTTTTGTGTGTGGGCCTGTTTGGTGGTAAAGGGAAAAGACGGTTAAAATTGCAAACTTTGATAAAAATAGAGAAAATATGCATTTTCAGTACCAAGGCATGATATGGTTGGATTCCTTGTGAAAAATGAGCTAGGGTTGCTTTTTGAACCATTTTAAAATTCGCCATATTTTGCAAGTTATGATCATTTTGGTAAAATGTACATTCAGGTCTGTATATCACTTTACATATACAAAGTCCTTTGTATGTGCAAAGTCATTTTATATTTAGTCGCATTTGCAATCGGGTTCATATAATAAGGTTGTTTGCATGTTGAGTCGCTTGCATATTGCATATACAATGCCTTTTGTATATCGCTTCCATATACAAGGCCGATTGTTTGTTATTTTCCTTGTATGCATTTTAAATAAAAGGCTTTATACATACATACAAGGTGGAACCAAAATAATTTATTGTTGAAATGGATAAATGTTTGAAGTCCGTTGCATGTATCTCACGTTTGTATGTTCGGTAGGTCAAAACATACAAGACAAATGTACAAGCATTACGTACAAGCCGTGGACCTGAAGTGATATGAAATAGGAGTAATTCGTTGTATATCTGTGAGCTTGTATGTTTCGGTAGCATACAAGTGTTTTATACACTGGGTGGACCCAACGGATTTATTAAAATGAGTAAAATCGTTGTATATTCGGCCCTTGTATGTTTAATACATACAAAGGGAGATGCATACAATGCGGAACCAAGGGCATTATGGAATGGAGTTAAACCGTTGTATGATTCCGACTTGTATTTTATCAAACATACATTGCACATATACAAGTGCCGGACCTGAAAAGTCTATTAAAATAGCTTAAGTCTTTGTATGTTTCGACTTGTATGTATGTTTCGATATACATACATACAACACACTCGCCGCAGTTTTTGGGTCTGGGAGGTTCGCCTAACAATTTGTGGCCTTAGTCCCATTACAACAAAGATGTGATTGTGGGCGTGGTTGACACCGGAATATGGCCTGAGAGCGAGAGCTTCAATGATAGAGGCCTGGGACCTGTACCTGCAAAATGGAAGGGTGTATGTCAAAGCGGGGTGATGTTCAATTCCTCTCACTGCAATAGGAAAATCATTGGAGCTCGCTATTTCTTTAGAGGCTACGAAGCAAAATACCGTAAACTTGATAAAAATGATATAAAATCGGTGAGAGACACTGACGGCCATGGCGCACACACTGCTTCGACTACTGCAGGGTCGGCTATGGGTAAAGCGAGTTTGAATGGCTTTGGCAATGGAACGGCTATAGGTATGGCTCCTCAGGCCAGATTGGCCGTGTATAAAATCCTTTGGGGTGACAATGCAGACGGTGAGGACAGCGATATAGCTGCTGCAATAGAAATGGTCATTGCAGACGGCGTGGATATACTTTCTCTATCCCTTGGCGGAGCGGATCAGCCTTTTTACCAGGATTCCACTGCCATCGGTGCATTTAAAGCGATGGAGAACAATGTGCTTGTTTCACTTTCAGCGGGCAACTTTCGGCCTGTTGGGGCCAGCAGTATTGACAGGCAATTTCCCACCACTGTCACACTAGGCAATCTTGAGATCTACGGAGGTTCCTCTCTTTCTAAAGTTGCTCAATTAGCTCAATGATTGCCTCTGGTGTATGTATCTCACAACAAAAGCACCATGCGCTGCCTCTCAGGTCTCCATCCCAGCATGTGGATCCAGGGCTCGTCTACGACATGGCACCTCATGATTACATTCACTTTCTCTGTTCTCTCAACTATACCCACAAACAGATTGCTCTTTTGATGGACAACCACACAATCTCTTGCCCGAGATCAAGCAATTTGGAAGATGCAGTTGATCTCAATTACCCATCTTTCTCTCTCCTCTTCAACTCCACCAGAATAGCTCAAGTTGTTGTGAGGATGAGAACAGTAACAAACGTGGGTGCCGCTCATTCTACCTACAAAGTGCAGGTAGAGAAGCCTTATGGAATAAAAATAAGTGTGCAACTAGAGACGTTGGAATTCACAAAGAAGAACGAGAAGCTTAAGTTTAGTGTAAGATTTGAGAGCGCGGTCATTGCAGAAGACGGAGATGAAAGCTTTGGAGAGATATCATGGAAATGTATCCGAGGTGGACCTCATGTTGTCCGTAGCCCAATTGCTGTAGCTTGGCAAGTGACAAGTTGAGTAACTATGATTATAAACTAAGCACCGGCTGGGTCTTCCCTGGCCTCTACCTATAAATAAATCAAATTAATAAATTGCTAGTTAATTACGTTACTATGGGAGTTATCTTGGTAGTTCAGTAAATGATTTATTTACAGAAGCATTATACTAAATTCTTAAATAAATCATAGGCAATGGAATGAAAAAATTATTAAGCAATAAAATAATGTGTAAAGATAGAAAACGCTTACTTATCTAAGATGGAATGTAACTACAAATCCAAGTGTAACCTAAAATAACTCACATGATGACAACTCTTTGTATTGACATTATGTTTAATGGTAACAAGTAATATATCTTTTAGTGATTTCCCTTACTATAAACTTAATGAGAAAGAAATCCTAATTAACCCATGTCTAACTCATCAGCTAACTCTTCATATATTCTAAGTGGACAAGATATTACTTGAATAGTAACCAAGACTAAGGGCTATAACATATGCTAAATAATAAGCATTATAATATACTATTCTTAGGTATACAACATGTTCTTCATCTTAAAGAGATTTATCTCCAAGGCTAGTAAAAGACACAAACTAGGAAAAGACAAAAGCGAGAAATGATACAACTAGGAAATGACAAAAAATGGGAGTTACATTTTTACATATCAATGGAGTAGATATTAAGAATGAAAAGTTCTAACACTAAATGATAATATATGACCCAAACCAAACCACCAAATAATACAACTTAACAAAACCAATACATGATAATAGGGGATTTCTTTTACTCGTTGGCCCTATTACATTTTATTGGCATATTTTCTAGTGTCATGTCATAGTGGAATAAATAGTAAGAATCAAAAGTTCTAACACCAAATGATGATGTATGACCCAAACCAACCCAACAAATAATACAACTTAACAAAAGCCATACATGAGGATGGGGGATTTCCTTTTCTCCTTGGCCCCATTACATTTTAAATTGGTACATTTTATAATGTCATGTCATAGTGGAATAGATATTAAGAATGAAAAGTTCTAATGTTGATGTAAATGATAATATATGTGAAAGGAAGCTAAGGTGTACAAATGCTTCATACACTAATCTAAGAAGAGAAATGAATAGAAAATACAATATAAAAAAATTTACAAGGAAGGAATGAGAAATCAAAATCATTCACCATAACATAATGATTTATCTTGGGAAAAATCTTTCAAGAAAAATATCATCCGCCAAACTTTGAACAAATGTATTAATCAGCAATAATATCAATTACAATACAATCCAAGTAAGGAGCCTTCATAGGAGAGAGCACCAACACTCAAATTTAAAGTAATATTAGTAGCATAATAATACCTAAAAAAATTATGCAAACTCCATCCCTAGTGCCCAATAAATAGAGAAATGAATACATGAAACCACCAAAGGAGAATCACAAAACCATGACCTAATTCAACCCAAAAGTGGTACCCAAATCCCCTAGTCAAATTCCAACACTCTTGAAATCCCAAGAGAAGTCATATAAGAATCTATCATAACATGTCATGGTTATCCTCCCAACTTAGGCATTCTAATTTGTCTTATTCAAACCTTCCAAAGATGCTTTATGATAATCATAATGACATGTTACAAGTTGGTGAATGCGTAAATCGCTCTTTCAACTCTCTTATATGTCATAGATGGGCATGTGGAAAAAGATTGGGGACCAAAAAGTGGCCAAACCACTTTTTAGTAACACCAAGCCTAAAGCGTGAGCATGTTATAATATGAGTGGGATATAACACACTCAGATTTTAGCCTGCTATACATAAAAAACAAACCCGCAAGTCATTGTTTTCATTCACAAATTCAATGTGAGGGATAAATGCAACTAGGGTTACTCCATGAGCATGTATTGAATAAATTGGAGGAGAAGCACAAGAACACTATGCCGTCATGCCATTTTGACTCTTGAGGATGTCATACACGAGCTCCATAGATGCCACAAGTTGAACAAGGCAGGGTTTGCATGTTTTCCTAAATTTGAAAACAAATCATTTGTTTTTCAGTGTCTTGGTTGAATTTTTATTTTGAATTTTTAGTCAATGAACTACATGAAACACCCTGAAACCCAAATCCACCAAACAGAGAGGATGATGAGATTCACGGTGAAGAAGAGGCTCAAAACAACCTTCCTTAAACTCTTCCTTCAATTCCTTGCCATCCTCATGAGACACAAGAAATTTTTTTAGGGAAAATTAAGGAGAACAAATGACAACTTGAAATCTTAATTGGAACATTAAAAAATCTAAATGCAAGCAATCCTCACTAGAGATCTCTTGCTACATTCTTAGAATTGATTATTTCTCACATCAATTTCATTACAAACCAAATCAACAAGTGGGCTAATTATGGAGAGTTGCCAGCAATACTATGCAAATAAATTATCATACAAATAGGTGAAGGACAAGAAAATTTTGAAATCCAATCTATGTACCCTATTTTTTTATCCTAGAAGTAATGAGTCATTGCACGGGAGTTGTAAAAGATTTCCCATTCACTAGTGTGTACAGGATGGAATACCTAAAAAATTTTGGGATAGGTGGTGGATGGTTTTTGATGATACACCATGAAACAATAATGAGGTCCTGTGGTATTTTTTGAGAAAAGTTTATTGTGAGTTTATTCACAATGACATTCCAAACTATTATGACATGTAGGATTTCTAGGGCAGAGGTGGTGGCTCTACACAAGATAGGGAGGGGACACTATGACCAGGACCGTCCATCTAAACCCTTAGCGAGGCCATGTCATTTCAACATATCACACTCCCTTCTACTTTAAAGGAGAGTATGGAGGTGGAGATGCTACATTCTATTAGTTCCCTCACTCAATCTTTATTACATCGTGGGAGCCATCTTTCATAGGTTGGTGAGGGTGAGACTAGTAGGCATCATTAGTCCCCACATCTTTTCCGTTTTGATGTAACCAAACTTCTCAACATAAAACTCAGCACTATTATTGCAAAAGAATACCCACAAAACTCAAAACTATTTTTCAATTCCTTCTCATTCCATTCCATCCTACTACAACTGAAAATAAATACCAAATTTATACAAAAACAAAAATTACCATTTTTTGGCAGATTTTAGCAACTTTCTAAAATTACCATTTTTGGTAACTTCGCATCCTTATCCATATGACCATGAAAGTTTCCAAATATTTGAAACTTACTAAAAGACAACTAATCATCAACTTTCTAATCTAATTGCAAGTATAGTTCAAAAATAATTAGAAAAAACAACTTGGAAAATCTTTAAAAAAAAACATTAAAACCTCATTTTGAGGCCCTAGATGATCTGATAAGGTCCTGAAAAAGTGCCATAACGGTGACCTACCAAATGGATTTTTATTAAACTCCTCAAGACACATCTACCTACCAAATTTTAGCTCCAACGAACCTCTGGGTCAAAAGTTATGACCTCCAAAAGTTCCCGCGTCACATTCATGTGGAGCTTTATGTGATTACGGGTCTAAGGACACTCCTAATATAGACATTGGTCTAGATGCTCCACACTTTCAGGACTATGCCACATAGGGGCGGGATTAGGTGCAGGACATGTCCATATTGGATAATATTGTAATAACAGATGAGTTGCTGGATAGGACCTTTGGTATTGATACACAGGTAATTTTTTATAAGGTTTTGCAATTTATTATATTTGTATTTGAAATCTCTAATTAATTATATTAATAGATATGCCGATGATGGCATGGTTCGGTGGTTAAGTCGCTCAGGATGTAGTGGTAGCCACCAGAGTTCATGTTGGATCTAGGGCATACAACTGAGAGGGGGGGTGAATCAGTTGTATAAAACTTCTTCTTCTTTCAAACACTTGATTCTTCGTTGTTAGTTGGCAGCATATCAATTAATCATCCATGAAAGCATAATACATAAACACAAGAGCAGATAAACATCAACACATTGAACACCAAGATTTTGACATGGAAAACCCGGTTAAGGGAAAAACCACGGGGTGATTAACCCAAGAATTATTCTCTGTTAGAAGAATAAAGAAGAATAAATGGCACATGCCAATTAGGGCTCACTGCCCGAGCACACTGCTCACAAAGAGGCCCACTGCCTACAAGGAGACACACTGTCTACAAAGTGATAAAAATCACAGTCTTGAACTGGAGAATGACATCTCTACCATGTCTGGATCAGTTCCATTTAAGCCCAAAAACCTCTGCTCTACCTTTCGCACTTCTCTTCGCTATGCCACACTCATCCACACAATCCACACATCGAAATGAACTCACAAACCATTATTTATACAAGACATCGACTTAGGAACAAACATCTAAGTTGGCAAACAACCATAAGAGTATCCGCAAGATGAATAACACATCCGGTCGGCCACCACAAGAACATTCGCAGGATGAACAACTCATCCGGTCAGCTAAACAGAGCAAGAACTTCATCCGGAAGAATAACTTCAATTCCAGGCTTTACTATCAATGCGGACCAACAACACAACCTCAACATGATCCAAAAAACCTTCACAAGCCTGCCTGAATGACTGGATACATCCGCACTTCCTTTACTTACTGGAATCTCTTGTCTTCCTCATCCGGAACTTCAAGAACACAGTCTGTCGCCTCTGTCATAATGCAAAAGGTACTTCTGGACCTCCAAATCATACACAAATCAGGATGACACATCACAAGGACATCCCAAACACTTCCTTCCAATCCACAGATTAGAATAATACAATTCTGGACCTCACCGGACCTTTTTGTGATCCTTTGTCACCTCTGAATACTTGCCGAAACTGGTTCTACACCGACAGCCACAACTCCTTCAGATCTTCATGTGGACCTCTGAAATCTTAACTGAAGCATCTCAAGACTCATATCTACAAACCCTTTAATCCGCATCCTCTGGTTCTCAACCTATACAATACATTTGCCTTCTTCTCATCACTGTTCTTCACTGTTCCTGACTGAGGCTAATTTTCTCAATGTCCTCAGCACACAGCTCATCCAATCCTTCTTGTCAATGCAATATGAGTATGTTGACATCAATGATAACACAGGCTCACCTCATACTTGCAACAATCTCCCCCTTTGTCATTGATGGCAACATATGATGTGAAAAACCATCAAGACAAGAACTTCTCCTTTCTGTCACAGCTCCCCCTATCAACAACAACTTTTCACATGTCTTCTCTTCCTTTACTGCCCCCCCTTTGATCATCAACCACTTGTTTTTCACATGTCTTCTCTCCCCCTTTGACATCAATGGCAAAGGGCTCATACTTGCAATTCTCATACATCAGAATCATACCAGCTGCTCCCCCTTAGTTGCAGCTTCCCATCATCAATCCGGATCACAAGATATGACTGTGATATCCACCGGACTGATGCACCTCAGTGCATCCTAGTTCATCACCGGAGGGGCCATGACCCCTAACTTCTCCCGGAGATATTCAAAAGAGTCCTTGGGAAGAGGTTTAGTAAAGATATCTGCAATCTGATCCTTGGAGGGAACATACTCCAATCTGACTTCTTCCTTGTTCACTTGTTCTCTCAAGAAGTGAAACTTGATAGATATGTGCTTAGTCTTAGAATGCAATACCGGATTCTTAGAAATATTAATTGCACTTGAATTATCACAGAAAATTGTGATAGGCTCCTCATATTCAACTTTAATGTCTCTTAGCATCTACTTCATCCATAAGATTTGAGTGCAACTACCTGCTGCTGCAATGTATTCTGCTTCAGTTGTAGACAGAGATATTGCATCTTGTTTCTTGCTTAACCAAGAAACCAATCTCTTCCCCAAAAAGAATGCTCCACCACTAGTGCTCTTCCGGTCATCCACATCTCCTGCCCAATCTGCATCTGTGTAAGCATGAAGAGAGAAATCCAGATCTCTAGGGTACCATAGACCATACTCAACTGTTCCTTTCAAGTACCTAAAAATTCTTTTGATTGCCATAACATGAGATTCTCTAGGATCAGCCTGGAATCTTGCCACAAGACCAACAGCCTGCATTATATCTGGTCTAGTCTGAGTGAGATACAACAATCCACCAATCATTGATCTATACTTTGTCTGATCTGCCTTTGGGGAGTCATCATCTTTGCTCAACTTACATCCGGTTGCCATGGGAGTGTTCATTGGTTTTGAATCTTCCATACCAAATTTCCTTAACAATTCTTTCACATATTTGGTCTGAGAAATGAAGATTCCTTTCTTTGTTTGAGTAATTTACAGACCCAAGAAGAAATTCATTTCACCAATCATAGACATTTCAAACTCACTTTTCATCTGATTTGCAAAAGTTTTGCACATACTATCTCTTCCTCCAAAAATGATATCATCCACAAACACTTCAACAATCAAAATGTTTTCATGATCAATTTTGAAATATAAGTTACTGTCAGCAGTACCTTTGTTGAATCCAATCGGCACAAGATGCTTATCCAACCTTTCATACCATGCTCTTGGGGCTTGCTTTAGTCCATACAATGCTTTTTTCAACTTGCAGACCATATCATCATTATCAGACAATTGAAATCCATCCGGTTGTTCAATGTAAACTTCTTCTTCCAGATCACCATTTAGGAAAGCAGACTTGACATCCATCTGATATACCTTGAAGTCTTTGAAGGTAGCAAATGCAAGAAGTAATCTGACTGCTTCAATTCTTGCCACCGGAGCAAAAGTCTCTTCAAAGTCAATTCCTTCTATTTGAGAGTACCCTTTGCAGACCAATCTAGCTTTGTTTCTAATTACTTCACCAGCTTCATTTAGTTTGTTTCGGAAGACCCACTTGGTTCCAATTACATTCCTATCTCTAGGTCTGGGAACAAGATCCCAAGTATGATTGTTCTCAATTTGCATTAATTCATCTTCCATTGCTTTGGTCCAGTTTTCATCATTGCAGGCTTCATTTATTGTTTTAGGTTCAATCTTTGAAATCAGACAACATTCATCCTAATTTTGAGCAACATTCCTTCTAGTTTGTACACCTTTGCTTCTGTCACCTATGATCTGATCTTCAGAGTGGTTCAGTCTTACATACCTTGGAATTTTGGGAGTATCCTGCACTGCTGTTTCTTGATCAGGCTCATTCAAACCTATCTCTTCTTCCTGATTTACCGGATCAGGCTGACTCTGTCTCACCGGAGAGGATTGAGTTGCTTGAACACTGTCTTGGTCATCTTCATCAAACTCATAAAATCTTGAAGGCTTCTCAATTCCTTCATCAACTTTCACATTGGTGCTTTCTATCATCTTCCTCAATCTCTTATTGTAACACTGGTATGCTTTGCTTTGAGTGGAGTAACCCAAGAAAATTCCTTCATCACTTCTAGCATCAAACTTTCCTAGATCTTTATCTCTTTTAATATAACACTTGCTACCAAATACTCTAAAATATTTCACAGTAGGAGTGATGCCAAACCAGAGTTCATAGGGGGTCTTACCGGTGTTGTTTCTGATTTGAACTCGATTGAGAGTGTAGACTGCAGTGCTGATAGCTTCTTTCCAAAACATTTGAGGAACATTTGCTTCCAACATCATTGTCCTGGCAGCTTCCTGGATGGTCCGGTTCTTTCTCTCAACTACTCCATTCTGCTGTGGAGTCCTAGGAGCAGACAACTGTCTCCTTATACCCTGCTTCTCACAAAAGTCAATGAACTCACCAGATGTAAATTCACCACCTCTATCAGACCTTAGACACTTTAGTTTCAATCCGGTTTGATTCTCTACCATAGCTTTGAAGATTCTGAACTTCTCAAATGCTTCTGATTTTTCTTTTAGAAAGGTAACCCACATCATCCGGGAATGATCATCAATTAACAACATGAAATATCTATCACCTTGCAGACTCTTGATTCTTGTTGGACCACAGAGATCAGTATGTACTAATTCCAACAATCTGGTAGAAGACTGATCTTGGCTTTTGAAAAAGACTCTGCTTTGTTTACCTAGCTGACATTCTTTGCACAAACTATTTGTAGGTTTCATCAATTTTGGAAGATCTCTTACAGCCTGAGTATTGCTTATCTTGATGATGTTATCAAAATTTACATGACACATTCTTCTATGCCATAACCAACTCTGATCAATTTGAACAAACAAATAACTTTTATTTGAACCAACCAGATGAAAGATATTACCTTTTGTCTGAGTACCGGATGCAATTTCAGTTCTGGAGCTTGTAAAGATTCTGCATTTTCTATTCTTGAACCGGAGATCATAGCCTTTGTCCACTAACTGACCAACACTGAGAAGATTGTGCTTCAATCCTTCAACATATAGTACGTTACTTGTTTTGCTCTTTCCATCAAAGGAAATAGTTCCCCTGCCTCTGATTCTGCCAGCAGAATTGTCACCAAACTTTACCATTCCTCCTTCATACCTTTCCAAATTCAAGAACTTATTCTTGTCACCAGTCATATGGTGAGAGCATCCACTGTCAATAACCCAATCATCCTTTTCTTCCACTTGAGCAGCCAAAGCTTTTTCAACAACTTTGTGATTGACAGATTCAGAGAGTATTGAATCTTCTTCCTTGATGGCAATAAACACCCACTCATTTCTGGATTTGCTTCCTAGTTCTGATTCATCATCTGTTACTCCTTCATTGTTATCTTCTTCATGAACATAATAGCAATTCTTTTGAAACCTTTGTCTGTTAGTATTAGACCTTGCAGATCTTTCCGGACATCTTGAAGCAAAATGACCAATCTTATTGCAGTTGAAACACTTAAAGGGTAGTTTTCCTTCATACTTACTGGATCCTCTTGGCAGTCTCTTTGCAATGAGGGCTTCAAGTTGAGCTGTTTCTGCTTCTTCTTCTTCCATGTCTCTTCTTGCTTGATCATACCATGACATTTTCCTTGATGAGTTTTCTCCCGGATCAAATCTCTGTTTGCCTTTCACATAGGCACTGGCTTTGAAAGCAGATTCAGTCTTGGGAGGATCATCTCCAAACTCGGTCATTTCAAATGCAGCTAGTTTGCCAGCCAGTTGTTCTCTTGTGACAGTTGTGTGGGCTCTGAATTCATCAATGGCAGCAACCTTGATTTTGTAGGCAGCAGGAAGGGATCTTAGGATTTTGCAGACAATCTCATTTTCATCTAGAGTTCCACCAGCATTTCTAATTCCACATACCAGCTCATTCACTCTTGGCATAAAGGTAGTGATGTTTTCATCATCTCTCATCTTCAATCTTTCAAATTTCCCTTTCAGACTTTGCAACCTTGCACTTTGGACAAACTCATCTCCTTCATACAGAAGTTCCAGTTTAGTCAGGATCTCATATGCAGTTGGTAGGTCAATAACATTTGAGAGATCTGAGTCATTTAATGCACTTAGAAGAGCTTCCTTGGTCCGCAGATTATTTTCAGCTTCTGTGATTTCATTCAGAGTTGTCGGACCACCTTGTGGAGGTACATATGGTTTTGAAACCATAGCCAAGTATGCTTTTCCCATACATTCCAAGTGACACTTCATGCGACCTTTCCAGAGAGTGAAGTTGGTTCCATCGAACTTCGGACTATCCTTCTTGTATGACGACATCCTGGATCTCCTCAAGTGGTTAAGCTTCTTTCAGAGGAACTTGGCTCTAATACCAATTGTTGGATCTAGGGCATACAACTGAGAGGGGGGGGTGAATCAGTTGTATAAAACTTCTTCTTCTTTCAAACACTTGATTCTTCGTTGTTAGTTGGCAGCATATCAATTAATCATCCATGAAAGCATAATACATAAACACAAGAGCAGATAAACATCAACACATTGAACACCAAGATTTTGACGTGGAAAACCCGGTTAAGGGAAAAACCACGGGGTGATTAACCCAAGAATTATTCTCTGTTAGAAGAATAAAGAAGAATAAATGGCACATGCCAATTAGGGCTCACTGCCCGAGCACACTGCTCACAAAGAGGCCCACTGCCTACAAGGAGACACACTGTCTACAAAGTGATAAAAATCACAGTCTTGAACTGGAGAATGACATCTCTACCATGTCCAGATCAGTTCCATTTAAGCCCAAAAACCTCTGCTCTGCCTTTCGCACTTCTCTTCGCTATGCCACACTCATCCACACAATCCACACATCGAAATGAACTCACAAACCGTTATTTATACAAGACATCGACTTAGGAACAAACATCTAAGTCGGCAAACAACCATAAGAGTATCCGCAAGATGAATAACACATCCGGTCGGCCACCACAAGAACATTCACAGGATGAACAACTCATCCGGTCGGCTAAACAGAGCAAGAACTTCATCCGGAAGAATAACTTCAATTCTGGGCTTTACTATCAATGCGGACCAAGAACACAACCTCAACATGATCCAAAAAACCTTCACAAGCCTGCCTGAATGACCGGATACATCCGCATTTCCTTTACTTACTGGAATCTCTTGTCTTCCTCATCTGGAACTTCAAGAACACAGTCTGTCACCTCTGTCATAATGCAAAAGGTACTTTCAGACCTCCAAATCATACACAAATCAGGATGACACATCACAAGGACATCCCAAACACTTCCTTCCAATCCGCAGATTAGGATAATACAATTTCGGACCTCACCGGACCTTTTTGTGATCCTCTGTCACCTCTGAATACTTGCCGGAACCGGTTCTACATCGACAGCCACAACTCCTTCAGATCTTCATGCGGACCTCTGAAATCTTAACTGAAGCATCTCAAGACTCATATCTACAAACCCTTTAATCCGCATCCTCCGGTTCTCAACCTATACAATACATTTGCCTTCTTCTCATCACTGTTCTTCACTGTTCCTGACTGAGGCTAATTTTCTCAATGTCCTCAGCACACAGCTCATCCAATCCTTCTTGTGAATGCAATATGAGTATGTTGACATCAATGACAACACAGGCTCACCTCATACTTGCAACAGTTCAAACCCCCACTGGGCCAACGAGCTCGCAAGGCCTTACGCCTTCGCTGGGCCAATGAGCTTGCGGGTTTGAAGTGTTCTTCCTAGGGGATGAGGTCCCCTAGTTGTGGCCTCACCGGTTCATTGCTCCAGGCAAAAGCATTCACGTGGAGCTAGAGGGCGTGTTGCACCAGCATCGCCGGTCACATTAAAAAGTTTACCAGGCGCATTATCTTTAAAAAAAAAAAATTATATTAATAGATATTAAAATTCAAAATTAATGTAGGTAATTGTATGCATTATGAAATTCCAGGGTCAAAGTACTCATCCTACGTCTATCAACCATCCACTGTAAGCTTATGAGAGGAGGTTGAGTTGACAAGTATGTAATTTGTAACAAAATAGTAAATATAAGACATGTAAAAATTTTGTCATATATCAATGGTAACCTTATTTAGTGATAATTTGATGATGAACAGGTGGATGTTAGATCTCTAGTATCAGGAGGAGTTGGTGGGGCTGATTATATAGGTAGTTTAACTTAGGTAAATTTTACTATTTCTAATCATTATGCTTTTAAATAATGATGTAGATTTTGGTCAAATAACCTTGTTCTATTTTGATTTGATGACATCTTTTCAGACTCCTCATATTCATTAGTCAATGGAAGTGGACATTGCTACAACTCTTTTGTCTTCAGTGCCTTTGACCAAGGTATGAGCCAATAACATGTAAATGTCATTATGTATTTCTATTTTTATCTCACGTCATTTTATGTACATAAATGATATTCATCTTTACTCAAATTTAGTTCTTCATGCTTCTCATAGGAGGTCACAACTCCACCCGTCCATCTACAAATGAAGAGAGACAACAAATGATTGAGAGGGATCACTAGCTTGCAGTAAGTGATTGATTACTTATGTCATGTTGTATATTTCATGTTTTCTATATTAATTTTGATATTGTTTAATTGTTTTAATAGGTGGAGCTTCAAAATTCTCTATCGATGTGGTCTAGTCGGCAAATGAGAGAGCATGAGTTGTTGACTAGTTCTCCATATTCATGGCTAAGCAAGGGTCATCAATTATTTGATAGTACTCCATAGGAGTTTTGATGTTGGGATATTTTTTATATTGCTATATGGCTTTGTAAACATACTTTTCTATTTTATTGATATATATCATTATACATGCCTATATGGCTTTGTTTGTACATGCCTATATGGCTTTATATATACACTTTGTGTTATTTTCATGACATTGTGCATATGATATTTTACATTATATATGATGATCAATTATGGTTACAGGATAGATAATGTATCATGCTTAAATGTTTTGGTATTGCTTGTTCTTCAATGTTTCCATGAAATGATATGATATGGTTACAAGATAGATAATTTATCATGCTTAAATGTGACATGACTAAAATTATATGACAAGATCTGTTAAGAAATGCATAATAGTCATGTAGACATCTGATCATTAATTTACAATAAGAGTTACACATGTGATTGAAGTATGTACAACCCTCATCCACTAAAATTGCATGGTTGCATGCAAATAGAACACAAGAAAGCTTACTAGGATGTGTTCCAGAGTTTTTGATTAATTCAAAGATTTTGAGATAATCCTTGCAAAATATATTTTGGGCATATCTTGTAATCATGGCATTCCATGAGACCATATTTCTTTGAGGCATCATGTCAAACAGTTCATGTGCCATGTCTATGCTTCCACATTTTACATACATGTCTCCCAAGGTAGTTGCAATTACAACATCTAACAAAATCCCCATATCCTTTATGATTTGATGGATGTCCATACCCTATTCCAAAAATCCCATTCTGGCATAGGTAGGGAGGATGTTGGCAAAGGTTGTGGAATTTGGCTTTACACCTTCCAATTGCATTTGCTTGAAAGTTTCTAAATCCTTATCAAAAAATCTATTTTGTGCATATCTTATAATCATTGCATTCCATGAGATGGCATCTCTTTGAGGTGTTCTATCAAATAGTTCACGTGGCTTGTCTATGCTTCCACATTTTGCATACATGTCTACCAAGGCAGTTGCAACTATAATATCTGATAAAATCCCCATTTTTGTTTTGATGGATGTCCATGTACCTTGTTCCAAAGATCCCATTTTGGCACAGGTAGGAAGGATGTAGGCAAAGTTTGTGGAATTTGGATTTACACCCGCCAATTGCATTTTCTTGAAAGCTTCTAAAGCCTTATCAACTAATCCTGTTTGTGCATATCTTGCAATCATTGTATTCCATGAGATGGGATCTCTTTGAGATGTATTGTCAAACAGCTCACATGCCTTGTCTATGCTTCCAAATTTTACATACATGTCTACGAGGGCAGTTGCAACTACATCTAACAAAATTCCCATATCCTTAATGCTTTGATGGATGTTCATACCTTATTCCAAAGATCCCATTTTAGCACAAGTAGGGAGGATGCTGCCAAAGGTTGTGGACTTTGGATTTACACCCGCCATTTGAATGTTCTTGAAATTTTCTAAATCCTTATCAACAAATCCATTTTATGCATATCTTGCAATCAGTGCATTCCATGATACAAAATCTCTTTGAGGTGATCTTTCAAATAGTTCATGTACCTTGTCTATGCTTCCACACTTTGCATACATGTCTACCAAGGTAGTTACAACTATGACATCTGAAAAAATTCCTATATCCTTTATGCTTTGATGGATGTCCATACGGTCATGTTCCAAATATCTTATTTTGGCACAAGCAAGGAGGATGCTGGTAAAGGTTGTGAATTTGGCTTTGCACCCACCAATTGCATTTGCCTGAAAGTTTCTAAAGCCTTATCTGTTGAACACACAGAGATGTTGAGAGGGAGATGAATCAACATACACTAAAACTTAACTACTTCATTTGCATATCAGATCCATTTAATTAGAGAACAAAAAGTAAAACATGCAACATATGCATCAACACAATGACACCAATAGTTTTACGTGGAAAACTGAAAACTAGGAAAAACCACGGTGAGTGTTAACTCACAATATAATGCTCACTACTATATAAAAGTTTACAACATTGTTTTAGGGCTACAACCCAAGGAAGCTACTAGTCCCTGAAGAAAGCTCACTGCTACCAAGAATTACAATGATAAACAAAACTATGAACTTATGAAATAAATATATGACTCATGTTGATATTGCATTCCTCTTTTCTGCTCAAATTATGCCATCAAACGGACTTCGCACACTTTATACTTCGCATACCAATGTTTCACACTCATACTTTTCACAAATGACTTTAATCTCCTATAAATACTCAAAACATTAATTAGATCGGCATCATAAAAACCTTTAGATGAAACATGTAATTCTTCAAGTGTCAGCTTCAACTCATACAATATGTCAAGAAAACAAGTTGTAGACCACAACATCTCATAATAGAATTCAAGGAACATCATTACACATCTTTTAATGTCAAAACAATTAATTAGGATCCACCACACATAACAAAAACTAGACTCTCAGCTCAAACTACACAAACACTGCTAACTATTCATCTTCACACCACCAAGGAGAAGCCAAAAACATCATGTGGACCAGTGTTTCAATAGTGTATCTTCTTGACAACATCCATACACCGTTCACCTAAAGTATCTAATCATTCTATGAATCTGCAAAACAAGGAACATACTAAACTGATGAAAACAAGGCATTTCGGCATATTGTAACTCATCACAACTTAAAATATTGCATTGCAAACCATAAAACCATTTGAACCTTCTTAAGAAGGAACTCTTACACCATTACGCATATATTCCTAGATCTGCACATCCTTATTTATTACTTCCATATAAAATCAAATACTTGACTCAAGTATATTGTAGTCCGAAGGATAGTCATATGCAATTCTTCATTAACTGACTTAAATACCTTATACAGTATCAGAGATAAGAAGGATTTGCATGTAGTTCAAACCTGAGATACATTAAGGCATGTAGAATCTTTGTACAAGCTCCTATAGTTGATTTGTATACTTTCAATCTTTTGCAAGTGCTCAAACCTATGTTCTATAGAGTATTTCATCATCCAGAATAGTCTATGTTACTTCTGTCACTTGAAATTTGACCTTACGGACCATAAGAACACTTGATACTATGAGGAAGAATGCATTACACATCTCTAAACATATTCCCAAAACTTCATGGGCATCACTTCTCTTTTGGAGGAAAGTGGAGCATTCTGACAAGTCTCTACCATTGCTTTACACTGTCAAGTCACAATCCGGAACACTGTTATTGATAGCATTCTTTGTTGAAGGTGTAATGAGCTAAAATATTGGATATAGTATTTTAATATCTAGATAAACTTATCTTCTGAACTACAAGACTAAATCTTGCACTGCGGAGGAATGCAGACCAAAATGTTGTAACTATGCCTTAGAATATACATTGTGAATGCCTTAATCAAACTTTTGTAACTTTTATCTAAGTGCGGTACTCTAAATTGATAGGATATCATTGTAGATATATAGAAAACATGTTAGAACAAGTTTAAACACCTCTACAATACATTTAGACATCAGGAGGATTACCATTCTTATACTTGGATGGTTTTTCTTCATTTGTTAAGTCTTCCAAACTGACCTCTCTTAAGCATGCCAATCCAATGTCTTCAACTTAGTCAAACTGTCTCTCTCAAATCTTCCATTGTCCATCAACTTCACCCATCTCTGACCTTAGGTTAATGCATATTATGTTGACATCAATGACAACATATTGCCAACATTATCAATGTTATGTCGTAAATTGTGCTCCTTGGTTGTGCAAGCACAATTTCACTATGTTTAGCACCTTCTTTTAGTGATCTTTAGACTAGTCCATTTTAGGTCTACCCTAAAGCCTTGATTAGGCATGTATTTCATGAAATATCACATTCTAACTAAAGTTTGGCCAAAACTTGAAAATAAAGTTTAAATACATGGTATTAGCTCTACCCCAAAGGCAAGCTTGTAAGTTATTTTTCCTAAAGGGCCTAGGGTTCCTAGTGCCCTAGTCCCTCCCATGTTTTATAGTTGGAAAATCAATTTCATAGGTCAGCCTATGTGTTGGTTAAGCCAACCCCAAATTCAAATTTGGTTTTACCACATGTTGTCGGCTCCTTAATTCGAATATCTTATTTCTAGGGCCTTGTATATAAGTAAGTGACCTTTTCATTTGAAACTAGATGGAAAAAGACAATTGGAATGCAATCTCTTTATGAAATAGTATGCTCTTGCTGCTCTTGAATTACTATAGGTTGTCATTGATCAATTTGAAGTGACTTTGCTCTCTGGGAAGGATTTGTGAAGGCTAGGAAGCAAGATCTTGAGTCTATCTTGCCATTCCTAGGTTAAAGCACTTTGCATGATTGGGAGAAGGGTTGGAACCATCAAATAAAGATTGGCTTGAGTACCCTCCTAGGGTATGGTTGCATTACCTTCTTATTATGTAAACCTTTGATGAATTCTCCTCCTTGAGGTGAATTTATATGTTTCCTTGAGTGAAGAATTTCTATTATAATCCTATCCTATTTGCTTGAGTAATCTAGGTATAGGGTTTGATATTCGTGATTAGATCTTGCATGTTACTACTCACACTTAGGATTTCTGATCACACACAACATCTTGTTCTAATCTTAGCTATTCGTGAGGTAGGAATACCAAAGCGGGGGCTTGACTAAGGCAAGCTCCTATATAGCCACAACACTTTTCCCCCTTGTTTTGTGTGTATAGGTTAATATTGCAGGTTTCAGAAGACACCAGTCAGAGGAAAGGAAGGTCTTGTAGGTATAGACCAGGTAAAGTTTAGACTTTCTATGAAACCCTAATTTGCATCTAGGGTGCCTGGTGCATTGGTACCTCTCATCCCTAAGACTGAGGTTCCTATTTCTCACTATCCTCTGATCTCTGCTATTGTTTCATATTTCTTGTAATAGTTTCCATTAGTCATCTATTCAATGATCTTACTCAATTAAGGTTTCTGTTAAAATGAAAGTGCAAACCACACAATGGAAATTTGATTCAAACCTTATTAATGTCCTCTAAATAATGTAGAATCAATGGAGATTGCAACATAAATAAAACTCACTACATAGAAATAAAATGCATTAAGAATTGAACACAACACAATATGTAACATGGAGAAAACACTTTTGGGTAAAAAAATCCACCAAAAAAAGAGGCTCCAAGTTCTATTATCTTCAAATATGAGATTACAATACAGGCACTTCCTCTTATTCTTCAGTCTTCAATCTACTGGCGCCTGTTACTCTCAACTCTACTAAAAATGTAGTACAAATATCCTTATAAAAGGGGATTGCCTACTAGGGCAAGAAAACTTACATAATATCGACCATCAGATATGTGACCTATGATGAACGGTCCAGATTTATAATGATAAAATATAAATAAAATCCCCTGATGTCATAGCCCTCTTCTAGAATGCTTAGCATTTACTTAACGATATATATCACATGGATAAATTTGATGTTGTATTGCGGATATATGCAACCTTTTATGTAAGGTTTGATTATCACACAATCAGGAAGTATTGGACATGAATTGATTATAGACTATAATACGATTCATGCATATAGTTAATTGAGTTAAATAATAGGGATATAGTAATATATCTTTGTTTTATCCTTAAAATAAAAAATAAAATAAAATAAAAATATAGTTAAAAAATATGAATTGTTTAGTAATAAAAGTAATATTGATATTACATTGGCAAAAGCAAATATTATTAATAATATGTGCAGCATGTAGAATATTTAATATTAAATATATGAGTTTTGTGGGATGTTTTAAGATGATATTGTTACCCTGCCAAGTAATTGGCAAAAGTAAATAATAAAGGGATGGGTAATATTACTTTTATATTTTTATTCTTAAATTCTTCATGGGAAAGGAAGAAATAGAACATTATTTTGATGTCTTATGGATTTGTGATATTCAGTTCTTGTCATCTGTTAGAAGGAGAAAACCTTGTTGTTCGCTCCACCTGAGCTGTTAAGTAAAAATCACTAGGATACTACCAAGTTCAGAGCTGGCAATAAAATATCATGAAGCACAACACCTATATCTTTGGGAAAGAAGGAATGTAGGTTATCAAAAAAGGGAATTTTGGGGAAATTGAAGGATGGTCAAACTATGGAAGAAATTGGGAAAAAGAAAGAATAAGGAGAAGAAGAAGGGATTAGCTGCAAAAGGAAAATTTACAGGCTACAGAGTAAATTCTAAGGTAAGGACTTTTAATCTTCTTAGTAAATTTGAATAAAGAGGTAAGAAATATTTTATTGCAGTTATATGTTGCATTTCCTCTCATGCATGGAGGATTGAAATTGTAGTATTAGCTAAATTTAAATAATTAGCTGCTACAGTACGAATTGTCACAAAAAATTGAGTTTCTGTACAAGTTTATTTAAACCTTGATGATGCTACTAGTAGGAAACCTGTAATAAATGACATAAATCTGTCAACTAGAACAAGGGAAAAAATAATGTTGTAGCATATGATTTTATACTGTGCAAATTGAAATAAATTCTAGAGTATTTAAAACCAGAAATTCTGAGAAGAAAAGTATGATAATCATCTGTAGCATGCAAAGGAAAAGAAATCTTCTAAAACATAAATATATTGCAATTACTTATGCCATAAATTAGGGCACATAGACAAAGAAAAATTTAGAGTTGCTATGACAAATCTGGGTGTCCATTAGGAAGGTGAACCTCTCTAACGGACACACCTCCATTAGAGGCACCTATGTTGTGCAATATAGAGGAAAATATAAATTCTGAAAAAATCTACCAAAATTTTCTTTTATTCATTCTATAAACTTCATTACTTAGCATTTAATACTTTATTGAGACTTACCAAAATCTCTTAAAATCTATTGTTTTGAAACAGATATATGCCTATAAGACATCGGTGAATAAATAAGCTTGATGAGCCATAAGTACCAAGGCTCAAGGGTTACTCTATTACTTGATTAATGGTTAGGAAATAATATTAAGGAAGAAAGTGGAAGAGTTACCAAGATGAAAGGGATTTCTTTGCAAATAACCAAGAATATATGAAAGAGGATACTCTTCATTTATTTAATTATGAGAAAATTAAAATTTATTACATTGGATTGCAGATAATAAAATCTTGAAATCATCATTTAATGATTGTTTAATGGTACTCTAGAATAGAGTCAGTTGTTAAATTAATTGTCTGCAATGCAATTTGCATGTGGAACTAACCTATACATTTTATACAAACAAATGTCAAAGTGAATTACTACCGATCAATGTGGTGAATAATGGTTATAAGATGAGTAAGTGATTAATACTACCATGTAAATTTAAGACTATAACTATTATCTTCTTAGATAGTATAACAGATCATTGGTATGAAGCATAATGTCACCATTAGGTGTTGCTAATATTAGAACTATATTATTATTAATGTTTGAAAGTCAAGATGTCATGGAAAGACTAGAACACTACTACATGATTGAGTTATGAAATAGTCTTCTAAAGTCTGATCCAAATATTTTAATACTTTGAAAGTATATAGTTGTGAGCTAAAGCTCGTGACTATGAAATGACCAAATAGTCATGTTATCTTCAAGATATTTGAATTCCATCAAGGTAATTGAGATTGAAGATAAGAACAATAATATGATTTTGTTTGTTGTCAATTACTTAATATAACATATGTAAATTACTTGTATCTAGATCTAAACTACTTAGTGTGTTTGTGAATTGACATTGCTCACTTACATGGATTTGATTGGTCACAGTATGTGTACACAAAAGAGCATATAAATTATTTGATTAGCATTTAAGTTTCCATAAAATATGGATGGAATATTGAATTAGTCCCTGAGTTGTGACTGAAGTCCAATGATGTTATTATCATCACATGTTATTTTCCATATGACTATCATCAGTCGAATGGCATAATTGTGTAACTATATCCATACTGAGATAACTATGCCTAGTGTACCTCTATGTTAAGATGTGGAATAACATCCTTAAAGGTAAACATTATTCTTTGAAATATTATTAAATTTTAAGACAAAGGTGATATTGGACTGTCTTTGAATATTTTTATCCATCAACTTGATTATCAATTGTCATGATGAGATGATAAGACAATCATAAGCCGTAGGCTTGATTGTTGTTGGTTTGAAAGAAAACCTATAGATTTGAAATGAAACCCATTTCAACTATTTTGTTTCAATAGAATAATGTGTCTAAGACAACTAAGATGATTGGAAGACCTGATGCTGAACTATAAAGCCTATGTACATTATGTAGGCAAGGCCATCTGGGATGAGCACCCAAGGCATAGGTCAGCCCTTAGGATGGGTCTTTAAGTGTTTGTAAGTTCTTAAGATATTGATGAGGTAAAGATAACTTACCCAGGTAGAGAAGATCTGACTAGTTGTCTTGTCTTACTATATTACTAGTTATGAGTTTCCTTAATTTATTGGATTACTATATGAAATAAGGTATTCATGATTATTACTAGTTAGGGATCATTATGTAACTACTATTTTTCACCATATACAATTATATGGAGTTGATGTAATAAGAAACCCCTTCTTGTAACCTTGATTGATTGAATATGTGTTGTAATAAAATCAAAATTTAACAATTTCTATGATATAAATCCCTTCCAGTCCAAAGGATTTACCATCTTGGTTTCCACCCTTTGGATATAGGGTTACATACTAATGTGTTTGCATGGGCATTAGATAAGATGCATTATTTAGTTCATATGCCCTGTTATTCACTCTCAACAAGTTAAATTATAATTGATTGAAGGAGATACCTCATGTTACTCCTAGCCTAAGGTCAGATCATATGCATCGGCGTCATTCTGTTGATGATATTGTTGTCAGTGGACATGTGAGTTTTAAATTTTTACATGTACATACATGTATATATAGATAGATATAGATCTATTTATAATATTACATATACATTTTTAAATAGTTCTATATATCTAGATAAAATATATTTAACACATTGTACTTGATTTTATCTCCAGGACTCGGCACATCCATCAGAACAAGATTCTCATTCAGAGGGTCACTTGACTAGGAGTCGACACGACAATTAGGCAGGCACCTAGAGACCTCCATTTGATGTTGCATCTAGATATTTCTAGATATATGTTTGATATGTTGACATTTCCAACACTTGATTACATACATGTTTGATGATTTATGTTTGATATATTGACATTTCCAACACTTGATTACATACATGTTTGATGATTTATGATTGATATATTGACATTTCCAGAACTTGATTACATACATGTTTGATATATTGACATTTCCAGGACTTGATTACGTACATGTTTGATCATTTATGTTTGATATATTGACATGTGCACATTTACAAATAGATGCAATTAAAGTAGTTCTTTTCCCAATAAATTAACACACACAATTTAATGAATTTGGCTAAGGAATGAAGCTCAAATAATATTTCAATTCATAATTTGAGATAAAATATCACAATTTGTTAAATGCAAGATAACAATTAAATATAAATATTCTTTCACACATGTCTAGAAGCAAAAAATACCATCTATAAATTTTAAATTGATCCTTCGTGATAGTATTCTTATATTTTATATTTCAATTTATATAAAATTTATATTTCAATTCATAATTTGAGATAAAATATCACAATTTGTTAAATGCAAGATAACAATTAAATATAAAATATTCTTTCACACATGTCTAGAAGCAAAAAATACCACCTATAAATTTTAAATTGATCCTCTGTGATAGTATTCTTATATTTTAAAGCACCTATAAGATGAACCAAAAAATACCACACATGTCTCTAACTAAAATACAATCCTTCCTATAGAAAAACCCACTAAAAAGCAATGAGCTCCATGAGATTAATACATAGACTACACCAAATGACTATTGATGGAATACAAGATCCCAATGGTCTAATAATTTGCCCTAAAATTTCAAACCCTTGGTCATAAATAAGAGGATGCAGAAAGATACAAGATAACTTAAGAAAGAATACTTTCCAAGGATGAGGAATCCAAAATGAACATCCAAAAATAATAATTATATACATGGTAATGACATCATTGTTTTTTATAAAAAATAATGAGAAATTAAAGTCTCTAAGTCATAAACATGTTTCTAATAGAAAGGAATTTAACATTCTATTACTCTAAAGGTTCAAACAAGAGTCTCCTAGAATAGGAAAATAACTCTATGAAGAGAGGGATTGTACATAATAGAGAATTCCTCATTGACACTTTAAGTGGAAATTGATAAAAAAAAATTATTTTCATGGATGAAATATTAGAAAATATAATATGTTGATTTGCATGTGTATGAATGTATAAAACTCATAATGGCCTAAGAATTCAAAATTGAGTATGTCATAGATTCAACTCCAATGATTACTTTTGTTGGAATAAATGTCTAAGGGACTAATCCCACTTGTGTGGCAAAGTATGAGTCTATTTCACTCATTTAAGGTGGTCATGGAGTAACCACATGATGTAAATAGTTTCTTCCATTATTAAAAGAATCTGAACATGGAATATTTTGTATCTACAATCTTAGAGAGAAAGAGAGATTTAACATATCCTATAATCATTTGTGTTTCATTAAAAGAGGCTAAGATGATCAATTTGAGAGAAATAGAAAGACACTGGGATTATAATGAATAATGTAGGAGGACCAAGACACACAAGAGTGCAAAAAGATTAATTGGTTGGTATTTGATGGGGTCAAGAATTCTAGGACCAAGCTATTAGGAAAAAATATAAGTAATATATCTAAAGTGGTATTTTTTACATAATTTGATTCCTTTTAAAATTTCATTTCATAACAATTACACCTCATCTAGAGATCTTATGCATAAGTTATGCCCTCTACAAGTTGCACATGACATACATAAACTGTGATAGTTTTAACCGAGGATGAAAATTTCATGCCAAAGGTTTAGATTTTTGAATGGTTTGGCACCTAACATATATGTCACTTATATGAGAAAACAAAAGGGATGAGATTCTTCTAGGAGTTGACATATCTTTTGTCCCTTCTCACACAAGGTCTGATATATAATTTCTCTTTTTCTTCATGTGCTCACTTTGGACTAAAGAAAACTATTGGGATATGGAGTTAATTCATGTTTTAAGGCTTATAAGTGATTGGAACTTAGATCTAGAAAGATTTCACTTGAGAATCCTAAATATGCTTTGAATTATTATAGTAAATGTTTAGTAATCAAAGGTTGCATTCCTTTGCCATGTTTCTAGAGATAATTTGACTATTCTTTGGTTTATGGTTAGGTACCTAATATATATGTCTCATGTATAAAAAAAAATTAGAAGGATTAATATTTCATGATAGTAGGTCTTAGAAATTAGATTATGTGTGACAATTTGTTAAATGCAAGATAACAATAAAATATAAATATTCTTTCACACATGTCTAGAAGCATGTACCTGGGTAAATCACAAAAACTCCTCATTAAGAAAAGGTATCAACAAAATAAATATCATTATAACTTGAATCAAGTGAGATGGGGAAGATACAAAGAACATATAAATGCCCAAATTAAATTGTCTCCAATTAATTATATTTAAATATATATGATGTTGTTCACTCTAGGATAACAGAATCAAATCACATATATCATATATCTAGTGAAAATAATAAATCAAAACAAATTGAAATATAAATTACACACTCATAGTCACAACATGTATGCATCCAATTTAATACATGTAGTCAAACATCAGATTCCAATACAAAACATTAAATAGTACACATGTATCATCCTTAAAAGTGGACCACATTAAAAATAGTACTTCATATCTAGGTTTAAAAAAGTGTTCAACACTAAATATAAAACTACTTCAAGATCTCACTAATTTTATAAACTGTAACTAAAACAATGGAGTTCAAACAAGTTACTAGATATAAGTTCTCATTCAAACATCTGGTTCAGCCCACTCTTCAATAACATGTAATATTTTCTGATGATCATCACTATCTAGTCTCCCTTTTTTTCATCCATGTGCATGTGGAACTGGATGAAGATGTAGGGCGGTAGCAAGTACTAGGTGACTATACTGATACACCTTGTTCTTAGGTTGATAGTCAATAAAATGAATCCCATGTTGAACAATTTTGACTTGTTTGAGATATGTCCCTTGCACTACAACATGAACCAACTTGGCAAGACATGTGCACATAACATTTTCACTTAACCCAGGTATTATAATATAATGTAAAGTTTAATGTACATATGTACATGTATATATAAATTTAAATGTGACCCACCTATTGGAAACACATTTCATCACTTATTTCAGGTCGTGTTAGCTTCTTCCTCTCTTCTGTGCAATGCATTAAATAATAACTAACACCTTCTATGTTTCCAGACTCTACTATGACTACAAAAACATCTCCTAGAGTACAAACCAAATTTACATGGTTCAAAATTTGTAAAAAAATTAGAATTGTCTAGACTTTATAATCATTAAATTTAACTCATCAGAGTACTAAACTAAATAAATAATTGTACATGTGTTGTAAATTTACATTAAATTTATCAAACTGTACACATACATACATACATACATTTTCTAATCAATCCTGAAATATGGTCATAATCAATTGAAATCAAAGGAATGCCTTCAAAGTATTCATCCTCATCTTCATCGTATGTGTCAAAAATGACTAATGACACTGCATTCCATTCACTAACATATCCAAGTTGTTGGTTGTCGCATGCCTCAAAGTTTTTCAAAATGCATTCATCATAGAAACAAGAGTAATCCCTCATGTACAATTTCCATCTAGGGAGATCATCTATACTCATGACACAATGCAAAGATCTTGTTTTGTCTACCCTCTTGCATCCATGCTTTGATCTTCTATCCACAACTAGATACATAAAAATTATAAAAAATTTACATATATAAATTTAAGAGAAATTCATTTAAAATAATTGAATTTCCTAAATTTAAAATTTAAACTTAAATACAAATGCAAACATACACATCTGTGTGTGTGTATATATTAAATTTAAAGTTTGAAATTTTCATTTATGAAAAATTTATATATACATGCATGATATCTCCCAAAACACTGTATGTGGGATGTATTGATTCGTTCCTGAAGATGTGCCGACCTCATTTGATGCAAAGTGTTTCTTACACCATTCAACAACATCATGTGCATTGTCTATATGATCTCCTGAATAACTCATTTGATGCTTTCTTAGAGAACATTTGATGCAAGCTCCTGTGCCATCATGTTCACCCTTTCCATGCCCACTCTCAAAGAAACTCCAAACATGTTGTATTTTATAATTTTGATGATATCTACATAGTGCATAAAATGGTCATTATGATTTGAATTGTGCCACACATCCATCTGACCATACAAAATGCTTTTCAATTTTTACACGCCTGCTTGCCAAATTCTCAAAAAAAAAATTGTAAAGCAATGTTGTACAAAAAGTGTGTCATGCTCTTTATCATCACTACTATAAAAGTGATATTCTTTCTTAATGACTCGTTCATTATTTGTACTCTCAAAACCATCCAAATCCAATTGCGCATGTCGATAACACACATACACCATAATAGCGATCTGCTTTGAAAAGTAATAATTTGATTGAATCTCTTTTTTATGTACAAAAGAGTAATTTTCTGCAAAGTCGACTACTGATAGAACTGTTCTAGGTGGGAAAGTATCTCTTAATGTTTGAAACTGTTGTGCTTGCCACCTAGCAAAAAAGGCATGTTGTATGTATGGTTGTATCAATTTTCAAAGATTTTCCATAAATGTTGCAATAGGTATCTCCTCTTCTACATAGTTTAACCTTGTGGATTCTTTCCCAAATTTTTTTTGAAACTTTACGTACTTGTAACTCTTGCAATTTACTGCCTTTGTTGGGTTGGTATCTTTGTTTCTCAAAGGCAATTTAGCCAAATTTACACATGTTTCACAAAGTCCTTTTATGTAGTTTATTTGACCAATTGCATTATCACATAAGATGGATTCTATGAAAAGACTTACCCGTTTAGGATGTGTATTTTTAAAACCATCACTTTCTTCTCTCATCTTTCAAAACACCTGATAGTAGAGATCAAATTCAATATGATAAAAAGAACAACAAGTTTCAAAAGCCTTGTTTATCTTCACATAATATGGCTTTAACCTTTCAAACATTGTTTGCCCGATCTTTATATCAAGATTCAAATTACAAAATTTCACATACATCTCATGTTGTGTTATGTCTAGCCAATGTTTTGTATGATGTTTACAATCATTGAGCCCAATCCTATGTCTGATAATATCTCTACTATTTGATGATGAACGAGTATTATCATTCCAAAAAATTGAGACCAAGTTCCTAACAACATCTTCAATCATGTCAGAATGAAGAGCTCTGCACATAATTACCCAATTGCCTTCTGAACAATCATCCAAAACCTTTCTCCTTTTCACATATTTTGTTAGTGTCTTTCTACTAATACCAATTTCAGTCGAAAGTGAATAGATTTTTCTTTTTCTTAATATATTTCTATTTAAAATAGTTGTCAACATCACTCTTCTTGTAATGGCCTTATCCATTGATTGAGATTCTTTCCTAATGGAATCTAAACCCTTTTTTATATTTTCAACAATATCTTTTCCTAGGACATATGAAGCTTTCCTCTTATTCAATGTCACATCTACACCCAACAATTGTAATGGCTCTTTTAACTCATTACAAAGAAGTAAAAGTGATAACAGTTGGGTTTTTTCAAGTGTACCAAGATGATTGAAATGAGCATTGATTATTTCCTTTACAGATTTATTCATTGACCTCTTACTAGTATTTATAGATTGTTTGGCATAATATTTCAATTTCTCCACATCCATTTCAAGTAAATGATCCAAATTTCTATAACTTGAAATTTTTGTCTTCACCTCTTTAGCTAGATTTATATGCTCATCCATACCAATAGAAGGAAGTGATCTGACCCCTCTCCAACATACATTGTTTGAACTTGGGCCTCCTCCCTATCTTCAACTATGTGCTCTTCAGCCTCATTTGGCCCAATAGCTAAATTTGGCTCGACTCTTGCTTGAGAACTTTCTGCTTGTTGAGCCTGTTCTACACACAAAATACTTAAGTCAAGAGAGATCTAAAGAAAGAGCTTTAAAAAAACTTAAGTCAAGAGAGAGATAGAAGACCTATCTAGAAAAGTCCTATAAAGAGAGAAAGAAGGAGCTTTAAAAAGACTTAAGTCAAGAGAGAGAGAGAGAGCTTTAAAAATCTACTTGTACTTGTCAAGAGAGGGAGAGAGAAAGGACCTTATAGAAAAAGAATAGAGAGAGAGAGAGCTTTAAAAAGAATTACTCAAGTCAAGAGAGAGAGAGAGAGAGAGAGAGAGAGACTTGACTTATCTAGATTTAAGGAGATCTCTAGAGAGATACAAAGAAAAAGCTTTAAAAAGATCTACTCAAGAGAGAGAGAGAGGAACTTATGATTAAATTTAATACAAGTATGATTTACTTAATGTGCAAATCTATGAAGGACCCTAATACACATTCAATTGAAACAAATATAAATTCACTTAGTATTTATGTTCAAAACTAGAAATAACATCCTACTACATGCTAAAAACTCATAAAGTAAATAGGAAAGAAAATATGCATGCATACCTTGTTTCTTTCTATGGTATCTTGTCAAATTTATTTGGCACACTTGTTCTCTTTCTTTTGAATACTTTCTTTGAGTCTTATTTTTTCTTTTTTTTTGTCTCTCATTTTCTTCTTCAAGTTTTCTTCTCTCAAATCCTCTACCAAAAGTTTTCTTCTCCAAACTCTTGCTTGCTAAATTTCATAATGTGAATTAATCTTGCTATGTTATATGAAAAAATAAAAGGAAGAAGTTCATATTTATATGCATATAACATTATTAAAAAAAATAATAACAATTTGGTCAGCCAGGGGTTCGAAAGAATGTCAGTGGTTAAATTTTTTTTAACCAACAGGGTTCAATCGAACCCCCCTGGATTGATTTTTAAACATTATTTTAATAGGGTTCAAATGAATGGGGGTTTGAATGAACCCCTGTTCATTCAAATGGGTCATGGGGGGTTCGTTCGAAACCCCATTCATTCAAACCCCCTTATTTTGCCCTTGCCCCTCTACAGCTGCAATTTTATGCAGATTTTTGGGTTTCAAAGCTCAGCTTGAGGATCAAAATGGAACCAACTTGACAAACCCAGTTGGAGGATTATATTCCTCGAAATGAGCTTTCTATCGAGTATAAATTTAATATATTGTGGTTTTATTATATTTTTTTAGTTTAATTAAACATCCAGGTTTTTCACTAAAAATCAAGCTCTATGTTCTGCACATGTGGAAAAATAGTAAATTACCAAAAAAAATTATAAAAATATCTATTCTCTTGGTATTCATGTCCTTGATCCAACAAAAAAAATTGAATTCTGATACATACAAAAAAAGTTATGCTTTACATAGTACACCTCTGTCTAAATTGTAATTGGTTTGACTTCAAAAGTTAATTAAAAGAAAAATATTCACTAAAACATTATGAAACCAAATGCATCCTCTAGATATCATGGCTAAAAATATAAATTTAAAAAAAAAAGAATTTTATCCTTCATAGAAAAAAGTTATGTTTTACACAGTACACGTCACTCTTTAAAAATGGTGTTTACTATTAGAAACTAGTTATTAAAGGAGATGGAAAAAGAAATACAATTTGATCCAAAAAAAATTAAAATATATATTTAGAATCTACAAACAAAATGTGACAAATCATTAGTTTACATCATCTTCAAATTCCTCATGGTTTAGCAACTATAGGTGTCCAAAAGTGAAGATTTTTTTCAAAATGTTTATTTCAATGTCAACTTTGGCCAGAAAGTGTAACCCACTATTGTAGGATCACCCTGGTACCCAGATCGAAGATCGATCTTAGAAAACACAATTGCTTCTCTCATTTGATCGAAAAGATAATCAATGCGAGGCAATGGGTATTTGTTCTTAATTGTTGCCTTGTTTAACATATGGTAGTCTATGGATAACCGTAATGTACCATCTTTCCTTTTCACAAATATTACTGGTGCTCCCTAGGGTGACACACTAGGCCTTATCAGTCCATTATCCAACAATTCATGCAATTGAGCCTTTAGCTCCATTAACTCAATAGTGGTCATTTTGTATGGAGCTTTAGATATAGGTTTAAATCCTAGAATTATATCTATAGACAAATCAAAAGCTCTTTTAGGAGGTAATCTTGGTAGCTCATCTGTGAATACATCATCAAAATCTCTAAGAAAAGGGTACCTATACATATCTGATCTCTCCTGATCTATGGACTCCCTCTTCTCACCTCCTTTGAGTTTTTGAGATTCATAAAACGTTAAATCATCTTGGAAATTGGTTTCCTCAAAACCATTTAGTTTTTCCATTTTAACAACAAAAAGATGGCATCCCTTTCTTTGGGCTCTTTTCATTTGTAGGGAAAATTTTTTTCTTAGTTTGACTTCTCTAGGGTTCCCTTGCAGAAAGACTTTGTTCCCTAGGTCATCTAGACATTCTATTATTTTGGCATAACAGTCCACCTTAGCCCAGTGTCTGCATAACTAGTTTATCCCAAGGATAACATTATATGAGCCTAATGGGGCTACGTAAAGGTTCACCTCAATGGAGAAACTTGGAAGTTCAACCTTAGCCTCAAACAAGCATTACTGTACCTAAGCTTTGGTCTGATTTGCATATTCAAATGACCAAGTGTTTGCCATATATCCAGCTTTTCTAGGAATTTTACTTAAAACTTTTGAGGAAACAAAACATTTTGTTGCACTAGTATCTATCAAAACTTAAATTGGGAAACCAATTAAGATACCTATAGTTTCAATGGGAGTAATTTGGTATTCATCTTGCCTATTATCCAAGGATGCATGTATGCATTGTTGGAAAGTCGTCTGGTATGAGGGTAATGGATTTCCTCGTGGCTGAGTTCCCTACGTCTTATTAGGACACTGGTTGGTGTAATGATCACCACTGCATGTATAACACTCTCCCATGGGTCCTCGCCTTTCCTGAGACTTCCTAGAATTATCTCCATTTCTCTTGGAGTTATTATTACCTTTCTTTTCCCCCCTTGATTCATTTTGTTTATTCTTGGACCCTTTATCATTTTTCTCTAAAAAGTCCTGCCTTTTGCCCCTTTTCTTAGAGGATTGGGAGGATTGGGACCAAATATATCTTTTTTGATTTCTTTCCTTGTAAGCAAACATAGATTTCATCTTCTACTCTTGTTTGATGGCTTTCTCATACACCTAGTCCATTGAAGTGGGACCATGCACATCAACCTCACCCCCAATCTGGGTGTTCAATCCCATAATAAACTTTCGGATGCAAAATCTCTCATCCTGCTGATATTGTGGCACATACTTGAGTAGGCGAGTGAACTTTTCCCAATATTCATTCACAGTTAAATCACCCTATTTTAGAAATTCTGAAAATCTATAAGCTTTTGGTCATAATACAATTGAGGCAACCATCTTTGCCTAAAGAGTTCCACAAACCTGTCCTAGGTTAAACTTGTAAACCTCAAGCCTAACTCCATTTTCTTATTCATCCACCATGTGGATGCTTCACCCACCTACTGCTATGCTCCCCATACCACTTTGGTGATTTCAGTATAATTTCTTATTTTAAAGTATTTTTCATCTTTGTAAACCATGCCTCTGTAGCATCTCTACTTATAGACTCATCAAACTTGGGAGGCATAACTTTTTTCATATCTCGAGATAATTCCAAAGCCAAGTGGCTTCTTCTATCCTCTTTCTATCTGGCATCAGAGTTATTCTCTCCACATTCACTTTGGGTGGTGTCATCATGACGTGCCTCATCATCACCCCCATAATAGGATTCCCACCTGGGTCCATGCTGACCCCTGACCTTGTGGTCAAGAGTTCTAATTCTCGCTCTCGTCTCTTGGAGCATAGCAAGGATCTTGTTGAGTTTAGATTTAGAGTGGCCTGAAGGTTCCCCTTCTTCCTGGCTATCTCCCATATTGGTTCTTGTGTGAACCATGCTACAATCTACTTCTCCTGAAGTTTGCAGATTAATCATTCAATTAGTTTTTCATACCAATGAATCCATTCATTTATGTAAATCCATTCTCATTCATGTAATCTTTAACAAGAAAGGAAAGATTTTCTAGAATTTTTTTTTTCAAAATGCATTATAGTTTTCCATGGATTACATATAATCCATCTATAGTTACAAAATTTTGTTTACATCTTGCTACTGCAAGTCATTATTAGATTGGGATACCTTCCCATGTTCATTTCTCATCCTTGAGATTTATCAAATTAGTTTTAGGAGGTGGACATACTCACAAGTACTCATCCACAACCTCCCTAGCAACATTAGGATCCTTAAGATCACTTTACAAAATTGGTTCCTTAGGTGCAGAGGGTTTCACTGATTCATTTTCAGAGATAGGAGTAGTAATTGTAACTGCTTTCCTCATCTCCTGCTTGATGCATTTAACAGCATCAGCAAAGTCTTCATCATCATTCAACCATGCACCTACCAAGCAACCAATTTATTCAAAGTGTTTCATTCTTGAGGCTCTCTCCCTCCAAGTCTTAAGATAATGTCCATTTCCTATTACTTTATTTCTAGGTGTCGTTCTTATTCTTACCATTCTGGCATAAGAACATCCAAACATTAGCAACTGTTAATGTTAGAAAAAGAAAAACATTATGTAGTGAGCTCATAGGTCCATGTATTAAACCCGGTAACTTTGATACCATATGTAACATGACATCTCACATTACCCATGATCAACCATCTTAATTAAGATTAAGAATAAGTCATGATTAATATAATCATAGTTGTTGGCTAATAGATTTTTCCTGGTCTAAAAATGTTTTGTTCTGACTCTATAACCCTTTCTTTCAAGAACAAATAAGTTAAACAACAAATGGGTGAACTATCAAAAATAATTCCCCTCTGAATTAAGGTACAGCTCCCTTTTAAATCTTCAATGGATTCAAATTATTCTAATCATTTAGATACGCTTTTAACCAGAAAGCATTAAAGGCAAACTAACATTCATACATCATCATGCTATGAATGTGATATCTTTCTTCTTTATAACATCATTCGGTAATAGAATACACAGATTCTATCTTCAATAATAATCGGATATATAAATATGTATATTGCTGAACCAATAAATGATAAAACATATATGATGAGTTATCTAATGAAAGAACAATTATGACATGAAAGAAGAGTTCGTACAGAAACCCGATTTCAAATAACTTAAACACACAGATTTAAGACTATAGCAATCATTTCTCCTTTTCATTCATAGATGAAAAATGTTTCAGACAAACATCATATATATTGTAAAATAGCAAAAGTTCAGCTCCAAAATTCCTTGTATCTCCTCCTTAACTTTTTGTATCTCTGTTTTTCAACTAAAAACATATATATAGTTACCCTAATTAACCATTCTTTTGAACCCAAAGTTAAAACCAACTCTAACCCACACGGGATTTTAGTTTCATAAAAGCTCATTGAAAGATAAAGTTTTTGAACATAATTCCAACTAAATAACTAAATAAAGAGATTATGCAAGCAAGATCATGATTGGGTATGCAGATTAGAATCTCTAGATTTTCTTTGTTCAGCTGAGGAGACACATTGAGCCTTTCACTCCTAAAATGCGGTAACAAATTCCTAGATTTTTGAGAAGTTAGGAATGCCAATGTGTTTAACCCTTGCTTTCCAAACATCTTTCTCTCTTCAAATCTTCACCACTTTCTCTACATGCTCCGGGAGTGCATCGACACAAAGGTGAAGAAGTGATTCTACCTTTGATATCCGAGAGAAATCTTCAATTAATAGGTTATCATTTTCTTTAACAAAACTATTTTTTTCTCTAAAGGATTGAACCATAGTATTGTTGGATCTAGGGCATACAACTGAGAGGGGGGGGGTGAATCAGTTGTATAAAACTTCTTCTTCTTTCAAACACTTGATTCTTTGTTGTTAGTTAGCAGCATATCAAATAATCATCCATGAAAGCATAATACATAAACACAAGAGCAGATAAGCATCAACACATTGAACACCAAGATTTTGACGTGGAAAACCCGGTTAAGGGAAAAACCACGGGGTGATTAACCCAAGAATTATTCTCTGTTAGAAGAATAAAGAAAAATGAATGGCACATGCCAATAAGGGCTCACTGCCCGAGCACACTGCTCACAAAGAGGCCCACTGCCTACAAGGAGACACACTGTCTACAAAGTGATAAAAATCATAGTCTTGAACTGGAGAATGACATCTCTACCATGTCTGGATCAGTTCCAATTAAGCCCAAAAATCTTTGCTCTGCCTTTCGCACGTTTCTTCGCTATGCTACACCCATCCACACACCACACTTTGAAATGAACTCACAAACCGTTATTTATACAAGACATCGACTTAGGAACAAACATCTAAGTCGGAAAATAACCATAAGAGTATCCGCAAGATGAATAACACATTCGGTCGGCCACCACAAGAATATTCGCAGGATGAACAACTCATCCGGTCGGCTAAACAGAGCAAGAACTTCATCCGGAAGAATAACTTCAATTCTGGGCTCTACCATCAATGCGGACCAACAACACAACCTAAACATGATCCAAGAACCTTCACAAGCCTGTCTGAATGACTGAATACATCCGCACTTCCTCTACTTACTGGAATCTCTTGTCTTCCTCATCCGGAACTTCAAGAACATAGTCTGTCGCCACTGTCATAATGCAAGAGGTACTTCCGGACCTCCAAATCATACACAAATCAGGATGACACATCACAAGGACATCCCAAACACTCCTTCCAATCCGCAGATTAGGATAATACAATTCCGGACCTCACCGGACCTTTTTGTGATCCTCTGTCACCTCTGGATACCTGCCGGAACCGGTTCTATACCGACAGCCACAACTCCTTCAGATCTTCATGCGAACCTCTGAAATCTTAACTGAAGCATCTCAAGACTCATATCTACTAACCCTTTAATCCGCATCCTCCAGTTCTCATCCTATACAGTACATTTGCCTTCTTCTCATCACTGTTCTTTACTGTTCCTAACTGAGGCTAATTTTCTCAATATCCTCAGCACACAGCTCATCAAATCCTTCTTGTCAATGCAATATGAGTATGTTGACATCAATGACAACACTGGCTCACCTCATACTTGCAACAAGTATCGATATCCTTCTCTGGCTCCCCATCATCTTTTATATATTTCACATCGATGCATTCCAAATCATGCTGCAAAGACTGGGTAAACTCAATTATTTCTTTAATCATTTTTGTAAATTCAATTTGCCCTTGATGAGATACTGAGTTTCTCGATTTGATGTTTCTCTTGCTTACATACAGTGTATCATTGTTCAAACTTGTCAAATTCTTTTCTGATAAAAACATTGTTACCCCATATTTCTGAACTTCATCAATTTGATTCATCACATTCATCCACTTCCCTTCATCTTTTACCCACGAAGCATTTTGTGTTTTCAAATCTTTGATGGTAGCCATGGTTTCATCATATATATTTTTCAATTCATTAATGTACTCTATACCCTTCTGGATGATACCATCCAACCAAACGTCAAACACTCTGGTCACCATTTTGTTTTTGTGTATCTGATCTAGCATTTTCTAATTGGCTGGAGATTTTGGGTCAAAAGATAGAGGTAGTTGAGAAACAAGTTGGGGATTTGGATTATGAATGGCATCAATATACTCTGTCATTGATCATAAAGTCTGTTTCAACTCCCTCTTATCTTTTTCATCCTTCCAGGTACGACTGACTATCCTCTTGGTAGATGCTTCCAGATGGTGTACGTCTACGGCACGTGATGCAGTCCCAAGATCTATTCTTTCTATTGTGAAATCCTGAACCGTGGGATCTTGAACTTCTTCATCAGTTGTTGGTCGGGCTATTTTTGCACTCCAATTCCCTATATTAGGGTCAATGTCTACCCTGGATGTGGTTTTCAACCTTTTCAATTTAGGAGTCTTTCCTAGGCACTTGCTAACCATGTCCTCCAATGGCAATGAAAATGGAACTATTTTTCTTTTATCACTAATTGAGCTTTCCAACCATTTTGGTGCAAGGGATGGAACTTGTTTACCAAGATTCAGTTATTCAGAAGGCACATTTGATATCATCATCAGGTTGGTAGAATTTGAAGCAACCTCTACTTGTTGGTTTGCACTGGTCTCTTCTGCCATTGGTGAATCAAATTCTTTATCGCCCAATGCTTCCCTCAAATCTTCTTCAGAGTTTAAATCCACAATTATTCTTTCTGAAATCTTCTTTCTTCTTCCTACTTTTAGTCCTTAATCTGGTGGTACGAGAAGGTAGAATAGTTGCAAGGGTTTTCTTGGACTTTTTGATTATAGAACCCTTTCCAATTCTTGGCTTGGGAGTACCTAAATCATAGATAGTAATAGGCCGATTAGCAGAACTTATTGGAGATGGTGATTCACCAATTGGTGCACATCACTGGGAATCTTCATTTTGAACCTCCTTCAGTCTGTATTCCCTTAACCATTTCTCAATTCTCCTTATCACTGGAAGGGTTTTGACTTCAATCCAATCCTCTTCACCTTTATCCCAATCAACTTCTGGAATAGGTAGCTATTTTATTTGTTCAAAATGAGGATCAATCACCTGTTCTTCATCATCAATTATTCCAGAGATATTCATACTCAGATTGAGTGTAACTATTTGCCTCAAGAAGAACCTGCACCAAAGCTTTCTTCTAACTTCAAATTCATATGGACAATCCTCCCAATAGTCTTTTATTTGGGGAATATGTGAAAATCCCATTCCAAAATCAAGATTGTCCCTAGCAAAACCTTTGCTGTCAAACTGGGGTCTAGCATTATAGGACTAAAAATTGAACTTTTTCAGGTCCACCTCCAAATTTAAAGCATTAGAAATTGACTGACATGAATAGTGTCCAAGTTCAATAGGAAAATATATACCAAATTCTTTCTTCATTGGAAATTTCTTATCTACATGGGCTAATTGCCTACAAACTTTTATCAATACAAAGCAGTCAAAAACATATCTAGGCAGCTTCACTGGTTTGCCATCAAAACCACCAACTCTGATATAAGTAAATTTAGGAAACTAAATGAAGAAAATACCATAAATACTGATTAGCTACATAGCTTCATCAGACATCGTCTTATTAACATTCCCTGCCAATTCATAAGTCATCCTACCAGTAAAAACATCATTAACCCTCGCATAGTTTTCATAACAATTTTGCATTTGTAAATGTGAATAATAATCATAAATTTTGCTGTTTTCAACCAAGGATGCATGAGGCAACCCTCTCCATTCTCTTGTAAATGCTAGGTAGTAAAAGAGATATGAAGACATATAAAAATCCTTATTCCCCAAGTAATTACTCAAACCTAGATGCAAACATTCAGGTATGATTTCCGTCCAATCCAAATATTGTTCTCCTTGGAGGATCACCTGAATCAAGAAATACATCTAGTCCTCCCAATAAAATGCCTGGGAGTTACCCTTTAGCCTGTGTAGCAATACCATAATATCCTTTACTTCCAGTATCATGTGTTCTCTTATTAATGGTCTGGGCAATCTTAAACCTCCCTTTTGAAATTTCAATAGCCAATTTCTTGCAATTACACTCTTGTAGTTTGATTTGTTCAATGAAAAATAGTTGTAAGAAGAAGTAATATTAAGATCAGAATATGGCTCTATAGGTGGAATTTTCATCACAGCCATTAGGGTTTGTCTGTTGACTTGTAGTAACACATTGCTATCTACAGTTCTGATACACCTATTTTGGGGGTCATATCTGCTCATGCATTCCAGAAGTAATTCAGGGCATTGTATCGCCATGGGAAATGTTGTAGCTTCAACTAAACCACTTTCTACTATTTTCTCCATCATAGGAGTTGACATAGGATTTTTAACCCTCTCCTTAAAATCCTTCAAATCATATTGAGCTAGAGAGGTATCCCCGAATTCAGGAAGAGAACAAACAAGACTAGGACCATGTTTAAAACCAAAACAAGCAGATTTCGTGGCTACAGATTGGATAGATATAATAAAAAATGCTTTGAACTTCTCTAATAATACCAAAAACTCAAAATGATTCTCCTTTCCAACAAAGTAATGGAATCAGTTATAGGAAAAGTCAAACTCACCTTCAATGGATCAGAAATTACTGTAAAACTAGGCAATAAAATCTTATACCTCTAGCGCTGCTCTCCTTTTTCCATCACCCTGTGTGTTTACTATTAAAAATGGCTTGTCCTTTCTCGATAAAAGGCACGAAATTAGGTTGAATAATTACTAGATCAATTAACTTGTGTTGAACGTGCTTGATAGGACGCAAATTCTGACATGTGCATTAATTGTAAGTAGTTCTTGCACATGACCTTAATGTGTAATGATTACTCATAACCTTTCAAAGTTAGAACTTTCCATTTCATAAAATGTTCTGGATATATTTCCCTTTAAATGATATACTTCTTTTAAAATCTCCCGCAAATTTTGACTTAAAGAAGACTTCGGGAAAAGAGGGACTAATGTCACAGAATGTTGAACCTTTGAACTCCCGAAATGAGGTTCAACTCAAAGGTTCAAAAATACAAATTGAGTTACACAAAGGGACCAACAATTCATGACTTTTCAAGAAACATTGAACTGTTGAACTCTTAAACCATTGAACTACGCTATGAGGTTCAACCGGAAGGTTCAAAGATACAAATTGAGTTACACAAGGGGAGTGAGTGTACATGACTCCTTAAGAAGCATTGAATATTGAACTCTTGAACCTTGAAAAGGGTTCAAGTTCAAAGGTTCAATTCTTCAGTAATTTCACATATAAGATGACAGGCGAATGAACTTTTAAAGACAAAGAGCTGACTTCAGAAACAAACATATAACCAATAAGGAAAGATGGTAGGTCAACTTTTTTCTTAGGAAGGATCGCGAAAAATAAATAAGGATGAATTAAAGGTAACATTGGATCTGACTGGGGACTGCGTTTTATGACAAAATATAGAGAACTCAAAAACTTTGGTTACGCACAAACTGAAACATAGGGACAGAAGAAAAAGAAATAAGGCAAACCAAAACTGGAAAAGGAAAACAACAACACATGACAATAAAGGAAAGACTATGTACAAAACAAGGGACGCATGTTTTACAGTCGATACAATTTAAGGTCCTGTCCATTATAGGATAGGGGTAAAACAGATCCATCTAGATATTCTAATTTGAAAGAATTAGGGCCCAGTACCTGATGGATTTTGAAAGGTCCTCTCCAAAGTGAATCAAATTTGCCATGTGCTCCTTTAGGTTGTCTCCTCTTATCCCACAACAGTACTTCGTCTCCTTCCATGAATTTTTTGGGCCTTATTTTTTGATCAAAAATCTTCTTGACCCTAGCTTGGTGAGCAGTAATCCAATCAACCAATTCATTCCTTTCCTCTTCAATCCTAGTTAAGTACATAACTCTTTTCTCTAAGGAATCTTGAAAGTATTGATCTTCAATGACATTTTGTAATTTGGCTGCAGATAACACCAGAGGTAATGATAACTGAGCTCCTATTCCATAAACCAGCTCAAAAGGCGCCATTCCTATTGCCCTTTTTGGGGTTACCCTATCAACCCAGACTGCTTCATACAATCTTTTATGCCAATCTTTGGGATTCTCACTCACCAATTTTCTCATGATGGCAATCAGATTTTTATTACTGGACTCAGCTTGTCCATTCCCTTGATGGTAGTAGTTTGATGAGTGAGAGAGAGATATACTCTGCTCATAGCAAAAAGAAGTAATTTTGATTGAGGAAAAGTTGGTGGCATTATCTGCTACAAGTTTCTAAGGGACACCAAAATGCACCAGTATATTTTCTCTGAGAAACTTGCACACTACTTCTGAAGTGGTTCTTTTCATAGGGACTGCTTCAAACCATTTTATAAAATAGTCTGTTGTTGTTAGAATGTGTGTATGTCTGGCACTTGAAGGAGGTGAGAGAGGCCCAATAAAGTCTAATCCCCATTGTTTGAAAGGTTCTTCAATAATGACAGGCCTCAGAGGCAATGCTGCAAGTTGTGGCCTTCCTGAAAACATTTTGCATTTTTCATAATTAGCTACCCATTTGTATGCATCTTTAAATATACTTGGCCAATAATAACAATTTCTAAGGATTTTGAAGGCTGTGACTGAAGAAGAGAAGTGTCCACTGCAGGCTTCATTATGAAAAACTTCCAAAATCTTGTGATGTTGTTCCTTATCTACACATCTCAGAAAGGTTCCATCTAGTCCCTTTTTGTATAAGACATCACCCCAAATGACATATTTTTCTTCTTTTAACCTTAGATTCCTTTTCTCCTTCAAGAATAAGTGACTGGGACAGTCTCCATAAGTAAGATAGTGTGCCACATTTAGGAACCATGGATCTTGTAAACTTACCAAGAGAATAGTGGGAAGTTCTTCTTCTTCTTCTCCCTTGCTTTCAACAATCAATTTGCATAGACCTTGACCTCTAACTAATTTGGTTAGCCTAACCTCCAAGTCATATTCTTGAATCTTAGCAACCCATGTTGCTCTATTGTTCATCCCAACATCCTGTTGAGTAAGAATGTTTTTTATAGCCGAACTAGGCACAAATACTATTGAATGAGAATGTAGTATGTAATATCTAAATTGTTTGACAACCTTTACCACAGAGAAATCTTGCTTCTCAGTTAAAGAATATTTAAGTTCATGCTTCTTGAGAGGAACACTCATAAAGGCTATCGGGGCTTCTACATTCAATTCATTCTTCTGTAGTAAGATACCAGACATGGTATGTTCTGAAGCATAACAATAAATAATAAAATCTTTTTAGAAATCAAGGTTTACCAAAGTAGGTGTTTGTGCAATTGCTTCTTTAATATCTTCAGATGCTTTCTTAGTAGTCTCGTTCCATCTAAATGCCTATTTTTCACTCATCATCCCTACAATGTGTTTTGTAATCTCAACAAAATTAGGAATGAACCTTCTGAGGAAGTTAATCTAGCCAAAGAAAGACTTAACTCCATTCCTATTAGAAGGGAGACTTAGCGGTTGTATTGCTCTAACCCTTTCTGGATCAATCTTGATTCCATCCTTTGAAACTAAGTGTCCCAACAACTTACCCTCTGTTACACAGAAAACTGACTTCTTAGGATTAAGAGATATCCCATGACTCCGAGACCTTTGTAAAATGATCTCTAGATCTTTCAAATGATCCTCTCTTCTTCTAGAGAAAACAATCAAATCATCAAGATAAATGACAATAATTCTATCTTTCAGATCTCTAAAGGATGAATCCATCGCCTGTTGAAAAGTTGCACCAACATTAATCAAACCAAAGGGCATACGGTTATAGGCAAAAGTTCCCCAGGGTGTAGTGAAAGAAGTTTTATGTTGATCAGATGCAGCCACACTTATTTGATTATAACCTAAGAATCCATCTAACATGGACATCATCTCTGATCTAGCAACTATTTGTAAAATGTGATCCATCATAGGTAAGGGATAATTATCTTTCAAACTGGCTTGGTTCAGATTCCTGAAATCAACACAGATCCTTATTTCTCCATTCTTTTTGCGTACTGGGACAATGTTTGCCACCCAGGTGGAGTGATGAATCAGATAAATAATCCTAGCCTTCAACATTTTGTCAATCTCCTTAAAGATGGCCTTAGCAACCTTTGGGTTATAGTTTCTCAACTTTTGCCTGAATGGAGTTGATGATGCTAAAATTGCCCACTCCTAAAATCCTTCAGGTCATCATAGCACCAAGCAAAGACATCCTTATATCTAATCAACAGATTAATCAATTTGTTTTTCTCCTTTGGCGAACAACACCTACCAATAGAAATCCATTTAGGATTAGTTTTACTTCCAATATTTATTTTTCTCATAATTCCCCAATTTGTTAGGATTTTGAACAAGTTTGCCTTTGGTATATTCATCTTGTCGAGTGAATAAATGTTCCAGAGAGACCAGTCCTCTGGGGATTTTGTTTTCCTTTAACTGAATAACATCATCCTTTAAATTAATCCCTGGATCAGGACTGAATTCTTTAAATTCTACTTCAGAACCTTCAAAATAGTCCCCAGGAACATCTCAGCATTCTCCAAGAACTTTCTGATCTGCCTATCATTCTCAAAAACTTGCCAATTTTCAGCATTATTTGGGACATTAGGATGGTAGACTAGTTCTATTCTATGTGAATCCTTTTTGAAATCAGGGTGTGGGAGAAGAAGAGAAGCTAACACTGCTAGAGAATCTACCTGTGTGTTCAGATCTCTGGGAATTGCCTCAATAGAAAAAATATCAAAATATTCTATCTCATCCCAAACTCTATTTCTGTAATGTCTCAATCTTTCATTTTTAACCGAAAAAAATGCTTCTCACCTGTTTAACAATTAATTCAGCATCTCCTTTTGCTCTGAGTATCTTTATACCTTTTCCTTTGGCTTCATTTAACCCAAGCAATAGAGCCTCATACTCTGCAGTGTTATTAGTATTTTTAAATTCTAACTTGAAAGAGTAAGGAAAAATTTTACCTTCAGGTGATATCAAAACAACCCCTGCTCCTAAACCAATGGTAGCACAACTACCATAGAATTCCATGGTCCATAGATCATCTAAATAAATAGGCTTTGGGATGGATTCTTCCTTCATGTCTTCAGAAGAGAGAAAATAGTTACCAAATTCACATTCTTCAAATAGAATCTGAGACTTAGGATCATTAGAAGGGTATACAGTAAACTTGCATTTAGGTTCAGGTTCTAGCTTAACTTTTTGCTTTCCCACTAGAATTGTAGCTTTTGACCAATCCAATTTAATCTGCCCACCTAAGTCTTTGCAAAAAGTCCTGCTCAACAACATCCCATAACTAGCAGGAATATCCGCTACCGAGATAGTCAACTTCACTCTTTTATCAGGATAGGCTACAAGAGCAACTCGTGCATCTTTAATTTGTCTGAGAAAAGAAATTTGTTTGCCATCCATGGAGTAACACCTACCAAATGTTTTTGTAAGGGATAGGCCTAGAGATTTGGCTACAGAAGAAGGCATAATATTATCAGAAGCACCTAAGTCTATGATACAATTACTGAGTTTATAGCCATTTATGAATAAAGAAACATAAAATGGGTTGGGCTTCATATCGGCCATATAAGAGGTGTCATTAGATGAATTGAGGGCTATTTAGGAGTATGTGTGGGTGACTCGAGAGGAGAAGCAAATAATTGGGCAATGGGAGACTCAGTATTAACATTTAGTTGACTTTCGGGTTCAATTTGTGTAGGACCACCTTTGACATATTTAACCAATTTATCAAGCTCTTTGGGTTTTAACTTGAGGTATATAGCAGGGGATATTTGAATCTTTGTAGACTTACAAAATTCTAAAATATCAAAAGAAGATTCATGATCATTTCTATGCAACAATTTAATTTCTTAGGTCTTCAAATTAGCATCAGAGGTTCTAATAAGAGGTTCCTTACCTTTAACAGGCACTTCTTGAGTATTAGAAAATCTCAGATTATTCTGACTTCTGGTAAGCACAGTACATGAAGGATCTTCAAGAGTAACCAATATTTCACCTCCTCTTTCTAAATCTAATTCATATTCTAGGAAATGTATTTCAGAGTTGCCAGGTTCCTCAAAGTTCCTTTCTTCTTTGGTAATCTCTCCCAATACATCTTGAGTAGAGGCCATTTGAGCATATCTAAGCATCTTCGGACAAGAATTTCCATCATGGTCAGTAGTCAAATGAAAGGCACACATATTTCCTCTTCCAGGAGGAGCTTCAATAGTTAACCTTGGTTGTGCTGATGTAAGTGGCAATGTCCTACCAGTATTTGTCTATTGATTAAAATTTCTCCTACCGATATCTTGATATGGTTGTTGAAATAAAGTACCAACCTTAGGCATCTGTCTTTTCAAAGTGAGCATATCATTAACTAGCCTTTGAACCATAGGATCTGTAGAGGATGAGGGATGAGCATTAGGTACTTGGACTTCTCTCTTCCATTTTCTAGCCGTAAGAAGATTATCTTCTAACCCAACTGCCAAGGTTTGTGCGATCGCTAAGTCGGCAAATGCACCTCTTCTAAGATGGAAACTAATATCAGGGGGCATAGAATTGATAAAGAAACATTTCTAACTCTTAGGAGTTGGCCTCTTAGCATTTGGGATTTTGTGCACAATTCTATTGAATTTGGCTATAAATTCCCTCATAGGCTCGTGAATTTCTTTCTTGAGCTGAGTCAATTGAGCAAGAAGGGAATGTTCATCTTCTGCGCTTTTGAATCTATTTTTGAATGCAATTTTCATATCATTCCAGTTTGTAATTGAAGAGTCAGACAAATGATAGAACCATTGTGCTGCAGTATCAGATAGAGTTTGGACAAAGAGCCCTATGACTACATCTTGATGTTGCACACCTAACACACCACATGCTGCAGCAAAAGCACTCGGATGCTCATCTAGTGATTGTCTTCCATCTACATTAAATTTAGGTAAGTTTTCCCTTGCATTTTTAGGCAAAGGATTCAGGTTAGCTCCTAAATTTAGAGGTCCTATAGCTGCTCCCCAAGGTTGAGCCATTGGTAGAAAACTTATAGCAGAAGGAATGACAGTACTGGAAAAAGTTAAGGCTTCACAGACAGAGGATGTAGAGGGTTTAGGAGGACTGGGAGGTCTACTTCTAGCTCTTCTAATAGGAGTAGGAATATAAGGAAAATTTAGGCTTTGCAGCGTTTGAAAAGTAGGATCTTCAACTCCCTCTCTCCTCAAAGACCTTGTGTATCTTCTGGAATCCAATTTATGATATTGTAATTGGATAGGTAGTTATTGGTTTCTAGGCTATTCTTGACCTCTTCAGACTTTAGGGGCTTGATTTCTTAATGCATTTTCTGCTTGCCTCCTTCTTTGTCTAAGTAACAGCAATCTCAAATTATCAGCCAATTCTTCTTCCTTTTCTAATACTCAGCTTGTCCTTCTATAATCATCAATATTTCGGTGAGTGCACCATGCAAGAGTATTTAACTGACCAATTATATCTTCCTGCTTGTCTTGAAAACCAAGATTAGGTTGTAGAACAGGAATTATATTTTCATGTGGAAGCACCATTGTTGCCTCATATTAAGGTGACTAATCTTTCAACAAATGCTTCAATCCCCAGCAAAGTCACCAAAAACTATTGGCTAACAGATTTGTCCAGGTCTAAAAATGTTTTGTTCTAACTCTATAACCCTTTCTTTCAAGAACAAATAAGTTAAACAAGAAATGGGTGAACTATCAGGAATAATTCCCCTCTAAATTAAGGTATAGCTCCATTTTAAATCTTCAGTGAATTTAAATTATTCTAATCATTCAGATACGCTTTTAACCAGAAAGCATTAAAGGCAAACTAACATTCATACATCGTCATGCTATGAATGTGATATCTTTCTTCGTTATAACATCATTCGGTAATAGAATACACAGATTCCATCTTCAATAATAATCGGATATATAAATATGTATATTGCTGAACCAATAAATGATAAAACATATATGATGAGTTATCTAATGAAAGAATAATTACCACATGAAAGAAGAGTTCGCATAGAAACCCAATTTCAAATAACTTAAACACACAGATTTAAGACTGCAACAATCATTTCTCCTTTTCATTCATAGATGAAAAATGTTTCAGAGAAACATCATATATATTGTAAAACAACAAAAGTTCAGCTCCAAAATTCCTTGTATCTCCTCCTTAACTTTCTGCATCTCAATTTTTCAACTAAAAACATATATATAGTTACCCTAATTAACTATTCTTTTAAACCCAGAGTTAAAACCAACTCTGACCCACACGGGATTTTAGTTTCATAAAAGCACATTGAAAGATAAAGTTTTTGAACATAATTCCAACTAAATAACTGAATAAAGAGATTATGCAAGCAACATCATGATTGGGGCGGTGGATTAGAATCTCCAGATTTACTTTGTTTAGCTAAGGAGACACGTTGAGCCTTCCACTCCTGAAATGCGGTAACAAATTCTTGGATTTTTTAGAAGTTAGGAATGCCAATGTGTTTAATCCTTGCTTTCCAAACATCTTTCTCTCTTCGAATCTTCACCACTTTCTTCACATGCTCTGGGAGTGCATCGACACAAAGGTGAAGAAGTGATTCTACCTTTGATATCTGAGAGAAATCTTCAATTAATAGGTTATCATTTTCTTTAACAAAACTAATTTTTTCTCTGAAGGATTGAACCATAGTATTGATATCCTTCTCTGGCTCCCCATCATCTTTTATATATTAAACATCGATGCATTCCAAATCATGCTGCAAAGACTGGGTAAACTCAGTTATTTCTTTAATCATTTTTGTAAATTCAATTTGCCCTTGATGAGATACTGAGTTTCTCCATTTGATGTTTCTCTTGCTTACATATAGTGTATCATTGTTCAGACTTGTCAAATTCTTTTCTAATAAAAACTTTGTTACCCCATATTTCTGAACTTCATCAATTTGATTCATCACATTCATCCACTTCCCTTCATCTTTTACCCATGAAGCATTTTGTGTTTTCAAATCTTCGATGGTAGCCATGGTTTCATCATATATATTTTTCAATTCATTAATGTACTCTATACCCTTCTGGATGATACCATCCAACCAATCGTCAAACACTCTGGTCACCATTTCGTTTATGTGTATCTGATCTAGTATTTTCTGATTGGCTACAGATTTTGGGTCAAAAGATAGAGGTAGTTGAGAAACAAGTCAGGATTTGGATTATGAATGATATCAATATACTTTGCCATTGATCATAAAGTCTATTTCAAATCCCTCTTATCTTTTCATCCTTCCAGGTAAGGGCTGACTATCCTGTTGGTAGATGCTTCTAGATGGTGTACGTCTATGACATGTGATATAGTCCCAAGATCTATTCTTTCTATTGTGAAATCTTGAACCGTGGGATCTTAAACTTCATCAGTTGTTGGTTGGGCTATTTTTGCACTCCAATTCCCTGTATTAGGGTCAATGTCTACCCTGAATGTGGTTTTCAACCTTTTGGATTTAGGAGTCTTTCCTAGGCACTTGCTAACCATGTCCTCCAATGACAATGAAAACGGAACTATTTTTCTTTTATCACTAATTGAGCTTTCCAACCATTTTGGTGCAAGGGTCAGAACTTCTTTACCAAGATTTAGCTGTTTGGAAGGCACATTTGATATCATCATGAGGTTGGCAGAATCTAAAGCAACCTCTTCTTGTTGGTTTGCATTGGTCTTTTCCGCCATTGGTGAATCAAATTCTTTATCACCCATTGCTTCCCCTGAATCTTCTTCAGAGTTTAAATCCATAATGATTCTTTCTGAAATCTCCTTCTTCTTCATGCTTTTGGTCGCTAATCTGGTGGTATGAGAAGGTAGAATAGTTGTAAGGGTTTTCTTGGACTTTTTGATAACAAAACCCTTTCCAATTCTTGGCTCGGGAGTACCTACATCATAGATAGTAATAGGTCCATTAGAAGAACTTATTGGAGATGGTGATTCACCAATTGGTGCACATTGCTGGGAATCTTCATTTTGAACCTCCTTCAGTCTACATTCCCTTAACCATTTCTCAGTTCTCCTTATCACTGGAAGGGTTTTGACTTCAATCTAATCCTCTTCACCTTTATCCCAATCAACTTCTGGAATAGGTAGCTGTTTTGTTTGTTCAAAATGAGGATCAATCACCTGCTCTTCATCATCAATTATTACAAAGATATTCATACTCAGATTGAGTGTAACTATTTGCCCCAAGGAGAACCTGCACCAAAGCTTTCTTCTAACTTCAAATTCATCTGGACAATCCTCCCAATAGTCTTCTATCTAGGGAATATGTGAAAATCCCGTTCCAAAATCAAGATTATCCCTAGCAAAACCTTTGCTGTCAAATTGGGGTCTAGCATTATAGGACTGAAAATTAAACTTTTTTAGGTCCACCTCCAAATTTAAAGCATTAGAAATTGACTGACATGAATAGTGTCCAAGTTCAATAGGAAAAGATATACCAGATTCTTTCTTCATTGGAAATTTCTTATCTACATGGGCTAATTGCCTACAAACTTCTATCAATACAAAGCAGTCAAAAACATATCTGGGTAGCTTCACTGGTTCGCCATCAAAACCACCAACTCTGAAATAAGTAAATTTGGGAAACTGAATGAAGAAACTACCATAAATACTAATTAGCTGCATAGCTTCATCAGACATCCTGTTATTAACATTGCCTGCCAATTCATAAGTCATCCTAGCAGTAAAAACATCATTAACCTTCCCATAGTTTTCATAATAATTTTGCATCTGCAAATGTGAATAATAATCATAAATTTTGTTGTTTTCAACTAAGGATGCATTAGGCAACCCTCTCCATTCTCTTGTAGTTGCTAGGCAATAAAAGAGATATGAAGACATATAAAAATCCTTATTCCCCAAGTAATTACTCAAACCTAGATGCAAACATTCGGCTATGATTTCCACCCAATCCAAATACTATTCTCCTTGGAGGATCACCTGAATGAAGAAATACATCCAGTTCTCCCAATAAAATGCATGGGAGTTACCCTTTAGCCTATGTAGCAATACCATAATATCCTTTACTTCTGGTATCATGTGTTCTCTTCTTAATGGTCTGGGCAGTCTTGAACCTCCCTTTTGAAATTTCAATAGCCAATTTCTTGCAATTACACTCTTGTAGTTTGATTTCTTCAATGAAAAATAGTTGTAAGAAGAAGTAATATTAAGATCAAAATATGGCTCTTTAGGTAGAATTTCCATCACATCCATTAGGGTTTGTCTGTTGACTGGTAGTAACACATTGCCATCCGCAGTTCTGATACACCTATTTTGGGGGTCATATCTGCTCATGCATTCCAGAAGTAATTCAAGGCATTGTACCGCCATGGGAAAGGCTGCAGCTTCGACTAAACCACTTTCTACGGTTTTCTCCATCATAGGAGTTGACATAGGATTTTTAACCCTCTCCTTAAAATCCTTTAAATCATATTGAGCTAGAGAGGTATCCCCAAATTCAAGAAGAGAACAAACAAGACTAGGACCGTGTTCAGAACCACAACAAGTAGATTTCATGGCTATAGATTGGATAGATATAATACAAAATGCTTTGAACTTCTCTAATAATACCAGAAACTCAAAATGATTCTCCTTTCCAACAAAGTAATGGAATCAGTTATAGGAAAAGTTGAACTCACCTTCAATGGATCAAAATTTTTTGTGAAACTGGACAATAAAATCTTATACCTCTAGCACTCCTCTCCTTTTGCATCACCCTTTGTGTTTACTGTTAAAAATGGCCTATCCTTTCTCAATAAAAGGCATGAAATTAGGTTGAATAATTACTAGATCAATTAACTTGTGCTGAACTTACTTGATAGGACACAAATTCTGATAGGTGCATTAATTGTAAGTAGTTCTCACACACAACCTTAATATGTAATGATTACTCATAACCTTTCAAAGTTAGAACTTTCCATTTCATAAAATGTTCCTGATATATTTCGCTCTAAATGATTTACTTCTTTTAAAACCTCCCGCAAATTTTGACTTAAAGAAGACTTCAGGAAAAGTGGGACTAAAGTCATGGAATGTTGAACCTTTGAACCTTTGAACCTTTGAACTCCCGAAATGAGGTTCAACTCGAAGGTTCAAAAATACAAATTGAGTTACACAAAGGGACCAATAGTTCATGACTTTTCGAGAAACATTGAACCATTGAACTCCGCTACGAGGTTCAACCGAAAGGTTCAAAGATACAAATTGAGTTACACAAGGGGAGTGAGTATACACTACTCCTTAAGAAGCATTGAATATTGAACTCTTGAACCATTGAAGTCTTGAACCTTGAAAAGGGTTCAAGTTCAAAGGTTTAATTCTTCAGTAATTTCCCATATAAGACGACCAGCAAATGAACTTTTAAAGACAAAGAGCCAACTTTAGAGACAAACATATAACCAATAAGGAAAGATGGTAGGTCAACTTTTTGCTTAGGAAAGATCATGAAAAATTAAATAAGGGTGAATTAAAGGTAACAATATAAGCAAGAAATGAATCAATGAACCATGAAGTTAAACATGCATTTTCTTTTTTGGATACTTCAAAAATTTAGATTTACAACAATTCAAAGATAACTTATTAGTGAATCAGCTTCACTATATAATTACAAAGCTATGCTCATGGCATCATTGATAAGATTATACATAATAACTTGTTGTCAAGTCATATAAAGAATGCACTGTATCTGGAACTTTGACATTTGGCTTCATAAGTCTCAGCTTCTCTTATGCTTGGGAAGGAGAGCATCACCTGAGTGCTTTTCCTCCAACCACAAACTAGCAGTCCCCTGCACAACTTCCTACCTGGAAGTGGTTCTACCCTTCATAGAGAGTATAGATATAAGGAACCGTTAGGTTTTCCATCTGAGTATCTGGTGTTGTGTCCTTCATAATGTCTCGCAGTCATACAACTATAGATCCATTCTAACTATGTATGACACTACTGGAAACATTATGCCATCTGGAGCATAGTAGACTGACTAATGCATGTAGAGACAAATGCATTATTTGTACCAAAGATTTACATACATATACATTTCACAATGAATGTAGTCGTATGTCCACCACCTCGACTCAATTTAGAAGCTGTCTCATCCTACAGTAATCATAGTTCAACCTCTCTATGTCTTGGGAAGATAGGTTCAATTCATTCTTAGACCATTTCTTGACTCCAAATTGGGAGTACAATAATTAATGTTTCATTGCCTTTGCAATAGGGAACCTATGACTCCATGTCACTCTATTCCTATCCTTTCTTAATGACAATTGCACAATCATGTTTTCAAACTTATGACCTTTCCTAGTTCAAGATTTCATGTTTACCTTATCACAAGGTTTACATTCAAATTCATATCAACTAAGACTTATATTATAATAGTCTAATGGGTTGGTCGTATTAAAAGGACTCTAACTCAAAGAATCCGCATGAGTTCTTGATATCCTATACTTTGTTTCTGAAGTATTGCCATTCAAAAAGGGATGGCATTCATATACATTTAATTACAAGAGTTTCATACTAGACATTATATTCATTCCCAAAAGAAAATAGATATCAAAGGAGGGTTTACTTCTCCAATAAACAAGGCATGCACTTAATACTGCCTGGATAACAATATTAGTTACCTATTACCATTTCTCCTTCAACAACGAGGAGTCATAATACCCTTTTAAACACATAGGATACATCATAGATAACATAATATCTATCATAATCAATCAAGCACTATCATCCACAGTCCTTGATACTAGTAGACTAAGTGCCTTAGGCACAGTCAAGGATTTAAGATTAACAATAAGGTTATTATTGTCTAAGCAATGCTCTAGGCCTAGTCCAATAATAATCTTCTTTATACACTTAGACAGTCATTATTATTCAATACTCCCATAGTATTGAACACAGATGACTCAAATAATGAAAAATGAGAGTATCAAAAGTATATCATATGGTTTACAAACCTTGCCATATCGGCATTCAAGATTCTTGCATGCAACAGCTATGTTTGGTGCTCAGCCTCATAGCCTCGGCCAAGTAATACACTAACAATATTTGCATGTTGCAAAATAGTGGATGCATTTATGGCCTCGGAGGCCTCTTAAAGATAATTCAATAGCACAACTACTAACATAGTGGTTATCTATGGCCTCAAAGGCCTCTTAATGATAATACAACAACACATTTGCAAACATAAGTTGATACAGTTGACATCATAAAGATAGCAGTAAATATATCTTACTTATGTTGCTAAGTTCAAGTTTAATACATAGTCTAAGATTCATACTTGTATATGGAATATATAGTCGAGTTCAATTTGTCGAAGGATAATTCCTATGTGCTTGATAGTGGCTCTATCCACGATCTTATTTGCACCAACCCATGATACTTCTGTAGCATTCCTTTTGGTCGTACCTACCTAGGTTTAGGGTTTTGAATCTGAGATTTGGACATCTCTATTCATATATTCCCTTAAACCCCTAAGGTTTTAATTCCATGGTTCGTCCCTAGGTCTCATGCACTTTATCTTTTAATTTTGTGTTGACTTCCTATGGTAGGTTCTTGGTCATCTAAGTTACAACTTGAAGCCTTTAAAATCAAGTGATGACTGGCCCCAGGTCCTAGCTTTTACCCTTTGTAGCCCATTGCAGCATAAAGGTTAAGTTTAAAAGTTTTTGCAAGGGTAAAAGTTTGCTGTGTGGTCGCATTTCATAGCATCGCATGGCATCAAAGGTGACATCATCATCCCTCTGCGTGACTGCGACAAGGTGACACCTGTCAGGGAATCTGGGCTTACAGCCCCTTAATCGAGGATTCTACATCGATGAATCGTATGCTGCCAAGTGTCGAGGTAAGAAGTGATCTACAAGAAACCTTAAATCTGATGGTAGCGCAAGCGTGTAGGAGGATCCTATCAGAGAAGAATATTTGTCATGTGGTTGCGATAGCATGACACGTGGTGGTCTTTGATGCTAGTATGAGTTTTGACTGTTAAGATTGCCCGATTGGCATGTTTTCATTGGCGGAGGACTTTCAACAGCGTCGATGTGGATTCTTGTGGCATTTCAAAGCATTGATCTTACAGCAACTGAATTGTAAACTTAAGACGATTGTATGTCAGCACCATTCCCATGCACCTCCACTCTACAACTAATGCATCAAGACTTTGGTGCGACTAAGGCCAGGATATCAAATATTCTCATCCAAATGAGGTCCAGATTGTTTTGTCGGTGAGTCTTCACCAACAAGTCTGACTGCTTCGTCTACTCTCTTAAATTGAGGAGCTAATTGTTTCATAAAAAATCTGTAAGGATCTGATTGTTTCATTAATAGTTTGTCATAATGTAGGTGGCCAGAAGCTTGTTGCTCCTTTAAAAGGGGAATTCAGGGCCATTCTATGGGGGGGTTCTTCTGGGCTTTGGATACAAGGTGTCCACATTTTTGGGAGATAGCATTCTGTAGGAGCAGATGTCTAATTTTGGACTGCAGAGGCACATTTTGGCTATGTAAATGAATATTTTCTGAATGGTAACTCTCTTTCTAGGTTGAACTATATGAGTAACACATTCTGTGTGGATTATTTGTGACTATAGAATGTGTGGATTATTTGTGACTATCTCCATTGGTATTTGCATTTTTCTTTTGAACAAAGTTGCTAAGTGTTTCTGAGTGCTTCAATATACATTTGCTATGTTGCGTGTTTGATTTTCTACATCTATTCAAGGAATAGATTAAATTTGCTTTAAATCAAATATGGAGGAAAATGTGTAGTATCAAGGGATTAATGAAGCATGTGGTCATGGGTGATTCTCTTTCTTGGACAAGTTACTATAAGGCAATAATTTTATTATTTTCAAAACTCTGGTTATGAGCTTTTGCTATCATAAGAAAGCATTTATATTGTTGGGTTTGACTCTGCTGCCTAGATAAGGCACTGATCTAGAATCTGTTTGACCAAAGGTCTAGGAAACCCAACGATTTAAAAAGTGAATCATACAAACCATTCCATGTTTTATTTTGTTTTAGGTTAGGGTCTTGCATGTTCTCAGATATGAATAAGTTAGATAATCCAAGAATATTGACATTCTAAGGTTTATCTTACAAATCTTGGTACATATATGAGAGCATTCTACCTAGTAATGAAAAGTTATATTTATGGATTGTGAATGAGGGATCATCCCCTAGGTGCAGCAGAACCTAAAGTGAAGGGAAGATAAAAGACAATCTCTCACTCTGTTGGCCAAGTCTTCCTTTAAACTTGAGCATAAGAAGTGGTAAATCTTTAGAGTTTGATATACTAATCAATCCAAGCTATGTTGTACATCTCCTACACATACTCAAATTAACACAACCACCCTATAAAAAGATCTGGACAACAACACCATCATGTCTCTTAGACAAGGTCACAACACCATAAACCAAACCCTTAGCCTAGGTGAAGCAATAAAATTTGGCGTAATAGTGCAACTAAACCTATCACACAAGGGTGGACTGCACATCCTCCTCCCCTAGAACTAAACTTCCTCCTGGAAGTTAACATAGAGATATGGTAGAGCAGCCCACCTACAAGCCATTCTAACATGGTAGTGAACTCAAAATTATTTCAGGCCACAAGTATGGAAAACAATTAGGATCTTAAAAAGAACCCACTTAGCAATTAATCTAGATGATACCCTTCTCTGACTAGGAGAAGTCAAGTATCTAAAAGTGACACAAACTCCAAGGACTTTACAAGCATTACAAAGCACAAGGTCATTAGATGATTTGAGCTAGACCACCAAGTGATTCAAGGTCATGAAAGGTGAGGTCACACCAAGAAGGTTAGCACCATGAGAGGCCTTTCCAAAACTCTAACTATCTCTATCAGATTCCAAACCTTTCTTAGCCATCCAAAATAACTTAACTAACATAAAACAACCAAAAGGAAGTTCGGGCAATCCAACTAGTCATCATTATCATACCGACCATAGCCCCAAACATGCATCTAACTCACCCTACCACTAATTCTAAGCTAAAACAATTTAGATTCCAAGCAAAAAGCATGAGACTCACAAGTCTTGACCACCTATTCTATCCATAGGGCCTCACTAGACTACTAAGATCAAACTTGTAGAATAGATAAGAACCAAACATGTCCATCCATTCCTAGTGTCAAGGAATGAAAACTAAACACCCACACTACTACAAAACTCGAGGGTCAACTTCTAATTGATGGGAAATCTAGAAAGAATGAAATTGGAGGATCTTCCAAGAGAAAGAGAAGATGGTGGATGGACTAGTGAGGAAAATTGATTCAGCAATTAGTGAAGTAACAACTAATGCCGCAAGAAATCAAAGGGCCAACAAGAGTGATTTTACTTCATGAGATGAAACGATGCTAAAATGTTGGCCAGGTTTGAAACATTCCCCCGTTTATGGGTTTCCTTAGGTTGATCCCTCTAACAACCCAAGGAAAGATGTAAAGTGGCAACCGTTGGATGAAGGTTGGGTTAAAGTGAATTTTGAGGAGGACTCTAGGGGCAACTTGGGTCGATCAGGTGTGGGGTACATTCTACGAGATCATACAAGGAAGATATTAGTGGAGGAGGCAAGAGCATTGCCGACAGGAATGAACAATGAGGTAGAGATTCAAGCGGCATGGTTAGGGCTCAAAGTGGGCAGAAAGATGGGATTCAATAGACTATATTTGGAAGGGGATTCCCTGATCATTATCAATGCTAGCTAGAAAAAGTTGACACTGAACTAGAAGATTCAAAGTTTCATAAATGAAATTTGGGAGGATATTAATTGCCTAGAGGACTTCAGACTCTCCCATATCTACCGAGAAGGGAATGGGGAGGCTGATAAATTATCAAATCTTTCTATCAATGGGATAAGGAGATCTTAAGGATTGGGGATGGACATGTGAAGAGACCTCACACGAGCAAGGGAAGTCAAAGTTATTTTAGTGAGGATGGATATTAATGGTCTTTTGGCATGATTAGGACGGTGATGGTGGGTAGGTTTTAAATTGGAGGCCGAGTTACATTCGTTGGTAAAGAAGCATGGAGACTACAATTTGTTTAGAGGTGGAGAGGCAAATGGCCTTCAAAGGTAGAGTATCAGACCAACGCCTCAGGATGGTCTTCAATGTCAAAGATGTAGAATCGATGGAGGTGGTTAAAGGAATTATGGGGGCTCACTTATTATTAGCAAAGAACAAGTTTAGGGTCAACACTGACATGGCATCGATGATGTTTTCTTGGTTGCTACAATATTGTGAGTAGAGGGAGGTGTCAAAGTGACTGATGCAAAGGTCCGTCAAGGCCTAATGGATAATTGGTTTGGAGAGAATTTAGGAGTAGGCAATACCAAGGCTAGGTCTCTATCCACGGGGAGGGATTTGGCCAGTGCTCACTTGGTGCTAGAATGGCCCGTGGATACCCTTCATTATGTGGAGTGTCAGAGAGGACATGGAATTGAGAATGGTGGTGGTCAAGGGGGACATTGCAGAGCTAAAGGAGATCACTAGTTTCTATCAGATTTGGGGTGTCTAGAGGATGCTCGCCTTGCCTGCTCTGGCAACCACCGAGGAGGTTGAAGAGGATGCTAGAGTGGAGGCTAGTGATAGTTGAAGATGCAGGGAAGATGGATGTTTCGGTAGTTAGATGATGTTTTTTGGCTGTGGTTTTTTTATTGTAATTTTTCTCATATAGTTAAAATGAGTTTCTTATGTTTTTTAGTATGGCCCCCTTAATTCCATTTTGATCAATAAAAAAAATAGTAAAAATTAAAATAAAATTTTAAAATTTCTTACAATAAAAGAATAATAATGCAAAGAGCATATTTGTTCTAGAAGTTTTGCTATATTTAACAAACAAAAATAGTTTGTGAATAGTTCATAAAAGATTAGTGGGAAAAAAAACTTAAACTCATTAAAAAGCTAAGAGCTATTTTAGCTTAAGACATTCCAAAAAAAATGTTAAGAACATATTTTCACTAGAAATTCACTATCTAATAGGTACAGTATCACATTTGTCCATAAAGATATTTTAATAATTACTAAAGATTTATAGTGTTATATAGTGTTTTTTATTAAATGGTTGAAAGGAAAGATTAATTATTGTATAAAAAGTAGACTACATTGATAGTCATTAATATTCTTATTTTATAGAAATAGACATAGAAAAATAGTTACCTAACAAATGAGTTTAATATTTTATATATCTCAATAAATTTTAATAATATTTTGAAACTAAATTTAATAAAAAATTCTAATATAAAAAAGATTGAAAAAAATGAGTATTAAAAAATTTTAAAATGGTTAATTAGTATACATAATAGAAAAATGAATATTTATTATAATAGTAAAATAAAAATATTTAAAACTAGCATACCTATCTTAAATAAATCTATGTAAAAGATGTATAATTTTTTTATTTTGATAGATAAGATAGAGTATAGTACTGACTTAACAAAAAGGATTACATATCATGCCCATGACTGTGGGGTAGAGAGAGATCACTATTGTTTACCAAACCTTACTGAAAATCAAAACAACCACGCAGGGTCAAAAATGTACCCAGAAGGAAGAACCCACTAAGTCTACTATATTATAGACTGAAATACATTAAAGAAACTATGGCCAAAGTCATTCAAAACAGCCCCAATCCCCTATCCATGTTGAACTGCACTAGACAACTGAGAGGGGGGTGAATCAGTTGTCCTAAAACTTTTAACCAAAAATGATCAACTTATCAATTACTTATATTCAGATATAACCATGAAGGTGTCAAATGAGAATCTCAACACAAAAGCATAAACAACACAAGAGACACAAGATTTTTTAAGTGGAAAACCCTAAAAGGGAAAAACCATGGTGGGTGTTAGCCCATAGAAATATATAAGTTATATCAATACCAAAAATCAGAGGCTCACTACCCAAATGCTCACTACAAAGAAAGGCTCACTACCTAAGGCCAAGGTTGAACTGAGATAACAACATCTACTTCATGCCAAGGTTCAATTCCATTGAAGCACAAATACCTCTGCTCTGCTCTGCTACCTTATTCACTTCTATCTTTGCATCATCGCACTTGGATATATTTTCACAACTCAATTACAAATATTTATACACTTCATCAACCTTGGAATGATCATCAAGGTTGGCATTACAATCATCAACCGTTGGAACAATCTCCAAGGTTAGCATTACAAACATATATAAATAGGTCTGGACTTAAAACAAATTTAGCTAAGGAAAATATGTAAGAATGTATGTAGATCATGCCAAGTCTTAGTTGGGACTCAAACATAGTCTTCCACACTACAACACGCTATCACAATCTTTGATGCATCTCCGCATATGATGGATTCAACCAGGTCGGCCAAGACTGATATTGACACAAGTATTCAAGAACACGCTTCATGCACAATCTAAATTATGCCTTGTAGAGCAAGCTGAATGTAGGAGCATGATCAGGAGACATCTACAAGAACATTTAATCACCAAGAACAACTGCATGATCTCTACCCACTCTATTAGTAAGATTCTTCCAACCAGAGCATAAGAACAACACTGTCCACCACTGTCATAAGTGAAAGATAGCTTGTGGACCACCAAATCATGAACCATTGTAGTTGAAGCCACTTAACATTATCATAGACTTACTTCTAGAACCACAGACCAAAATACTTCAATGCGGAGGAATACGGAGCAAAACACTCTCCTTGTCACCACCAAACACAGAAAAGGTTGTTTTCACTCTGGTGAACATACCTGTTGATGATTGTTTTAATGCAGTCATAACAATTAGTTTAAATTCACATAAAATGAACCAAAACTGACTTGAAAGATATGAAGGAATCAGTTAAGATTCGCTTAATCCCAAGTTTAATATGGTCAGGTCTTGACCTATTGGGCAAATTCAGTTGGTTAATGTGAAGCTATAATGTTCAAGGGGCCTTACATAGTTTAGGGTTTCCTGTTGGTTAACTGGACTCAAACTTATGCAAAGAGATTATAAATATCAGTGTGTTGTTCATTCCTTTTTGCATAAAAAAGTTACTGTACTACAAAGCTTTAAATTACAGGCTTTCTTTCTCTTCAATATTATGAAAACTGTCTACTTTCAACTCATCTATACATGCTTTTCAAATATGAGATAATTTCCTTTAAATTTCTACGTTTTAAGCTAAGTATTTTCAGATGGGTTGGGAAAAGTTAGAAAGATCTAATCTAAACATCATTCAATCTACCAAAGGATCTAATTGTTCTGTTATGCACTTTATAAATAATACAGCAATTTGATCAAATCCATAGACAAAACCTTAAGTGTAAGTTCTGAGCATTTTCACAAACATACACTTAAGATTGCAAGCTCTAAGAGAAAATGTTTCAAACACAATGAAGAGCAAGAAAACACTCAGAAGATAGATGCAAAATTCTAGGTTCAATTGTATTAGAAACAGACAGTCATATAGGATTTACAATGTCTGAATGACTCTTAGCTTCATTGATCAAACTACAGAAAACTTACAAGCTTTATAGATACAACAAGGAGGCAGGATGTTCCACACGCTCCTTGTTACAAACACAGGTGACCTCCTTCTTCTACTCCTAAACTAAAAGGTCCCTCTATTTCTAAATGCTATGTTTTACAAAACTCTGCTGCTACAAATCCCTATGTTCCTAAAATCCCTGTGTAAAGTTTTACAGTGTATAGAGGCACAATATATAGACTTGACTGTCCTCAATACAGCTCAAAACCCTAGTTTAAACCCTAGTTCAAACCCCTAGTTACAGTAATAAATGTTGGAGAACAAGTCTCCCAAAATATCTCTGAGCATACAGCAAATCTGGGTGAAATATGCCATTCTGGAAACCCTAGCAGCTCAATAATAACTTTTGTTGCCTGCTGCAATGATGTCTTCATCTGCATTTTGTCCTCATCAATGAAGACCCTTGACTTCCTCGCCCTTCATCCCTATCTTCCTTTGCTCCTGAGATCAGATTTCCTTTCTAAGACGTCATCGCCATCATGTTTCAGCTTCTTCCTCAAGTGCAAACCTGCAAAAACAGACCAGCAATAAGTATCATCGATTAATAAAACTAGCAAGAAATTAAAACACTTGTTAAATCAAGGTGTGACTGTACAAACGCAAGTATCGGGCCCTAAATCTATGAAAAGTGTGTCCAAAAAAATGCATATACAGCATTAAACTGGTCGGGTCAACCATCGTTGACTGAAAACATGCATTCGGGCCCTAAATTGGCCTCAAATTCCTATCGCTCTATCTTTTCCCGCTCATTTCTCTATTTAAATCTTTGTATACTTGATATACAAGCCAGGTGTGATACAACATTTTAATTAGATTTTATTTTCCCTTTGATTCTGTGTTGTATGTATATTACTTTGTATCTTCCGATATGCACTGTTTAAAACATACATGGATTTAACCCCGCTTGATAAATTTTTGGCTCCGGTACTTGTATATGTGCAATGTATTTTTGACAATATACAAGTCTGATACATACAACGATTTTTCTATTTTGGACTTTCATTTCGAATCCGGCTTGTATGTGTGCAACGTATATTAGTTTGTATATCGCAATATACAAACAAAAAATATACAAGCACACAACTTCTATTTATAAATTTTCAATTCCACCATATAAAACAATGCATAAACCGTTGTATACAACCCTCGGGACCTATCGCTGTTATAATCAGCAATTTATAACCTACCGAATCCGCAATGTACCTCTTGATATGCAAATCAAACGTGATACATAGGATAAATCTGCTTTATACTCATTTGGATTCCAGCTTGTATGTGGTGCTTTGTATGTTTTAGATATACATTCAGGTATACATACAAGCGTTTAACTCAATTTTAATCTTTTTTGGATTCCAAATTGTATGCCTCTCAAACATACAAGCGCGCATATATACAACAATTTTACCAATTTTAATACTCCCTTTGGGTCCGCGCTTGTATATTTCATTGTATGTTGTGCTTGTACCTTCCAATATACAATCAGATATACATACAACGAATTAACTCACTCCAACTTTCTCTCGCGTCCATAGCATGTATATTTCGTTGCACGTTGACCTTGTATACTTCGCAGTCATCCAACATGCAAACCCCAAATATACATGGATTTAACATTATTCCATAGCTATTTCGATTCCGCCATTTGTATGTTTAACTTGCATCATTCGAAACATGTATACGCGAAGCACCGAAAAATACAATGATTTAACTCTGTTCAACAACCCTTTGAACTATGCGCCATGCATGTAGTGCTTGCATATAACTTTTGTATGTTTGAACAAACAAACCCAAAGATGCAAGCAGTGGACATAAACTTTTATACCTTTCAACTGTGAGTTCCATCAGGTCCGCAGCTTGCATGTAGCCTTTGCATATTTCGCTTGTATGTCGAAACATACAACTGCACAACATACAAACCATAATTTACATACAACAGATTTTTGACATTTATCTACTCAACTTAAAACTGTTTTGGGTCCATCTTGTATGTATATATCAAAACCTTTTATCAAATGCATACAAGGAAAAAAGAATATACAATCAGCTTTGTATATGAAAGCGATATACAAAGGGCATTGTATGTGCAATATGCAAGCGACCCATTATGCATTTAACCTTGTATATTAATCTGACTACAAATGCGACTAAGTATAAAATGACTTTGTACATACAAAGGACTTTGTATATGCAAACAGCAAACCCTTCCCTTGTACATTTTACCAAAATGATCATAACTTGCAAAATATGGCAAATTTTAAGATGGTTAAAAAAGTAACCCTAGCTCATTTTTCACAAGGAATCCAACCATATCATGCCCTAGTACTGAAAAATATATTTTTTAAAATATTTAATAAGGTTTGCAATTTTAACCCCCTTTTTCCCTTTACCACCAAGCAAAACAACACACAAAAAAGCAATAGCCACAGTAGGGGTCCTCATTTTGCTACGGAGTAAAATGGGGCGTGTTGTGAACATCACAACAACTAGCAACCAAACAAAATAATTAAATTCAAAGTTTTCAAGAAACTAAATAAAATAAATCCATAATTTCCAACTATCCTTCCTGCAAATTATTATTCAACTTGAGACCTAAGGTATTCAATAAGGGTGCATGAATTTTCATTTTCAGTTTAAGTATGTGCACGTGATTAATTATCCTCATCTTAAAGATTGGTGAAACAAACTAGTGACTGATATTAGCCTACGTAGTTGAGGATATTCCCTCATAGCCGACCGAATAGACCCTTGCTGCCAATGAGCATCCATAGCCCCGGCAAGGTTATCGTTACAATTCTCCTAAGTAGAGCCCCACTACCAGCGAGCATCCATAGCTCCGGTAGAGTTACTTAGATGGATTAATTTAGATTTTTAGTATAATCTATTTCATTTATTTATTATTTTTATTTTATTTTATTAATTTTTTATGCTTGGTAGAAATTTCACAAGATATAGCAATTTGTAACTTTATGATGCAAGGAATGAGGACTTGCTGAAATTAAGCTAAGAATTGTAATGGTAGCAAGGGTGACCTCAGATTTTTCACCTAATATCTACACTGGTAAGTTCAACAAACCCAAGGATTTTAGGTGTGTCATCATGAGAAACCTCCCTTGAATTCTCAATCAACATTATCGAATACTAAATTTTAGAAGCTAAACAACTCTCTACATTCATGGTAGTCACAACAAGTTATGCATGAATTGCAAATGATTAACCTAAATATTCTAAATTTTATACTATTTTCAATGGTTGTTAGTTTGCTCCTTAATACTCTAAAGTAAAACAAAGATCCCTACTGAGGAGACAACAAACAAACAAACAAATAGACTATACAAGAAAACAAAACAAAGCAAAAGAAGATTGTACAAACAACAGAACAGAAACAAAACAACACACAAAAAGAAACAATAAAACAAAACTATACAAACAACCAACCTACAAAAGAAAATAGAGAACAAAGCAAAGAAAACTGTACACTACCCACACTATATTACACAAAAATGGACTGCCCTTTATCTCAAGCCTGGAAATAGTGTTTCAAATGTTGGCCATTAACTGGTAATGGCACATCTTCCCCTATCAAGGTCTTGAGTCTAAATGTGTTGTCTCTTATTATTTCTGAGACTTGCAATGGATCTAACCATAGTTTATCAAATTTTCCATGGCTCCCCTTCTTTTCATGTGCTTTATCCTAGCACAACACTAAGTTTAACATCCTAAATGTTTTGACTCTTGCCCTCTTATCAAACCACCTCTTAACTACTGCCTGGTGTTTTGCAAATTTCTCGATGGCTTGACCTCTTTTCTCATCTAATTGTAGCATTTGTACTACCTTGCTTCTCTATGATTATCAAAGCCTAAATACTCATTGGCAAACTTCTAGATTGGTATTCTCAGATTTACTGGAAGTATGGGATCAGTCAGATAAACTAAATGATAAGGTGTGCTTCCCAAAGTGATTTTAAACTTGGTCCTATCTACCCACAATGCATATTTTAACAAGGTATTCCACTCTCTAGGACTCTTTGCAATCAGCTTCTTGATTATATCTAATAAAATTTTGTTTGTAGACACAGCTAATCCATTACCTTAAGGGTAATAATTTGAAGAAAACTTTAAAATAATCACGTATTCAAATGCCCATTTAGCAAACTTTAAAGAGGAGAAAGCAAGGCCATTGTCACATACCAATGAATAGGGAGTTCCAAACCTGGTTAGGATGTTCTCTTCAAGAAACTTGATAACTACCTCATTTGTGGAGAACTTGCAGCATGTGGCCTCAGTCCACCTTTTACAGTAGTCTGTCACCGTCAGTATGAACTTGTGTCCTGCAGAAGATGGAGGATTGATGACTCTAATGAAATCTAGGCCCCATTGTGCAAATGGTCTTGATTCAATCACAGGTTGTAGTGGATTGGCCAGATTTCTTCCCTTATCTGCTGCAGTCTAATAGGTGTGGCAACTTTTGATATGACTCTCTATATCTTTGAACATCATGGGCCAGTAATAGCCCGCCCTCAATATTTTGTGTGTGGTAGCTAGATGGGAACCATGACTTGTTCTGTACTTGTCATGTAGTTCTGTTAACACCTTATCTGCCTCAGCTCTGTTTAGACATCTTAAATAAATTCCATCATGGTTCTTCCTTAATAGAAGACCTCCTTGCACCATATATTTATGTGCCTTAATCTTCAAAGCTGTCCTCTGAGAAGATTTCATCCTATTTGGGTACTTTCCAGCTATTAGAAACGTGTTTAAATCATCACGCCAATCTGATATGTCATGGAAATTTAGTACATATTGCTATTTTATCAAATCTGAGTCTGTGTTTGCTATTGTTTGCACCAACACCTGCCCTCTAACCAGCTTCATGGGAATGATTTCCATGTCAAACTCTTGCAGCGTGGTGATCCATTTGGCTCTCTTTTCTCCAGGTTCGTTCTGCATCAGCAACATCTTTACTGCTGCGTCTGGCACTATGGCTTTGACTTAGCTACACAAAATGTAATGCCTAAATTTCTTCATGGCCTTTATTAACATGAATGCTTGTCTTTCAGTATCCAGATATCTCAGTTGTGCGTCCTTCAAAGGCGTGCTCATAAATGCAATGGGTTTTTCCTCATTGTCTTCACTCTTCTGTGTTAGGGCAGCCGCGACTGAATGGGAAGATGCGAAGGAGTAAATATAAAATGGCTTTGTGTAGTCTAGGCTAGCCAATACAGGGGTGTCAGAAATGGCCCGCTTGATATCTTCGAATGCAACCCTAGCCATAGGCGTCCACTCCATCTGCGCATCTTTCTTTAACATGGCATTTAACAGCTGCACGATTTATGCAAAACCCGTGATAAACTTATGAACAAAGTTAATCTTACCAAAAAATGATTTTAACTCTTTCCTACTGTTTGGTACTTGCAAATTTTTTATTGATTCTATTCTATCTGGGTCAATCGATATTCCATCTTTAGAAATGACATGCCCTAGTAATTTACCTTCAGTTACCCCAAATGAACATTTTTTAGGATTAAGAGAAATTTCATACCTCTCACATCGCTTAAGTATTTTCTTGAGATCTTTGGTGTGAGTGGATACATCCTTGGAATACACAGTTAGATCGTCCATATACACAACAATGCACTTACCTGATAACCCATAGAATGCAATGTCCATGGCTCTCTGAAAAGTGGCACCTGCATTGATCAGACCAAAAGGCATTCTCCTATATGCATAATTTCCCCATTTATAGGTGAAGGTGGTTTTTAATCTATCATCTCTATCAATAAAAACCTGGTTATAGCCCTAGAAGCCATCTAAAAAAGACATCATCTTTGCCCCGTTCACTGCTTGCAGCACTTTGTCTATTAGAGGCAGAGGATAATTATCCTTTTCAGATGCTTTATTCAAATTTCTAAAATCTACGCACAACCTAATGTCCCCATTTTTCTTCCTTACTGGTACTAAGTTAGCTACCCAGACTGAATGTCTAACTGGAAAAATTATTCTAGTAGACAACAATTTTTTAACTTCCTCAAAGATTAAAGGCTCTAGAATGGTGTTCACAGGCCTTTATTTTTGCCTGAATGGTTTAACCTCTGGTCTCAAAGGTATTATGTGAGTTATGATGGACGTATCATAGGTTTTCAAGTCTTCATATGTCCATGCTATTATATGTTTGTAATCTTTCAGAGCATCTAAATTTTTTTTTCTAATTTTCTCAGAGCAAGCCTTCCCGATCAGCACATTTTGTGGATTTTGCTCTATCCCTAAGTTGTGTAAATCACACTTACCCCCTTCTGTTTTAGGCAAGTCCTTCTGTCTTATTACTCCATCGAAGTCAAAAATATGTTCTAATTCAATTACCCCTTTGGGTAAGAAGTTTCTCTTCAAGTTGATTATATCTTCTTCGTCCCATGTTGTCTCAGGCCTTTCTTGCTCATCAATGATTTGAGCCTCAAATACCTCATTACAAGTCAGAAAATCAATAATTTGTTGATCCCCTCCAAATGCCTAAAAGTGTGTAACATTGTCTGGGATACTAGGAACATTAACTAATTCTACAGCAAATCGTCTCAGACCTAACAGTGTCAAGGGTTCTAATGTGCTAGCAGCAACTGCTAGTGCATCCGGCCTGTGGTTCAGCTCTCTGGGGATATGCTTTATGTTAAAAGCATCAAATGAATCTATTAATCCCCGTACTCTATGTCTGTAACTAATCATTTTCTTGTAATTGCAAGCATATAGTTTCCTTAATGGCCATGACAAGTCTCAAAATTAAGGCTTCATATTCAGCAATATTGTTAGTACAGGAAATTGCAGTCTATATGCTACTAGATATGATTTACCCTGAGGATCTATGAGTTCAACACCTGCACCTGCACCCTATTTTGATTTGGACCCGTCACATTTACTGTCCACATGCCATCTTTACTTTTCTGACCTTTTACCTTGGCATGCTTTTTCTCTTCTATCACTTGTGAGGTGCTGGTCTATTTATTCATGGGTATTTCTGTTTGGTCAACTTGCATATGTATATTTTCAGCCTACAATGTAGAAAGACAACTACCCTTGTCCTTCATTTCCTCTGAAATCAAAGCATCTATATTACTATTAAAGTATCTCTGTGGTTGATTAGGGTTCACATTTTCCTCTTGTAATTCTACCCTCTTCATGCATTTTTTGTATTCATATTCAATGATGTCCTTGCACATTCCACAACTCTCCTCAGAATGTGGCCTATCGTGGACTCTACATCTATTCTTATACAGTTTACATTGGACTGGCAGACCTTGTTTAATGCACTCTTCCACCTCTTATCTAATGGCATGACCAAATTTGTCCATTGCACTGTTTTCTTCATCCGAAGAATTTCCATCAAACTCAATGAATAATGTTGTCTCCCTGCTGGCACATTTTTTTCTAAAGTTTAACATCATGATCTCTTCAATTTGTACCCCATTATTAGTAATCCTATAGACACCAGGTTCAACAGCAGCATATAATATTTCATTCAATCAATTATACTCTATTATCATATGTTTCATCCTGAGTTCTGCCTCTATTCTAATCTGGTTTGGGACACCTCTCCAAGGTAGCCACATATGTGAATAATTAGTGGCCATATATCCGTTTAATGTCTTGGACCAATCCCTACTTAGCAACATTCCATAATTCACGGGTATGTCCACTATTTGAATGTCAATGAATTGGCTTACCTTAGGGTCTGAAGCTAATTGCATCTAAATTTTCATTAGTTCTCCTATCACACTAACCTCAATTTTATCTAACTATGTGACAACCTTGGCAGATCTAGTGGGAGTCAGCCCTAGAGTTTTACATATTCCTAAGGGCATTACGTTGGCTGATGCACCAGAGTCCACCATGCAATTGTGTATGTTCTTTCCACACAATCTAACTGTTAACAAGAAAGGAGGAGCATCCTTCTTATCAGCATACATCACTACATTTGTATTGGAAGGCTGCTCAACTTTCTTACTTTTCTTTTTAGGTGGTGAATCTCTATTAGGAACAGCCATATTAGTAGCAACCTCATATGTATCTAGGGACTTTATAAAACCATTTCTGATCCCTGGGGTTTTCAATAATTCATTCAGAGGTATATTAACCTTAATTTTGTTTATTTCCTCTGACAAGTAACTCATTAATCTTGTTGTCTCTACTGTTTCAGTTTTACTTGTTTGGGTCTTTTGTATTGTTGTTCCACTATTTGTATGATGATTAGCTTTAAGTATGGCAGGATTGTTGGTAGCATTCTGATCTAGGGGTGTATTGAAGTTGTTAGGAGGAGTGGAAGTGGTGAAAGGTCCTCCTAGCCTAGTGTTGTTTCTTAAATTGTAGGTGTAGTTTTTATTTGTCTGTTGAAAGGGCTGCACCTCTTCTGTTTCAGTCAATACCTCATTTTCAATTTCAAAAGGAAACTGAAAAGCATTTAACACAAAGGTTGATTCAGGATAAATATTTTCACAAAAGTATGGTTCATCCTCTAACAATTCATCTTCTTTCTCTTCTGTAGTTACAAAGGTAAAGGTTTCTAAAACTAAAGCTGTATCATACCCTGAGGGTACTACCTCATTACCTTTGGGAATGAGAAACTCAGAGGTAGGAGGCTGCACATCTATGTTAAAAATGCTGGCTACTAAATAGAATTGTGGACAGTCAAGCTCAGCATGGGCATTGGTATTGTGAAATCTGCACCAATTTTTTAGTGATGTATTGGCCATTTGGATGCCAGCTGTTTGTTTTGCATCATGATTATCTATATTCTCAAAAGGAGAAGCTAAGGTACCGTTGTTTGGCCCAGTGTTCCATGTTTTGGGTAGCCTAGGTTGATTCTGATTTCTACTATTGTTAATCTAGGCCCTATTATCTACCACTGGCCCCCTATTTTGCATTAGTTGCCCTTGGTTATGACCTTGATGTTGATTATAGTTTTGGCTTTGATTTAAAAATTGGCCTTGGTTATTATTTTGGGTATGGCTCTGATTATAGTTCTAATTGTAATGTTGATTTTGATTTGAACTATAGTTTTGATTTTGGCCTTGGTTATAGTTCTTAGTTGTGTCACCTCAGTGGTCAATCTTTTCAAATGTGTAGTGATCTCTTTAATTTCTTCCCTTTCCTCCTGTACTTTTGCCACAGTTGTATCTCTAGGAGGTCAGAAGAAAGGCTGACCACTATTCTGACTGTTATTAGCAGTGTTACCCATGTAAGGAGTTATGGCTTGGATTGGGGTAGGACTATACACAGGTGTGTAAGAAGGAACCGGATTTAATAATGGAGTGTGATGCATAGGGACTCCATTCCAAGGCTATGCCTGATTTGACATCCCAAGATTTCCTCCATTAACAAATGGATTATAGGTTGTATGCCTCATCTCTTGGTTTACTAAGGCCGCCTCTTTATAGGCTTTGGATATTGAATCTATGTTAGGTTTTCTTTTGACAAACATGGTAGTTAAAGGATCTAAGGCCGCATAGTACATAGCCAAAAAGGTATCATCATCCACGGTGTAAGGGGCTACTAACCTAGAGTAGGCCTTTTGAAATCTATCATTGAAATTATCTATCAACTCTCCCTCACCTCGTTTTATGGTAGCCAACTTGTGATACAAGATGCAAGGATCAGTGGGTCCTCTAAATCTAGACAGAAATGCTTCTTCCATAAGTGACCAGGAAGAAATATAGCCATTGGGTAAGTTTACATACCAGTTAGAGGCTTGTTCATTAAAGGTGTAGGGAAACAATCTACACACCACGTCTTCATGTTCTAATCTGGCCCTAAAGCATGCTTCCTTGAATATTCTAATGTGGTCTTCCAGATCTTGGTGCAACTGGTATTTGGGACATATCTTTTCTGGATTTTTGGGCATCTCATTATAATCATTAAAGTGTATGGGGGAGTTTGCATTAAAATAAGCCATTGCAGGTATCTGTGCTTGACCTGAACCTATAGGAATACCTAGATTTACTGGTAGGATAGGATCTTTGGGAGGACTAGGACCTCTAGGAGTACTTGAACCAAGATTTAAAGATCTCAATAAAGATCTATTAGGACTCACAAAGTTATGGATATTATAAGGTGATCCAGCAGGTGTGTTAGATGAGCCTCCTGGGTGTGTTATTTTAGGGTTCCAAATCAGAGGACTCCTACTTCATCTTATATCAGGTAATTGTACAAATATATTCCCTGAACTGGATCTAGATCTAGTCACTTTATCACTGTTATTAGCCAGTTCTACTTAAAACAAAACCCTAACTCAAGTGGGCCCTCCTTCTAGCACCAAGAAAAATGTTGATGATTGTTTTAACACAATCATAACAATTAGTTTAAATTCACATAAAATGAACCAAAACTAACTTGAAAGATATGAAGGAATCAGTTAAGATTCGCTTAATCCCAAGTTTAATATGGTGAGGTCTTGACCTATTGGGCAAATTCAGTTGGTTAATGTGAAGCTGTAATGTTCAAGGGGCCTTACGTAGTTTAGGGTTTCCTATTGGTTAACTGGACTCAAACTTATGCAAAAAGATTATAAATATCAGTGTGTTGTTCATTCCTTTTTGCATAAAAAAAGTTACTGTGCTGCAAAGCTTTAAATGGTTTATCTTATTGCAGGCTTTCTTTCTCTTCAATATTATGAAAACTGTCTACTTTCAACTCATCTATGCATGCTTTTCAAATATGACACAATTTCCTTTAAATTTCTACGTTTTAAGGTAAGTATTTTCAGATGGGTTGGGAAAAGTTAGAAAGATCTAATCTAAACATCATTCAATCTACCAAAGGATCTAATTGTTCTGTTATGTACTTTATAAATAATACAACAATTTGATCAAATCCACAGACAAAACCTTAATTGTCATGGGGTCTGTTGGGTCTCGAAAATGCAGGTTGTGGATTCTAAGGGGATGCCAAGCCCTATGGTCAAATCTACAACGTTTTTGAGCCAATGACTGGAGTTTGACCTTAACGATCAACTTCTCCCTACACTTCAGGTCCTGCTACAACCTAGGCGGGTGAACCTTTGATTTTCAAAGCAGGTTGTATGATTAAATCGATGTTGGTTTGCTGCTAGTTTATCTGATTACACTAGCATACTTGTAAATCAGATGAAATACTATAAACTATTTCTAAGGAAAAGTAAATGATTTAATCTAAATTTTAACAGAAATAACAAATAACATGAAATGAATCTACAACAGAGCAAAGATTTTAAATGTAAAATAAATCAATAATTAGACTGGTGCTTTGTGTGTTTGGGCAACGGAGCCAGGATATCAACAACAAATAACTTGTATCAGGTAATAACTCGATCTGATTGGCACATACAACAGTTTGCAACTTGTACAAACGTGCAAGGAAGAAATTATTAACTCATTCTTAATAATCCAAAGGACATAATTGAATCAAATGCAAAATATCAAAAAGGATTTTAATCTTTCTGGAAAGAACCAATTTAAATTTGCAAATTGACAAATTAGATCAACTCTGGAGACAAATTAATAACCCTAATCAATTAATCGTACTTAATAATCCATTCAACATTCTAAGATTACTATAATTGATGAGAGAGGATTTAATTCTACTTGAGAAACCAATCAAATCAACTATACTAAATTAGCAAATGTAATCAGACAATTTGAACATATCCTTAACATATTCAAATTGAATAATCAAAAAATGAATGAAATGGAGATAATTAAATTGATTGAATTAAAAACAACAAACAGATGATACCGTCACAGTGTATTTCGAATTTGAATCCTCAACTGCTGCCTCAGAATGGATCACGCACCATTGTCTTTCTCAGAATGAAATTTGCATAGAAGGATCAAATTGGCCTCAGATTGAATAAATCTAACCTAATCTAACCCTAAAATATTTCAAATGCGTTTTTGTAAAGTCTAATCCTAACCTAATTTCTAACTCCTTATTCCGGGTCCTGGGATCTCTATTTAAAGAGATGCAACAAGCCTCAGACCCGTTACAACATTCATGACGGTTAATGATTGGTTGAACCAACCATGAAAACCGACATTATTGATTACATAAATTTAAATAATTTGATTTAAAAGACTTAATGATCATCTCAGGCTGAAAATTAATCTTTAATTTTCCCGAGCCGGTTCATTTAACCGCCGATCAAAAACTGCTTCAACATAACCAAAATCCTTTTGTTTTCTTGTAAAATCCCTGATACTTGTGCATCTAGCTTGTCCAATTGTGTGCGCACCAGAGAGGGCAGCCATGTCAGTGGGGGAAAGGCCCTGCAACAAGAACTTCTCAAGGAGGGTGTATAGAGTGGAATTTGGGGCGGGGATATTATCGTTTGCTTCATCCAAGCTTGCATTCCTTGAATCTTTCCTTTCCATAGGAACATCCCAATATGGCCCTCCATCCAGTATCACGAGCTGCAACAGCGAGTATGTCTGCACATGAAACAATGCCAGGACATGCACTCTCCAATTTTTTGTTTAATGCCATCAATCACCTCGAGTCCTCGAATAGAATTTCTATTTGGATTGGCTGTCTTCTCGCCTGTAAATGTTGGAATGTCATCCAACAAGACTGATGCATCGTATCCCTGGACAATGCAGTCATGAAAATGCAGACGTAATATGGAGGCAGCCATGCGAGCTTCTTTGGCAACTGCTATATCCTTTTCAGACCTTATAATGGAAAGCGCTGAGGGGCATGATTTATCATAATAATCATTAGACAGGAACAATGAATGAGAGGCAGCCAACAAGCCTGCTACAACTACACATAAGATCCATTGTATCTCATGTTTGCCCATTATTCTCAAACACTCTTATTCTTCTCCTCTTGAATTTTTGCTAATTCACAGCAACAATTAGCATACTATATATAATCTTCTCCCACGAGTCTACAGCTGCCTTGAATCTATAGATCAAATTGGAGGGATGGTTGTTATAACTGAAATTTTTGTATACCTAATGATTGTTAATCTAACCCGTCAACAACTCAAAGTAGAACAATTCTTTAATGGCTTTCTCTCCACATTCCAAATTCATTCAAGGGGAAAGGAAAGAAGTCCATCCAATGCGTTTTTGTAGGTAGAGCTGATTTAAAGCCGTTAGAAAAATTTATTTAAAGTTTTTCATTGGTCAAACACCATTATTCCCCAAAACTAGAGCTTTTCCCCATGTTTCGTCATATCAAATGATAATCATCACAATTGTAGCGCCACCTATGACTCTGTTTCACTTAAATCTCTGCAACTCTTTGTTTTTAATTAGAAAAACCACTGCTTATCATTTTTTTTTTAATGTTTTTTAATGTATTCAGCATAAACTTTAATAAGTTTATTATTTAGGTGGCACCCATATTGCACCATTATTCTCAAAGTCAAAAGGTTGTTCTATTTCTGCACTTTGGCTCTGAAACATAGCCGAATCATCATTGCAATCATTAACATTCTCGGTCTCTTCTGACTCTTCTCTTATAGCTTTGTCAATGTAAATATCACAAATTGATCATAGAACAATATATGGAATTTTTTTTTTTTTTGCAGCCTTATGACATCATGAAATACAGATACAATAGACAACGAGTGATGATAAGCTAAACTGATCTTCAGTCCTTACAATTCTCCAAATTACATCAACTAATCGTAGCTCTTATGACAACCAATAATAAGCATATCCAATGCTGGTCAATATTTCAATGATGAATAATGAGCGTAGGATTCCAGCGAACCCTTTCCAAGATGAAATCGCACCAACGCTAGCAATCTTTAGATAGTGGCGGCTAGGTTAATGTGCAATATGACGTCGTTGCTGTCAAAACTGAAGTATATCATATACACGATGCACTCCAAAAGATCTTCAATGATCACTGCTAGAGGAAAGTGGATCGCCCTCTCTTCTAAGGTTGCATGCTGAGGTTGTAATGCTATTCGTTGAAGGGGAAGTGCTGATCTTGATCTGTTTATGCAACTAAACTGGTCACTGATCCGTTATGAAAGAAAACAAACTACAGTGCTGATCTCAGTATGCAGAGCGTTGCCTTCAAATGTAATTTGATGATATCCACTCCAAATCGCTGGTCTTAGTGTGTCACTGCCTCAGTAACATCAGATCGTTGTCTAAGAGTGATAGTTTGTTGTCTAAGGGTTGGTAAACAGCTGTGATCTCCTTTGGTGATGGTCACTGGTCCACTAGAATGAAATCCTTGTTAAGGGAATTGCAATTTGCCTTAGGTCTGAGCTGAATGCTGTAATGTCTTCCTTTAAACTGGTATATCTGTTGATTCCTTTGGACAATGATTAAAGATGACTGTATGATGTCTTTCGATTCAAGATTGTGATTGAGATATATGAAACTTCTTTGATTGATGTTGTGTTGTCCTTCGATGGATGTTATGGAGTTCGATGATGTTCCCAGAGAATATTATTGGCTGTTGTAAATTTGTAATATTTTCTGAGATGTTGCATTCATTTTGAAAATTTTTCGATTCTTGAAAATGGACATACATTTAACTGTGTTGTCTGTCTTCTTTTTCTTGCTACGGTTTCTTCCCTATCTGCTGTAATATTTCTGTATCTAGCACTAAGTGTTGATTTGCAGGCACAGGGCATAAATTAGAGAAGTACCTTGTAGGGTCAGAGAAAAAATAATCTGCATCAGTTTCATATCAAAACATCCAAAGATGCTGGTAGTAGAGAGTTTATGGGACAGCTTTAGCTATTGTGAAGACAAAATTTTTGGATAACTCAGAAGAGAGCTATGGTTGTGGCTGTAAATGTAGAAAGTACACGTAATGTCCCCTTTTTGGCGCATAGACCTTTTGTGCACATTATTCTTGTTCCTAGTCTTCTTCTACACTTTGGTATGGTTTATAAAGTTGCCTTGGTTTATTTTCATATTATAAGTTGGCAACTTATATTATTTTTAAAAATGAGCTTTATTAAGTGTGAACATTGCCAAAAAAGAATTATTTTATTGAGCACTCACTTAGACGAACTAAATGTTCATAAAAAGCCCATAAGACCATATATTATATTTTATTGTTTGGGTGGGAAAGCAAATATTTAAAGAAGAGTGAGAAAAGACAAATTGCACGTTTATTTTTTAATTGAATGCATTTTGAACGATTCTTGTAAATGTCATAGCAATATCACCCTACCTTGTAAATTCCAGTAAAAGGGTCTCATAACAATGGTTTCTTGAAGTTCTCTTTATTGTCTTGACAAATATGGTAAGAACTGAGTTGTAGATAGATACTAGAGAGTGTGTATTCACACCATGTCTCATAGTTGCTTCAGCTTTTGGGTCAAAATTCACACAAGAACTTTGTATTTGATTAGGGTCATTGATCTGACTGAGATGGATGGAGAATTGTAGTTAAAGACGATCAAGCCTTTTACCCTCCTATAAGCAGCCCTTTCATCTAAAAAATAGCTGCAACAGAGATGGGGAGTGAAGGCAATGGTTACATCTAAAGCCGGTAAGTGTCATACTGTAGTTAGTATTGATGCATTGAAGGTGTTATTTTTAATGTGTTTGCTATCAGATAGGAATCTGAAATATTTGGGCCAGCAACTATGCCAAATTTAGAGTTCATTCATGTTTTGAGTGCTGTGTGGCATGCTACAGATCAACTCAACTTGTCTAGTATTGCAAGAGTGATTGTGGGACATGCTACAACTTGGAGTAGACCATTGTCTATTTGCACATATTTCTTAGATCATTCTTGACTGTGTTGTAACCAACCAATGCTTTTCTAAATCAAGAAAACAACACAAATATAACTTGTGGCCTTTGCGCGATGCATATGACTAAATAATTCTGCATATGACTGATATTTCATTTTAGTCAAAAAGTTTCAGAGCACTAGATTTATGAAATTTTTAGGTGCTACACTCAATGGGATCTTAAAAAGTTTTGAAAAATTTGATTGGAAATTTCCAGTTCCAACAGGGTCAGAGTTTACCCCCGTGCAGCACCAGCGAATTCAACACAAACACGCCTATGAGAAACACGCTGCATAGAATCCTGGACTATGCCTTCACTAAAACCATACAAAGCATACATAGAATAACATGTAGCAAATCACAATGCAAGTTAACTAATAACACCAAGCAATTGGGAAAGATTCAAATTCCTATCGCTCTATCTTTTCCCACTCATTTCTCTGTTTAAATCTTTGTATACCTGATATACAAGCCGGGTGTGATACAACATTTTAATCAGATTTTATTTTCCCTTCAATTCCATGTTGTATGTATATTACTTTGTATCTTTCGATATGCACTGTTTAAAACATACATGGATTTAACCCCTCTTGATAAATTTTTGGCTCCGGTACCTGTATATGTGCAATGTATGTTTGACAATATACAAGTCTGATACATACAACAATTTTTCTATTTTGGACTTTCATTTCGAATCTGGCTTGTATGTGTGCAACGTATATCGGTTTGTATATCGCAATATACAAACACAAAATATACAAGCACACAACTTCTATTTATAAATTTTCAATTCCACCATATAAAACAATGCATAAACCGTTGTATACAACCCTTGGACCTATTGCTGTTATAATTGGCAATTTATAACCTACCGAATCCGCAATGTATCTCTTGATATGCAAATCGGACGTGATACATAGGATAAATCTGCTTTATACTCGTTTGGATTCCGGCTTGTATGTGGTGCTTTGTGTTTTTAGATATACATTTGGGTATACATACAAGCATTTAACTTGATTTTAATCTTTTTTGGATTCCACATTGTATGCCTCTCAAACATACAAGCACACATATATACAATGATTTCACCAATTTTAATACTATCTTCGGGTCCACACTTGTATATTTCATTATATGTTGTGCTTGTACCTTCCAATATACAATCAGATATACATACAACGAATTAACTCACTCCAACTTTCTCTCACGTCCACAGCATGTATATTTCGTTGCACGTTGACCTTGTATACTTCGCAGTCATCAAACATGCAAATGCCAAATATACATGGATTTAACGTTATTCCATAGCTATTTCGATTCTGCCATTTGTATGTTTAACTTGCATCATTTGAAACATGTATACGCGAAGCACCGAAAATACAATGATTTAACTTTGTTCAACAACCCCTTGAATTCCGCGCCATGCATGTAGTGCCTGCATATAACTTTTGTATGTTTGAACATACAAACCAAAAGATGTAAGCGGCAGACGTAAACTTTTATACCTTTCAATTGTGAGTTCCGTCGGGTCCGCAGCTTGCATGTAGCCTTTGCATATTTCGCTTGTATGTCGAAACATACAAACACACAACATACAAACCACAATGTACATACAACAGATTTCTAACATTTATCTACTCAACTTAAAACTGTTTCGGGTCCATCTTGTATGTATATATAAAAACCTTTTATCAAATGCATACAAGGAAAAAAAATATACAATCAGCTTTGTATATGAAAGCGATATACAAAGGGCATTGTATGTGCAATATGCAAGCGACCCATTATGCATTTAACCTTGTATATTAACCCGACTGCAAATGCGACTAAGTATAAAATGACTTTGCACATACAAAGAACTTTGTATATGCAAAGAACAAACCATTCCCTTGTACATTTTACCAAAATGATCATAACTTGCAAAATATGGTAAATTTTAAGATGGTTCAAAAAGCAACCCTAGCTCATTTTTCACAAGGAATCCAACCATATCATGCCCTGGTACTGAAAATGTATTTTTTTCTATTTTTAATAAGGTTTGCAATTTTAACCCCTTTTTTCCCTTTACCACCAAGCAAAACAACACACAAAAAAGCAAAAGCAACAGCCACAATAGGGGTCCTCATTTTGCTAAGGAGTAAAATGGGGCATGTTGTGAACATCACAACAATACCTTACTTAATTCTTCATACCAGAGGCTCAAACTCGAAATATAACATCTTCAGACATGTTTCTAAATAACTTCTAATCCACAGACAAAGATATTTATTCTACAGGAAATGCGAAGCATTCTTCTGGACTATTCTTCTGCATGTAATGCACTGTTTCTACTACAACATGTTATTATCACTGGAGGGGATAATTTTCTCAATATCCTCAACAAAATAGGAGCGTAGTTGACACCAATGACAACATAGATATGTTGACATCAATGAGAACACTGATTAGGCACATACTTGCAACAATCTCCCCCTTTGTCATTGATGGCAACATATGATGTGAAAAACTGAAAAGACCACCAAGACAAGATTCTCCCCCTGAGTTTTCTACATGATTTCTCTCCCCCTTTGACATCAATGTCAGAGGGCACATACTTGCATGTTGCTGCTCTGATCCATTTACTTTACCAAAAACATTTAGCTACTCCTCCTAAGAGGTAGCCTTCAGAACATCAATCTAGATCAAATAATGATACTTTTAGCTCCACTGGATTAATGTATTCTTATGCATCTTAGTTCAGAATAGGAGGGGTAATGACCCCTAACTTTTCTTTGAGATACTCAAAGGTATCTTTAGGCAGAGGCTTAGTGAAAAGGTCTGCAATTTAATCCTTTGTGGACACATATTCCAACTTTACTTCATTCTCTGCCACCTTCTCTCCCAAAAAGTGATACCTTATAGATATATGCTTTGTTCTTGAGTGCATCACTGGATTGTTAGAAATATTTATGGCACTTGTATTGTCACACAAGATTGCAATTGGATCTTCATAAACAACTCTTATATCCATCAAAGTTGGCTTCATCCATAACACTTGAGTACAACAACATGTTGCTGCAATATACTCTGCTTCTACATTTGACAAAGAGATTGAATCTTGTTTCTTGCTCAGCCATGAAACCAATCTATTGCCCAAGAAGAAGGCACCTCCACTTGTACTCTTTCTGTCATCAACATCTTCGGCCCAATCTGCATCTGTATAAGTACTGAGAGTGAAATCATTGTCCTTTGGATACCATAAGCCATAATCTGGAGTACCTTTCAAATACCTAAGGATTCTCTTAATTGCCATCACATGTGATTCTCTTGGATCAGCTTGAAACCTTGCAACAAGACAAACTGCATGCATAATATCAAGTCTAGTTTGAGTTAGATAAAGGAATCCTCCAATCATTGATCTGTATTTTTTCTGATTAGCCTTGGGTGATTCATCAATTTTTCTCAACTTGCAACCAGTCACCATGGGAGTACATACCGGTTTAGAGTCTTCCATCCCAAACTTCTTCAACAACTCTTTCACATACTTAGACTGAGATATGAAGATTCCTTTAGCTGATTGATTAATTTGCAGACCCAAAAAGAAATTCATTTCACCAAACATGGACATTTCAAATTCACTTTTCATCTCAATAGCAAACCTTATGTACATACCTTCATTTCCTTTAAAGATAATGTCATCAACAGAGACCTCAACAATCAAGATCTAATCATCATTGATTTTGAAGTATAGATTTCTATCTGCGGTACCTTTATTGAATCCCAATTGAAATAAGTACCTATCTAACCTTACATACTAGGCTCTAGGAGCTTGTTTGAGTCCATACAATGATTTCTTCAATTTGCATACCATATCACCTTGGTCTGATAACATAAATCCTTCCAGTTGCTCAATATAGACTTCCTCTTCCAATTCACCATTCAGGAATGCAGACTTAACATCCATCTAATACACTTTAAAATCTTTGTGGCCTGTAAATGCCAGGAACATTCTGATTGTTTCAATCCAAGCTACAGGAGCAAAAGTTTCATCAAAATCTATCCCTTCAATTTGAGAATATCCTTTGCATACCAGTCTTGCTTTATTCCTTACAACTTCTCCATTTTCATTGAGCTTGTTCCTGAAGACCCATTTAGTTCCAATAACATTTTTGTCAGTAGGTCTAGGAACTAATTCCCAAGCTTCATTCTTCTCTATCTACAATAGTTCTTCCTCCATTATCTTTACCTAAATTTCATCATTGCATGCTTCATTCATAGTTTTTGCTTCAATCTTTCAAAGCAAATAGTAATTGACTTGTTCCTCTGTAGCTCTTCTTCTTGTTAGCACACCTTTGTTCTTGTCACCTATAATCTGATCTTCAGAATGATTGATCCTTACATACCTGGGAGTCTTGACAATACTTTCTAGAGCCTCTTCTTCATCCTGACTATCATCTTGGTTATCTTTCTCTTCACTTACTATAGTCATAGGTTCATCTGGTTCATAGCAATTCAGGTATGATATTCTTTCCTTTCCTTCATCTACCTTCACATTTGCACTCTCAACAATCTTTTTGAGCCTTTTGTTGTAGCACCGACAATCTTCACTCTTGGTAGAGTATCCAAGGAAGATTCCTTCAACACATCTTGCATCAAACATTCCTAGATCTTCATCTCTCCTAATATAGCATTTGCTTCCAAAGACTTTGAATTATATTACTGTAGGAACTTTACCATACCATAATTCATAAGGAGTCTGGGTACCATTACCTTTCACTTGAACTTTGTTTTGGATGTAAACAGCAATATGAATAGCCTCTTTCCAAAACACTTCTAGTAGATCTGCTTCTTTCATCATAGTCCTAGTAGCCCCTTGAACTATCCTATTTTTCCTTTCCATGACTCCACTCTATTGAGGAGTTCTAGGTGCAGATAGTTATCTCTTTATCCCATGCTCTTCATGGAAAATGTTGAATTCATTTGATGTGAACTCACCTCCTCTATCAAACCTCAAGCATTTGATCTTCAAATCTATTTCATTCTCAACCATTTGCTTGAAAGATTTGAATTTCTCTAGGGCTTCTTATTTGTCTCTTAAAAAAGTAACCCAAGTCATTATGGAATAATCATCAATAAGAAACTCACCTTGTAGACTTCTCACCCTTATAGAACCACAGAGATCTGTATGCACTAGATCCAGCAAACTAGTAGAAAATTTTTCTTTGCTCTTGAAACTTGTCCTTGTCTTCTTTCCCACCTGACATTCCTTACAAATTGTGTTGGAGGATTTCACAAGTTTTGGTAAATCTCTCATAGTCTGACCTAAACTTATCTTCACCAGATTGTCAAAGTTTATGTGACACATCCTTCTATCCCATAACCAACTTTCATCTGCCTGAGCCAATAAACAATAATCATTAGTTCCTCTCAATTGATAGATATTACCTTTTGTTTTCTTACCTGTAGCAATCACAGTTCTGGAGCTCTCCATGATTTTGCACCCATTATCTTTGAATCTCAGATCTTATCCTTTGTCACACATCTAACCAACACTCAAAATATTATGCTTCAAACCCTTCACATATAGAACATTGCCAGTATTATGCTTTTCATCAAATGAAATAGATCCTTTTCCATAAATCTTACCAGCTGCATTATCTCCAAACCTAACTAGTCCTCCATCATACTTTTCCAAACTTACAAACTTACTTTTCTCACCGGTCATGTGATGTGAGCATCCACTATCAGTAATCCATTCATCCTTATCTTTCTCAACTTGAACAACCAAAGCACTTTCTTCTACTAGTTTTTCATCCTTCACACAGCTAGCAGAATTAGTAGACACGAGATCTTCTTTAATAGAAATAAACAGGCATTCATTTGCACTAGTATTAGCATCATCGGATTCATCATCAGTCACCCCTTCATCATCAAAATCTCTGACATAGTAGCATTTCTTAGGAACTCTATTCCTGCTCTCCTGTTTCTTCTTATTTCTTTCAATTCTTTTAGGACATCTGGAGGCATAGTGACCTACTTTACCACAAGAGAAACATTTGAAAGGTAATTTACCTTTGAACTTACTGGAGCCTCTTTGTAGCCTATAAACAAAGTTAGCTTTAGTTACATCAAAGTCATCATCCACCTTGTATTTCTCAGCTCTAGAGATTTCTGTTGAAGTATTGTCTTTAAAAGTTGATTCAACTTTAGGCAAGGCATCACCAAATTCTCTCATCTCAAAGGTTGTAAGCTTTGCACCAAGTCACTGATATCCATCAATAGTTTTTACAGTCATGAATTCTTCAATTGCAGCTACCTTATGACTATATGACTTTGGTAGTGATTTGAGAATTTTCATCACAACTTCCTTATCAACAAGAGTTCATCCCATACCTTTTATTCCAGTGACAAGTTCATCAACTCTTTGCATCAACGCTATTATGTTTTCATCTTCATTCATCTTCAGACCCTCATATTTCACTTTCAGACTTTGCAGCTTGGCTTCTTTTAAAGAATCATCTCCTTCATATAGATTTTTTAGTTTCTCCCATACCTCATTTGTTGTTTCAAGGTCCACAACTTTTGTTAATATCAAGGCATTTAAGGAACTTAGCACAACATCCTTTGCTTTGACATCCACCTCATATTCTTTGATTTCATCTTCAGTAGTCAAACCATTTGGAGGCATGGTATATTTCATTTCTATAGCTTTCCATACTTTATAATGAAGACAAATAAGATGGTTTTTCATTCGTACCTTCCAAAGAGCATAATTTGTCCCATCAAAATGTAGAGCTTCCTTCTTGTAAGACATCTTGGATCTTCCTCAAGATGTTAGGCTTTCTTCAGAGGAACTTGGCTCTGATACCAATTGTTGAACTGCACCAAACAACTGAGAGGGGGGGTGAATCAGTTGTCCTAAAACTTTTAACCAAATATGATCATCAAGTTATCAATTACTTTTATTTAGATATAACCATGAAAGCATCAAATGAGAAGCTCAACACAAAAGCATAAACAACACAAGAGACACAAGATTTGTTATGTGGAAAACTCTAAAAGGGGAAAACCATGGTGCGTACTAGCCCACAGAAATATATAAGTTATATCAATACCAAAAATCAGAGGTGCACTACCTACAAGGCTCACTTCCCAAATGCTCACTACAAATAAAGGCTCACTGCCTAAGGATGGCTCACTGCCAAGGGGTGGCTCACTACCAAAAGAAGGCTCACTGCTAAAGAGTTGAACTGAGATAACAACATTTACTTCATGCCAAGGTTTAGTTCCATTAAAGCACAAACACCTTTGCTCTGCTTTGCTACCTTATTCACTTCTATCTTCACATCATCACACTTGGATATATTTTTACAACTCAATTACAAATACTTATACACTTCATCAACCTTGGAATGATCATCAAGGTCGGCATTACAATCATCAACCGTTGGAACAATCTCCAAGGTTGGTATTACAAACATACATAAATAGGTCTGGACCTAATAAAAATTTAGCTAAGGAAAAAATGTAATAATGTATGTGGATCATGCCACACCTTAGTTGGGACTCAAACACAATCTTCCATGCTACAACACGCTATCACAATCTTTGATGCATCTCTGCATATGATGGATTCAACTAGGTCGGCCAAGACTGATATTAACACAAGTATTCAAGAACACAGTTCATGCGCAATCTGAATTATACCTTGCGGACCAATCTGAATGTAGGAGCATGATCAAGAGACATCCACAAGCACATTATAATCACTAGGAACAACCACATGATCTCTACCTACTTTATCAATAAGATTCTTCCAATTGGAGCATAAGAACAACACTATCCACCACTATCATAAGTGAAGATAGCTTGTGGACCACCAAATCACAAACCATTATAGTTGAAGGCACTTAACATTATCACAAACTTACTTGCAGAACCGCATACCAAATATTTCAATGCGGAGGAATGCGGAGCAAAACACTTTGTCCCTGTCACCACCAAACACACATAAAAGGTTGTTTTCACTCTGGTGAACATACCTTACTCAATTCTTCATACCAGAGGCTCAAACTCAAAATATAACATCTTTAGACAGGTTTCTAAATAACTTCTAGTCCATAGACAAAGATATTTATTCTACAAGAAATACAGAGCATTCTTCTGGACTGTTCTTCTACATGTAATGCACTGTTTCTACTACAACACATTGTTATCACCGGAGGGGCTAATTTTCTTAATATCCTCAACAAAGTAGGAGCACCGTTGACACCAATGACAACACAGATATGTTGACATCAATGACAACACCAATTAGGCACATACTTGCAACAATCGAAAGAAACACAAGCCCGCCAACCTTGAAACCAAAACCCCAGCCCAACATAGAAACACAGACCCAAGACAGTTATCAGATATTATTCTACACAAAAACTCTAAATTCATCTTCCAAAGATGAATTTTGAACCACCACCAATTGAAATTTCTTCCTCAGGAAATTCACCCCTGCAATTGCCAATCAACTATGCTCAATCAATTCCAAACCATTGATATCTAGTAGAAAAGGATTAAATTTGACCAAAGCATCCAGATCTTCCATCTGCTCCAAATTATGTGGGTAGGGGATGCTGACTCCCAGGGACACCACTTCCAAAGTCTCCTCCAGCCCAACCAATATAGTCTTCCCAAACAACTACTACATAATTTCCTTCGCAACCACCTTCATAACTTTTATGTCCAAAAGACCCACTAAGTCCCTTGAGGAGATATTAGATTCTAGCCTGTAGCCTTCAACACCTACCATGAAGCCCTTTCCTATGATACACTTCACTGTTGCAAAGGTGAGAAAGTCGGAGTGACGAATTATCCTGCTCAAATGGTGAGAAGAGACCGAGCCTAAAAAGGCCATTTTATGCTTAGAGCAAAGTAGCTGAACAGGAGTGTCCATGTTGCCTATGTCCAGTTCCTTTGCCGACACTTTCAAAATAAACCTCGCCATACTCAATTTAGGGAAGAATGCCAAAATAAATGTCTTGTGACAGAACAGATAAGGGAATGTCAAGAAGCCAATGCACATATCCATAATTAGCCACCCTCACCACCAGTTATGAGTTTTATGAGGAGCGTGCCAACCAGGTTCGTATGCCCCAAGTGCTTTGCCACAATCATTAAAACTATTGTCAGTGCTCAAGTTGTGGCCACCTCACCACCAAGTGCCATGTCACACCCCACTGAGTCAGCCACTCCACACATGTAATTATGGAGTGGTGCCCGCCCAACTACCCACTCGATGACGCGTCAATCACCCTCCCCATTGGAGATGGTTTCTCTCAAGGAAATCCCATCCACCCCAAGATTTGAAAGGAGATCCACCTCTATATTGCCTTCAAGAAGATTGTGATTGATCATATAATGCTAAAATCTCTTAAGCAGACCTAGAGTGTCCTCTAGCAAAGTTACCAACTTCCAATTCTGTAGTGGGTCAGTGCAAGAAGTCGGGTCCACTTTTTGGCCAAAAAGTGGAAGTGTTTTCCCTGATTTTTTAGAATTTTTCACATTTGACCTAAACATTTGAGGCACTTAAAAATTGAATCTTAAAGAAAGTTAGTAATATGAAATATAGTACTTGGAGTCTAGTTTCCAAATATGTAATTTATTTTAATACCCAGATGATACAAATTGATTTTCAATAGGTATTTCTAAAAACCACTGTTTAAAAGTCACTTTTTTTACCATACCATGCACATGTACGACCAACATAATTTTACCTAAATAAAAGTATTTTTCTAAATCTTTTTAGGGAAAGATGTGTAGTAAAGTGAAGTTTGATTCAAAGATATTTTTTATAATTTTTTTCCAAATATTTTTTTATTAATTTTTTATTGGCCCTAATTGCTTCTTTTGAAAACCCCTCATTTATGGTCGGCATAATTTGAGCAAAACTAATCATAAAATGAAAAAAAAAATCATTGTGTAAAGAATGATGTGTAGATTGATGAAATATTTTTTTTTTTATAAAACTTTAAAAATTAAAAGTTATTAAAAAAATACACACCTGGCATTTCAAGTTTTTGGACCAGTTTGCTCATAAATTAAATAATAAATAGAAAAACAAGTCTAATAAAAAAAATTACATATTTGAAAACTACACATTGTCATATGTAATGGATTTAAATTTCGTAAAAAAAAAAAAGAAAAAAATGTCGACAACCATATAGGTAAAGTTAGCTTTTCCTCTTGTTCTGTACTTAGACAAATACTTGCAGGTCCAAGACTCAAGGTTGGCTACCCATGCCTTTCCTGAGCCTAAAACCAAACCAAAAATGTGGGTGTGAAATTCAAAGTTTTAAAACTGGGTACCCATTCTAAAAAACAATAAAAAATAAAATGAGTACCTGTTTTAAAACGGGTACCCATTCTAAAAAATAATAAAAAATAAAATGGGTACCCGTTCTATAAAACAAAATGGGTACCCATTTTAAAATGGGTACCCATTATAGGCTCGAGCGCCCATTCCTAAATGGGTACCCGTTCTTGTCAGGATTTTTTTCCCAACACTTCCCCTATATGTGGATCCAACTTCTTGCTTCTATCCTAGTTTCCCTGATCAAAGAGCATTTTCAATCACCATCAAGTCGCCCTCGATCACTATGTTCGATAATTTTAGTTATGCACATAATTTTATTCCAAGATGCACAGCCTGCAACTCAGCCGCATTTTTTGTGCCAAATTTTAGTGGTTGGGCAATCTTTCCCACCATAGTGCCTTCCCAATTCCTCTTAATGCAGATTGCCCCAGAGCATCTAGGGTTCCCTCTGGATGCTCCATCAAAATTCAACTTGTACCAACCACAATCAGGAGGTTTCCATTTGATGTTTTTTCTTCCCTCTTCTATCCTAGATCCTCTCGATCCAACACAAGGTGGGATCTTCAGGCCATTCCAATCCTGTCTCATTATAGCATCCTGTCTTGAAAATGTGGTTTTCACTTTGCTTTCCAGCTCCATTCTTGAATTTACCACCTCAACAATACGCGCTTCTACTTTGTTTAGAATATACAGGAGTGGTATAGCAACATCCTGGAAGATATGTTGATTCATCTCCTTCTAGACCTCCCATAAGAGAAGAGAGGGGAAGACCACCATAGTCCTACAAATAAAGAGTTTCAATAGAGGATGGGCCAACTTTTGAACAAACTTTCTATATCATGCAGGAGGGCGATGCTCAAGTGTAGCTTAGCAAAAATCCACCTCTAGCACTTGGCAGTAAAAGAGTAGTTGAGGAAGAGGTGGTCTCTAGTCTCTTCTTCTGCTTTGTATAGCATGCACCTGGATGGACCATTAAAGCCCAATTTCTTAAACCTGTCTGTAATCAACACTCTTCCTTGGATCGTCGCCTAAGAAAAAATGCCTACTTTTGGAAGATAGTTGTTATTCCAACATAGTGCGTTGGGCAAATCCAAGATCACCTCCTGATGTTTGACCAAAATTTTGTTACCATCACGGATGTTATAGGCACATAAAGCCACACCATTCCATCTTAGGACATCGCTCACTTCCCTAATGCAAATCATCTATCCCTTAAGGACTTCTTCAAATGCCAGAACCCCATCATTGCTAAGGCCCAGCAGCTTTATATCTTTCCATTGCCATTCCACATGTCCATCAACTATGTAGGAGTCTAAATAATCCCTCACATAGTTGCCCCAAATTAGTTTTGTAACATCCCTGGCTTCCCTTAGAGCTCCAATATCCACCAACTTGTTGAAACCACACCATGAGTCCTCCCAGAACAGAGTTGTTTTCCCATCTCTTATGTCCCAAGTGAGAAAGTCAAAAACTAGATCCCTCCAACTGCTTATGAAATTCCATATCTGCGATCCTTTTCAAAGGGATCTAGATGTGAATATACTTATTTTGCTAGCATCCAAATACTTGGCTTTAAGGAGTTTGACCCACTTGAGGTCCTGGTTTGCGTAAATCTGCCAAATCAACTTGGCTCCCAACACCTTATTGTGTAAAGCCAAATTTTTTAAACCTGTGCTAGCTAGTGATTTTGTTAGTGGCTAATATTCATCAATTGGCTAATAGTTGAAATTTGGGATTCAAAATTTGGCTAATATTCACCAATTGGCTAATAGTTGAAATCGGGGATTCAAAATTTGGCTAATAGTATAAGCTATAAGGTGACTCGAATTGCCACATTTTACAAAATTTTATTTTAGTCCTAGTTAAATCACCAGAACATTTATTTTATTAAATTTTTAAACTCAAAAATTTTCCACAATATTCGATATCTAATTATATCATATTCACCTAAATTTTATAAGTTTTAGTAGAAAATAAAATGGATTCACCAGTAATATTATATAGTTATTGGTTACTTTAGGGCCATGTCAACAAATTTTAATCACCATTGTTGATTTTATTTATAATCTAATAGTTGCAGTTGTGTTCCATGGATAAAAATGTACCCATGAAGCTCTAATGCTCATCTAGCCTAAGATTGTATTTGGGTTGTTGATCTCAATTTATAATCTAATAGTAGGGGGGTTAAATTTTATGGGCTAAAATGTATCCATGGAGCTCCAATTCCCATGGGGACTGAAATTGTATTTGGGCAATTGATCTCCATTGAGATCAATGACCTAAATACAATTTCAGGCCCCATGGGCATTGGAGCTCCATGGGTACATTTTGGTCTACGGAATAGAACCCAAACCATTAGATTATAAATAAAATCTATGGTGGTGAAAAATAATTGAGGGTCAATTTAAAATATTCAATGTTTGATTTAAAATATTAAGGAATTATAGACATGAGCACTACACCTTATTAAACTAGTCAATCATTGCCACCTTCAGGCTTTTACTTTTCCATAGGAATTTAATTTGTTTTTTAGGAAGGGTTTGCCATGGTAATTAATGTATTTTCCTATTTTTTGTCAAGATTCACCAAGATTTTCTACAAATTTCTAGCGATTTAAAAAATTCACCAATAAAATTAATATTTTTCAAAAAAAGGAAAGATTCACCAATATAAATTAATATTTTCCCAAAAAAATGGAAGATTAGCTAGGATTTTATATATTTTTTCAAGAGGGGTTTCTTAAAGTTATCACTGGTGCCAGCTGCCTCCTGTGACCTACAAATCTACTCCTAACTTATTAATGGAATCTTTTTCTGATCTGAGTTTCCTTGCCAAAAGAAGTTTTTCATCTTTTGATTTATTTTGTTACTTCCACCACTTGACATAGGAAACCAAGAAAGCATGTATACCAACAAGGCCACAATAACTAACTTGAGCAAAGTGAGTCTCCCTATCCAGGAGAGCCACTTACCTTTCCAAGAAGAAAGTTTGCTCTCAACCCTTGCAATCAGCGGATCCGAAAGCTTACCTAGGAAAACTCCTGTAGCCAGTGGCAGGCCTAGGTATTTGCAAGGAAGCTTGCCCTTTTTGAATTTGAGTATAAATGTAAAATCTATTTTTCATAATTTGGATTAGTAAAGAAGAAAAAGACTTCAGATTTCTCTAGACTTACCTCTTGTCTAGATGCCACGGAGTAGTCTAAAAGAATTCTTTTGAATACTCTTACTTCTGCAAGCCCAGCATGATCCATCAGCATGGTATCATCAACAAATTGTTGGTGTGTAAATGAAGGCATCCTATTTGTGATTTAAATCCCTTTGAGCAGCCCAAGCTTAGCAGCCCTAGAGATTGATCTACCTAATGCCTCCACCATAATGATGAACAAGAATGAAGAGAGTGGATCGACATGTCTTAGCCCTCTAGAGGCACCAAAAAACCCTTCAGGGGTACCACTAACTAGTACTGAATATTTTGGGTATGCAATCCAATTGAAGATCCAATCGAGACAAGAAGACTAACAACCAAATGCCTCAAGAACTTTGAATAAGAATCTCTAGTTTACCTTATCATATGTTTTTTATGTCTAGCTTTAATAACATAGATTGCTTCTTTGTCTTTGTAATTGAATGAATTGCTTCCTATGCTATAATCACCCCGTCAAAAATTGACCTTCCCGACACAAAACCTATTTTTTCCTCATAGATTAATCTAGGTAGAACTTTCTTGAGCCGATTTGCCACAGCGTTTGCTAGGATCTTGTATATTGTGTTACATAGAGAAATTAGCCGAAATTCTTCCAATTTCTCTGGTTTCTCCTTTTTTGTAATTAAGGCTATGAATATAGTATTGATCTCTTTTAGAACCATTCCTATTATCCTTGAGTCTTCGATCGCTGCCACTACATCCAGACCAATAATCTCCCAACAATGCCGAAAAAAGGAATAAGGAAACCCATCCGAGCCTAGGGCCTTGTTTGGGTGCAACTGGAAGAGCACATCCCTAACTTCCTCTTTAGAGAAATGACTGCAAAGCAAATTAGTTTTCTCATATGAAACAAGATTTGGGATGCAATCAATAATATGTTGTTGATCCAACAACATGGATCCATCCTAGTCATTGAGTAGGTTGTGAAAGAAATCACCAATAGCCTCAGATAAATTTTCTTTCTTGTCCAACAACCTTCCATCCAAAGATTTGATGCTCTAGTGATTATGTTGGCTTCTCTCCTTACTTTAGTGGAGTTATGGAAGAATTTTGTATTTTTATCTCCCGTGTTTAACCATAAATTGCTTGACTTTTGGTGCCAAAAAATTTCTTCCTTCTCTAGTCACCCATACTTATGAGCAGCTCTTTTTCTTTCAAGAACCTAGCATTGTCCATCCCAAACATGCAAACTTCTTCATTTAGAACCCTTAGCTCTTCCTCAATCATCTTCTTCTCCACAAAGATGTTTTTGAAGCAATCCCTATTCCATTCTTTTAGGCGATGTTTTACCTATTTCAGTTTTATTGCAAAAACAAACTTTTTTATCTCACCACCATAGGTTCATCCCACCATTATGTCATTAGATCCATGAAATTTAGGTCTTTAAACCACATCCGTTCAAACTTAAAGGGGCTCCTGAATGGTTTCTTCTCTCCTACTATCTCTAGGAGAACAAGAAAATGATCTGACCTAGAGAAAGGGATAATCTTGCATTCCAAGGTGAAAGGGAAAACCCCTAGATCCCCTTTGAAAAGGAACCTATCCAACTTCTCAGCAATGGAGCAGAAGCCAAGCCACCTATTGGTCCAATTGAATTGACCATTAGCCATAGGGATCTCTATTAACTAGTTTGTTTCAACAAAGTCCTCAAATTCAATTTGAGACTGAAGCTTCCATGCCAGACCACCACACTTATCCTTAGAGTGAAGGATTACATTGAAATCACCCCTGATAATGCAAAAATCATAAGGAGCATTGTTGTAAATAGGATTAATTTCTTTCCAAAATTTTGGCTTCTAAATGCACGAGTTTGGCCTGTATGCATTGATTAATAAAAAGCTCAGATTCGATGCAAAACTTTTGACTTTGCACACCATCCATCTATTACTCATAGCCACTTTTTCCAAGGCCACTTTATTGAGATGCTACAAATTCAATAAACCACCAGCCTGGCCATCTGAACAAACTGCCAAAACCTTTCAGGATCCCATTCATTTTTTAAAAGACACAGCCTCCTCCAAACACAATTTTGTTTCTTGAAGAAGACAAATATCTGCCTAGGACAGCTTAAGATGACACTTCACCAGGTGCTTCCTATTAGGGGCATTAATGCCCCTAACATTCCAGTTAAGATTTTCATTTCCCTTTAGGAAGGGACTCGCCCTTCCCTACTTTTAAAATCTCAATGATCTTCTTCTGCCCATTTGCCCCACCATTAATTTTGATATTTTTAGAGTTGGGGATCCTTCCTCATTTTTCGTTTTCTCCACAGTCTGTGGAGGATTTTGCCACTTATTTTTTATGAATGCCTAACTTCTCTTGCCCCGCTTGAGCCAAGTGCAGGTTAGTTTCACTGAACTCCGGCCCTGTATCTACAAAATCATCATAGTCTTCCCATTCTATATTCAAAATTGGCCCATCGTAGAGACACTCCATTGCCACCATTGGATCACTCCATCCCAATTTAAATTTGATTCGTACAACCTTGCAATTAATCCAAGTTTTTCCAATTGATCTATCGATGGGCCCAGTAGCTTGGAGCTCAAAACCATTGTCTTTTTATTTCCTTGACCTAGCTTAGCACCACACTCTGCAAAGGACTCCTTACCGATACCACCCTTTCCAAAATCCTAGGGTTTCCCATGTGATGGGAGGGTATCTGCCTATGTTCAGCGGAAGGCTCGAGATTTTCCTGCCAACGATTGTTGCGTGATTGAGGACAATTTCTCTTGAAACACTGCCAATGTTGCCCATGCCAACCATTGATGCCTTGATCATTGATTCTGTATCTATCTGATTGCTTGCACCAAGCCTCTGCTTGAGCCCGTTCTTGAATCTTCTCAAAGGGGAATTCGTGTTCTACATCATTAGCCCAGGAGGGAAAACCTAAACCCCCCTTTCCATTAGTCGCTTTGCCTATCACCCACCCATTGAGAGAAGCACCAATCCGATCCGAAGCCTCCACATTCTTCAACCCTTTGCTTCCTTTTGCTTTTTCGCACTTTTCACTCCTCTCTGCCATTCTTAAAATTCAATAGAATAGTTGGTGTATTAAAAGATGTATAACTTTTAATAATATTTTGAAATCAAAATTAATTAGAAAAAAGGTCCAATATAAAAAATAGAAATAAAATAAAAGTATTGAAAAAATGTTTAATTAAATACATAATAAAAAATAAATAGTTTGTATATATAAAATAACGAAAATTTAAAACTAGCATATCCATTTAATTAAACATATGTAAAACACATCAATAGATATCATTCTTGATGCACTTATGAGATTGAAAAATAGGCACCTAAGAAGGATCGTTTTAGCATCTTTTACATAGATTTATTTAAGATAGGTATACTAGTTTCAACATTACATATTATGATAATTTAGTTTTAAATTAGGATTTCTTACCTAATGTCTAGAAAATTAAATTTTCAAGAACCTAAACATTTTTATATAAATAAATAATTACAAAGAAATTTTAATATAAATGTTAAGAATATAAATTTTATAAAAATAATTTGTGTAGATTAGATCTATGTAAACTTTTTTTAAATGAATAAGTGTCTATATTATTAAAGGAAAAATAATATTACACATATTCACAAAAAAAATATGGGTGGAAGAAATCACATCCCTAAGTCAATAAGCAGCCCAAAAATCACAAAATAACAACAAAACAAAGGTCGCTACCTAGCAAGAGCTATGGCACTAGATAGAGAGGAAGATCAAATAGAGAAATCCCAAAGCTATGTAAATTTTGATTTACAATTATAAAAAATATTAATACTAGTAAAAATAAATTTCTTCATACATTAAAACTAAAATAAAAATATTAAATAAAATTATAATATTTATTTTAAGAATGTAGACCATTACAATTAAAAAGTTCAATAGTGGATTTGCAATATCATGCATTATTTTAGTCAATACCAAATACATATTAAATACCATAGTGTAACAAAATAAAATGATATCATATGTGTTTAAACAGTATATATTTAGCCGATATACTTCTGGAAATTTTTCTAAAGTCGTCTGTTGTTCCTATCGGCGTATTCCTTCAACCTCCTCTGGGTGCAAGTGCTAGTTTTATACCCGAATATAACTAGCCAATAGATTTTATATGTAAATTTTTACTTTCGTGGATGGCTGTCGCGTACGCATATCAGAAATTACAGGGATAACTTTCAAATTCAATCATTGCATATATTTCATTGGCTAATGGGCACGTCATACCGACAGCATATTATCGTAGCATTCAAGATACTCCACCACCTTTTACAAAGCTTACTAACCTTATCTTTAAAGTTAGTGGACAACCTTATATTCCTCAGGTAGTGATGAGTGAAAGAGACTCGCCATTCCACGTGTGTTAGCAATGCTAAATAGTGAAAAGGGTGTAAAGATTCTTGAATTTGCAAAAGGAGGAGGAAGCCATGCCAAAGTGATGTGATAGCAGCATAATTCCGCACTCGGAGTCTCTCCTTATTTATGGACTAGTGTCTTCTCCAGTTTTACACAACAAGAAATCACTTGCTGGTTGTTGATAGCAATGGCCAATCCCTCTCTCTTTTCCCTTGCTCTCTTTGTCACTCTGGTTGCATTAACCACAACTGTGTCTGAAGAGATAAGGAAGCCGTATATTGTTCACATGAGCAAGTCCATGAAGCCTCTGCATTTTTCCCTTCATGAGCACTGGTATGCTTCTCTCATCAATGAGGTAACTTCAGGCTCAGACGATGGAAGCCTGTTGTTATATACATATGATATAGTTCTGCATGGATTTGCAGCCAAGCTGAGCAGCGCAGAGGCTGCAGCTTTAGAGAGCATGGAGAGCTGCTTGGCCGTAATCCCATCATCTGTCAGGCAAATCCATACAACACACTCGCTCGCCTAGCAATTTGTGGCCTCAGTCCCATTACGGCAAAGATGTGATTGTGGGCGTGGTTGACACCGGAATATGGCCTGAGAGCAAAATGGAAGGGCGTATGTCAAAGCGGGGTGATGTTCAATTCCTCTCACTGCAACAGGAAAATCATTGGAGCTCGTTATTTCTTTAGAGGCTACGAAGCAAAATACGGTAAACTTCATAAAAGTGATATAAAATCGGCGAGAGACACCAATGGCCATGGCACACACACTGCTTTAACTGCTGCAGGGTTGGCTGTGGGTAGAGCGAGTTTGAATGGCTTTGGCAATGGACCCTTAAGCCAGATTGGCCGTGTATAAGGTCCTCTGGGGTGTCAATGGAGCCAGTGAGGACAGCGACATAGCTGCTGCAATGGAAATGGCCATTGCAGACGGCGTGGATATACTTTCTATATCCATTGGAGCATTTAAAGCGATGGAGAACGATGTGCTTGTTTCGCTTTCAGCCGGCAACTATGGGCCTATTATTTCTTCTATCTCGAACAGGAAGAGCTTAACCAGCCGGTGCGTTGTAAGCGACCGGCTGGTCGACATTTGTACGGCACACTATTCCCGTGGAAAACTGGAGTACGGCAGGTTGTTTCCTGGATCAGGTCGAAAATCCGAATGCAGTCATTTATTAATTTTGGTCGACTGCTCCCATCGACTGGCCGACCGTACAGTCGGTGAGTTACAACTCACCAGCTGTTTACGGTGGGCGTCTCGAACACAGCACCTTGGGTAATCACAGTTGGGGCCAGCAGTATTGACAGGCGATTCCCCGCCACTGTCACACTAGGCAATCTTGAGACCTACAGAGGTTCCTCTCTTTCTAAAGCTGCTCAAGTAGCTCAACGATTGCCTCTGGTGTATGTATCTCACAACAAAAGCACCATGCGCTGCCAATCAGGTCTCCATCCCAGCATGGTGATAGGTAAAATTGTGCTCTGTGATGCTGCGATTATAAATCCTTACATTGATTCCGTAGGGGCCGCTTCGCACAAGGTAGTTGGTGTGCTGAAAGAAGCTTCAACGCTTGTGAAACAAGTTGGGGGAGCTGCGATCATCTTAGCCAACGAGATCTACTGGGGAACAGAAGAAATGATCAGCCATTATGATCTGCCCTTTATTGCCGTGAGTTTTGCAGTCGGAGAGAAAATCAAACTGTACATAAACACCACCAGTAAGCCTACAGCTGCCATAAAGCCAACAGGATTGACAGTGATCGGAAAGGCAGTAACAGCTCCACTTGTGGCTTCATTTTCTGCGAGTGGGCCAAGCCTTGCATTTCCTGATATACTAAAGCCAGATCTGGTTGCTCCAGGGGTCAACATATTAGCGGCGTATCCATGTCGTGTCCGCACGTAAGCGGCCTTGCAGCGCTCATACGCGGTGTTCATCCGTCCTGGAGTCCCGCTGCCATTAAATCGGCTCTCATGACGTCTGCTTACGTCCGCGACAATAAAAATCAGCCCATCAAAGATTTACTAGATCTCACTGCGGAAGCTGCAGACCCATTCGCATTGGGCGCAGGTCATGTAAATCCAGCGGCTGCTGTGGATCCGGGGCTCGTCTACGACATGGCACCTCATGATTACATTCACTTTCTCTGTTCTCTCAACTATACCCAGAAACAGATTGCTCTTTTGATGGACAACCACACAATCTCGTGCCCTAGATCAAGCAATTTGGAAGACGCGGCTGATCTCAGTTACCCATCTTTCTCTCTCCTCTTCAAATCCACTAACTCCTCTTCAGCTCAAGTTGTTGTGAGGAGGAGAACAGTAACAAACGTGGGTGCCGCTCGTTCTACCTACAAAGTGCTGGTGGAGAAGCCTTATGGAATAAAAATAAGTGTGCAACCAGAGACGTTGGAATTCACAAAGAAGAATGAGAAGCTTAAGTTTAGTGTAAGATTTGAGAGCGCAGTAATCGCAGAAGACGGAGATGAAAGCTTTGGAGAGATATCATGGAAATGTATCCGAGGTGGAACTCATGTTGTCCGTAGTCCAATTGTTGTAGCGTGGCAGGGCAAGTGACAAGTTGAGTAACTATGATTATAAACTAAGCACCGGCTGCGTCTTCCCTGGCCTCTACCTATAAATAAGTAAAATTAATAAATTGCTAGTTAAATTACGTTACTATGGGAGTTATCTTGGTAGTTTGGTAAATGATTTATTTAGAGAAACATTATACTAAATTCCTAAATAAATCATAGGCAATGGAATGAAAATTTTATTAAGTGTCAAGATAGAAAACACCTACTTATCCAAGATGGAATGTAATGACAAATCTAAATGTAACCTAAAATAATTCATATGATGACAACTCTTTGTCTTGATATTATGTTTGATGGTGACAAGTATTATATCTTTTAGTGATTTCCCTTACTATAAACTTAATGAGAAAGAAATCCTAATTAACCCATTTCTAACTCATCAGCCAACTCTTCATATACCCTAAGTGGACAAGACATTACTTGAATAGTAACTAAGACTAAGGGCTATAACATATGCTAAATAATAAGTATTATAATATATTATTCTTAGGCATACAACACGTTCTTCATCTTTGTAATGTCCCTCTTTCTAGAGGAAACATTTAAACCTAAATTTGCATTCAAAGTGCTTCTCAAGGAGACATTAGAAATATTATAGATTAATAATTTTTCAATGAATAGATCAAATAAGATCAATGATAATGTATTCACATCATTCCAAGGATTATTTATTTCCTAATTGTTACTTGCTATTGATAACTATTCTATAATACGTTCCATAATTCAATTATGCATATTTTCCTTATTACTCTTCCTCATAGAACTAGGCTTTACATGTATAGGGCGCGTTGAAACCATCTCTTGACCCAGCCTACGGGAACTATGTCCCAGCCTACGGGCTTATCTCTTGACCCAGCCTATGGAAGACTTTGTCCCAGCCTACGGGCCTTCTTACGGATGGGATTACTCCGCCTCTCCCTACAAGACCTAACATTCCTTTAAGGATGAAGTAATAGAGAAATATAGAAGTAATAGTCTAAATTCATCTTCCCATATCATCTTCCTCCTATTCCTTAACTAAGGATGTATTTAACCATATATATTATTCAATGTTTACTTAGTGTATGTTGCTGTTTGTTATGCAATGGATCCCCTGAGTGTAGTCAAACACCATTTATCCAGGGTTTGTTATGCAATGGATCCCCTGAGTGTAGTCAAACACCATTTATCTAGGGTTTGTTATGCAATGGATCCCCTGAGTGTAGTCAAACACCATTTATCCAGGGTTTGTTATGCAATGGATCCCCTGAGTGTAGTCAAACACCATTTATCCAGGGTTTGTTATGCAATGGATCCCCTGAGTGTAGTCAAACACCATTTATCCAGGGTTTGTTATGCAATGGATCCCCTGAGTGTGGTCGCACACCATTTATCCAGGGTACCATGCCGTTCATTAAGAATGTATTTCTCATTATTGTTTGTTTATTGTTCACTTAATAAATATATATTTTATTTTATTACAGTGGACTTGCAATTTCGTGCATATACATTTATCTAATATTATCTAGACTCCATATTCAGATTTCTATTATCAATTTCTGTTAGTATTATATTTATACTATTTTTCAACAGCAATATCTGTTAACACTCATGACTTATTAATATTATAACTTACCTGCTGTTCAGACGATCTGCAGGTACCTTTTGGATGCGGTAGATATTTATTCTCCTTGTTCCTTTTTTTATTCATTTCCCCTTTTGTTAGATGGGCCCATTAATATTTATAAGTTTGAAGGGGTGCAAGTCACCACCTGTCACCACCCTTAATAAATAAATATTATTAAACTTTGATACTCGATATTTGTTTGTATTAGTTAAGAGCTCCTTATTATGAGATCGGCATATATGAATGCCCTTATATTATGCAATGAATAAATATATATTTACTATTATATATTATTATTATTATTATTATTATTATTATATTTATTTTTACTTGAATAATTCCTCCCTATATATATTTATGATATCTTTTCTAGTTATGACTCAGAAATATATATAAATATAATGCGGATCTAAATATATTTATTTATGGGATATTATTTATTTATTGCCCATCTTCTTTTATAATTTTTATTACTTTATGTTATTCCCTTCTATGACCTGTGGTAACCATACGTAACTCCCTTAACATATAGTTTATTTATATTATTTGTATTTATGTTATATCATTATAATAAATGATATATTATTTATTTTGTATTATTTATATTATATCATTTATATCATAGTAAATGATATATGATTTATATTATATTATTTATATTTATATTATAATCTAAGATAAATATAAGAATATTTATATTTATATTATTAGATATATTTATAATATATTATTATTGTTTATGTGTTATTTATAAATATAATAATAATATATCTTTTAATTGTTTTAAATAAATATTATTTAAATATATTCAATTTATAATATCATTCGTATCTTTGATTTGAATGAATAATACATAATGCAGGGACATGACAACCCTCCCCACTCAAGATTGCTTGTCCTCAAGCAATCACAATTATTATGGTTAAAAGAAAAGGCCAACGTATAAGTAATTTAATATTAAAGTATACAAAAAATGGTAATAATAAATTTAATATTAAAATATACAATACCTTTTTATTATTTATTTACTTATTTATTTTAAAAGTTATAGTTATGTTTAGTAGGATTGTGGGTCTAATCACATGGTTATTATGATCACAAATTTTATATTTATATTCATCCTTAATTAATTTATGTGTTTCTTGAAAATACATCTATATATAAACTATATATGATGTATTTATACAACACATAATATTTATAATATTATATATTATGATATAATCTTATAGTTATAAAATAACATTAAGTCAAGATAAAAAATAATTTTGTCAAATATATTACTTTATAAGAATTCAATAGAGTTACTTTATTTTACTATTTCATTTAGAGTATTTACTTAATGTAATTTTATTGTTATTAAAGAGTTATTTTATTTTTATTTATTTTTTCACCTCATTTACTCATTATTTATTACATATTTGTAAGTAAATTTTAATTTTTAAATGTTACATCATAAATATATATTTTTTAAAAATATATATTTTAGCAATGTATTTTAAACAACATTATTGCTACAATTCATGAAATTCATACCTACCATTTTCATTGATTTTTTTTTTTTAATTTTATTTATTTATTTATTTTTACAGGATGGCAAGATCACTGCTCTGATACCACTGTAATGTCCCTCTTTCTAGAGGAAACATTTAAACCTAAATTTACATTCAAAGTGCTTCTCAAGGAGACATTAGAAATATTATAGATTAATAATTTTTCAATGAATAGATCAAATAAGATCAATGATAATGTATTCACATCATTCCAAGGATTATTTATTTCCTAATTGTTACTTGCTATAGATAACTATTCTATAATACGTTCCATAATTCAATTATGCATATTTTCCTTATTACTCTTCCTCATAGAACTAGGCTTTACATGTATAGGGCGCGTTGAAACCATCTCTTGACCCAGCCTACGGGAACTATGTCCCAGCCTATGGGCTTATCTCTTGACCCAGCCTACGGGAGACTTTGTCCCAGCCTACGGGCCTTCTTACGGATGGGATTACTCTGCCTCTCCCTACAAGACCTAACATTCCTTTAAGGATGAAGTAATAGAGAAATATAGAAGTAATAGTCTAAGTTCATCTTCCCATATCATCTTCCTCCTATTCCTTAACTAAGGATGTATTTAACCATATATATTATTCAATGTTTACTTAGTGTATGTTGCTGTTTGTTATGCAATGGATCCCCTGAGTGTAGTCAAACACCATTTATCTAGGGTTTGTTATGCAATGGATCCCCTGAGTGTAGTCAAACACCATTTATCCAAGGTTTGTTATGCAATGGATCCCCTGAGTGTGGTCGCACACCATTTATCCAGGGTACCATGTCGTTCATTAAGAATGTATTTCTCATTATTGTTTGTTTATTGTTCACTTAATAAATATATATTTTATTATATTACAGTGGACTTGCAATTTCGTGCATATACATTTATCTAATATTATCTAGACTCCATATTTAGATTTCTATTATCAATTTCTGTTAGTATTATATTTATACTATTTTTCAACAGCAATATCTGTTAACACTCATGACTTATTAATATTATAACTTACCTACTGTTCAGACGATCTGCAGGTACCTTTTGGATGCGGTAGCTATTTATTCTCCTCGTTCCTTTTTTTATTCATTTCCCCTTTTGTTAGATGGGCCCATTAATATTTATAAGTTTGAAGGGGTGCAAGTCACCACCCGTCACCACCCTTAATAAATAAATATTATTAAACTTTGATACTCGATAGTTGTTTGTATTAGTTAAGAGCTCCTTATTATGAGATCGACATATATGAATGCCCTTATATTATGCAATGAATAAATATATATTTACTATTATATATTATTATTATTATTATTATTATTATATTTATTTTTACTTGAATAATTCCTCCCTATATATATTTATGATATCTTTTCTAGTTATGACTCAGAAATATATATAAATATAATGCGGATCTAAATATATTTATTTATGGGATATTATTTATTTATTGCCCATCTTCTTTTATAATTTTTATTACTTTATGTTATTCCCTTCTATAACCTGTGGTAACCATACGTAACTCCCTTAACATATAGTTTATTTATATTATTTGTATTTATGTTATATCATTATAATAAATGATATATTATTTATTTTGTATTATTTATATTATATCATTTATATCATAGTAAATGATATATGATTTATATTATATTATTTATATTTATATTATAATCTAAGATAAATAAAAGAATATTTATATTTATATTATTAGATATATTTATAATGTATTATTATTGTTTATGTGTTATTTATAAATATAATAATAATATATCTTTTAATTGTTTTAAATAAATATTATTTAAATATATTCAATTTATAATATCATTCGTATCTTTGATTTGAATGAATAATATATAATGCAGGGACATGACAACTGCAATGTCCCTCTTTCTAGAGGAAACATTTAAACCTAAATTTGCATTCAAAGTGCTTCTCAAGGAGACATTAGAAATATTATAGATTAATAATTTTTCAATGAATAGATCAAATAAGATCAATGATAATGTATTCACATCATTCCAAGGATTATTTATTTCCTAATTGTTACTTGCTATTGATAACTATTCTATAATACGTTCCATAATTCAATTATGCATATTTTCCTTATTACTCTTCCTCATAGAACTAGGCTTTACATGTATAGGGCGCATTGAAACCATCTCTTGACCCAGCCTACGGGAACTATGTCCCAGCCTACGGGCTTATCTCTTGACCCAGCCTACAGGAGACTTTGTCCCAGCCTACGGGCCTTCTTACGGATGGGATTACTCCGCCTCTCCCTACAAGACCTAACATTCCTTTAAGGATGAAGTAATAGAGAAATATAGAAGTAATAGTCTAAGTTCATCTTCCCATATCATCTTCCTCCTGTTCCTTAACTAAGGATGTATTTAACCATATATATTATTCAATGTTTACTTAGTGTATGTTGCTGTTTGTTATGCAATGGATCCCCTGAGTGTAGTCAAACACCATTTATCCAGGGTTTGTTATGCAATGGATCCCCTGAGTGTAGTCAAACACCATTTATCCAGGGTTTGTTATGCAATGGATCCCCTGAGTGTGGTCGCACACCATTTATCCAGGGTACCATGCCATTCATTAAGAATGTATTTCTCATTATTGTTTGTTTATTGTTCACTTAATAAATATATATTTTATTATATTACAGTGGACTTGCAATTTCGTGCATATACATTTATCTAATATTATCTAGACTCCATATTCAGATTTCTATTATCAATTTCCGTTAGTATTATATTTATACTATTTTTCAACAGCAATATCTGTTAACACTCATGACTTATTAATATTATAACTTACCTGCTGTTCAGACGATCTGCAGGTACCTTTTGGATGCGGTAGATATTTATTCTCCTCGTTCCTTTTTTTATTCATTTCCCCTTTTGTTAGATGGGCCCATTAATATTTATAAGTTTGAAGGGGTGCAAGTCACCACCCGTCACCACCCTTAATAAATAAATATTATTAAACTTTGATACTCGATATTTGTTTGTATTAGTTAAGAGCTCCTTATTATGAGATCGGCATATATGAATGCCCTTATATTATGCAATGAATAAATATATATTTACTATTATATATTATTATTATTATTATTATTATTATTATTATTATTATTATTATTATTATTATTATATTTATTTTTACTTGAATAATTCCTCCCAATTCCTCCCTATATATATTTATGATATCTTTTCTAGTTATGACTCAGAAATATATATAAATATAATGCGGATCTAAATATATTTATTTATGGGATATTATTTATTTATTGCCCATCTTCTTTTATAATTTTTATTACTTTATGTTATTCCCTTCTATGACCTATGGTAACCATACGTAACTCCCTTAACATATAGTTTATTTATATTATTTGTATTTATGTTATATCATTATAATAAATGATATATTATTTATTTTGTATTATTTATATTATATCATTTATATCATAGTAAATGATATATGATTTATATTATATTATTTATATTTATATTATAATCTAAGATAAATATAAGAATATTTATATTTATATTATTAGATATATTTATAATATATTATTATTGTTTATGTGTTATTTATAAATATAATAATAATATATCTTTTAATTGTTTTAAATAAATATTATTTAAATATATTCAATTTATAATATCATTCGTATCTTTGATTTGAATGAATAATACATAATGCAGGGACATGACAACTGTAATGTCCCTCTTTCTAGAGGAAACATTTAAACCTAAATTTGCATTCAAAGTGCTTCTCAAGGAGACATTAGAAATATTATAGATTAATAATTTTTCAATGAATAGATCAAATAAGATCAATGATAATGTATTCACATCATTCCAAGGATTATTTATTTCCTAATTGTTACTTGCTATTGATAACTATTCTATAATACGTTCCATAATTCAATTATGCATATTTTCCTTATTACTCTTCCTCATAGAACTAGGCTTTACATGTATAGGGTGCGTTGAAACCATCTCTTGACCCATCCTACGGGAACTATGTCCCAGCCTACGGGCTTATCTCTTGACCTAGCCTACAGGAGACTTTGTCCCAGCCTACAGGCCTTCTTACGGATGGGATTACTCCGCCTCTCCCTACAAGACCTAACATTCCTTTAAGGATGAAGTAATAGAGAAATATAGAAGTAATAGTCTAAGTTCATCTTCCCATATCATCTTCCTCCTATTCCTTAACTAAGGATGTATTTAACCATATATATTATTCAATGTTTACTTAGTGTATGTTGCTGTTTGTTATGCAATGGATCCCCTGAGTGTAGTCAAACACCATTTATCCAGGGTTTGTTATGCAATGGATCCCCTGAGTGTAGTCAAACACCATTTATCCAGGGTTTGTTATGCAATGGATCCCCTGAGTGTAGTCAAACACCATTTATCCAGGGTTTGTTATGCAGTGGATCCCCTGAGTGTAGTCAAACACCATTTATCCAGGGTTTGTTATGCAATGGATCCCCTGAGTGTAGTCAAACACCATTTATCCAGGGTTTGTTATGCAATGGATCCCCTGAGTGTAGTCAAACACCATTTATCCAGCGTTTGTTATGCAATGGATCCCCTGAGTGTGGTCGCACACCATTTATCCAGGGTACCATGCCGTTCATTAAGAATGTATTTCTCATTATTGTTTGTTTATTGTTCACTTAATAAATATATATTTTATTATATTACAGTGGACTTGCAATTTCGTGCATATACATTTATCTAATATTATCTAGACTCCATATTTAGATTTCTATTATCAATTTCCGTTAGTATTATATTTATACTATTTTTCAACAGCAATATCTGTTAACACTCATGACTTATTAATATTATAACTTACCTGCTGTTCAGACGATCTGCAGGTACCTTTTGGATGCGGTAGATATTTATTCTCCTCGTTCCTTTTTTTATTCATTTCCCCTTTTGTTAGATGGGCCCATTAATATTTATAAGTTTGAAGGGGTGCAAGTCACCACCCGTCACCACCCTTAATAAATAAATATTATTAAACTTTGATACTCGATATTTGTTTGTATTAGTTAAGAGCTCCTTATTATGAGATCGGCCTATATGAATGCCCTTATATTATGCAATGAATAAATATATATTTACTATTATATATTATTATTATTATTATTATTATATTTATTTTTACTTGAATAATTCCTCCCTATATATATTTATGATATCTTTTCTAGTTATGACTTAGAAATATATATAAATATAATGCGGATCTAAATATATTTATTTATGGGATATTATTTATTTATTGCCCATCTTCTTTTATAATTTTTATTACTTTATGTTATTCCCTTCTATGACCTATGGTAACCATACATAACTCCCTTAACATATAGTTTATTTATATTATTTGTATTTATGTTATATCATTATAATAAATGATATATTATTTATTTTGTATTATTTATATTATATCATTTATATCATAGTAAATGATATATGATTTATATTATATTATTTATATTTATATTATAATCTAAGATAAATATAAGAATATTTATATTTATATTATTAGATATATTTATAATATATTATTATTGTTTATGTGTTATTTATAAATATAATAATAATATATCTTTTAATTGTTTTAAATAAATATTATTAAAATATATTCAATTTATAATATCATTCGTATCTTTGATTTGAATGAATAATACATAATGCAGGGACATGACAATTGTAATGTCCCTCTTTCGAGAGGAAACATTTAAACCTAAATTTGCATTCAAAGTGCTTCTCAAGGCATACAACACGTTCTTCATCTTAAAGAGATTTATCTCCAAAGCTAGTAAAAGACAAACTAGGAAAAGACAAAAGTGAGAAATGATACAAATAGGAAATGACAAAAAATGGGAGTTACATTTTTACATATCAATGGAGTAGATATTAAGAATGAAAAGTTCTAACACTAAATGATAATATATGACCCAAACCAAACCACCAAATAATACAACTTAACAAAACCAATACATGGTAATAGAGGATTTCTTTTACTTGTTGGCCCTATTACATTTTAGTGGCATATTTTCTAGTGTCATGTCATAGTGGAATAAATAGTAAGAATCAAACATTCTAACACCAAATGATGATGTATGACCCAAACCAACCCAACAAATAATACAACTAAACAAAACCCATACATGAGGATGGGGGATTTCCTTTTCTCCTTGGCCCCATTACATTTTAAATTGGTATATTTTATAATGTTATGTCATAGTGGAATAGATATTAAGAATGAAAAGTTCTAATGTTGATGTAAATGATAATATATGTGAAAGGAAGCTAAGGTGTACAAATGCTTCATACACTAAGCTAAGAAGAGAGATAAATAGAAAATACAATATAAAATAATTTACAAGGAAGGAATGAGAAATCAAAATCATTCACCATAACATAATGATTTATCTTGGGAAAAACATTTCAAGAAAAATATCATCCTCCAAACTTTGAACCAATGCATTAATCAGCAACAACATTAGTTACAATACAATCCAAGTAAGGAGCCTTCATAGGAGAGAACACCAACACTCCAATTTAAAGTAATATTGGTAGCATAATAATACCTAAAAACAATGATGCAACTCCATCCCTAGCGCCCAAGAAATAGAGAAAGCAATACATGAAACCATCAAAGGAGAATCACAAAAGTGTGACCTAATTCAACCCAAAAGTAGCACCCAAATCCCCTAGTAAAATTCCAACACTCTTGAAATACCAAGAGAAGTCATATAAGAATCTATCATAACATGTCATGGTTATCCTCCCAACTTGGACACTCTAATTTGTCTTATTCAAACCTTCCAAAGATGCTTTATGACAATCATAATGACATGTTATAGGTTGGTGAATGTGTAAATCCCTCTTTCAACTCTCTTATATGTCATAGATGGGCATGTGGAAAAAGATTGGGGACCAAAAAGTGGTCAAATCACTTTTTTGTAATACCAAGCCTAAAGAGTGAGCACGTTATAATGTGAGTGGGATATAACATGCTCACATTTAAGGCTTCTATACATAAAAAATAAACTCGCAAGTCATTGTTTTCATTCACAAATTCAATGTGAGGGATAAACGGAACTAGGGTTATTCTATGAGCATATATTGAAGAAATTGGAGGAGAAGCACAAAAACACTATGCCGCCATGCCATTCCCATTCTTGAGGATGTCATGCACGAGCTCTATAGATGCCACAAGTTGAACAAGGTAGGGTTTGCATGTTTTTTTCCTAAATTTAAAAGCAAATCATTTGTTTTTTAATGTTTTGGTTGAATTTTTAGTCAATGAAGCACATGAAACACCCTCAAACCCTAGTCCACTAAATAGAGAGGATGATGAGATTCACGGTGAAGAGGAGGCTCAAAACAACCCTCCTTAAACTCCTTCAATTCCTTGCCATCCTCGTGACACAAGCAATTTTTTTAGGGAAAATTAAGGAGAACAAAAGACAACTTAAAATCTTAATTGGAACTTTAAAAAAATCCAAATGCAAGCAATCCTCATTGGAGATCCTTGCTACATCCTTAGAGTTGATTGTTTCTCACATTGATTCCATTACAAACTAAATCAACAAGTGGGTTGATTATGGAGAGAGTTGCCAGCAATACTATGCAAATAAATTATCATACAAATAGGTGGACAAGAAATTTTTGAAATCCAATCTATATACCCTATTTTTTGATCTTAAAAGTAATGAGTCATTGCACGGAAGTTGTAAAAGATTTCACGTTCACTAGTGTGTACACAACGGAATACCTAAAATCTTTTGGGATAGGTGGTGGATGGTTTTTGATGATACACCATGTAACAATAATGAGGTCCCGTAGTATTTTTTGAGGAAACTCTATTGTGAGTTTATTTGCAATGACATTCCAAACTATTTTGACATGTGGGATTTCTAGGGCAGAGGCGGTGGCTCTACATAAGATAGGGAGGGGACACATTATGACCAGGACCGTCCATCTAGACCCTTAGCGAGGTCATCATTTCAACATATCACACTCCCTTCTACTTTAAAGGAGAGTATTGAGGTGGAGATGCTACATTATATTAGTTCTCTCACTCAATATTTATTACAGCATGGGAGCCATCTTTCATAGGCTGGTGAGGGTGAGACTAGTGGGCATTGTCAATCCCCACATCTTTTCCATTTTGATGTAATCAAACTTCACAACATAAAATTCAGCATTATTATTGCAAAAGAATACCCACAAAACTCAAAACTATTTTTCAATTCCTTCTCATTCCATTCCATCCTGCTACAATTGAAAATAAATACAAAATTTATACAAAAATGAAAATTACCATTTTTGGCAAATTTTAGCAACTTTCTAAAATTGCCATTTTTAGTAACTTCATATCCTTATCCATATGACCATGAAAGTTTCCAAATATTTGAAAATTACTAAAAGACAACTAATCATCAACTTTCTAATCTAATTGCAAGTAAAGTTCAAAAAATCATTAGAAAAAACATGGAAAATCCTAAAAAAAACATTAAAACCTCATTTTGAGGCCCTAGATGATCAGATAAGGTCTCAAAAAGGTGTCAAAATGGTGGCATACTAAATGGCATCTACCCACCAAATTTCAGCTCCAACAGACCTTCGGGTCAAAATTTATGACCTTTGGAAGTTCCTGCATCACATTCATGTGGAGCTTTATGTGATTATGGGTCTAAGGACGCTCCTAATACAAACATTGGTCCAGATGCTCCACACTTTCAGGACTATGCCACAAAGGGGTAGAATTAGGTGCATGACATGTCCATATTGGATAATATTGTAATAACAGATGAGTTGCTGGATAGGACCTTTGGTATTGATACACAGGTAATTTTTTTATAAGGTTCTACAATTTATTATATTTGTATTTGAAATCTCTAATTAATTATATTAATAGATATTAAAATTCAAAATTAATGTAGGTAATTGTATGCATTATGAAATTTCAGGATCAAAGTACTCATCCTACGTCTGTCAACAATCCACTGTAAGCTTATGAGAGGAGGTTGAGTTGACAGGTATGTAATTTGTGACAAGATAATAAATATAGTTCAAGTAAACTTTTTGTCATATATCAATGGTAACCTTATTTAGTGACAATTTAATGATGAATAGGTGGATGTTAGACCTCCAGCATTAGGACGAGTTGGTGGGGCTGATTATATAGGCAGTTTCACTTAGGTAAATTTTACTATTTCTAATCATTATGCTTTTAAATAATGTTATGTAGATTTTGGTCAAATAACCTTGTTCTATTTTGAGTTGATGACATCTTTTTAGACTTCTCATATTCATTAGTCAACAGAGGTGGGCATTGCTACAACTCTTTTGTCTTCAGTGCCTTTGACCAACGTATGAGCCAATAACATGTCAATGTCATTATTTATTTCTCTTTTTATCTCACGCCATTTAATGTACATAAATGATATTCATCTTTACTCAAATTCAGTTCTTCATGCTTCTCATAGGAGGTCACAACTCCACCCATCCATCTACAGATGAAGATAGACAACAAATGATTTAGAGGGATCACTAGCTTACGGTAAGTGAATGATTACTTATGTCATGTTGTATATTTCATATTTTCTATTTTAATTTGGATATTGTTTAATTGTATTAATAGGTGGATCTTCAAAAATCTCTATCGATGTGGTCTAGTCGGTAGACAAGAGAGCATGAGTCATTGAATTTGGTGAAAAACCCTAATTTCATAATAACTCCTTCAAAAGGGATTCAAATGATCCCAAATATGGTATATAGTATCTTCAACATGTCCTTGATCAACCCTCAAACTTTATAGAAATAAATCACCAAATTGAAAGAGATATGTGCTTCCCAATCCAACCTCTTAAATTTAAAAAATTACCTTGTTTCTTGCCTTCTGGATGCTAAGATCATGCTCCGATACTAGACTTGTAATGATATAAATTGCACAAGAGAATAATATAATAGGAAATATGCTAAAAATAATTGATAATAATAGGCCACTTTGAAGGGGGCAAACCTCCAAAATTCTTTAATAAGAATAGAATTTAGAATATGATGATCGACTAATACTCACTAGCTCTTATATATAAGTGTTAGTAGGTAATATAACTACCTTAACCCCAATGAGGCTAACTTAGCATACTACAATTATACTTATAGACTCCTAAATGAATCAATTAAGGATTATGCTACCCACAAGGTGACCACACATATCCCAATATAATCAATGGGTTAAGGGTGTAGGATGACATAAATGACTTCAAATCAAACTATAATTGCCACTATCATACTCCACTTCTCCTCTTAATGCCACTACAACTAATATTCCAAGTCAAATGGGAGAATAATAATAAAATAATAATATCTCTCAACTACATGTGTGTCCAAGTACCCATTCCAAGAAAGTTGGAGATGCAACATTATACATTAGGATTGTAATCAAATATCAAACTATCCTAGAACACTCTAAGGAATGATTATTAGGAGAATAATACAATGAAGAACAAGAGGAGGGTAAGTGTAAGATAATGATTAGCTAATCAACACCCTTAAGTGATAGTGAAAATGCCAAAAATAGACATACAGTAACTTTGCACAACAAATCTAAGGGCTTATCTACAAAATATCAAAAAAGGTAGTAGTAGAAATTGTAACATCTTGAATGTAGTTTATAAGTTATTATTTTTTAAATAATTTCAACTATTTTGGTGAAAATCACATATTTCAAAGATGCACTACTTAAACTTTTAGCAAAACATAACGAATAGTGGTTATTTCAGCAAGCCTTTTTGAGAAAAAAAAAAGTATTTTCTCATAAAACCTTTGTACAAATGTAAATGACGCATGTGCAAAGGGGCCATGCATTTTTAATTTTTTCATAAATAAATAAATATTAATTTTTAGTGAGACTTTTTGAAATTTTTAATGTATAATCTTTTGTCTAGCCTATCTCAGTCAAAAACATGAAATTCAAAATTTTATTTTTTTAGCATATGTATGACAAAGTGTAGGGTGGATCAAAACTTTTAGATTTGGAAAATGATACATAGATTGAAAATTATGAGCCTTTTTTAATATATATCTATGAGGCATATAAACATAGTGTATTTAAAATAATTATTAATTATATAATAAAGTTGTAATGAGGAAAAAAATTACATTTCTTTAATCCCAATAGTTTTCTCTATAGACCCTTTTGCTCTACCAAATTTTGTTAATGGCTGACCATGTAAATTTGAAGTCGAAGTCAAGGAAACTCTCAACATAGCAAATTGAGCATGTGATTTGCAATATTTTGTTAAGTTTGGGACTCCCAAGCTTAAATCAAAGGAAATCCTAAGGCATTTTTGGAAGGAATCCAAATTTGAGCTATAAATGTTAGTAATTTTCCATCCAAATGTTAACACTCTTCCATTCAATAGGTTTTTTTCATCAACATTATTGGCCCATCAATAGCTTGCACTCACCTAGGACATCACCTTAGGCCATATGCAATGATACAATAAAGAATAAACATATAAGAATATAACATAACATGATAAAATATAAGGCAACATGTATATATAGAAAATGATCTAATATCATTTACATGCAAGCTTATTAAAGGACATGCATCTGTAAACATCATAAAGCCCATCCTAGTTGAGATTTAAAAACATATGTAAATCAAAAAGACCATATAATTAACAAGGAAAGATAGGCAATATATCATATAGGGGCTCAACATGGAAATGCAATAATTGCCTATCACATTAGGATGATCATCACCAAATAACATATAGGGATCCATTCCATGATAGTAAGATTTGATATCAAATTAGAAAAATTAGAAAGTGATCAGATTTGAAAATAAAATAGTAAAGCCAAAACCCTAGGGAGTATAAGATCATTGGGTTCACCAATTTATGTATGGAACCTAAAGGCTTCCTATACAAATTATCTAGGGTAAAAACATTAATAATAAATAAATAATAACTTTAGAATAATGAGATGAGTTAGAAATACTAAGAAAACATGTTAATAAATAAGCATTAAAATTAACAAAATAAATTAGAGTACTTAGATTTTTAAGGCTTGATGAGGAGTATTTTGTTGTCAATGTTGTTAGATGAAGATCTAATTCATCAATGTATTCATAAATCAAAGTTGTATCAAATGACCTCCAAAAGACTATGAAATTAACTACGTTATATCTTGGATTCATCTATAGCCACAAATCTAATCCTCACACCTACAATTTTGAAACTTTTATGTGGATTTGACCTTCTATTACAAAACTGAACCTATTTAATCAAATTTTCTTATAAATGTGTTCACCTTGGCTATTTGAACATGGTGGTGCCAATAGACACATGTAGAGTTTGGTGTACTTGGTATGGGAGATGTTGGCAATATTTTTTGTATGCCCTAAAATACATATTTTTCTATCTAATGCTCCTTTGTAACCTAAGCCTTACTCTCCCCATCATTGATAATTGATTAGAGAACTCCTTTACTGGGCCACCTTGGTCAATTTTGTGCTTGATGATGCACTTTGCCTCCCCCCATGTCCTTGTTATTTTCTTGAATATCAAAATGTCAAAAAAATTAGAAGTGTCAAGGTCTTTGAGTTGGTCTCTATCTTTGGGCAAGGTTTTGAGGTTTCCCCTACCTTGGTACCTTTCCTTTATGTTCCCCATTCCCTAAACCATTGCATTGTCATGTGCACAAAATTTTGATGCTTCTATTTTCTAGTGTCCCTTTTGTCTACCAACATCCTTTTCATCCTTTCCCTACACCTCCATGCTTCATCTTCGTAACTTCAGTGGGATTTCAGGCTTTTTCTTACTTGTCTCCTTGGCAATCCATTCCTTTCTTCCTGGGTCCCCTATGCATTTGTTTTCTCCGCCTCCCACTTTCCTTGTGTTTCAAGCCTAGACCTTCAAGGATCCTTTTATCTATGCATCATGTAAGCATCATGCTTGAAGTCCAAACCTCAATCCCCACTATGTTGTGGGTCCTTAGACATTTCCCTATTATCTTTCATAAAGGTGGATGGTATCATACACTCCTAACCATTGAATCTAGATGAGCTCTTTATTCTTCTCTTCTTCCTATGTTGTGGTATCAAGTATCTTGTATCACCGATCTTCATTTCCCCTTTGTTTCTTTTTGTAGGCCAGTAGGCCTTCCCATCCCCTACTCTCCTAATCATATCAAGTATGTGATAGTCCCAAAACTTGTTCCCCTCCATGCTACATTAAGGATTTTCATTTCCCTGATCCCTACTAGTATTAGGTATGCTGAAACTTTGATCCCTAGCCTCCCTTAGTATAAAATCATTCACAAGATTTTAGATTTCTTCATCCTCCATTCCCCAACTACACTAGGTATCCTAGAACTCCAATCCCCACTTTCTTGCTCCCTTGTCTTCATTGAACCTTTAGAGTTCTTCATCCCATTGTATCTCTCACATTGGGTGTTCCAAAGTCCCATTCCTTATTATCCCATTGATCCTTTCTCCCCAGGCACACAGACTTCCCTTTTCCTATTGCACTTCCTCCTATGGTAGCAAGTATCCCATTTACCCAATCCTTGCTCCCCCATCATACCTTCCTCTCTTAGACCTTGTAGATGTCTAATACTTGCTTACCTTTGTTTCTCCTTGCATCTAAAACCCCAATTTGTTGGTCCCCTCTAGCAAGTATGCATCCTTCAAGCACAAAAATCCTTGAATCCCCAACTTTGGACCTCTGGAATTCATTTTATTGCTCGTACTCTTCATGCATGCATTTTCTTAGACCACTGCCATTCGAATGACAAGTTCCACTACCTTCATGCACAACCCAAGATGCTATTAATTCTCTAATTTGACTATGATGGAGTTGTACAAAAGCACAAATCTTGCCCAAAATTCATTGTACTCCTCAAAGGTGCAAATCTACATAGAACGTCATGTGAAGATGATAAACATGGGAATGAACAACCCAATGCCATAAATGAAACCCTACCATTTTCCAGCCTATAAATAGTTAGTAAGCTACTTCTCTAAGAACAAAAAAATTTATTTTACATTCTAGGATGTCCAACATCAAATCCAAGGAAGATTTTACTATAGATGGACATGTTGGTGCATTTAATGATTTGATTAGTAATGAAACCCTATGACTCCCAAAATCCCACCCAAGAAACCAAAGTGCATTGTAACTAAATGTTATAAATACATGTTTACAAGATGTAATAAGGGTTCATCATTGATCCAATTTCCTAACCACATTATGTCTCAAGTTATTCTAGGGTATCAAATAATGTATGTCCAACTCTGTAAATGATGAAGCTTGTTTGTAAATTAGGGGAAGGGGTAGCCTAGTAAGGCTTTTCCTATAATTTAATGTCTCCATGACAAGATGTAATATTTTAGGGGAATCAGTGAACCTAGTTGTTGGTAGTTGTTGGTTCTCTCTTGCCATATTTGTTGCCTTAATGTAATGAGGAGTTGTTGATATTGAAGCATTATAATGCATTATAAACTGAAGACAAGAAAAGATTAAAGATAAATAATAGGAAGATACTGTAATATACACACAAAACCTTCACCTTCAACCCTTCTTTCTCCTCAAATAGACTGGATTAGAATGCACCCTAGTTCTAATGTCTATGCTCTTGATAGGATGATATGTTGATTGCTCTAGAAACTTGCAGCATAACATTACTTTCTTGTGTGATGATAATGGCTTGGTTGAGGCTAGATTTATAGACTCTTGATAAGCATAAGGATAAGGATAACGATGGAAGCTTTTAGGGATTTCTAAAAAGACAAAAGGATAAGATAAAAGATAAATGGATTTTTATGAGATAAAGATGGAATAAAGATGGAAGCTTCTAGTTAGTCATGTGATTAGTTGGACTTGTTTTTGAATTTATTTATTTATGGTAAATGGATGAGGATGAGACATGTACAAATAATTAATTAAATATAATTATTTAATTAATTATTGGAGAGGGAGGATATGTGAGGATAAAATTTATTAAATATTTAAATAAATTATTTAATTAATCATGGCTACGGGGAATAATAGATTTAAATAAATATAATTTATTTAATTAATTGAGAAGGGGACATGTTAGGATGAAGGTGATTTTGGGATAATGTTAGGACATGTTGGTGATTGTTTTAACACAGTCATAACAATAGTTAAAATTCACGTAAAATGAACCTAATTGACTTGAAAGATATGAAGGAATCGATTAAGATTCGCTTAATCCCAAGTTTAATATGGTCAGGTCTTGACCTGTTGGGCAAATTCAGTAGGTTGATGTGAAGCTATAATGTTCAAGGGGCCTTACGTGATTTAGAGTTTCTTATTGATTCACTGGACTCAAACTATGCAAAACATCATAAATATCATCATTTTATTCATTCCTTTTGCATAGACTTGTTACTATATTCCAAAGCTTTAAATGATTTAAATTATTGTAAGCTTTCTTCTCTATAATATTATGAAAACTGTCTACTTTTAACTCAGCTACGTATGCTTCTTTCAAATATGAGACAATTTCCTTTAAATTTCTATGTTTTCAGCTAAGTATTTTCAGATGGGTTGGGAAAAGTTAGAAAGATCTAAACTAAGCTTCATTCATTCTACCAAAGGATCTAATTGTTCTGTTATGCACTTTGTAAATCATACAACAACTTGATCAAATCCACAGAGAAAAACCTTAAATGTAAGTTCTGAGCATTTTCACAAACATACACTTAAGATTGCAAGGTCTAAGAGAAAATGTTTCAAACACAATGAAGAGCTAGAAAACACTCAGAAGATAGATGCAGAATTCTAGATTCAATTGTATTAGAAACAGACAGTCATATAAAATTTACAATGTCTGAATGACTCTTAGCTTCATTGATCAAACTATAGAAAAACTTACAAGCTTTACAGATACAGTAAGGAAGCAGGATGTTCCACACATTCCTTATTACAGACATAGGTGACCTCCTTCTACTCCTAAATGCTATGGTAAGTGCTCCTTTTACAAATTCTTGCTACTACAAATCCCTATGTAGCCCGTGTGTAATGTATTACAGTGTAAAGAGGCACAATATATAGATTTGACTATCCTCAATACAACTCTAAAACCCTAGTTAAGTAATGGTTCCAACTTCCAGTTATAGCATTAAATGGTGGAGGACAAGTCTCAAAAAATATCTCTGAGCATACATCAAATCTGGGTGAAATATGCCCTTCTGGAAACCCTAGCAGCTTAAAAATAACTTCTGTTATCTATTGTAATAATGTTTCCATCTACATTTTGTCTTCATCATTAAAGGCCTTTGACTTCCTCACCCTTCATCCTTATCTTCCTCTGCTCCTGAGATCAGATCTCTTTTCCATGACGTCATTGCCATTAAGCTTCAGTTTCTTCTTCAACAGCAAACCTACAAAAAATAGACCAGAAATAAATACCATTTCACCTAATAAACCTACAAGAAGATAAGCAGTTATTAAATCCAGTTGTGACAACGCGATTGCAGAAATTAGGCCCTAAATTTGTGAAAATTTTGTGTTTAAATGCATATACAGCGTTTAAAAAGGTCAGGTCAACCATCGTTGACCAGAAAACATGCATTCGGGCTCCAAAAAAGAGCTTCAAAAACCTATCACCTTGCTTTCCCACCATTTTCCTGTTCAAATCCTTGTATATGGTGAATGTATGTCTCTATTGTATATCCTATTCAATTCCCCTTAACTTTCTTTCACATTTGCGCAATGTATGTTATCCTTGTATCTCGCCAATATACAAGTCAGAACATACAAGGACTTAACTTCATTTAATAGACTTTTCGGGTCCAGCACTTGTATACTGGGGGGCCTTGTATATTGTAATGTATCTTTCTCTTGTATGTCCAAACATACAAGCACCGAATGTACATCGATTTAACTCTATTTCATAATGTTTCGGTTCCGTGGCTTGTACAAGTCATTGCATATCGGCTTTGTATGTCAAAACATACAAAGCACAAAATATACAAAGACTTAACTCATTTTAATAAGTCCATCGGGTCCACCCAATGTATATTCACATTTTATACAAGCCCGTGGATATACAACAAATTAACCCTGTTTCACAACCTTTTGATTTCCACACCATGTATACAGCCCCTTTGTATGAATAAATATACAAGCCTGAAATGTACAACGATTTAACATTGTTTTAATAAATCTTCGGTTCCGTGGCTTGTACAAGTGCATTGTATGTTTCGACCTACCAAACATACAAACGTGAGATACATGCAATGGATTTTAAACATTCATTCATTCTAACCCTAAAACCATTTCAGGTCCACCTTGTATGTATGCATAAACTTTTACCAAATGCATACAAGGAAAGGATATACAATCGCTTTTATATATGAAAGCGATATACAAAAGGGATTGTATATGCGACATACAAGCAACTCAATATGCAAAACAACCTTGTATATGAACCCGATTGCAAATGCAACTAAGTATAAAATGACCCTGCACATACAAAGGACCTTGTATATGCAACATACAAACCTGAATGTACATTTACCAAAATGATCATAACTTGCAAAAGATGACAAATTTTAAGATGGTTCAAAAAGCAACCCTAGCTCATTTTTCACAAGGAATCCAACCATATTATGCCCTGGTACTAAAAATACATTTTTTGTCTAGTTTTAACAAAGTTTGCAATTTTAACCCTCTTTTCCCTTTTACCACCAAGTAGAACACACACACAAGCAGAAAATCAAAACTACAGCAAGGGTCCTCATTTTGCTAAGGGGTAAAATGGGGCGTGTTGTGAACATCACCATAACTAGCAACCAAACAAAACAATTAAATTCAAAGTATTCAAGAAAATTAAATGAAATAAATTCATAACTTCCAACTATCTTTCCTACAAATTATTATTCAACTTGAGACCTAAGGTATTCATTAAAGGTGCATGAATTTTCACTTTCAGTTTAAGTGTGTGCACATGATTAATTATCCTCATCTTGAAAATTGGTTGAACAAACCAGTGACTGATATTAGCCTACGTAGTTGAGGATATTCCCTCATAGCCGATTGGATAAAGCCTTGCTGCCAGCGAGCGTTCATAGACCCAGCAAGGTTATCATTACAATTCTTCTAAGTAGAGCCCCATTGCCAGCGAGCATCCATAGCCCCGGAAGAGTTACTTAGATGGCTTAATCTGTATTTTTAGTATAATCCGCTTTATTTATTTTTATATATTTTTTATCTTATTGATATTTGATAGAAGTTTTCATAAGATATACCAATTTGTAACTTCATGATGCAAGGAATGAGCACTTGTTGAAATTAAGCTGAGAATTGTAATGGTAGCAAGGGTAACCTCAGATTTTTCACCTAATATCTACATTGGTAGGTTCAATAAACCCAAGGATTTTAGGTGTGTGATCGTGAGAAACTTCCCTTGAATTCTCAATCACTATTATTGAATACGGAATTTTAGAAGCTAAACAACTCTCTACATTCATGACAGTCACAACAAGTTATGCATAAATTGCATATGATTAACTTGGATATTTTGAATCTCATACTGTTTTTAATGGTTGTTAACTTGCTCCTTAATACTCTAAAGAAAAATAAAGATCCCTGCTGAGGAGACAACAACAAACCAACAACAGACTATACAAGAAAAACAAAAACAAAGCAAAAGAAAACTGTACATTACTTACACTATATTACACAAAAAAAAAGGACTACCTTTTACCTCAAGCCTGGAAGTAGTGTTTCAAATGTTGGCCATTAACTGGTAATGGCACACCTTCCCCAGTCAAGGTCTTGAGTCTAAATGTGTTGTCTCCTATTATTTCTGAGACTTGTAATGGACCTAACCATAGTTTGTCAAATTTTCCATGACTCCCCTTCTTTTTGTTGGAAAGAGACACTATATGGATTCATGGTTGTTGTCATTGATGGCAACAAAGGTCATCCCACATATCCGCAAGTCATAGTGTGCCTCCACCGGAAGTCAGAATGAAGATTATTGTGGTCCGGTGAACAAGGACAGAGCATGTGGCAAGGTCCGACAGACTGGTCCGGATCTCTCAGAGGAAGTATCTTGGTGTAGTGCGGATTTGGGGAAGTCAAGAGGACTACCTTGAGTGGTATATTCCAAGGATTTAGCCTCCGGTGTTGGACAAGGAAAAAGATATGAATAGTTGAGTACCGGATTCCTGAGTGACAGTGAGAACAGAGGAAGAACTGACTGATAGAACATCAGGCTATTTGCCGGATGTGTTATTGTTGATGGTAAAGGTTGTGAAGGCATGAATCATGTTTGGCCGACATGATTAATGATTTCTACAAGTATATGGTTGATCCGCATTACTTGATATGCAAGGATTCAGCTGACAGAACAGAGTTTGTGAGAAGATAGACTATTCTGGGTGCCGACTAGAAAGATAATGAAATCACTAGTGCGGATATATATATATAGGATGGATTTAGTTGTGAGTGTGGTGTGATAGATGTGAAGAAGTGCAGAGCAGAGTAGAAACAGTAAGAAAGATCTGGTATGTGAAAAGAAAGCAGAATAAAGAGAAGAGGAAAGATGAAGTGCAGCAGATAAGTGTACTGAGCCTAACCGGAACTGAACTCCAGCATATGTGGATGCTTTCAATCAGTTCAAATATTGTATAACATTCTTTTGTAGATAATGTGTCTCCTTGTAGGCAGTGTGCCTCTTTGTGAGCAGTGTGCTCAAGCAGTGAGCCCTAATTGGCAAGTGCCATTTTGTAATTCCTTATTCTTTTAACAGAGAATAATCTTTGGGTTAATCACCCTGTGGTTTTCTCCCTTAACAGGGTTTCCACGTCAAAAATACCGTGTCATGTGTTTCTCATTTCATGATAATGTTTGTTTGTTTGATTCAATGCTGCATTGATTAATAAGAAAATTCAAAAGAAGAAATAATTAGGATAACTGATTCACCCCCCCTCTCAGTTATCAACAATTAGTATCAGAGCCAAGTTCCTCCTAATAGAGCCTAACAGCTTGAGGAAGATCTGGGAGTTCAAATCGATGCATATGGTTTAAGGGAGCAACTCAAGACTGCCCTTGAGGATCTTGAACAGTCAAACTCTGAAGTCAATGAATTAAAGGAAAGACTTAAACAGGCTGATGAATTCATGAGAGAACTAAAGGACAAATTAAGTCTCTCTATGAAAAAGAGAAAGGAGCTGCTCCAACAATTGTCAAGACAAAGTGAAGAAAGTAATGCAAATGAAGAATTGACTGAGAAAACCAAGTTATGTGAAAAGTTATCAAAAGAAGTCATTATGGTAAGACATGAAATAGAATTAGGGGTTATAAAGTTTACTCAAGAGATTGAAGAGAAAAGAAAAGATGAAGACAATTTAAGACAATCTCTTAAAGAGAAATCAGAAGATTGCCACCAGATGGATAGGATTATCAGACATCTTGAATCTGATCTTGAAGATGCCAAAGATAATGAAGAAAAACTTGAGGATCAAATTGTCTCTCTCAAAAGAGATCTTCAAACAGCAAATGAATATAAAGAGAAATTCAAGATAAGTTCTGCTCAACTTGAAGTTCTTCTTGGAAGTCAAAAGAGGGCAGATGACAAGTATGGTTTGGGATATGAGAAAGGAGAAAGCTCCAGATCCGGTCAAAAGAATTTTGGATAAGAAAATCCAAGGAATAGGCCTAGAAGACCTCCGGTAAGACAGCCCAATGCTCAAAGATATCCATCCTTCAATGGATATTGCCACAGCTGCAACCACTTTGGTCACAAAGCAATCAGTGTAGAAAGAGAATGAATAAGACTAATTCATCCTTCTCCAGATAGTGCTTCAACTACAAAAAGTATGGACACAAGTCTCATGAATGCAGAAATATGTAAATAAACAAATCATTCAATGGTAGATGCTTTGCATGCAATAGGGTAGGTCATATGGCTAATCAATGCAGATCAAGAGGTTATCAGTCAAATATGCAAGGAAATGTTATTTGCCAAATCTGTAATAGGTCCGGTCATAATGCAAAAGTCTGTAGAAGCAAGAATCAGGACAAAAGAGGTCCGGTGTATAATCAGAATCAAGACAAGGGTAAACAAAAGATGAATGCGAATGAAGTTAGGAATTAGATGAACAAGATTTGGGTGAAGAAAAGTTTAGAGAATATAGAGGTTGGATCCGCACTAGACTCTGGTGCTGATATTCCTTCTGGAAATTAAAAGGTGAGCTTTGGCTCAAGGGGAGACACAGAAAATCCTATTCCCCCAGCCAATCAAGTGGTGCCGGATTAGGCACGAGATGTGGAGTAAAGGGTTTGTAGATATGAGTCTTGAAATGATCTAGATAAAATTTTAGAGGTCTGCATGAAGATGTGAATAAGTTATGATCTATCATGCAAAACCTATTCTGGAAGATGCTCCAGAATGACAGAGGATTACAAAAAGGTCTAGAAAGATCTGGAAGTGCATTGTCTTATTCTGCAGATTGGACAGAGTATTTGGGATGTCCTTGTGATGTGACATCTTGATTTGTTCATGGTTGGAAGATCCGCATGATGTTCATAAATCAGGATTGATCCGGTTCTTCAAGTCATTCGAATAAGGCAAACCAAAAGAATGTAGGTCGAGCATTTATTGCAAACAGATATTAGGGTTTGCGAAACAATATAAGGGATTTCTCATAAATCACTTGTTCATTCTACACTCAAGAAGAAGCGAAAAGTGGAGCTCTGCAACAAATTCATCAAGCTCACCGAAGATCACTTGCAGAAGTTATTACATACAGAAATCAATCCAACCACTCTGTATAACCAAAGGCACATAAGGTATTTTCTGTTTTCAATATCTCACTGCAAATCTTTGAAAAATGGCTACTCCGAATATAGTTAAGATCTCTGATAGACCTCGCCCCACATTCAAGAAACATCCATACAAATCTTTGGAGGTAGATCCCCTAGGAGCCTTCTCTAGTGTTCCGCATGGTGTATTGCATACAGAGGACATTAGGGTTTACATACATGCAAACTTTGAAGACTTTGGTGAATCAAAATTGATGGATATCTATCACAAACAATTGATAGACAACTCCTTTGAGATTAAACCTCAGTACAAAGCCATCCGGGATAAGCACTTTGCACAGTGCATTCATTTCCCCTATTTTGAAGAAGATGAATGGGTCTGGTATGTACTAAGTAGAGTGCATGACAATTTCCTATGGTTGAACAAGCCCTTCAAGATCACTAAATATGCAATTAGGGCTGTAACCAATCTGCACTCATTCGGTGGATTACCTGTTCTCAAGTCTGTCAAAAATTAGACAGTTAGTGATGCAACCAGATCTAAATTTAACAAGAGAGCTATGACAATTGAAGACATCACTGAACCGGATGTCAAATTTGCATCTATGATAATTGGTTACAAAATCTATCACTCTAGTAGGGAAAATTCAGTACCGAGGACTGCAATTTACATAGCATATCAAATGCTAAAGGAAAATGTAGACTATGACTTGTGTGAGCTTCTTCTAAACCAACTTTTGGAAAATCTGTAGAAGATCAAGGACAAGAAAAACTCCTTCAGGTATCGCAATTTGATCCTTTCTCTCTTCTTTTATTACATGAATGAGCTTCCCGGATCCAGTGGATGGATATGGCAGAATGACAAACCAGTTGCCATCCAAATCAGTGATTATTTGCATGGACTTGGGGATGCTAAAGCAAGAAAAACAGCTTTGTGGGGATATTTCAAGAACTTCCAAAGCATGATGCATGCAAGAGAAAGAAAACCCCAGTCTCTTGTTGAAAAGTACAAAGACACAGTATGCTTTATGGTAGAAACAGATCAGTGCCTAATGGAGGCAGTAGAACCAAGAACTGTGTGGATCATGCCCATGGGGTATGAAGTGGATGAACAGATTATGGAGCTGCATGTTCAACACATGCTAAGTCAGCCTAAAGATCCAAAGGCAGAAAGGTTCAAAACATTTGAGGAACTGAGTATAAAAATTCATGTTGAACTCAGAGAACCGGAGATCAAGAGGAAGGTTAGAAAAGAAGTAGAACACATAGCACAAGGCCTTGGGATCTCCATGGTAGTACTTGACGCTCACCGGAAGAAGGAAGGGGATGAGAAAGAGAAGAAGAGGGCAGAAAAGAAAAGTGAAGAAAGTGTTCCGGTTGAAACCTCCACCCGGACCAGATCATCAAAAAGATCTGCACCTCCCACAACCAAAAGCTCAAAACCGGAAGTCCAGGCACCCGGCAAAAGATCCAAGATGAAAGCCATAAGGGCTTATGAGATTCAAAGAGATGAAGAGGATACTGAATCAGATGAGGGAGTAAAGGAATTAAAGAAGCATAAGAAGAAGGGATCCGGTAAACCCTCCACAGGCCAAGACAAGGAAGAAATGGCAGAAAAATTTGTTGAAAAGCCCACCATGTCTCTAGACAGTGTAATCAAATCAGTCATTGTGGTTGGGAACCTTCAACCAGTGGCCGAATTTTATGATAACTACAATGAGGTAGACCAAAAGATCCTACAGGAAGCTACAATCAGGTACCTGAACATTTACAATAAAACTTTTATTGAGATTATCTCTGAAATTCCTAAGAGTCTAGAGAAGGAATTAGAAATAAGAAAGAACAATGCCCAGGAAAAAGATCTTGAGATCTGAGAGCAGATAGCTATTCAGCTATATCCTCAAATTGATCCCAAGACAATGAACATAATATTCAAAGATTGCAAAGATGAGTTCAGAAGTAAAGCAAGGATGAATAAACTCATGGTTGGTGAGACTGACAAGGTAGCCATGGATACATAAGAGATCCTCCGAAAGGCCTTCAAAAGGTTTAATCTTCCTGTTGTAGCAGACTTAGGTGCAGAAACAGCTGTGGACTTGGAATCATCTGCTCCGGAAGAAGTGGCCCTTGAATAGACTAACATCTCTCCTCCAGCTTCCCCTACAATCTCTGGATCCAAAGAAGAAGAGAAACTACAAGAGAAAGGAGCAGCAATGAAAGAAAAAGAAGGTGACAGTGCAAAGATTGCAGAAGGATAGAAGACTTCACCAGAGAAAACCACAACTGTCAGTGGTGGGAATGTAGAGGAAGAGAAAATTCCAATGGACAGCTCCAAGACTGTAGAAGAGAAGAAGCATCTGTCTCTGGCAAGAGACACTGTACAAACTGTCCAAAGATTTCTGAGCAAAGAAGCAATAGAGATTGATGAACTGGAGCTGCTACAAGGCCCATTCAACTTTGATTCCCTCTCTCCGGTGCAGACAATGAAGATAGCTTCATTTGCTAATGCTAAGGCAAATGAAAAACTCCTAAAGTCTCATATGGAAGACTGTGAGTTGATAGAGGCTACTTCCGGAGTGCTTGAGAAGATTATGCCATCAATCCAGAAAGATCCCACAGCCTCCTCTTCCGGTAATCTCAAAACCTTAGTCAGCAGTGTTAGTACACATTTTGAATCCCTAGAAAAATCAGCTGAAGAAAAGGTCCGGAAGGAGTTCTTAGATAAGAGATTCTCAGAGGTACTAGGATTAATCTCTAATGATAGGAAAAATATGAGTATTGGAATAAAGAGCTTAGAAAATGCTCTTAAGGATGGCAGTGACATTTACAAATTTTGTATCTCCTGGTCAAAAGCAACTGTAGAAGTTGAGAAGAATATAAAAGAGGAACAGGACAAACTACTGAGTTTGTCTTAAAGTTTTGATCCTCTCTCTTCCTCCATAGTAAATCAAGAATGTCAAACTATTGCAATCACAAATGCAATAAAGAACTTTGAAAAGGAAAGGAAGAATATAATTAACCGGATGGGAGAACTTAGAAGGATTATAATCCCTAAGTTAGAAACTATGCATGAGGCGATAAGTGATGCTCAGACTACCGCCCAAACCAATGATCTGACAGATCTCAAGAGGGCAGAAGCTTTTACATTCTTGTTGAGTGGTCACATTTCAATTTTGGATAGAATGAAGCAAAGTTGGGCTACAGAATTGGTCCAATTGAAGACATCCTTTGCAGACATTCTTCAGTTTATGTAAGTATGTAATATGCGGCTAAGTATAGTAAATTTTTTTGAAAATTTTGGTGTGCGGACTCTACCCTTTGCCATTGATGTCAAAGGGGGAGTGAGGAGCAGTGAAAAATAAGGAATCCAACTAAAGGGGAGCTCCAGAAAATGTATATAAAGATAGAGCATCAGCCAAGGGGGAGCATAGTGTAAACACTTAGTCATTTTTCACTAAGTGTTGCCATCAATGCCAAAGGGGGAGATTGTTGGCAAGAGACATTATATGGATTCATGGTTGTTGTCATTGATGGCAACAAATGTCATCCCACATATCTGCAAGTCATAGTGTGCCTCCACCGGAAGTCAGAATGAAGATTATTGTGGTCCGGTGAACAAGAACAGAGCATGTGGCAAGGTCCGACAGACTAGTCCGGATCTCTCAGAGGAAGTATCTTGGTGCAGTACAGATTTGGGGAAGTCAAGAGGACTACCTTGAGTGGTATATTCCAAGGATTTAGCCTCTGATGATGGACAAGGAAAAAGATATGAATAGTTGAGTACCAGATTCTTGAGTGATAGTGGGAACAGAGGAAGAACTGACTGACAGAACATCAAACTATTTTCCAGATGTGTTATTGTTGATGGTAAAGGTTGTGAAGGCATGAATCATGTTTGGCCGACATGATTAATGATTTCTACAAGTATATGGTTGATCCGCATTACTTGATATGCAAGGATTCAGCCGACAGAACAGAGTTTGTGAGAAGATAGACTATTTCAGGTGCCGACTAGAAAGATAATGAAATCACTAGTGCGGATATATATATAGGATGGATTTAGTTGTGAGTGTGGTGTGATAGATGTGAAGAAGTGCAGAGCAGAGCAGAAATAGTAAGAAAGATCTGGTATGTGAAAGGAAAGCAGAATAAAGAGAAGAGGAAAGATGAAGTGCAGCAGATCAGTGTACTGAGCCTAACCGGAACTGAACTCTAGCATATGTGGATGCTTTCAATCAGTTCAAATATTGTATAACATTCTTTTGTAGACAATGTGTCTCCTTGTGGGCAGTGTGCCTCTTTGTGAGCAGTGTGCTCAGGCAGTGAGACCTAATTGGCAAGTGCCATTTTGTAACTCCTTATTCTTTTAACAGAGAATAATCTTTGGGTTAATCACCTCGTGGTTTTCTCCCTTAACAGGGTTTCCAAGTCAAAAATACTATGTCATGTGTTTCTCATTTCATGATAATGTTTGTTTGTTTGATTCAATACTGCATTGATAAATAAGAAAATTCAAAAGAAGAAATAATTAGGATAACTAATTCACCCCCCCTCTCAGTTATCAACACTTTTCATGTGCTTTATCCCAGCACAACACTAAGTTTGATATCCTAAATGTTTTGACTCTTGCCCTCTTATCAAACCACCTCTTAACCACTGCTTGGTGTTTGGCAAATTTCTCGATGGCTTGACCCCTTTTTTTGTCTAGTTATAGCATTTGTACTATCCTAGCTTCCCTATGATTATCAAAGCCTAAATACTCATTGGCAAACTTCCAGATTGGTATTCTTAGATTTACTGGAAGTATGGGATCAATCCCATAAACTAAATGATAAGGTGCACTGCCTAAAGCTGTTTCAAACTTGGTCCTATCTACCCACAATGCATACTTTAACAAGGTATTCCACTCTCTAGGACTCTTTGCAATTAGCTTTTTAATTATATCTAATAAAATTTTGTTTGTAGACTCGGCTAATCCATTTCCTTGAGGGTAATAATTTGAAGAAAACTTTAAAACGATCACGTATTCAAATGCCCATTTAGAAAACTTTAAAGAAGAGAAAGCAGGGTCATTGTCACATACCAATGAATAGGGAGTTCCAAACCTAGTTATGATGTTTTCTTCAAGAAACTCGATAACTACCTTAGTCGTGGAGAACTTACAACATGTGGCCTTAGTCCACCTTGTACAGTAGTCCATTACCATTAGTATGAACTTGTGTCCTGTAGAAGATGGAGGATTGATGACTCTGATGAAATCCAGGCCCCATTGTGCAAATGGTCTTGATTCAATCACAGTTTGTAATGGATTGGCCTAATTTCTTCCCTTATCTGCTGTAGTCTGACAGGTGTGGCAACTCTTAATGTGACTCTCTGTATCCTTGAACATCGTAGGCCAATAATAGCCTGACCTTAATATTTTATGTGTAGTAACTAGATGGGAACCATGGCCAGTTTCATACTTGTCATGCAGTTCTGTCAACACCTTATCTACCTCAGCTCTATTTAGACATCTCAAATAGATTCCATCATGGTTCTTCCTGAACAGAAGACCTCCCTGCACCATATATTTTTGTGCTTTAATCTTCAAATCTCTCCTCTGAGAAGCTTTCATCCTATTTGGGTACTTTCCAGCTATTAGAAAAGTGTTTAAATCGCCATACCAGTCTGATGTGTTATGGGAATTCAGTATATATTATTGTTTTATCAAATCTAGGTCTGTGTTTGCTATTGTTTACACCAACGCCTACCCTTTGACCAGATTCATGGGAATGATTTCCATGTTGAACTCTTGCAGCGTGGTGATCCATTTGGCCCTCTTTTCCCCAGGTTCGTTCTGTATCAGCAGCATCTTTACTGCTGCGTCTGGCACTATGGCTTTGACCTGGCTACATAAAATATAATGCCTGAATTTCTTCACGGCCTTCATTAGTGTGAATGCTTGTCTTTTAGTATCCAGATATCACAGTTCTGCATCCTTCAATGGTGTGCTCATAAAAGCTATGGGCTTTTCTTCGTTGTCTACACCCTTCTGCATTAAGGCAGCTGCGATTGAATGGGAGGATGAAAAGGAATATATGTAAAATGGCCTTGTGTAGTCTGGACTTGTCAGTATAGGGGCGTCAAAAATGGCCCACTTGATATCTTCAAATGCAGCCCTAGCCATAGGTGTGTTGGATCTAGGGCATACAACTGAGAGGGGGGGGTGAATCAGTTGTATAAAACTTCTTCTTCTTTCAAACACTTGATTCTTTGTTGTTAGTTAGCAGCATATCAAATAATCATCCATGAAAGCATAATACATAAACACAAGAGCAAATAAGCATCAACACATTGAACACCAAGATTTTGACGTGGAAAACCCGGTTAAGGGAAAAACCACGGGGTGATTAACCCAAGAATTATTCTCTGTTAGAAGAATAAAGAAAAATGAATGGCACATGCCAATAAGGGCTCACTACCTGAGCACACTGCTCACAAAGAGGCCCACTGCCTACAAGGAGACACACTGTCTACAAAGTGATAAAAATCATAGTCTTGAACTGGAGAATGACATCTCTACCATGTCCGGATCAGTTCCAATTAAGCCCAAAAATCTCTGCTCTGCCTTTCGCACGTTTCTTCGCTATGCTACACCCATCCACACACCACACTTTGAAATGAACTCACAAACCATTATTTATACAAGACATCGACTTAGGAACAAACATCTAAGTCGGCAAATAACCATAAGAGTATCCGCAAGATGAATAACACATCCGGTCGGCCACCACAAGAATATTCGTAGGATGAACAACTCATCCGGTCGGCTGAACAGAGCAAGAACTTCATCCGGAAGAATAACTTCAATTCTGGGCTCTACCATCAATGCGGACCAACAACACAACCTAAACATGATCCAAGAACCTTCACAAGCCTGTCTGAATGACCGAATACATCCGCACTTCCTCTACTTACTGGAATCTCTTGTCTTCCTCATCCGGAACTTCAAGAACACAGTCTGTCGCCACTGTCATAATGCAAGAGGTACTTCCAGACCTCCAAATCATACACAAATCAGGATGACACATCACAAGGACATCCCAAACACTCCTTCCAATCCGCAGATTAGGATAATACAATTCCGGACCTCACCGGACCTTTTTGTGATCCTCTGTCACCTCTGGATACCTGCCGGAACCGGTTCTATACCGACAGCCACAACTCCTTCAGATCTTCATGCGGACCTCTGAAATCTTAACTGAAGCATCTCAAGACTCATATCTACTAACCCTTTAATCCGCATCCTCCGGTTCTCATCCTATACAGTACATTTGCCTTCTTCTCATCACTGTTCTTCACTGTTCCTGACTGAGGCTAATTTTCTCAATATCCTCAGCACACAGCTCATCAAATCCTTCTTGTCAATGCAATATGAGTATGTTGACATCAATGACAACACTGGCTCACCTCATACTTGCAACAATCTCCCCCTTTGTCATTGATGGCAACATATGATGTGAAAAACCATTAAGACAAGAACTTCAACTTTTCATATGTCTTCTCTTCCTTTACTGCTCCCCCTTTGATCATCAACCACTTGTTTTTCACATGTCTTCTCTCCCCCTTTGACATCAATGGCAAAGGGCTCATACTTGCAATTCTCATACATCAGAATCATACCAGCTGCTCCCCCTTAGTTGCAGCTCCCCATCAGTCCGGATCACAAGATATGACTGTGATAGCCACCGGACTGATGCACGTCAGTGCATCTTAGTTCATCACCGGAGGGGCCATGACCCCTAACTTCTCCCGGAGATATTCAAAAGAGTCTTTGGGAAGAGGATTTGTAAAGATATCTGCAATCTGATCCTTGGAGGGAACATACTCCAATCTGACTTCTTCCTTGTTTACTTGTTCTCTCAAAAAGTGAAATTTGATAGATATGTGCTTAGTCTTAGAATGCAATACTGGATTCTTGGAAATATTAATTGCACTTGAATTATCACAGAAAATTGTGATAGGCTCCTCATATTCAACTTTGATGTCTCTTAGCATCTGCTTCATCCATAAGATTTGAGTGCAACTACCTGCTGCTGCAATGTATTCTGCTTCAGTTGTAGACAGAGATATTGCATCTTGTTTCTTGCTTAGCCAAGAAACCAATCTCTTCCCCAAAAAGAATGCTCCACCACTAGTGCTTTTCCGGTCATCCACATCTCCTGCCCAATCTGCATCTGTGTAAGCATGAAGAGAGAAATCCAGATCTCTAGGGTACCATAGACCATACTCAACTGTTCTTTTCAAGTACCTAAAAATTATTTTGATTGCCATAACATGAGATTCTCTAGGATCAGCCTGGAATCTTGCCACAAGACCAACAGCCTGCATTATATCTGGTCTAGTTTGAGTGAGATACAACAATCCACCAATCATTGATCTATACTTTGTCTGATCTGCCTTTGGAGAATCATCATCTTTGCTTAACTTACATCCGGTTGCCATAGGAGTGTTCATAGGCTTTGAGTCTTCCATACCAAATTTCTTTAACAATTCTTTCACATATTTGGTCTGAGAAATGAAGATCCCTTCTTTTGTTTGAGTAATTTGCAGACCCAAGAAGAAATTCATTTCACCAAGCATAGACATTTCAAACTCACTTTTCATCTAATTTGCAAAAGTTTTGCACATACTATCTCTTCCTCCAAAAATGATATCATCTACAAACACTTCAACAATCAAAATGTTTTCATGATCAATTTTGAAATATAAGTTACTGTCAGCAGTACCTTTGTTGAATCCAATCTGCACAAGATGCTTATCCAACCTTTCATACCATGCTCTTGGGGCTTGCTTCAATCCATACAAAGCTTTCTTCAACTTGCAGACCATATCATCATTATCAGATAATTGAAATCCATCCGGTTGTTCAATGTAGACTTCTTCTTCCAGATCACCATTTAGGAAGGCAGACTTGACATCCATCTGATATACCTTGAAGTCTTTGAAGGCAGCAAATGCAAGAAGTAATCTGACTGCTTCAATTCTTGCCACCGGAGCAAAAGTCTCTTCAAAGTCAATTCCTTCTATTTGAGAGTAGCCTTTGCAGACCAATCTAGCTTTGTTTCTGATTACTTCACCAGCTTCATTTAGTTTGTTCCGGAAGACCCACTTGGTTCCAATTACATTCCTGTCTCTAGGTCTGGGAACAAGATCCCAAGTATGATTTTTCTCAATTTGCATCAATTCATCTTCCATTGCTTTGGTCCAGTTTTCATCATTGCAGGCTTCATTTATTGTTTTAGGTTCAATCTTTGAAATCAGACAGCATTCATCCTGATTCTGAGCAATATTCCTTCTAGTTTGTACACCTTTGCTTCTGTCACCTATGATCTGATCTTCAGAGTGGTTCAGTCTTACATACCTTGGAATTTTGGTAGTATCCAGCACTGCTGTTTCTTGATCAGGCTCATTCAAACCTATCTCTTCTTCCTGATTTACCGGATCAGGCTGACTCTGTCTCACTGGAGAGGATTGAGTTCCTTGAACACTGTCTTGGTCATCTTCATCAAGCTCATAAAATCTTGAAGGTTTCCCAATTCCTTCATCAACTTTCACATTGGTGCTTTCTATCATCTTCCTCAATCTCTTATTGTAACACCGGTATGCTTTGCTTTGAGTGGAGTAGCCCAAGAAAATTCCCTCATCACTTCTAGCATCAAACTTTCCTAGATCTTCATCTCTTTTAATATAACACTTGCTACCAAATACTCTGAAATATTTCACAGTAGGAGTGATGCCAAACCAAAGTTCATAGGGGGTCTTACCGGTGTTGTTTCTAATTTGAACTCGATTTAGAGTGTAGACTGCGGTGCTGATAGCTTCTTTCCAAAACATTTGAGGAACATTTGCTTCCAACATCATTGTCCTAGCAGCTTCCTGGATGGTCCGGTTCTTTCTCTCAACTACTCCATTCTGCTGTGGAGTCTTAGGAGCAGACAACTGTCTCCTTATACCCTGTTTCTCACAAAAGTCAATGAATTCACCAGATGTAAATTCACCACCTCTATCAGACCTTAGACACTTTAGTTTCAATCCGGTTTGATTCTCCACCATAGCTTTGAAGATTTTGAACTTCTCAAAAGCTTCTAATTTTTCTTTTAGAAAGGTAACCCACATCATCCGGGAATGATCATCAATTAACAACATGAAATATCTATCACCCTGCAGACTCTTGATTCTTGTCGGACCACATAGATCAGTATGTACTAATTCCAACAATCCGGTAGAAGACTGATCTTTGCTTTTGAAAGAGACTCTGCTTTGTTTACCTAACTGACATTCTTTACACACACTATTTGTAGGTTTCATCAATTTTGGAAGATCTCTCACAGCCTGAGTATTGCTTATCTTGATGATGTTATCAAAATTTACATGACACATTCTTCTATGCCATAACCAACTCTGATCAATTTGAACAAACAAACAACTTTTATTTGAACCAACCAGATGAAAGATATTACCTTTTGTCTGAGTACCGGATGCAATTTCAGTTCCGGAGCTTGTAAAGATTCTGCATTTTCCATTCTTGAACCGGAGATTATAGTCTTTGTCCACTAACTGACCAACACTGAGAAGATTGTGCTTCAATCCTTCAACATACAGTACATTACCTGTTTTGCTCTTACAATCAAAGGAAATAGTTCCCCTACCTCTGATTCTGCCAGCAGAATTGTCACCAAACTTTACCATTCCTCCTTCATATCTTTCCAAATCTAAGAACTTATTCTTGTCACCAGTCATATGGTGAGAACATCCACTGTCAATAACCCAATCATCCTTTTCTTCCACTTGAGCAGCCAAGGCTTTTTCAACAACTTTGTGATTGACAGATTCAGAGAGTATTGAATCTTCTTCCTTGATGGCTATAAACACCCACTCATTTCCGGATTTGCTTCCTAGTTCTGATTCATCATCTGTTACTCCTTCATTGTCATCTTCTTCATGAACATAATAGCAATTCTTTTGAAACCTTTGTCTGTGAGTATTAGATCTTGCAGATCTCTCCGGACATCTTGAGGCAAAATGACCAATCTTATTGCAGTTGAAACACTTAAAGGGTAGTTTTCCTTCATACTTATCGGATCCTCTTGGCAGTCTCTTTGCAATGAGGGCTTCAAGTTGAGCTGTTTCTGCTTCTTCTTCTTCCATGTCTCTTCTTGCTTGATCATACCATGACATTTTCCTTGATGAGTTTTCACCCGGATCAAATCTCTGTTTGCCTTTCACATAGGCACTGGCTTTGAAAGCAGATTCAGTCTTGGGAGGATCATCTCCAAACTCAGTCATTTCAAATGCAGCTAGTTTGCCAGCCAGTTGTTCTCTTGTGATAGTTGTGTGGGCTCTGAATTCATCAATGGCAGCAACTTTGATTTTGTAGGCAGCAGGAAGGGATCTTAGGATTTTGCAGACAATCTCATTTTCATCTAAAGTTCCACCAGCATTTCTGATTCCACATACCAGCTCATTTACTCTTGGCATAAAGGTAGTGATGTTTTCATCATCTCTCATTTTCAATCTTTCAAATTTCCCTTTCAGGCTTTGCAACCTTGCACTTTTGACAAACTCATCTCCTTCATACAGAAGTTCCAGTTTAGTCAGGATCTCATATGCAGTTGGTAGGTCAATAACATTCGAGAGATCTGAGTCATTCAATGCGCTTAGAAGAGCTTCCTTGGTCCGCAGATTGTTTTCAGCTTCTGTGATTTCATTCAGAGTTGTCAGACCACCTTGTGGAGGTACATATGGTTTTGAAACCATAGCCAAGTATGCTTTTCCCATACATTCCAAGTGACACTTCATGCGACCTTTCCAGAGAGTGAAGTTGGTTCCATCGAACTTCGGACTATCCTTCTTGTATGACAACATCCTAGATCTCCTCAAGCGGTTAAGCTCCTATCAGAGGAACTTGGCTCTGATACCAATTGTTGGATCTAGGGCATACAACTGAGAGGGGGGGGTGAATCAGTTGTATAAAACTTCTTCTTCTTTCAAACACTTGATTCTTTGTTGTTAGTTAGCAGCATATCAAATAATCATCCATGAAAGCATAATACATAAACACAAGAGCAGATAAGCATCAATACATTGAACACCAAGATTTTGACGTGGAAAACCCGGTTAAGGGAAAAACCACGGGGTGATTAACCCAAGAATTATTCTCTGTTAGAAGAATAAAGAAAAATGAATGGCACATGCCAATAAGGGCTCACTGCCCGAGCACACTGCTCACAAAGAGGCCCACTGCCTACAAGGAGACACACTGTCTACAAAGTGATAAAAATCACAGTCTTGAACTGGAAAATGACATCTCTACCATGTCTGGATCAGTTCCAATTAAGCCCAAAAATCTCTGCTCTGCCTTTCGCACGTTTCTTTGCTATGCTACACCCATCCACACACCACACTTTGAAATGAACTCACAAACCGTTATTTATACAAGACATCGACTTAGGAACAAACATCTAAGTCGGCAAATAACCATAAGAGTATCCGCAAGATGAATAACACATCCGGTCGGCCACCACAAGAATATTCGCAGGATGAACAACTCATCCGGTCGGCTGAACAGAGCAAGAACTTCATCCGGAAGAATAACTTCAATTCCGGGCTCTACCATCAATGCGGACCAACAACACAACCTAAACATGATCCAAGAACCTTCACAAGCCTGTCTGAATGACCGAATACATCCGCACTTCTTCTACTTACTGGAATCTCTTGTCTTCCTCATCCGGAACTTCAAGAACACAGTCTGTCACCACTGTCATAATGCAAGAGGTACTTCCGGACCTCCAAATCATACACAAATTAGGATGACACATCACAAGGACATCCCAAACACTCCTTCCAATCCACAGATTAGGATAATACAATTCCGGACCTCACCGGACCTTTTTGTGATCCTCTGTCACCTCTGGATACCTGCCGGAACCGGTTCTATACCGACAGCCACAACTCCTTCAGATCTTCATGCGGACCTCTGAAATCTTAACTGAAGCAACTCAAGACTCATATCTACTAACCCTTTAATCCGCATCCTCCGGTTCTCATCCTATACAGTACATTTGCCTTCTTCTCATCACTGTTCTTCACTGTTCCTGACTGAGGCTAATTTTCTCAATATCCTCAGCACACAGCTCATCAAATCCTTCTTGTCAATGCAATATGAGTATGTTGACATCAATGACAACACTGGCTCACCTCATACTTGCAACAAGGTGTCCACTCCATTTGCACATCTTTATTTAACATGGCATTCAACGGCTGCATGATTTCTGCAAAACCCATGATGAACTTCCGAACAAAGTTAATTTTACCAAAAAATGATTTCAACTCTTTCCTACTATTTGGTATTTGAAAATTTTTTATTGATTCTATCCTATCTAGGTTAATCGATATTCCAATTTCAGAAATGACATGCCCTAGTAATTTACCTTCAGTTACTCCAAATGAACATTTCTTAGGGTTAATGGAAATTTCGTACCTCTCACATCGCTTAAGTGTTTTCTTGAGATCTTCAGCATGAGTGGATGCACCCTTGGAATACACAGTCAGATCATCCATATATACAACAATGCACTTACCTAATAACCCATGGAATGCAATGTCCATGGCTCTCTGAAAAGTGGCACTTGCATTGATTAGACCAAAGGGCATTCTCCTATATGCATAATTTCCCCATTTACAAGTGAAGGTGGTTTTTAATCTGTCATCTCTATCAATTAAGACCTAGTTATAGCTTGAGAAACCATCTAAGAAAGACATCATCTTTTCCTCGTTTACTGCTTGCAGCACTTCATCTATTGGAGGCAAAGGATAATTATCCTTTTTAGATGCTTTGTTCAAATTTCTAAAGTCTACGCATAACCTGATGTCTCCGTTTTTCTTCCTTACTGGTACTAGGTTAGCTACCCAGGCTGAATGTATGACTGGGAAAATTATTCTGCAGACAATAACCTCTTTACTTCTTCGAAGATTAAAGGCTCTAAAATGGCGTTCACAGGCCTTTGTTTTTGCCTAAATGGTTTAAGATTTGGTCTCAAAGGTATCACGTGGGTTATGATGGATGTATCATATGTTTTCAAGTCTTCATATGTCCATGCTATAACATGTTTATAATCTTTTAGAGCATCTATAATTTCTTTTCTAATCTTCTCATAACAGGCCTTTCCAATTTGTATATTCTGGGGATTCTGCTCTATTCCTAAGTTATACGGATCACACTTTCCTCCCTCTATTTTAGGCAAGTCTTTCTGTTTTACTACTCCATCAAAGTCAAAGATTTGCTCTAACTCAATTACTCCTTTGGGTAAGAAGTTACTTTTCAAGTTGATTATATCCTCTTCGTCCCATATTATCTCAGGCCTTTCTTGTTTGTCAATGATTTGAGCCTTAAATACCTCATTACAAGCCAGAAAGTCAATAATTTTCTGATCCCCTCCAAATACCTGAAAGTGTGTAACATTGTTTGGGATACTGGGAACATTAACTAATTCAATAGCAAATTGCCTCAATCGTAACAGTGTCAAGGGTTCTAGTGTGCTAGCAGCAACTGCTAGTGCATCTAGTCTATGGTTCAGTTTTCTAGGGATATGCTCTATGTTGAAAGCATCAAATGAATCCATTAAACCCCATACCCTGTGTTTGTAACAAATCATTTTCTTGTAATTGCAAGCATATAGTTTCCTTACTTGTCTGACCACTAGCTGAGAATCTAAAAATACCTTAATCATTTTCACTTTTTTCTTGATGGCCATGACCAGTCCCAAAATTAAGGCTTCATATTCAACGATATTGTTAGTACAAGAAAACTGCAGTCTATATGCTGCTAGATATGATTTACCGTGAGGATCTATGAGTTCAACACCTGCACCCACACCATGTTTTGATTTGGACCCGTCACATTTTAGTGTCCACATGCCATCTTTACTTTTCTGACCTTTTACCTTGCCATACTTTGTCCCTTCTATCACTTGTGAGGTGCTGGCCTATTTATTCATGGGTATTTCTGTTTGGTCAACTTGCATATGTGTATTTTCAGCTTGTAAATCAGAAAGACAATTACCCTTGTCCTTTATTCCTTTTCCTAAATTTGAAACCAGACCATCTACATTACTCTGAAAGTATCTCTGTGGTTGATCAGGATTCACATTTCCCTCTTCCAGCCCTACTCTCTTTGTACATTTTTTGTATTCATATTCAATGATGTCTTTGCACATTCCACAACTTTCCTCAGAATGTGGCCTATCGTGAACTCTACATTTGTCCTTATACAGTTTAAATTAGGCTGGCAGATTTTGTTTAATGCACTCTTCCATCTCTTGTCTAATGGTATGACCAAAGTTGTTCATTGCACTATTTTCTTCATCCAAATACTTTCCATCAGACTCAATGAATAATGTTGTCTCACTGCTGACATGTTTTTCTCTAAAGTTTAACACCATGATCTCTTCAATTTGTACCCCATTGTTAGTAATCCTATAAACATTAGGTTCAATAGCAGCATATAATATTTCATTAGTTCGATTATACTCTGTTATCATATGTTTCATCCTGGGTTCTACCTCTATTCTAATCTGGTTTGGGACACCTCTCCAAGGTAGCCACATGTGCAAAAAATCAATGGCCATATATCCGTTTAATGTCTTGGACCAATCCCTACTCAGCAACATTCCATAATTCATGGGTATATCCACTATTTGAATGTCAATGAATTGGCTTACCCTAGGGTCTGAAGCTAATTGCATCTGAATGTTCATCAATTCTCCTATCACATTAACCTCAGTTTTATCTAATTGTGTGACAACCTTGGCAGATTTGGTGGGAGTCAGCCCTAGAGTTTTGCATATCCCTAAGGGCATTACGTTGGCTGATGCACCAAAGTCTACCATGCAATTGTGTATGTTCTTCCCACATAATCTAACAATTAACAAGAAAGGAGGAGCATCCTTCTTATCAGCATACATTACTACATTTGTTTTGGAAGGGTGCTCAACTTTCTTACTTTTCTCTTTAGGCGGTGAATCTCTATTAGGAACAACTATATCAACAGCAACCTCATCTATCATGGATGTATCCAGAGATTTTATAAAAGCATTTTTGATCCCTGGGGTTTTCAATAATTCATTCAGAGGTATACTGACCTTAATTTTCTTTATTTCCTTTGACAAATAACTCATTAATCTTGTTGTCTCTATTGTTTCAATTTTATTTGTTGGGACCTTTTGTACTACTGTTCCACTATTTGTATGATGATTAGCTTTAAGTATGGTGGGATTGTTGCTAGCATTCTGATCTGGGGGTGTATTGAAGTTGTTAGGAGGGATGGAAGTGCTGAAAGGTCCTCCTGGCCTAGTGTTGTTCCTTAAATTGTAGGTGTAGTTTCTATTTGTTTGTTGAAAAGCCTACACCTCTTCTATTTCATTCAATACTTCATTTTCAATTTCAAAGGGAAACTGAAAAGCATTTAACACAAAGGCTGATTTAGGATAAAAATTTTCATAGAAGTATGGTTCATCCTCTAACAATTGATCTTCTTTCTCTTCTGTAGTTGCAAAGGTAAAGGTTTCTAAAACTAAAGTTGTATCATACCCTGAGGGTACTACCTCATTACCCTTGGGAATGAGAAATTTAGAAGTAGGAGGCTACACATCTATATTAAAAATGTTGGCTGCTAAATGGAACTGTGGACAGTCAAGCTCAGCATGGGCATTGGTATTGTGAAATCTATACCAATTTTTTAGTGATGTATTGGCCATTTGGATGCCAGCTGTTTGTTTTGCATCATGATTATCTATATTCTCAAAAGGAGAAGCTAGAGTACCATTGTTTGGTCCTGTGCTCCATGTTTTGGGTGGCCTGGGTTGATTCTGATTTCTATTATTGTTACCCCAGGCCCTATTGTCTATCACTGGCCCTCTATTTTGCATTGGTTGCCCTTGGTTATGACCCTGATGCTGATTATAGTTTTGGCTCTAATTTGAACATTGGCCTTGGCTATTATTTTGGATATGGCTCTGATTATAGTTCTGATTGTAGTGCTGATTTTGATTTGAATTATAGTTCTGATTTTGGCCTTGATTATAATTCTGATTTTGATTGTATCCTTTGTTGCCTCTTCCGTAGAGATTCTCATTTCTTAGTTGTGTCACTTCGGTGGTTAATCTTTTCAAGTGTGCAGTGATCTCTTTGATTTCTTCCCTTTCTTCTTGTACCTTTGCCACAATTGTATCTCTAGGAGGTCATAAGAAAGGCTAACCACTATTCTGACTGTTATTAGCAGTGTTACCTATATAAAGAGCTATGGCTTGGATTGGGGTAGGACTATACACAGGTGTGTATGTAGGAACGAGATTTAATAAAGGAGTGTGGTGCATAGGGGCTCCATTCCAAGGTTGTGCCTGATTTTGCACCCCAAAATTTCCTCCATTAACAAATGGACTATAAGTTGTATGCCTCATCTCTTGGTTTACTGAGGCTGCCTCTTTATAGGCTTTGGATATTGAATCTATGTCAGGTTTTCTTTTGACAAACATGGCAGTTAAAGGATCCAAGGCTGCATAGTACATAGCTAACAAGGTATCATCATCCACGGTGTAAGGGTCTACCAATCTAGAGTAGGCCTTTTGGAATCTGTCATTGAAATTATTGATCAACTCTCCCTCACCTCTTTTAATGGTAGCTAATTTGTTATACAAGATGCAAGGATCAATGGGTCCTCTAAATCTAGACATAAATGCTTCTTCCATAAGTGACCAAGAAGAAATATAGCCATTAGGTAAGTTTACATACCAGTTAGAAGCTTGTTCATTGAAGGTGTAGGGAAACAATCTACACACAACATTCTCATGCTCTAATCTGGCCCTAAAGCATGCCTCCTTGAATATTCTAATATGATATTCTAGATCCTGATGTAACTGGTACTTAGGACATATCTTCTCAAGATTTTTGGGCATCTCATGATAATTAGGGAACGCTATGGGAGAATGAACATTGAAATAAGCCATTGCAACTGCCTGTGCCTAACCTAGACCTGTAGAAATACCTAGATTTACTGATGGGATAGGATTTTTAGGAGGACTAGGACCTCTAGGAGTACTTGAACCAAGATTTAGAGATCTGAATGAAGAAATGTCAGGACTCACAATGTTATGGATAGTATAAGGTGATCCCGGTGGTGTGTTAGATGAGCCTCCTAGGTGAGTTATTTTAGGGTTCCAGATTAAAGGACTCTTACCTTGCCTTATATCATGTAATTGCACAAATATATCCCCTAAACTGGATTTAGATCTAGTCACTCTACTGCTATTATGAGCCAGCTCTTCTTGAAACAAGCCCTAACTCAAACGGGGCCCTCCTTCTAGCGCCAGAAAACTATTGGTGATTTTTTTAACACAATCATAACAATAGTTAAAATTCACATAAAATGAACCTAACTGACTTGAAAGATATGAAGGAATCGATTAAGATTCGCTTAATCCCAACTTTAATATGGTTAGGTCTTGACCTATTGGGAAAATTTAGTAGGTTGATGTGAAGCTGTAATGTTCAAGAGGCCTTACGTGATTTAGGATTTCTTATTGATTCACTGGACTCAAACTATGCAAAACATCATAAATATCATCATTTTATTCATTCCTTTTGCACAAACTTGTTACTGTATTCCAAAGCTTTAAATGATTTAAATTATTGCAAGCTTTTTTCTCTTTAATATTATGAAAACTATCTACTTTTAACTCAGCTACGTATGCTTCTTTAAAAAATGAGACAATTTCCTTTAAATTTCTACGTTTTCAACTAAGTATTTTCAGATGGGTTGGCAAAAGTTAGAAAGATCTAAACTAAACTTCACTCATTCTACCAAAGGATCTAATTGTTCTATTATGCACTTTGTAAATCATACAGTAACTTGATCAAATCCACAGAGAAAAACCTTAAATGTAAGCTCTGAGCATTTTCACAAACATACACTTAAGATTGCAAGCTCTAAGAGAAAATGTTTCAAACACAATGAAGAGCCAAAAAACACTTAGAAGATAGATGCAGAATTCTAGATTCAATTGTATTTGAAATAGACAGTCATATAAGATTTACAATGTCTGAATGACTCTTACCTTCATTGAAAAAACTACAGAAAAACTTACAAGCTTTACATATATAGTAAGGAAGCAGGATGTTCCACACGTTCCTTATTGTAGACACAGGTGACCTCCTTCTACTCCTAAATGCTATGCTAAGTGCTACTTTTACAAATTCTTGCTGCTACAAATCCCTATGTAGCCCTTGTGTAAAGTATTACAGTGTAAAGAGGCACAATATATAGATTTGACTATCCTCAATACAACTTTAAAACCCTAGTTAAGCAATGGTTCAAACTTCCAATTATAGCATTTAATGGTGGAGGACAAGTCTCCAAAAATATCTTTGAGCATACATCAAATCTGGGTGAAATATGCCCTTCTAGAAACCCTAGCAGCTCAAAAATAACTTATGTTGTCTTCTGTAATAATGCTTCCATCTACATTTTGTCTTCATCATTGAAGGCCTTTGACTTCCTCATCCTTCATCCTTATCTTCCTCTGCTCTTGAGATCGGATCTCCTTTCCATGATGTCGTCGCCATTAAGCTTCAGCTCCTTCTTCAACTGCAAACCTACAAAAAATAGACCAGTAATAAATACCATTTCACCTAATAAACCTGCAGGAAGATAAGAAGTTATTAAATCTAGTCGTGACTGCGCGATTGTAGAAATCAGGCCCTAAATTTGTGAAAATTTCATGTTTAAATGCATATACAGCATTTAAAAAAAGTTAGGTCAACCATCGTTGATCAGAAAACATGCATTTGGGCTAAAAAAAAAGCTTCAAAAACCTATCACCCTGCTTTCCTGCCATTTTCCTGTTCAAATCCTTGTATATGGTGAATGTATGTCTCTATTGTATATCGGGTTGCACTTATAGACATACAAGCAGTAAAATATGCAAGGAATTTTCTATTTTGGACTTTCATTTTGAATCCGGCTTGTATGTATAAGGTGTAATGTATGCCTTGAAACATATGCACCAGCACAGACATATACAAGGACTTAACTTCATTCCATAATGTTTTCGATTCCGGCAGTTGTATGTAAAGCAATGTATGCAAAAATATGCAACCGGGATACATACAATGATTTAACTCCCCTTAACTTTCTTTTGCATCCGTGCAATGTATTTTATCCTTGTATCTTGCCAATATACAAGTCGGAACATACAAGGACTTAACTTCATTTAATAGACTTTTCGGGTCCGACACTTGTATACTGGGGGGCCTTGTATATTGCAATGTATCTTTCGCTTGTATGTCCAAACATACAAGTGCTGAATGTACATCGATTTAACTCTGTTTCATAATGTTTCAGTTCTGTGGCTTGTACAAGTCATTGCATATCGGCTTTGTATGTCGAAACATACAAAGCACAAAATATACAAAGACTTAACTCCTTTTAATAAGTCCATCGGGTCTGCCCAATGTATATTCGCATTTTATACAAGCCTGTGGATATACAACAAATTAACCCCGTTTCACAACCTTTTTAATTCTGTGCCATGTATACAGCCCCTTTGTATGTATAAATATACAAGCCCAAAATGTACAATGATTTAACATTGTTTTAATAAATCTTCGGTTCCGTGGCTTGTACAAGTGCATTGTATGTTTCGACCTACCAAACATACAAACATGAGATACATGCAACGGATTTTAAACATTCATTCATTCTAACCCTAAAACCATTTCGGGTCCACCTTGTATGTATGCATAAACTTTTACCAAATGCATACAAGGAAAGGATATACAATCGCCTTTGTATATGAAAGTGATATACAAAAGGGATTGTATATGTAACATACAAGTGACTCAATATGCAAAACAACCTTGTATATGAACCTGATTGCAAATGTGACTAAAAATAAAATGACCTTGCATATACAAAGGACCTTATATATGCAACATACTAACCTGAATGTACATTTACCAAAATGATCATAACTTTCAAAATATTGCAAATTTTAAGATGGTTCAAAAAGCAACCCTAGCTCATTTTTCACAAGGAATCCAACCATATTATGCCCTAGTACTGAAAATGTATTTTTTCTCTAGTTTTAACAAAGTTTGCAATTTTAACCCTCTTTTCCCTTTTACCACCAAGCAGAACACACACACAAGCAGAAAAGCAAAACCATAGCAGGGGTCCTCATTTTACTAAGGGGTAAAATGGGACATGTTGTGAACATCCCAACAGGACAATGTCAAAAGTGATAGTGAAGATGGAGTCAATTTTAAGTGTCTGCACAAACTATTTTGTAACGGTTTCTCTTTGTTGCATATGGGGTATTATTGGTATGCTCAAGATTATTAATTATATTTACTTGCAAGTTTCCTTATTTCTTGAGGTTGTAAATACACAAACATTATTCCATTGTTGATTTGTACGCATGCTTCCATCCTCCTTGCAAGTTGCGACTTTGTTGCCCAATGGAGTAGGCATTGTTCTAGTTGGTGATAAGCCAAATATTTCTTATTTTAATCATCTCTTTATTCTTGTTAGGAAAGGTGTTTTAACCTTGCAATTACAAAAAGTATGATTTTTGGTTATAAAATTGAATAAACTCAATTTATAGGCTATAGAGTTAGTTTTTGGCCAAAATAATTATACCAAGTTTCTTAGCACCACTTTCAGTGGTGCTCAATGCATAGATATATTTGAGCTCTACAATTTTTGAAAAGGGCCCAATCAACCTACTAAATCAAAATTTATGGCCTTTGGAAGTTGGGGCTCCCGTATTGAAAATGTAAACATGTTGGACATAAAAAAGAGTTATAAGGGGGAGATACATATGTTAACTAACTTACGATGAATGTTATGACACATGATAAGACTTTGATTGGAGATAATATAGCCCTAAGGATTTGGGTGCCACTTTTTGGGTGGTTTTAGCTCATGGTTTTCTAAATCATCATTTGGTGGTCTCATGTATTATATCTCCTATATATTATGTGCTTGAGATGAAGATTGTGTGTGAGAGTCTTATAGATGTTGTTAAGTTGCCTCTAGATCTCTAGTTGGTGATACTCATGTGAAAACTTGCTCTACAAGTATATTGTAATCTTGTTAAAATATATGAATAATATATTGGGCTACTTTTGGAGTGGGGTTTTCCTCTGAAAGGATTTTCCCCATGTAAATAACTATGTTGTGGTAAGACTACTATTTATGTTTACATGTGTTTTATGTATAATTTTTGTAACTATTGTAAATATTTGAATAGTTTTGCATAATTCTTCTCTCAAGATTAGTATAGGAAGTTATTCCACTACCTTAGCTTCTTTACAGTCTTCTCTACATTAGGAGTAGATTAGGGTACTACAAGCTTTCATGATTCAATGATATAACTCAGAGAACATTCTAAGTGAGCACAAATTGTTAAGATTATTATAGAATCATGTTATGCATGCCTACACCTTGCACTTGTGTATGAGAGGTTAAGTGGATTCACTTGTAGGGATATAGGATTGTTGTCATCTTTAGGTGCATATGCAAGGATGTAGTTATCAACTTAATAAATGGTTTTACAAGTAGCTAGTTAGTATTTGTGTGGTGAAGGTTGTTGATTCATCTTCTTTATTCTTGCATTAGTGGTTAGGCTCCCAATAATCTTTGCATAGAAAACAAAGATTTATCTAAGCCCAAAGATGAAGGTGAGCCTACCCACTCACAGGGATCAACCCATTTATGCCACTATCTGATCATGAGTGTTTTCTATCATCTATGTTGACACTCCCCGACCTTGGGTTTTGATGTAGATCTTTAGGATTTGTGAGGATACATGTTTGAGAGCCAACATGAGGCACCTGATGGTCCACCACTCTCCTTAGTCAAACCCTTGTATGGATTTAATGATTTTTTATAAGTTTGAAGGTACTCGAGGCATCCAATACAATGCAAATGCCTAATATATTCTTATCAATGTATATGTTGATGCTATGCTCTTGTAATGATGATGCAATCTATAATCAAACTTCTCTATGATGGTGTATGCATGGAGTTGTGGGACCAAAAAGTCAACACATGACTTTTTGGTCCCATGCAAAGAAAAACCCGAGTGCATTATAACGCGCTCATGTTTTTCTATAGATAAAAGTAAAAAAAAAACACATTTGCTCATACCCGCAACTAAAAAGATAGTTTGGAGAGAAAAAACCAGTGACATAGCACGAGCGTGTTCAAGAAAGGGAAAATCAAGCAAGTGCAAAGAGAAATTGACATTTTCACAATGCCACCTCACCAAACCCACTTCCGAAGGTGTCGTTAAACAAATGTAGAGGGTCTAGCAGCTGAAGAAGGTAGGGTTTGATTAATTTTTGTGAGTTTTAAAGGATTTTTTGACTTTTGCAATGTTTGATTAGTTTTTATATTGAATTTATAGTTAATGAGGTAGGACAAAACACAAATCTAGCTGAAGAGGGTTAAAACAACCTTGAAATCAAAACCCCCCACATTCACTTTTAGAAATATGCATCCATAGAGACTAATTCCTCATAACCCAATAAGAGATTTAATATGTAATAAACCAAAAATCTACATGCAAAAGAAATAGACAATCATACCATCAATGGTGACACAAGATATACCATGGGAAAACCCTCATAGAGGAAAAAAATAGCCTCCAAAAGCATGCATCTCTCATGTATTATTCAACAACAAATAACAAATACATATGCAAAAATAACCTCTAAAAAATCAAGCTCTCACTACCTGCAATCCATGTGAACAAGCATGTAACAATACATCCCATGCCATGCTTCAAATCCTCACACAACCAACTTGCAAGTGAAGCTACAAACCCAGCCAAATAGCCAACTCAACTAGCTAGCCTCTACAACTACCCTTATGTTTTCTTTTATAAGCATAAGCTCACACAAATACAACATGTGCTATTGTAATACCTTTTTCCCCAAAACCATGTGTCTACAAAACCATTGACCCCACAATTGATTATTGGTACTAAGTTTTCCCAATTTATCAAATAATTACAAATATTAAAGTAATTAACCCAATGTTACATACAATGATTACAAATGGCATCCAAATAAATATCTAATGTGGGTAAATGCATCACATGATGCACCACAATTAAATATTTATTTTACATAATAAAATAATACCAATGTTATGCAAGGTGTACAACACACCTACTCCAACATTCTCCCATTTGTTGTATACATTGCATAAGGGATCAACATGTAAACTCAAAACATCAAGGGAAACCATCATGTGTGTCCAACATGTACCATATAACCATCCATCTGCTCCAAGATACCTGCAACAATAATCAAGGTGTCCACGATCTCAAACAAGAATCTCCTTATCCTTCATCTAGCATCATGAAGAATAAGATCCTCCAAAGAGATGCCACACTAATCTGTCACATAGAAGCAAGAAATCTGCATCAACTAATATCTAAACACAAGAACCAAATCTAATGGTAACAAATAGGCTCTAGTAGCTTTCAAGATTAAATCACCACAGCTGAAATAGAAACCACAACTAGTTGTTAATGCATCAACTAACCATACCTCCAAATCAAGGTATACAAATCATAACAAGTAGACCTTATGCCATCAGCATATCCAACTCAAATCACAAGGATAACAAGTCCCTGTATATAATCAATCCTACATAAAGAAGTCCTTCAAGGTAACAACACAAAGCATGTAATAGCAAACCTCAAGAGCCTTCATATTGTATCATAATGAGAACATCCAACAAAGGAATCATATACATCATAGAACTCCCACTGCATGAGTAAATTTCAAATCTAAAAATAGATCAAGGCATCCAAAGATCCACTAATAGCACACACATAGAATATGTGGTTGAATCCTCTATCACACAGTGTCAAAGAATACACACAGATATGCAAAATCTGCAAACTAAATAGCTGCAACATAACTCTCCTCAAGTCCATATCTCTCCCAAATCCTCCATGTCATACAAGAAAGAAGTCAAAGAAATAGAAAAGCTCCATAAATATATCAACTCCAATGACATGTGAACACAAATATCTAGGAAGAAGAATAAGACCAATCAAGAGATAACCTGCAAATCATAACCATGTCCTTCTATCCACACTAATGTGCTATAGCTATGCAAAGTATGTTCTCCTTTAAAACCCAAAAACAAGAAGCTCCACAACATCCAACAACAATATGCAAGCCTCTCAAACCAAAAATAGATCAAACTCATAACCAACCCAAAGTAGGAATGAGCCCAAAGCCACTAACCATCTCTGTTACATATAATGATCTCATGACAACATAGGATCAAACATAATGAGATAACCAATCATATCCATACACCTACACCTCAAACAAATCCTCACAACCATAATCCATAGCTCTAGACGCAAACATGAGAAGATAAGACACAAATGAAAAATGCATTTGAAAATCAGGTGGGTATACCTATCAAATCATTCATCACCAAGTGGACAAAAAGTGGGAATGAGATTGCTCCTTCAGGATGCACCGAGTCTTAAAGACTCTCTCTAAGAACAATCTCCTCAACATGTCCATGTTGGACTCATTTCCAACCAAGGTGTAAGCTCCTCGGTCTTGCTATTGAAATCCTCATCAAAGAGTAACCATCTCAACACATGTCTCTAATCCAAGAGAACTCAAGCCTCACCTAAGTCTCCAAGTATCCATGAGTACCTCCATGATCAATCCATGCTAAACTCCAAATGCAAAACCACACCATCATGAAGCTCCCAAGCACATGACAAATGTACCCAATACCAAGAGAACCAACAAGATTATAGTCAAAGCTCCCACTATATGTCTACATAACCTAGGAACATATCATGACATCATGATCTAATCATTTCCTCAAAGGAAGATCACATGCACTAATGCACACATCATGTCTCAAGAGAACCTATATCATTCCAACACTCTAATCTATGATCAAGAGTAAATCATGACACAATACCAACCATCCTAAAAGCAAGGATCAACTATCAAAAATGAGAAATCGTACAAACAACACCTCAACCAAAGACTCCAAGAGTCCTCCATGGTACCAAGATGTCAACATCTCCAAATCACATGAAGATAACCATATCCTACCAAAGCTCCCACTGAACTGTGATACTAAGCTATACATGGCAACAACATAAACATCAAACCCATCACTATCAAAAGCTCCTATTGAAACACGTATTCAAGATATCCATGACATCATGATAACCATCTCCTATATGAAGATCATACATGACCCCAACACAATCAAGGAATTCCACTATAATGACACAACTCCCAAAAGGTCAAGTAAACCATAATCTCCAAAACCAAGAAGATGAACCAAAACCTATAAACCAAACATCAATCCAGCACCACCAAAACTACACCTATAAAACAATAATGTCATGCCAAAGTCCCAACTAAAAAAGCAACATCCATGGCACCATGATCAATACCCAATGTACCTACACCAAACTCCCATCAAGTCTCATACAACTATACCATATAGTCAACAAACATAGGTCCCATATCATGACTGTATCAAGTAATACCATCTCTTTGTATCTCATAATGACAAGCAAACCAATGCAACATGTGACTAAACCAGGCCATAAAAAAGAATCTGCATCAACACTGAAACATCTATGGGCATAGACAACCCACATCCAAGTCATAATGCAACCTATAGGCATAGACAACCTACAACACTGCACAACCTGTAGATCTCACAATGCAACATGCAAACTCAATAGTACATCTATGATGTTGTCAACCAAGGATAATCAAGGATAAACATGTAACTCTACAATGACTCAAACACCAAATCATCCCAGATTTGATTTGCCATCGACTCACAAAAGCACCAAAAGTCAAATGGATCAAAATGAGCTCAAACTAATATAATCTAAACAAACCTTAGAATATCATCTCCAAACTTGCTCCACTACGTAGTGCTCAGAAATACCTTTCCAACTCCTATAAGAAGTCTAAAATCTGACTCCGTATGCACCTGTTATGCTCGGCCAACCCTCAAAACAAACATATGGCTTCCAACTGGCAAAAACTAGTCAAAATGGAAAAATATTAAAAAATCTCTATCACCATTGTGCAGTATGTGGAAAGAGATTTATTTTACTATAAGAAGTCAAAAATCTGACGTGCTGGGTGAAAGTTATGCCCCCTGGAAAAAATCTGCCCAGTTATGCTATATATACAGGCCCTGGTGGCCAGTGGGTTGCTAATGGGTGGCTAGGCGGTGGCCCGTCGGTAGTGGTGGTGCCCTAGTGGCACTGTTGGTGGTTGACTGGTGGAGGAATCCAAACTATGTTTAAATAGTTTTTATTTTTTTTGTTTGAAAGTTTATTTTTTGAAAAATATTTTAAAGCTCACTAGGGACTAGGCATTGGGCAAATTCCCATGGGACCGAGGGCCTGCACTGAGGGGCTAAGCCCCACTGGAATTAAAGCCCGCAGCCCAAGGCTGGCCACCAGGGCCTACCAGGTTGTGTGTTTGCGCAGGGCTGACGCAAGGGGTCATACCCCCTACAATTGTTTTTTAATTTATGCAAAATGTCTATAGTTTTTAAAAAAATTAATGTCAATCAAAAAAAATTTCCCAAACTATAGAACAAATTTTTCCTTGGGCAGAAATTTTTCTTACGACCATACCTAGCGACCTAATAATGTAGACCTAATGCACATCCTATACCACCGAATCCGTACAGAATCAACATGTAAACTCAAAACATCAAGGGAAACCATCATGTGTGTCCAACATGTACCATATAACCATCCATGTCCTCCAAAATACCTGCAACAGTAATCAAGGTGTCCACGATCTCAAACAAGAATCTCCTTATCCTTCATCTAGCACCATGAAGGATAAGATCCTCCAAAGAGATGCCACACTAATCTGTCATATAGAAGCAAGAAATCTGCATCAACTAATATCTAAACACAAGAACCAAATCTAATGGTAACAAATAGGCTCTAGTAGCTTTCAAGATTAAATCACCAAAGCTGAAATAGAAACCACAACTAGTTGTTAATGCATCAACTAACCATACCTCCAAATCAAGGTATAAAAATCATAACAAGTAGACCTTATGCCATCAGCATATCCAACTCAAATCACAATGATAACAAGTCCCTGTATATAATCAATCCTACATAAAGAAGTCCTCCAAGGTAACAACACAAAGCATGTAATAGCAAACCTCAAGAGCCTTCATACTGTATCATAATGAGAACATCCAACAAAGGAATCATATACATCATAGAACTCCCACTGCATAAGTAAATTTCAAATCTAAAAATAGATCAAGGCATCCAAAGATCCACTAATAGCACACACATAGAATATGTGGTTGAATCCTCTATCACATAGTGTCAAAGAATACACACAGATATGCAAAATCTGCAAACTAAATAGCTGCAACATAACTCTCCTCAAGTCCATATCTCTCCCAAATCCTCCACGTCATACAAGAAAGAAGTCAAAGAAATTGAAAAGCTCCATAAATATCTCAACTGCAATGTCATGTGAACAAAAATATCTAGGAAGAAGAATAAGACCAATCAAGAGACAACCTGCAAATCATAACCATGTCCTTCTATCCACACTAATGTGCTATAGCTATGCAAAGTATGTTCTCCTTTAAAACCCAAAAACAAGAAGCTCCACAACATCCAACAACAAGATGCAAGCCTCTCAAACCAAAAAATAGATCAAACTCATAACCAACCCAAAGTAGGAATGAGCCCAAAGCCACTAACCATCTCTGTTACATATAATGATCTCATGACAACATAGGATCAAACATAATGAGATAACCAATCATATCCATACACCTATACCTCAAACAAATCCTCACAACCATAATCCATAGCTCTAGACTCAAACATGAGAAGATAAGACACAAATGACAAATGCATTTGAAAATCAGGTGGGTATACCTATCAAATCATTCATCACCACGTGGACCAAAAGTGGGAATGAGATTGCTCCTTCAGGATGCACCAAGTCTTAAAGACTCTCTCTAAAAACAATCTCCTCAACATGTCCATGTTGGACTCATTTCCAACCAAGGTGTAAGCTTCTCTGTCTTGCTATTGAAATCCTCATCAAAGAGTAACCATCTCAACACATGTCTCTAATCCAAGAGAACTCAAGCCTCACCTAAGTCTCCAAGTATCCATGAGTACCTCCATGATCAATCCATGCTAAACTCCAAATGCAAAACCACACCATCATGAAGCTCCCAAGCACATGACAAATGTACCCAATACCAAGAGAACCAACAAGATTATAGTCAAAGCTCCCACTATATGTCTACATAACCTAGGAACATATCATGACATCACGATCTAATCATCTCCTCAAAGGAAGATGACATGCACTAATGCACACATCATGTCTCAAGAGAACCTATATCATTCCAACAATCTAATCTGTGATCAAGAGTAAATCATGACACAATACCAACCATCCTAAAAGCAAGGATCAACTATCAAAAATGAGAAATCGTACAAACAACACCTCAACCAAAGACTCCAAGAGTCCTCCATGGTACCAAGATGTCAACATCTCCAAATCACATGAAGATAACCATATCCTACCAAAGCTCCCACTGACCTGTGATACTAAGCTATACATGGCAACAACATAAACATCAAACCCATCACTATCAAAAGCTCCCATTGAAACATGTATTCAAGATATCCATGACATCATGATAACCATCTCCTATATGAAGATCATCCATGGCCCCAACACAATCAAGGAATTCCACTATAATGACACAACTCCCAAAAGGTCAAGTAAACCATAATCTCCAAAATCAAGAAGATGAACCAAAACCTATAAACCAAACATCAATCCAACACCACCAAAACTACACCTATAAAACAATCATGTCATGCCAAAGTCCCAACTAAAAAAGCAACATCCATGGCACCATGATCAATACCCAATGTACCTACACCAAACTCCCATCAAATCTCATACAACTATACCATATAGTCAACAAACATAGGTCCTATATCATGACTGTATCAAGTAATACCGTCTCTTTGTATCTCATAATGACAAGCAAACCAATGCAACATGTGACTAAACGAGGCCATAAACAAGAAACTACATCAACACTGAAACATCTATGGGCATAGACAACCCACATCCAAGTCATAATGCAACCTATAGGCATAGACAACCTACAACATTGCACAACCTATAGATCTCACAATGCAACATGCAAACTCAATAGTACATCTATGATGTTGTCAACCAAGGATAATCAAGGATAAACATGTAACTCTACAATGACTCAAACACCAAATCATCCCAGATTTGATTTGCCATCAACTCCCAAAAGCACCAAAAGTCAAATGGATCAAAATGAGCTCAAACTAATATAATCTAAACAAACCTTAGAATATCATCTCCAAACTTGCTCCACTATGTAGTGCTCAGAAATACCTTTCCAACTCCTATAAGAAGTCTAAAATCTGACTCCGTATGCCCCTGTTATGCTCAGCCAACCCTCAAAACAAACATATGGCTTCCAACTGGCAAAAACTGGTCAAAATGGAAAAATATTAAAAAATCTCTATCACCATTGTGCAGTATGTGGAAAGAGATTTTTTTTACTATGAGAAGTCAAAAATCTGACGTGCTAGGTGAAAGTTATGCCCCCTGGAAAAAATCTACCTAGTTATGCTATATATATAGGCCCTGGTGGCCAGTGGGTCACTAATGGGTGGCTAGGCAGCGGCCCATCGGTAGTGGTGGTGCCTTAGTGGCACTATTGGTGGTTGACTGGTGGAGGAATCCAAACTATGTTTAAATAGTTTTTATTTTTTTGTTTGAAAGTTTAATTTTTTTATAAATTTTTTAAAAATATTTTAAAGCTCACTAGGGACTAGGCGTTGGGCCAATTCCCATGGGACTGAGGGCCAGCACTGAGGGGCTAAGCCCCATCGGAATTAAAGCCCGCAGCCCAAGGCCGGCCACCAGGGCCTACCAGGTTGTGTGTTTGTGTAGGCCTGACGCATGGGGTCATACCCCCTGCAATTTTTTTTTAATTTATGCAAAATGTCTATAGTTTTAAAAAAAATTAATGTCAATCAAAAAAAATTTCCCAAACTATAGAACAAATTTTTCCTTGGGCAGAAATTTTTCTTACGACCATACCTGGCAGCCTAATAATGTAGACCTAATGCGCATCCTATACCGCCAAATCCATACAGAATCTTTAAAGATTCTATACAAGATTCGCTAGGGCACAAAATAGGGCAAAATTTTTTTATCTCCGAACATAGGCAAATTATATGTTTTTCTTCACCTATGATAGCTCTTGAATCCAATGGCAAGGTCTATTTTTTCCCAAGAGGCTCTCTACAAAATCTAACCTCCAAAACCCTCCATACAAAGAGCCCAAAATGAAAACCCACATGCCAAATGTCCATGAAACCCTAGATCTACAACAACCCAAGTCTATAAACAACCTTGTAACTATGAAAATGCCTTCATTTCTTCCATGCAAAGCCATGGATTCCACTATACACAAAAAATCCACTCATAGCTAGGGTTATAAAATACGGATTTCTTTCCAAATCATGGCAACTGATCTCTGATACCAAATGTTGGAAATATGCAGCCATAGAGACTAATTCATCATAACCCAAAAAAAGATTTAATATGAAATAAACCAGAAATCCACATGCAAAAGAAATAGACAATCATACCATCAATGGTGGCACAAGATATACCTTGGAAAAACCCTAATAGAGGGAAAAACCCAGCCTCCAAAAGCATGCATCTCTCATGTATTATTCAGCAATAAATAGAAAATACATATGTAGAGATAACCTCTAAAACATCAAGCTCTCTCTACCTGCAATCTATGTGAACAAGCATGTAACTATACATCACATGCCATGCTTCAAACCCTCATATAGCCAACCTGCAAGAGAAGCTACAAACCCAGCCAAATAGCTAACTTAACTAGCTAGCCTCTACAACTACCCTTGTATTTGCTTTTATAAACATAAGCTCATACAAATACAACATGTGATATTGTAATACCTTTTCCCCAAAACCATGTGTCTATAGAACCATTGACCCCACATTTGATTATCGATACTAAGTTTTTCCAATTAATCAAATAATTATAAATAAAGTAATTAACCCAATGTTACATACAATGATGACAAGTGGCATCCAAATAAATATCCAATATAGATAAACACATCACATGATGCACCACAATTAAATATTTATTTTACATAATAAAATAATACCAATGTTATGCAAGGTGTATAACATAGCTAATCCAACATTCACATCCTCACTATGAAAGAGATACACAAGAAAACTATTTAGAGAAAATAGAAGAAAATAAAAAACATCTTCAATCCCTAATTGAAATGTTGAACAATCCAAGTGCAAGCACTGATCATAGGAGAGCGCTTATGAAGTCATTAGAGATGATTGTTGCTCACACCGAATTGGTGACAAAACAAATCATTAAATTTTATGACTATAAGGAGAGGTGTTGACAATACTATGCCAACAAATTGTCTTATGAAGAAGTGAAGAATGAAAAAATTACAAAATTTGCATTATGTTCACACTTTATGAATCCTAAAACTGGCCAAAGATTAGAAGAGACTTGCAAATGCTTCCCTATTCATTGGTGTAGGAATCAAGATATATCCCAAAACTTTTGGGATAGATGGTACATGGTGTTTGATGAGTGTCCATGCGACAACAATGAGATGCCACAATATTTCTTGAGGAAACTCCATTGCGAGTTTGTCCTTAAGTAGATTCCTAATTATTTTTACATTCGAGAGTTCTAGGGTAGAGGTGGTGGCTCTGCCCAAGATAGAGAGGGGGCACAATGAGACCAAAACCATGTACCTAGACGCCTGTAGATGCTAGAACGTGTGTCACTCCCTTCAACTTTGAAGGAGAGTGCTGAGGTGGAGACAATAAATTCATTGAGTGCTCTCACACAGTCTCTAGCATAGCACAATGATGATCTCATCTAGGCCAATGAGGGTGAGAGCAGCATGCATCATTTGTCCCCACATCCATGTAGTTCATGTGGGAACTTGCATGATAATGGGACATAGGAATCTTGACAGGATGTTGTGACGCAAGGGCAACATCCAATGATAGACACATCCATATTGGATTATATTGTTCTCACAGATGATGTCTTATAGTGTACATTTGGTATTGACTCTTAGGTAAGTTTTTACAAGTTTCATCTTGATTTAATATATTCTTATTTGAAATTTGTAATTAGTTTTATATGACTATATATATTATAAGTCAAAATTAATGTATGTAATCATATGTGCAATGATATTCCAATGTCAAATTCTTCATCCTGCCTCTGTTAGTCGTCCATTGGCGGGTTATGAGAGGAGGTCGAGTCAGCAGGTATGTAATTTATCACATGATCATAAATATAGTACATATATCACTGGTAATATTATTTAGTGACAATTTGATGATTTCAATAGGGAGCCTCACCAACACCTCCATGGTTTCCTTGGTCCCCTGGACGCAAAACCACTTATATAGAGGTAAACTTAACCATTTGTATTCATTATGCATTTAAATAATGTTATGTATCTATTATGGTTGAATAACCTTGAACTCTATTTTTAGATGTTGAATATGGAAACTCCTCCTCATCTTCATGAGTCAAAATAGGTAGGCATTGTTGCAGTCATGTTGTCTTCAAATCCTTTGGCCGAGGTATGAGCCAATAACATGAAAATACTATTTTATATTTCTTGTTTTATCTTAGGCCATTTAATGTACATAAATGATATTTATGTTTAGTCAATTTTGCTTCTTGATGCTTCTCACAGGAGGTCACAACTCCAACCACACCATACAAATTAAGCACACCATACAAATCCCAAATCATAGGAGGGACTCATCACCACTAGTCTTTAAACTATGATTAAGAACAAACATGTCATACACACACACATGGAAGACATAGAAAAAATACAATAGACAAGAGATGGAGTGTACCTATTTCTAGGTTCATCACCATCTCAAGCATATTACAAGAACACACTGACGATTAGGCTTCACCACAACAATTGCCGAAGACACGCTTAAGGGTTAGGATAGTCTCATATCCACTCCCCACCTACTTGGAGGACATTTTGAAAATGACAGGATTGTGCAATCTCCTCAAGAAATACACCATCCCTGCCTAACACAGAGGGCTTAGAATAAAAAGGATATGCACAATATCCCACCTTCACAGAGGGCTTAAGTGATTGCAATAGATTCAAGCTTTACAAACACAATTTGCTAGCATATAAATCAAACAACTTACCTTATATATGCCCCCACCTTAAAGTGGTTGATATCATGTAATGATATCAATAACACTAAGGTAGGAAGAAAACATACAAGGGAACATGGGCTCTCACAAAGGCCATGCCCCCCGGAGGTGACATGTTCTTTACAATCGTTAAATGTTCCCACAAATACACAATTTCCTACAAGAAAAGGTGTTAGAATCCATATAATCATGATAAAAAACAATGCATATGATCATTCACATAGAGATCTGAGGTTATACTATGGGTCCAAGATCTGAGTATAACTATGGGGCTACACCACAGAAATCTCAAAACTAAGTGTAACCAAGGTGCGATTCAAAGATAAACAAAGTGCACAGGGCAATAGTATTGTTATGGTTTGTAAGTGCGATAAGACAACATCAAGATCACATAGAGTGATTCCACTAGCCAAACATTAGATAATAATATATATCAACCCCGTCATCATGTATGGACTTGTTCCATTTTTTGATTTCTCATTGAGGGGACACTAGGTCCATATTAGTATAATATGTTTTTTGTCATCTGCCCGCTAGATAGAACTGCTAGAAGAAGGGAAACACTAAATCTAGAGAGGAGAAACAAGTGCCTTAGGGATAGTCACATAGGAGGGTGCCCCCAAGTCACCAACCACAATGCTATGTCCATAAGACACAACACACAATAGTGAAAATAGAGAAGAAGCAATATAGAAGAATGATGATACAAGTAGAAGAAGGTCACAATAGAGGTGATCTCCCAATATCATTGACCTTACAAGAGAATCAAGGGTGATCCCAGGAGGCCTAAACAACACATAACACATCATGGGGGAGACACAACATGGAGGTAAAGGGTTAGAAATACTTACCTGTAGGAACAACCAGGCTAGCGGTCATCACGGATCTTGATCTTTACTTTAATGGTTAAGGCTTTATCTCTTCTTCTCTCTTCCACATTTTCCTAAGTTTGTAAGGGTATCTTTGTAGGAAGGTTGTCTATTAATTATGGTAGAGAAGGGATATTGCATTTTTTTGTGTTAGTTAAATGGGGTGATGTAGGAGCTTTTATAATTCCCTTTCCAATTGATTCAAGTTGTTGAGGAACCCAAAAAGTGCCCATTTCAGTCCATATATAGGGTGTTGGAATACCTTGGGTTTGAGGGATATTTTGTTCTTCAATGTCATGTGAAAGTTAATTGTTTTCCAAGGTATGTGAAGGTTTAGGTAAAGGTGCATGATCTATTTCTTTGTTTAATATGTAGTTGAGAAGTTCTTGAACATCAGGTGGTAAATTTTTAGTTTCAACAGGTTGAAGCAAATGTTCACAAAGGGAATCTACATCATCCTGGCTAGGGAGAGTGAGAAGGGATGGCAGAGTAGTATGGACAAATGTATCAATGATGTCTTCTTCTTGTGCTAAAATATCCTCACTAAGTGGGGTTACGTTGGGACAAGTCTCTTTGTTCAATGAATCACCCATTGCTATATCATTCTCATAGGTCTCAGAAAGAATTTCCATTATATCATCATGAAATGAAGGGAGAGAGGGAATAATATTTCCACTACTACTTTCCCCATGGTTATTTTTAGAAATTAAATTAGTGATATTTTCAAAGATTGAAGGAAAAACACCCATGATAGTGAGAAAGCTTTCAAAATAAGCTATTGTTCAAAGGATATCACAGGCAGTGCTTACGGACAAGTCAATACTATAGATGTAGGCTATTTGATGCAAGACTTGAGAATTTTTATCATTTAATTTGTAAAAATTATCATAATTCATAATGTACTCAAATAAATCTTCCAAAGATGAATGACGAGGAAAATCCATGAATGCAAAACTATGTGTGAAAATGACCTAAAATGCTTGATTTTTTTAGATTTTTTCAATGCAAATAAATGAAATAAAAGGTGTTGTAAGGAAATTGATCAAGGGTAGAAAATAATATGTCTGATATTAGTCCAATAAAGCAATAATATCCTTCACAACACACTTTTAATGCAAACCTAGAGTGATGACAAGCCAAAACCTAGTGAAAATGTGCTAAAATATGCAATTTTTCACCAATTTTCAATGCAAAGGCCCAATAAAAGGGTGTTGTAAAGAATTTGAGGAGGGGTAGCAGATAAAAACCTTGATAACAGCCAATTAATGCAGAAAAATTCTTCACAACACACCTATGATGCAATTCTAGAGAGACAATAAGGCCAAATCTAGTGAAAAAACAAGGTTTTCAAACCCTAGACATGAAATTTTACACGAAAGCCACTATGATGAAATATTACAGTTAGAAATCAGTCCTAATGAGTGTTTTTAATAGGTAGTAAAATCTAAAATAAGATTTTGACTACAAACCCTAGCTAATGCAAAACTAGGTTATATGGAAAAATGCACAATTTCAAGCAATTTTTATCAATTTAATCATGAAAATGCAATGTAAATGAATGATGAATGATGAATTTATGTAAATTAAATCAGATTTGATGATAATAATATAAATTTTATGAAATTAAATGCAAATTAACTCAAATTATTTGAAAACACAAGTTAAATGCCAATTTTTTTTTCAAAATTTCCCAATGTTTCAATTTTTTGTAATTTTTCAAATGCAATAAGATGAACAATGAAATGAATGAATGAAATGAATGTAAATATGAAGTAAACCACTTAGCAAGGTGTAGTAACTTGAGTGTACAGAGAGAGTGACCTTGGAGAATTCCAAATTTTGAGTATGAGAGGCTGCGGATCTAGACTGAGCATCTGGACATAGGAAGTTACAACATATCAAGAATTTAGATCATTTGTCTTTGATTCTGGAAAATTATCTCTATTTGAAGATTGATTGTTTTGACATAATAGAGCCGACAGTGTTTAGTGAAGTTGAATTGGCTTGTGGATCAATCACGTGACTTATGGAGCGAAAAGAAGAATCAGTTGATGAAGTTTAAGGACCTAGCCAACCTTCAGTAAGCTCCATGCAAAGTTTTATGCATTTGCAGAGTAGTACCTTATGTTTAGGCCTGACCTACTTTGTGTACATGTTACCTGACTAGCCGTTGCAATTAGGCTGACTTGACAATGATTTCAAGGCTTACTAAGGTTATAAATAAGAGGCAAAGGATTGTTTCTAGGGAGAGTGATCGATAGCACAAAGAATGGAAACAAAATCTTAAGTTGTTTTGATCTGGTTGAGTAGCAGAACAGAGTAGAAAGTAGAGAAGGAATTAGAATGAGATGCAGAGAAGAGAATTGAGATGTAGAAGAAAGAAATCATGAAAGAGTATTGTTGTATGAATCTTTGTAGTCCCTAGGCTACGGCCTAGCACCTGTAAACCCCTTGAGGCATGTTTATTGTGATTTGAAATTGATTATATATGAAGGATGAGCTTTGAAGGCTGGGATTTTCCCTATTAGGGTTTTCCCAGGATAAATCTGATGTTATGTGTTCATGAATCTATTTTGTCTTTCTATCGTTAAACTATAAGCTTCCATTGCATATTTGTATGTCCATGGAGTTAATTGTTTAAGGCTACAAGGTTAGACAGTCCCTAATCGAACCCTCCTACCTTGACTACATATCTTAATATGGTGTGTATGCAAGAAATAGACTTAGACACCACGTCACATCTCAAATGCCTAGCCATTAAAACAAAGCCGCAACCCATTCAATTCATGGTGCTATTCATTATAGCCACAACAAAACTTCCAACCTTAAGGTAAAGAGAAGGCGTTTCACTAAAGGATGGTAGCCTCATTATGTAGAGCACAACCATGAAGTGATTGAAGACATAGGAAATAGGGTTTCAAAGTGCACTTCTCAGGCACCGTCAGATGGAGAAACAATCCAACGGCTCAGAAATCAAATGCAAAAGGATGAAGCAAAAAATGTGAGATGTTATTCTCTGCGTGAGTTTTCTTTTAAGCTTCAAAACACTAGAAGCTACCACTTGTCGGCACAATGGGTACTTGAGGAGCTCTAAGTAAATTCATTCCCAAAGATACGCCTGAGCGCCATGTGGGTGAAGCGGAAGGAGATAAATGATCTTATTTCATTTTTATTAAAACTCATAAGGGAGAAGAGTCACATGAAGGAGATAGAGTCATTATTTCAATAAGAATCTCTTATTAAATATTGTGGAGGGCCCCTCTAATGAGCTGAGTTTTATTTTATATTAACGAAGAGTCTCTTTCAAAACGCTACAGGAAAGTCAATCAAAAGTAAAGAGTCTTTATTAATTTAGAAACACTTTAAAGTGGTGGGTCCCCTGAGAAATAAAGCTAAGGCTTTACTATTTAATAAGACTCTCATTAAGACTCATTTGACTCTTATGGCTACAGGTAGAAACATATGCAACCCTAATTTCACAGGAAGCTATTAGAAGCAACAACAGAGAGATGAGCAGGAAGTTTTGATGATGCAGGTCAAACAATGGAGGCAAATGCATTTTTTAGCCATGGAAGCTACAACTAGTTCACTAGGAGTTTTAGTTGCCTAATCCATTACCGGATCTAGATTTTTGGCAGATTTTATGGGTTGCAATTGCAGATATTTTTTTGAGGCAGTTGAAAAGATTTTTAGAGATTCTTTATTTCTGGGTTATATATAAAGAGATCTACATCAAAGAAAAGGAGTTTGACAGTTCTACAGGGTTAGACACACATAGATCTGAGATCAAAGTTTTTTTAGTAGTAGTAGAGATATTTTCTTGCCCTCAGTAGTTACCTCAAATGAGGAATGTAACATTTTATTTTGTGCAATTTTGCCTCTATATTTGTTACTCATTCAAATAATGAAGAGAGGTGGTGTTTTTTGTGCAGACTTGAGTCTATTTTTGTTTCATGCTTCTAATCTTTGTTTCTTCACCTTTGCTAAATCTAATTTATAAATTGGGTTATTGATCATGCATTCTACTCTTTGGTTTTCCAACATGAATCATTTAGGGTTTAATCATTGTGCTAATTAGAGTTAGGTAATGAATCTGGCACATCACCATAGCAGTAGTTTAGGGTATTTCTTTAATGTTGTTTTTTCTTCCCTTTCCAAAACCCCCATTAAAAAGAAGAGCCAGATTCTGTGAAATATAGAGGTTATTCTGAGAGTCATCCCACATTCTCAAAATCTCCCATGTTGGTGATGGATTAAACCCACAAATTTATGCATCAACAGTTTTTGGTACGCCCGGTGGGACTAGATTCAAAAACTTGGGTCTTTGTTTTCATAGAATCTTTGTCTATATTTTGTGGTTTTGGTGGAAAATCACAAAAATATATGCTCATGGAAGCATGAATCTTCCACCTGGTGACTCTACTGGTGACTCTTTCTCAGATCTTTGCCCCTATAGACCATGGCAGCCCTAGGTATCTATGTGCATCTCAACATTCTAGCAAGAAACTTGCCTTTTGTGACTTGGGATTCAATCCCTCTTCTTCTACAATAACAAGGCCAGGTCCCTGATGCAGCATGGAAATCATTACCTCCTTTTCTTTGGGATGGCTCTATTTGTCTTGCAGATCACATTCAGGATGTGGCAAATTTATGCACCATTCCCAATATCACTACTGAGAATGAAGCCCTTCTATTGCTAGCATCTTCCCTCAAAGTCAAATCAAAAGAATGGTATAGAAGTTTGCAGTCCAGATTGGTCACTAGATGGGATCAGCTAGGAGGACTCATCTAGAATCAGTTCAAAGAAATGACAGATGTTAGCTCACTTACCCAGAATCTCATCACCATCAAGAGACAACCAGCAAGGAGCATGTGTGACTTCAATTCAAGATTTGATAAGGTATGGAAGAAATTCTCTATTGATATCAAGCCTCCTCTAGTTTTTGCATTTCTCTATTATTTAAAGGCTTTAGACCCTAAAATATCTATCATGATACAAGCCCTAGGAGGTAATACTCTACCCCAATCATAAAATCTTGCTATTAGAGCTGAAAACAACCTCATAGAGGCTGGTAAACTATTCCCTCTGCCTTTAAAACCCTTGATGCATCATGCAGATAACTTATCTCAGACTCTTTCTTGTAGCCAAATACATAAAAATTCTACCCCACCCACCCTCCCTACTGATTTACCAAATCATAAGGAGATGTTGGAAATAAAAGAACTCATAAAAACCCTCAACCATGAGCTAAATGAGTTAAAATGTCAAAGCATGTATAATGTTGATCCATGTTTCATACCCCAAAATCCTTGTGAACAGCAATACCAATGTGGTCAATTTATGGAAGAGATCCTCCCTCAGGCACAAAACAGACCCAATAATCTTTAGAATTATGCATTACAAACCTCTGTAGCTACAAACTAGTCCATAGAAGGCATGGATCAAGTGCTTTGTCATTTTGACATTAAAGAAAATTTGAGTCTCAAAGATCAAAATACAAGCAAGAAAGTGGCTCCTGTCTATTCAAGGTGTCATTTTGGTTATCAACATCATGCACCTGTGGTAACATGTGGCTCAGAAACTCAGTCAACTTATGAAGAAGACTCAAAAGTTGCTTATCAATTGACTCTTCTAGAAGCTCAAAAGTACTTGAAACAGGGATTTGAAGCTAAAAAGTACTAGGTAGAGGATGATGCATAGTCTATACCTCATCTTGAGGAAAAGTTGCAAAGGAAATTACAGAGTCTAGAAAGAATGATTATTTTTATTTCTATCATGAAGTTTCACATCTTGAAATAGATAGCACAGAGATGCATCAAGGGAGAAAGGATGAGGATTTATTCTCAATTTTCCAACAAGGGTATCAGCTACTGGATGAGGAAGATCCTACAATTGAGCAAGTGCATGGTCCATTTGCAAGGCCTATTGAAGGGGATCGTAGAGAAAATTTTGAAACAGATGTAGATGAAAGAGCTGATTTGTTTTCTATTTTTGAAAATGGTTATTCTCTTTTTCTTGATGAAAACCCACAAATGCAAGAAAAGATTCAATACATAATCACATCACACTCCTGTCTTCTTTCAAGAAGAAATCCCAATCAGATTCAAGACTATTCTTGGTAGCTCTATCACCTGCATGCCTTATTTCGATGCTATCTCGAGTCACGAACCTATGGAAGAGTCTGTAAAAGAGATCACTAATGAAGTTATGTTGACAGAAGCCTTCAAATGTATGTAGAGGAATGAGATCAAAGATTGATTTTCCCTTCCCACCTGTTGATGGGTGTTTTTAGCACACAACAACACAAATGTGATTGATGGTATCACACCTCTCTTGAAAAAGGTATCCTATCCAAGATAGGACTGCCCCAAGGATAATACAGCTAGGTCTTAGCTTACTTGGAATGACTTAGTGGTATGTCTAGTTGTTTCTACAATGGGTCTTACATGAAATCTAGGGTTTATGAAAGATGGTAGCAATGTACATGCAGAAACCCTAGGTGGTTCAGACTATAAAGTCTGAAATTTTCCAGCAGATGGGCAATGAAATATTGCTTATAACCTAACTTAACAAATTGATATAAATAAAATGCAAAAGGAAAAGGAGAGAGAAGGGATAATAAATCCTAGGTGATAGCCACAATGGGGTAAAATGTTGTAGATAGACAAATACTTTCAATAAACCATTCCCTATTTCACCAGGACAGGAAACCCACAATGTTGCAAGAAATGATGCAATCTTCAAAGGATCCTTAGGATTTTAAAATTACATTCACTCATTAAACACCTAGACAATGGCACAACTTAACTAGTGGAAAGAAACCGAACTATATTCAATGACAAGGCCCAGGCTAACTATACACAGCAACTTACCATCGGTAAGCACTAATAGTATGGACCAAAGCATTCATCAGAAATCTTAACATTTACCCATCATTGCAAAAGCACAACTAACTAAATTTAGATTGATATGAACCATGAAAACCAAAACGAGACAACACATAAAGACAAATTCCCAGCAACCTGCAAAACTTGCTTTGTATTGACTATATTTTGGCAGAGTCTCAGCAATTAATTATCAAATCCTACTTGTTACAAATGAGAGAATGATGGCCCTTTTATAGACAAGACACCATACCAAGTTTTTAATGGACGGTGGAGATTAACTCAACACCAATGGTCCAGATTACATGGCATTTAATGAAGTACAACAGTTTGTTACATTTTCAGATTTGCATTTGTCCTTTAGGAAAAAGATAAAATACAGCTTGCAAATACATCAAATCTAGACAGAATGGATACCCATTTGGCTGTACATGATGAAAAGTTAATTTTCAAGGCCTAATGAAGCCAAAATAAAGTCACATGACGCTTGAAAACTTGAGCTCATGTGGATTCATGGGATTCCAAGTGCTGACTGGATGAAAAGGAGTATTTTGGTGAAGCTATATACAACTATTTGCTTGCTACACTAATTCTTGATGACTAGACTGCTGGGATAGTTGTATGCATGTCGTAGTGATCCAGTCCAGGGTCATTTGAGTGGTATTTTTGGAAAACTATCAAAAATATAATTTTTGGTATTTTCTACATCGTAGTAAATTGCATTTTCGGAGGCCTTCAGAGCATAATGGGGGCTCAAAACTTTCATCAGTTTCTTATCATTAAGGCTTAGAAATTAAGAAGCTCAAACTAGATAATTAGTTTATCTTTCTAACGATTCTAAGAAGTTTAAATTCTGATAAAATAGCTAGGAGTTATGACCCCCGGATTGGATCACTCAGACATTGGACTGGATCTGCAGGAACAACAGTGATGTAGGCATGATCTTTAGTGTCTTCAAGCTATGGGGACTTATTTCTATTATATCAGACATCATACTAACATTCTCTTGTAGGTGCAACAACAATTTGGTTGATAAAACAAAGTTTCTGCATTTCTGGATTAGCACTACATATCTGTGTGTGCATTCTTCCAAGATGGCTCCAACAAACTCCTATGCTCTCTAAGACCTATAACTCACAATACAAAGCATCAATTTCATCTTAACAAGTCATTTTTCATCAATTTGAACCAAAATATGTCAATTTGCAGCCATGGATTCATTAGAAACAGCATATTGTCAATGTCACTTTCTTATAACCAACCTCTTAAATCTAGTGATTTTCACATGATTTTCTGTATTTTTTGCCATTTTCAAGTACCCATTTGGCCTATATATTGATTTAGAAAGTTTTTTCAGTCATTAGAATCCATTTGGAAACTTTTATTTCATGTTTTCCTAGCATTTTCTACAAAAAAGTGAGATTTTTGGGGGTCATCAACCTTTTTATGTGTAGTAGCGTTAATTATCGTAAAACATGCCAAAAATCCACACAAACTTGGTAAAATGTTCAACATGATGTGACAAATAGATATGCAATTCAAATCCATCAAGAAAATCCAATTTGCTCCTTAAAAAGCTTAATTTTTGGCCCAAAATACCAAAAAGCGTTGATTTTGGGGGTCACTGACTTAGCATTGATTTTGCTTCCAACTGACCTTAGCGTGGATTTTGAGTTCATCCGATCTTAGTGCGGATTTTTGGTTCATCCAACCTTAGCATAGATTTTGGATCCGACTAACTAAAATGATGCTTCATGAGGATAGTCAGTTCAATTTTTAGCGCAGGTCCGTCGGGTCTATTTTTTAGCGCAAAGTTTGTTGGCAGGGTTTTTCAAAGTGACCGACCTGCACAAGTTTTAGCACCGACCAACCTATGTGACTTAAGTTGATGGAAGACCATTTCAGCGCAAGTCAGTAGAAGGCAATTTTAGCGCAAAGTCCGTGGAAGTTGTTTTTAGTGTAAAAGTCGGTAGGAGACAGTTTTAGCGCAAAGGTCAATTGGGGTCATTTCTAGCACCAGATTTTTATTTGGCTAGGGTGAAAATATATTTAAAAATATATATAAGTATAATAGATTTTCTTATACTTTAAATATTTTTAAATATACTTTTAGGATGTTTGAGATGGGTTCCAGATCCATAGGATTTCATATGTAGATTCTAGAGTTTTGTGGTTCCACCAGATTTCAAACTTAGCCATTTTTCAAGATTTTTAAGGTTTTAGACTTAGCCAAATTAGGGCTTCAGGAACATGTATCAGGGTGAAAGCATATGAACCCCTTAGTGGAATCTAATGGATTTTGACATGATTTTGCAACTCTAAGAACTGGAAACTAAAAATTTCAACTTTACACATCTTGTAGAAGCAATTTCAAGGGCAATATCTAGTGACATAGGATTTTGGAGAAAAATGTAGTAGCACCCAATTTCAGTGCAGAAAGCAACAAATGGCAATCTTTGAAGCACAAGACCACTCAAGATACCACCAAATGACATCAAATCACTCCAAACATGCAAAATACCCAAATTTGAAGTAAATCTTGCATTCTAAGCACAAATTCACCTTCTCATTGTCATAAGTAGCAAAAGTTTGAGACTCCAAGCCAAAGAAAAATAGGGAGTCTCCATTTGGCAAATTCTGAGTGCAATGTGGATCCACTGGAGCAGCATTATCAGATCCGGGAGTTATTTTTCCATTCTTGTGAATGGGCATGTCCCTCTGAGGTTCATATGTAAGTAATTTAGTCTCAATGCTTTGAAATAAGTTGCAACTGCAACAGTTAATTTCAATTTTAGTTTTGTTGCTTTCAATAAGTCTCAGCTACATAAAATACTCAAAGGTTTCAACAGTCATCAGTTGGCCTTGGTTTCAAAATATTAGTTATGGTTATGCATAAGCTTCAATTTTGGCTTTAGCGTGGTCAACTATCATGAATTTGTATCAAGTTTCAATGATCCATTAGTTATAGAGTAACTCCTTGATTTAGCATGAGTTTTAGTTTCAAATCAAGTTGATTTGCTAAGTAGTTGTGTATCAGTTTGAATGTACAAGCTATGGTTGCTGATGTATTCTCAGAGTGCTACTTTATTCCCACCTGTAATTGACTCTATGACCAATGGATAAGGCTTCAGTTTGTGAAACTAGAGATTATGAGGTTCTAAGTGAGCAAGCTCACTTTCCCATCCAGTCACCAAGAACTATTGTGCAAATTTTACACATTGCACACCATTTCAAAACTTTCCATTTCATGAGATTTAATGAATTTCAGTGGAGTTTTAGTAAAGATTCAGTGAGATTCAGAGATGCAGTCACCTAAGAAGTCAAGGCATATGTGGGAGTGTTTGAAAGGATATAGATCCTCCTATTTTAAAGAGAGACTCAGGGAGTCTTGTGTTGCAGTGTATTGGTTTTATATGTGCGCAAAAAAATAAGCTCAATGGAAGTATTGTTGGATTATTCTCACAGAGCATAGTCTGGAGTCAGATTGGGACTTTAAATATGTGAGCTTGATTCATTAAGTGGGGAGATTCCAAATTTTGCAATGAGTCTCCCATTTCTGACTCAACCATTGGAATAATGATAGGCATCATACTTCTTCTACTTGGATTTGTATATGGCTTATTCAAATGAGTTAAATCATCATGACAAAAGGCTTTGGCTTTGGTCAAGGTCAAAAATAAGTTAAAATTGAATCCTGGTATTGAGCCCAACAATGACTATCAAATAAAGCATGTAGCCTTATATCAAGAGTAGACCATAACAAATGGTGTGTTACCACTTCAAATAAGTGTCACCTCTTCACTTTAGTATGGCTTGGAATAGAATCCAAAGCACACAGCCATATGAGAGTGGTGCTGCAAATAAAGGGTGTTCAAGTCTATAAAGATGGCATAGTTTCCACAAGTTTTAATGGTGCAAGTTGAAATCAAAGTCTCAGCACTAAAGTTCAAAGGATGTAATCACAAAGGAAACATGAAGGTAGCTTATATATCAGGAAGCCACTGCCTCTACAACAAGAAAGGCGCTGCTATAAAGGAGAGTTCGGCCTATCTCTAAGGAAAGAGGTGCATAGAAGGCCTGACCTAAAATCTTGAAGGCACAGAACATTTGATACAAAAGTACAGCTCATATGCAGTATGGTGTGGGCTGATATAATATCATCTCAGTTGTATCAATTTAGCCAGCATAGCCTTAGCATTAAAGGAAGCATACATACAATAAAATTCATGCAATCTTAATATAAAATCTGGCATGGTCATTCATAAGAATTGTGTAGCATATAAAGGAAGGCACATGAGATTGTAAATAAGGCTACAACCACCTTTCAAGGTGCGACCAAAGGAAAGCATGGAATCTTAAGTTTGAAGTTAAAGATGACTGTAGAAAAGGAAATATTGCAGTGGTTTTTCTTAAAAGTTGTTATCAATCAGATATGCACCCTATGCTAAGTTATTCAACTTAACTATCTATTAACACATGGGGACACTCCTAAGCATGTGGGTTGCCTAAACTCAGAGTGAACCTCTAGAGTGAGCTGGTTCTCCTAATGATTTTTCCTTAATCTAAATTATTTACAAAGAGAAAAGGTGAGAGGATGAACTAAAATGAAACTCACACTTAAACAGAATATGATCCTAATTTCTAACCTATCTCAATATTTTCACTCACAAACATCTCCTTAAACATGAACTCTCACAACCTCACTTAGAACATACGATTCAAAAATGATTTATATGAAGGTTCAATCTGAACACAACATATAACCAGGATCATATGAATTATCTGCATGCATTTTTATAGTAATGAGATATAACAAAGGACATAGTATTGGTCACAATGAAACATCATATCAAAAGCTCCAAACATGAAGGTAAAAGAAGTGAAATAGGAATGCTTTGTTGTATTGAACTGAAAGGAGTACATGAAAATCTGACAAAATCTGAGTCAAAAATATTTACAAACTCTCTGCTTGTGCTCAAGAGAGAAGAAACAATGATATCAACTCCCCTGAAAGAGCTAGCTTTCTCCAATATATGCCTGCCAAAAAGATCTCCTATAGAAAAAGCTGGTGAAAGCTCCTAAAAATAGTTATTTTGATCCATTTTCGAGCTCCTAGAAAAAGCCACAAAATGAGCCTCCAAACTATCTCCAAACAACTTGCAAAAACTGCCAAAAAGTCCTCCAAGGTGGTCCCACCAAAAAACATGCTTTGTTTGCCCAATAAAACTCTATTTTTGTCCATATCCTCTCAAAAGAAAGAAAACTTTAAAAGATATTATTTGCTTTATTCTATATTAACTGTACAAGCAATGAATATTTGAAAGCAATTTGTAGAAACCCTAATTTATCTTGATTTGATTCTTGCAGAATATTACAAGGCTTTTGATTTTACTTTGCTAAGTATATTATATCCATGGTCACATGATTTTCTATAAAAATCATTAAAATATAAGGACATAATATATAGTTTTGCAAAAAATAAAAGACTATAAGGCTTATCTCCATTTGTCTCTGCAAAAATCTCTAAGGGCATATGAGGTTTAAAAAAAATTAAATGCCCTTAGCACTCGACCTCCACTTAATCTGCAAATTAAAGGCATCATGAAAATATTTTGAAATCACCTTCAAAATGGAAAAAAAGAACTATTGGGGTTTCAAGGCATATAGCCTAGGCATCAAACATGTCAACAAGGTTTTAATACCACCGTGGCTATTAGTTGAGCTTGGAAAATGTAAGTTAATGTGATAAAAATCACATTCAATATTAGGGCAAAAAGATAACCCTAAAAGAAAACCTCAAACCCTAGCTTTTTTGGCATTCATTTGACCTTTGTATTTTCAAAATGATGCTCTGCTACTTAGCCATGAGTAGGGTTTGAAGAAAAACTATGATTCCTTTGCAATCTCCGAGCATGCTTCCTGAAGCATTCTGTAAGGGAACGAAGGTAAGATGCTTTCTACCACATACTCAACTAGATTGTTTCATTTTAAAAGATGATTTTAGTCCTCGAGCCAGGGCCATAATGTTTTTCTTCTGATGCATTCTTCTATTTTTGTTTCTTCCTGTTGGTGCCTTTCTAACTGAGACCGCCATGAATAATATTTCTAAGCTCGTTGAACAGCAAAATGGAACCCGTGGCCTTGTGCACTCAATCTTCTCAAAAACAAATGTAAGCTTCGAACTCCATGTTACTCTTTTGTGCTTCTTCTTTGGCATGAAGCTTGATAAGGGCTTTCAAAGCTTACCAAAAGACAAATCATTAATGCTAAGCATCTTTCTTTTACATAAGTTCAGGATTTTCTCTAAAAACCTCTTTACCTATATGAGTTTGAATCAAACTACTCTCCTATGTATCTACAATTTCAGATCGAAACTTGAAGTCGGTTTGATCCTTTTGTGGGCCGTGAGCTCTAAAACTTTCTGATGCATTTTCATTGCTTTCTTTGTTCTGTAGCAGTGGTTTTACATATTTAATGCAGATCTATATGTATTTTGTAACTCTTCTATCCTCCTCTATCATTTCCATCAAATCTACCTCCAAAAACTATTGTGAGGTCGTCCATGACCAGCACTAAAACCACGACCCATGTCTCTTCCACCATGGCCTTTCATAATCCTCCACCACGGGCAACTATATCTCACAGCTATATTTGCATCTTCATGTTGACTTTCCTTGTGTATTCTGTCTATCAGAGGCTGCCATGATGAGTGTTCTTTTTGTGTATATTGAGCTCGAGAGCTTTATGTTTCTCAAATACACATGACTCTGACTCAAAAACCCAAAGTTGGTTCAACCTGCGATAAGGAAAACTTCATTATAGGCTCGCGGCCATACCAAACCCTCATTTGAGCTTGCAAAAACCATGTTTTCTCTGTATATCTTTTCCATTAGGACCATGGCTAGACTTACATTTCTGAGCACCATGTGATATACAATTGAACTTTCCATTTTCCTTGCATATGAGACTGTTATTTTGTCTGGTCAAAGCAGCTATTATAGTTTGATGCAAACTTGCAAACTAATATTTTAAAACAACAAGATGTGTTTTCCCTTATCTGCATATATTTCTTATCATTATGGCACTTTTGTTTATAGCTTCAATTGTAATGTATGATAATGATGCTTGTTTCTTATAATTGTTGTTGCTCATATAACTGAAACAATGTGTATCATGAGGTTATGTTGTTCATTTTATAACTGAGATTTGACATTGATCTCTGAACACTTGATGACTCCTTAGTGTATCCATCTTGTAGCTATCCATCTTCACGATGCACTGTATAATGTTAAAATATGCACTATATTTTCTTACATATTATGTAGATTGATGAACATAATATTGAAGGTATCAGTAAAAAACACCTCTTTTGATATGTATCTTTTGCATACTCTATATGTGGCTTTTGTTCATAGTTGTAGCTATACATGCATTTCTCTCTCTCTCTTTTGTATAACTGTAGATGTTGTCTTGACCTCACGCATCTATGCATGCTCCATTTGATTATCATTTAGCATTGATCACATCCAAACTGTATTGCGACATATATCATTTTGATGTTCCAATTTATCATATCTTTTCAAATATACTTTGCTCAGCATGTTCTCCTGTAGTTGCATATGTCATTGAAGTTCCACCTCTTTTATCATGATAAAGTTAACAAAATTTTTACCTTATGACTCTGTCTTAACTTTATCATCTAGGACAACACCTCCTATAGATGACTTTGGATGATCAAAGTTAGCCTATACTATGGCATGTTACTTGCGATCTGGTCTACTATTGATCATGAAGGTTGAATGGCTATCTACTTCATAACTGTGAATTGACATGGGTTGTTCCATTTGATAACTGGTATGCACACTTGGTGTCCAGGTCACTATATCATATCAAAGGTAGATACCTACACATTATGCTCACTAGTAATGGCTCTTTATTCATTGTTTGAGGTAGAAAGCCTCTGTGCATAGAATTTTTCACATGCTACTTCCTATAGTAGCATCTATAGCATATGATCCCTTTAATTGTCCTATATTGATCATGGTTGTCCTATACTCAGTTTTAAAAATTATTGAGTTGTTTCAAATGAGCTCAATGCTCACTTATGACTCTCAGTTCATCATGTTTGAACTAATAGCCATAGATGGGTAATGAGCTTAAAGCTCTTACACTTAGTTAATGCAATAGCAAAACATGTCTTGATTTCCATATGTATATTTGTATTCCATCCCCTCCTAAGAATCAGGGGCAACATGTTGGGCTCTACCCTTGTGGGAGCCCACTTTGTACCACATGCTGAAATGATCTTCAAAAGACAGCAACATGATTTCACCTATACCTGCACAGGAAACAAACATGTTAGATAAAATCAATGAAGCTCAATGATTGTTTCTCTTTCAGTCTCTCTTGCATGTGACTGATTTGTATCTGATTTAGTGCACCATAGGCAATGTATTATGCCTCTATTGATAGGTACATTGGGAACTCATATCCGGAACTCTAACAAATCTCTTCCAATCCTGCAAGTTCTTATGAAGATTGAGAGCAAGGACAGAAAGAAACCTTGGAAACCAAAGGCATCGAATAGGCAATGATGGTTATGATCTTTCCCTTTCTTATTTCCAAATGCATAGTAAATTTCCTATGTTTGTACTAGTTCAACTATTCCCACAACTTGTGTGGGACATTTGATCTATCATGTTTTCATTCAATGTAATGTTTATTCCTGTAACATTGAAAAATGTCCCCTTGGGGGCTTTTCCCTCATAAGGTTTAGCTCCTGGATCTTTAGATTGCATTTAAGACATTTTATTTCATATTTTGGCATCTCGATGGAATGAGACCTAGGTTCCATGGCAAATTGGGCCTAGGTGGACCCCTTTAGCTGTACCCTACCCAAAACAGGGGGGAAGGACTTGGGTGCCCACGCCCTAGTCTTGCCCTATTTTGGAGTAGCCCTAATTTTTGGGTGTCGATTTATGACCGTTAGTTGGTTCTTTTGCCAACACAGTAAAGTTTGATTTTCAAAATCTTGGCGGGAATGCTTGTAGGTGCATATATAAGCATGTTTAGGCATTCATTTGTAAACTAGATGATCATTGTGAACTCTAGGCATTCTCAAGGTGATTCAAAGCTTGTATTGTGTTGCAAGAGTAGACTTGTATGTTTTTTGTGTTGATATTTACAGATTTGAGCATCAATCTCCTCATGGCATGAAGAGCATCTTCCTCCATGAGAGCTTAACTACAAGGTGACATCATTATGTTTTTATCATTGATTCATTTGGTTTTTGCCTCTGCCTCACAAGGGCACACACTCTTTGTTTGACAATGGTGTTCAGAGAATTAAGTGTCCTCCAGGGCTTGACTAAGGAAAGCCTCTAAACACCACAACCCCCAAACCAAGTCTTGTGATTGTAGGTTACAGGTGTCGCATTTGGGAAAAGTGGAGTTGCAGGAAGGATTGGCAGGCATCAAGGATTTAGGATCTAAAGAAAATTTAGACAAAGGAGCACTTCCAGGACTAGGGTGCTCCTCTAGAGTCCTCTGCAGATAGATCTCCAAAAATAGAAGTTACAGGGCTGATCAATGTCGGAAGGAGGTCCAGATTCGACAAAAAGGTAGGTACCTTAGACTTAGGTGCCCGCTCCAGTGTCCCTGACTGTTTCGCTTCAAAACCCCAAAAATAAGTACTCTGTAATTCAGTATTTTACTCATTTCTGCAAGAGTTTTTTCTGTAATTCATCAATTTATTGTCGTATTTGCATAATTAGGGTTTTAATGGTTAATTAGACATAGGAGAATGAAAATTTGATTATTAATTCCCTAATCCAAGTTTCCCTATATCTGCAAGTGACCTAGGGTATGATAGTGCTCGCCACTTGACCCTAGATCCTTCAATGTATAGTGGAGAGGCATATTTAAACATCTAAAATCTAGAACATTAACAAATCTAAATTTCCACCTAAACAATTCTATTTGTATATATCTCATTTATAAATTGAATGATCATTGTAATGAAATGAAATAACTTGTATCACTGATGAATACTCAACAAAGCATTAAATGATGAACTGGATCCCTATCCTCTATTATAAGAATGCATCATAACTGAATCTTTCAAGCACTTCAACTATGCAAAACAAGATAACAAATAAATGTTAAACTTTCTCATCTAAAATGAACTGAATGCACTTCAACTCTACCAATTTGAGATGTAAAGAAAATTGGTAACATTTCTAGTGACTTCTACTACATGCTTGCCTGCTAAGCATCAAGACCAGATGCCTTAACTATCCATTGGGCATGGAGTCATACTCTGTTCTTCTCAAACTCAAAAAACTACAACTTGGCACTTCAAACTACTCCAAATAGTAGTAGAAAATGAAACAGAAACAAACTGAAAGCAAACTAGAAGGCCCTGATGTCTAGAAAACATGTACAGCAGCACTTGAAGAAACAAAAATTACTTAAAGGAAATGTGCAAGAAGCACTTATTAACAGCAACACTAACTCTAAACTACCCAAAAAAAATCATTCACTAGTTGGGTGAAGTAACTACCCCTTCTTTGCAATCTATGATACTCCATAAGCTTGTTAGTCAGCCCAAAAAGGTGGAGAACAATCAAATCTCTAGAAAATTGGTGCAACACCTTTCCGAGAAGAAAAATGTAATCACTTACCCACCTGACTTGCTTTGCGAATAGATCAACTTGATACCCTCCTTGATGATCCAGATCAATGTCACTATGAAGTTATTCCTTTTTGTTGACTTCTAACCCAGCGAGATACTGAATAGGACATCCCCTCTTAAACCTTGGACTAGAGAGAAAATCTTTTGAAAGATTGGAAATAATAGCCTCACCTTCACTCTATATGATAGCCTACCATGTTACTTCTTCTTCCATAATCAATGGGCCATCCTCCTCTATCAGGGTTGCTAATAGCTCATCAAAGCTGTCAACTCTTGGAAGGTTCCTAGTAAGAGTCGGACTAGGCCCAAATTACTCATTTTTTCTCAAGGAGGTACACTTTGAAATAGGAGTCTTTTCTTCAATGAATGAAGGCAAGTGTTCAAAGAACAAGCTAGCCTCTTTCAACAAGCCATCAATTTACACATCAGCTTCAAGTTCCTCTATGTAACAGAACAACAACTTCTCCAACTAGTCAAGATTCTACTGCGAGTTAGTATGCTCCTTAACCAGTGACTCATTTGGGAATACAACCACTTCCACTTCTTACTTTTTTTTTTCCAAATAACCTTCCTCCATAAATGATGGCATAGCCTCTAAATGTGAGCAGAAAAGTTTAATTTCATCTTGAAATAGATCTTCCTCAAGCTCTTGATCATTCAAATTAGGATTGCTTTCACATATCTCATGACAACTTTCATTAAGTCTATTGGGCTCTAAAATAGGTTCATCTTTATTCCCCTCCTCTTGATCTGAGATTCTATGATCATATTGATGATCTACACTCAGCAACGCTTCAGAATGTTGAGGATCCTCCTACTATTCTGAAATTGTTGTCCTTGGTATGAGCATGCTTTCCTCATCTAGCTCTATAAAACTAGGTAACTGATCAAACAAAGAAGATGATTCATCCTCCTTTTTATTTGGTGCTTCCTCTAATGAAACTTGGGCATTTTATCTTTGCAATTGAAGACTTTTGCCTTCCAATCTATGTACCATGCTTCTATGCATCTTATGAATAGCATTAGAAAAAATTTTAAATGAATCAAAATGCAAAGGGTTCGGTGTCAGGTTTGAACTAGCATCCTTTTCATATGTATCATGCTCATAATTAGCTAGGAAAACAACACAAACAACAGCAACCTCTTGCTCCATATCTGGTTTGTCTGATTCAATGGCATACAATGGATTACAAGAACCTTCAGCTACTAGACTGAAACTTGGAATTCTTATTGGTTCAGTCTTTACTACCTTTTCCTCTTCTTGATCTTGGATTAGGATGGGAGGGGTAGCTTTAACAAGATTCAACATTTTATAACTAGGATACTTAGTCCAAGAAGGCTGCCAAGGTTCAAGTTCTTGATATGGCTAAAACTGAGGATTAATGGACTGGTCTTGAATGTAGACAGGCTCCTGAGAAAAATAAAAAAGTTTAAAACTTGGGATTTTGATTTTCTAGGGAGTCTGTTTGCATTCAAAATCAATCTCTTGGAGGAAAAAGGATTCTTCAAGTGGTTGGTTTTGAAGCATAATGAGTTAAGATTGTACCAACCTAGGTTCATGCAATGGTAAAGGGTCTCTGAAACTAGAAATCTTGACTGTGGGAGGGTTAAGAGGTTCACTTTTCATAAAACTTGGAATTTCATACCTACTAACCTCATCATGAAAGGGATGATCTGGAATGAAATGAGCTATTTGGGCTTCATGCCTTTGTGTTTCTGCAAGTAAAATTCTCACCTTCTCTTCTTTTGTAGCTAGTTGTTGAGCAAAATTCTCATCAAATTATATCCTTTAAGCGTCCATCTCCTGCTCATGAAGATATGCTTGATAAGCCATCTCTTCTTGTTATTGATTATACTCAATTTACCTCCTAATCTCATCCATCTGCTTGTTGTAATCTAACAAAATATCTTTAATCATGTCTTTAAGCTCCATCATTTCAAAATGCTCAGGCTGATTGGAAGATTGGGTAGGAATGGGTATGTGGTAAGCATCCTGAGTATTTGGACTAAAACCAACATTATAGCTGTTTGTGTATGGCTAGTAAGGAGGCTGAGCAGGGGTGGGTGGGTGGTAATTATGTTGGGCATGCTGATTTTGAAAACCCATGGAATTAGAAACAACAGCATAAGTAGTCTGATATGGCTAACATGGAGATGGATAAGTGGCATTTTCATAGTATGGGGGTGGGTATACATGTTGGATATGAATATTTGACATTTCTACTCATATGAAGAGCTGGAAATAAGAATAAAACTTAGCTGTTTGAAACATACTAGCACTTGATCTATAAAAACTAGTAGATCTTGATTCAAAGTCACCAGATGTGTTGGATTTTCTACCTCCAAACGCTGAGATCACTAACACACACACCAAATATCAATGATATATGAACATGCTATGGGACTAAAACAATCCAATCTATCCCATGCGTACCAAAAACTATTATCAATCAGATATGCACCCTATGCTAAGTTATTCAACTTAACTATTTGTTGACACATGTGAACACTCCTAGGCCTGTGGGTTGCCTAAACTTGGAGTGAACCTCCAAAGTGAGTTGGTTCTCCTAATGATTTGTCCTTAATCTAAATGATTTACAGAGGGAAAAGATGAGAGGATGAACTAAAATTAAATTCAAACTTAAATAGAATATGCTCCTATTTTCTAACCTATCTCAATACTTTCACTCACAAATAGCTCCTTAAACATGAACTCTCACAACCTCACTTAGAACATACGACTCAAAAATGATTTATATGAAGGTTCAATCTGAACACAACATATAACCAGGATCATATGAATTATCTGCATGTAGTTTTAGAGTAATGAGACATAACAAAGGACATAGTATTGGTCACAATGAAACATCAGATCAAAAGTTGCAAATATGAAGGCAAAATGAGTGAAATAGGAATGCTCTATTGTATTAAACTAAAAGAAGTACATGCAAATCTAACAAAATCTGAGTAAAAAATGTTTACAAACTCTCTGCCTATGCTCAAGAGAGAAGAAACAATGATATCAACTCCCTTGAAAGAGCTAGCTTTCTCCAATATATGCCTACCAAAAAGATCTCCTAGAGATAAGCTAGTGAAAGCTCCTAAAAATAGTTATTCTGATCCATTTTCGAGCTCCTAGAAAAAGCCACAAAATGAGCCTCCAAACTGTCTCCAAACAGCTTGCAAAAACTACCAAAAAGTCCTCCAAGGTGGTCCCACCAAAAAACATGCTTTGTCTACCCAATAAAACTCATTTTTTGTCTATATTCTCTCAAAAGAAAGCAAATTTTAAAAGATATTGTTTGCTTTATTTTGTTTTAACTGCATAAACAATGAATATTTGAAAGCAATTTATAGAAACATTGCTTTAAATATCATTTTACAATGATTGCAATTTTAACTCCTAATTTATCTCGATTTGATTCTTGCAGAATATTACAAGGCTTTTGATTTTACTTTGCTAAGTATAATATATCCATGGTCACATGATTTTCTATAAAAATCATTAAAATATAAGGACATAATATATAGTTTTGCAAAAAATAAAATCCTATAAAACTTATCTCCATCTGTCTCTGCAAAAATCTCTAAGGGCATATGAGGTTTTGAAAAAATTAAAAGCCCTTAGGGCTTGATCTCCACTCAATTTGAAAATTAAAAGCATCGTGAAAATGTTTTGAAATCACCTTCAAAATGGAAAAAATGAACTATTGGGGTTTCAAGGCACATAGCCTAGGCATCAAACATGTCAACAAGGTTTTAATACCCCACGAGTATTAGTTGAGCTTGGAAAATGTAACTTAATGTGATAAAAATCACATTTATTCTTAGGACAAAAAGATAACCCTAAAACAAAACCTTGAACCCTAGCTTTTTTGTATTCATTTGACCTTTGCATTTTTGAGATGATGCTCTACTACTTAGCCATGAGTAGGGTTTGAAGAAAAACTGTGATTCCTCTACAATCTCTAAGCATGTTTCCTGAAGCATTTTGTAAGGGAATGAAGGTAAGATGCTTTCTACCACATACTTGACCAGATTGTGTCATTTTATCAGATGATTTTAGCCCTTGAGCCATGGCCATAATGTGTTTCTTCTGATGCATTCTTCTGTTTTTGTTTCTTCATGTTGGTGCCTTTCTAACTAAGGCCACCATGAATAATATTTCTGAGTTCGTTGAATAGAAAAATGGAACCCGTGGCCTTGTGCACTCAATCTCCTCAAAAACAGATGTAAACTTTGAACTCCATGTTACTCTTTTGAGTTTCTTCTTTGGCATGAAGCTTGATAAGGGCTTTCAAAGCTTACCAAAAGACAAATCTTTAATGCTAAGTATTTTTCTTTCGCATAAGTTTGAGCTTTTCCATTGCTCTGTGTCTGAAAACCTCTTTACCTATATGAGTTTGAATCAAACTACTCTCCTTTGTATCTACAATTTTAGATCAAAACTTGAAGTGGGTTTGATCCTTTTGTGGGCCACGAGCTCTAAAACTTTCTGATGCATCTTCATTGCTTGCTTTGTTCTGTAGCAATGGTTTTACATATTTTTAATGCAGATCTATATGCATTTTGTAACTCTTCTATCCTCCTTTGTCATTTCCGTCAAATCTTCCTCCAGAAGCTATTGTGAGGTTCTCCACAACCAGCACTAAAACCATGACCCATGTCTCTTCTACCATGGCCTTTCATAATCCTCCACCACAAGCAACTATATCTCGTAGCTATATTTGCACCTTCTTGTTGACTTTCCTTGTGTATTCTTTTTGTTTATATTGAGCTCAAGAGCTTTATGTTACTCAAATACACATGACTCTGACTCCAAAACCCAAAGTGGGTTTGACTTGGGATAAGGAAAACTTCATTATAGGCCCACGACCATACCAAACCCTCATTTGAGCTTGCAAAAACCATGTTTTCTCTATATATCTTCTCCATTGGGATCGCAGTCAGACTTACATTTCTCAGTGCCATGTGATATACAATTGAACTCTCCATTTTCTTTGCATATGAGACTATTATTTTGTCTAGTCAAAGTAGCTATTATAGTTTGATGCAAACTTTCAAATTGATATTTTAAAACAACAAGATGTGTTTTCCCTTCTCTACATACATTTCTTATCATTATGGCACTTTTGTTCATAGCTTCAACTACAATGTATGATAATGATGCCCATTTTTTATAATTGATGTTGCTCATATAGCTGAAATAATGTGTATCATGAGGTTATGTTGTTCATTTTACAAATAAGATTTGACATTGATCTCTGAACACTTGAGGACTCCTTACTGTATCCATCTTGTAGCTATCCATCTTCACTATGCACTATATAATGTTAAGAGATGCACTATATTTTCTTACATATTCTATAGATTGATGAACATGATAGTGAAGGTATCAGTACAAAATGCCTCTTTTGATATGTATCTTTTGCATACTCTATATGTGGCTTTTCTTCATAGTTGTAGCTATACATGCATCTCTCTCTCTCTTCTGTATCACTGTAGATGCTGTCTTGACCTCATGCATCTGTGCATGCTCCATTTGATTATTATTTAGCATTGATCACATCCAAACTATATTGTGGCATATATCATTTTGTTGTTCCAGTTTATTATATCTTTTCAAATATACTTTTCTCAGCATGTTCTCTTGTAGCTGCATATGTCGTTGAAGTTCCACCTCTTTTATCATGATAAAGTTAACAAAACTTTTACCTTATGACTGTGTCTTAACTTTATCATCTAGGACAGCACCTCCTATAGAGGACTTTGGATGATCAAACTTAGCCTATAATATGGCATGTTACTTGCTATCTAGTCTATTGTTGATCATGAAGGTTGAATCGCTGTGTACTTCATAACTGTGACTTGACATGGGTTGATCCATTTGATAACTGGTATGCACACTTGGTGTCCAATTCACAATATCATATCAAAAGTAGATACCTACACATTATGCTCATTGGTAATGGCTCTTTATTCACTTTTTAAGGTAGAAAGCTTCTATGCATAGCATTTTTCACATGCTACTTCCTGTAGTAGCATCTATAGCATATGATCTCTTTAATTGTCCTATATTGATCATGGATGTTCTGTACTTAGTTTTAGACATTATTGAGTTGTTTTGAATGAGGTCAATGCTCACTTATGTCTCTCAGTTCATCTTGTTTAAACTAATAGTCATAGATGGGTAATGAGCTTGAAGCTCTTATACTTAGTTAATGCAATAGAAGAACATGTGTTTATTTCTGTATGCATATTTGTATTCCATCCCCTCCTAAGAATCAGGGGTAGCATGCTAGGCTCAATCCTTGTGGGAGCCCACTTTGCACCACATGCTGAAATGATCTTCAAAAAATAGCAACATGATTTCACCTATGCCTACATAGGAAACAAACATGTTAGATAAAATCAATGAAGCTCAATGATTATTTCTCTTTCAGTCTCTCTTGCATGTGAATGATTTGTATCTGATTTGTTGCACCATAGGCAATGTGTTATGCCTTTGTTGATAGGCACATAGGTAACTCATATCTGGAGCTCTAACAAATCTCTTCTAATCCTGCAGGTTCTTATGAAGATCAAGAGCAAGGACAAAAAGCAACCTCATAAAATAAAGGCATCAAATAGGCAATGATGGCTATGATCTTTCCCTTTCTTATTTCTAGATGTATAGTATATTTCCTATGTTTGTACTAGTTCATCTTTTCCCACGGCTTGTGTGGGACATTGTATCTATCAAAATTTCATTCAATGCAATGTTTATTCCATTTGTATATATCTCATTTATAAATTGAATGATCATTGTAATGAAATGAATTAACTTGTATCACTGATGAATACTCAACAAAGCATTAAATGATGAACTGAATCCCTTTCCTCTATTATAACAATGCATCATAACTAAATCTTTCAAGCACTCCAACTATGCAAAACAAGATAACAGGCAAATGTTAAACTTTCTCATCTAAAATGAATAGAATGCACTTCAGCTCTACCAATTTGAGCTGTAAAGAAAATTGGTAACAAAGACACAATGTGTACGGTGCATAGGTTTAGAATCAAAGGCATAACCAAGAAAATCATGGCATAGCCAATGAAGTCTATGGCACAAACATATAATAATCATGGCATAAATTGAAGGGCACATAGTTTATGAATGATGACACCACCATTGAATAATATGACAGGTTTGAAGTTTAAAGGCATGATGGAAAATAGTGGCAGCCATTCACCTTTTCAAAGAAGCATTAAGAGGATTGGCCTCTAAGATGGAAGGCACAAAGTCATCATATAGAATCAAAGCATGGATTCTTAATATAGTGCATATGCAAGAAATAGACTCAGGTACAATGTCACATCTCAAATGCCTAGCCATTAAAACAAAGCCGCGGCCCATTCAATTCATGGTGCTATTCATTATAGCCATAGCAAGACTTCCAACTGCAAGGTAAAGAGAAGGTGTTTCACAAAAGGATGGCAGCCTCTTTAAGTAGAGCACAACCATGAAGCAATTGAAGATGCAAGAAATAGGGTTTCAAAGTGCAATTCTTAGCCACTGGCAGGTGAAGAAACAATCCAATGGCTCGGGAATCAAATGCAAAAGGATGAAGTAGAAAATGCCAAATGTAAGTCTCCCCATGAGTTTTCTTTTAAGCTTCAAAATACCAGAAGCTGCCACTTGCTGGCATGACGAGCACTTGCGGAGCTCTAAGGAAATTCATTCCCAAAGATACACCTAAGCACCATGTGGGTGAAGCGGAAGGAGGATAAATGATGTTATTTCATTTTTATTAAAACTCATTTAAGAGAAGAGTCACATGAAGGAGAGTTGAGTCATTATTTTAATAAGAGTTTCTTATTAAATATAGTGGAGGGCCCCTCTAATGAGATAAGTTTTATTTTATATTAACTAAGAGTCTCTTTCAAAAGGCTATGGGAAAGTCAATCAAAAGTAAAGAGTCTTTATTAATTTAGAAACACTTTAAAGTGGTGGGTCCCCTGAGAAATAAATCTAAGGCTTTATTATTTAATAAGACTCTAATTAAGACTCATTTGACTCTTATGGCTACGGGTAGAAACATATGCAACCCCAATTTCACAGGAAGATATTAGAAGCAACAATAGAGAGATGAGCAGGAAGTTTTCATGCTATAGGTCAAATAATGGAGGCAAATGCAATTTTTAGCCATTGAAGCTATAGCCAATTCATTGGGAGTTTTAGTTGTCAGAGTCATTACTAGATCCAGATTTTTGGCATATTTTATGGGTTTCAGTTGTAGATATTTTTTGAGGCAGTTGCAAAGATTTTTAGAGATTCTTTATTTCTGGGTTATATATAAAGAGATCTGCATCAGAGAAAAGGAGTTCAACAGTTCTATAGAGTTAGAAACTCACATATCTGAGATCGGAGTTTTTTAGCAGTAGCAGAGATATTTTCTTGTTCTCAACAGTTACCTCAAATGAGGAATGTAACATTTTATTTTGTGCAATTTTTCCTCTGTATTTGTTATCTGTTCAAATAATGAAGAGAGGTGGTGTTTTTTGTACATATCTAAGTCAATTTTTGTTTCTTGCTTCTAATCTCTGTTTCTTAGCCTCTGTTAAATCTAATTTCTAAACTGGGTTATTGATCATGCATTCTGCTCTTTGGTTTTCCAGTGAATCATTTAGGGTTTAATAATTGTGCTGATTAGAGTTAGATAATGAAATCGACACATCACCATAATAGTAGTTTAGGGTATTTCTTTAATCTTGTTTTTTCTTCCCTTTCCAAAACCCCCATTAAAAGGGAAGAGCCAGCTTCTGTAAAATCTAGAGGTTATTCTGAGAGTCATCACACGTTCTCAGAATCTACCATGTTGGTGAGGGATTAAACTCACAAATGTATGCATCAACACAACTAAAACCTATGAGAAGATTCTCCTTTGCATTAAGATGTAATGCATGTCCATACCATATTTCAAAGATGCTTATTTATTTTCTGTTTTGCCCTATTTTCCTATCTATTGTCGCTTCCTAAATATGTTATTTTGCCTTTCAATGTAGAGGACAGATGGTTCTATATCAAGTCATAATTCATTTCATAAATTTATTGAACCATATCTTCTATTTTGATGATTTAAATATGTAGGATGTATGTCATACAAATGGAGCCACTGCAGTGACAATATTTCTATTGATGAAAGATATCCTAGATGGGCTCCATATACACTGTTTAACACAAAATATAATGTCTAATATGAAAGATTTAGAGTATTTGTTATGGTTAAAATTAGTCCAAGTTTTCCATCTAATTTAGAACTATAAATCTCATAACCAAGATTTTTCTGGCTGCAAATAGTTTGCATTGTGTTAGAAATTATCATACTTATCAATAACTTTAGACAAGAGAATTGTTGCCATTACTTACAACTACCAGCACTTCAAAAGATTGCAAGGGTAAACCACCTTAGTGTCATCATGTTGTCCATCTCCCACTGCACCATAATCTAACACATTAAAGACTATAACTGAACCAACACCATGAGGATGATATGATTTTGTTGAAGCTCTAATATATCGGTTGTTTGCCGTGAGTATATTGGCTTTAGTAAAATGAGTAATTGTTGCTATAATAGTGAAATATGGAGTTAAGAGGGCCAAATTGTGAAGGCACACACAGATTAGAGCCATGTAATTTGCCAAGTATTTTCCACACAATTCTTCCTATTTATTTTACCAAGCTCATGTAAACTACTATATAGTAACAATTTCGGCTAGAAAAGGTGATAGAGGAGGCCTTTTATAAATCCTAACCATGCTATGTTCATGCTCATTCAATCATCACCAGCTAAAGCTAACTACTGTTTGACATTAATTTTTTCAGTGAAGCTTATTCCTAGAAATAATTGAGTGGATAATAAATTTGTCATTAATAAACTGAAGTACTATTGTAAATTACAAGGTTTATTAGTAGAGACCATGCATTTCAATTTAGTGAGGTATCTTTCCTTAATGTTTTTTTATAAAGTTATAACCATGTTGATCATTAATTTACCTCTGCTTGGTCCATCCAAAACTAGAAGTTTGAACAAGGAAACTATATTTAAATTTTCATATGATAGCAACTTTCTCTAGGTCTTTAGTGATTTTCTTATATGGATTACTAAAAATACCTAAGTTCATTTTTGTAACTACGTATTACTCACTCCAATAACTAACTATGAACTCAGCCTGAGTAGATTGATTTTATTTAAAGGAGTCTTTTAATTCCCAAAGTTTTTTTAAGCCGATTTTGTGCATATCCTACAATCATACCAGTCACAGAGACCACATGTTTTTTTGTTTTTCACAAGGTTGTGGTTGAAAGTTTCAATGTCATATCATGAAACCATTGTCGAGTCTGCTGTGTTTTTTGGGAAAAAAGATCACCTTATTAAATTTTAAAAAAACATTTCTGAACTTGTGTTTTATCATAATCTGTTATGGTTGTTGTATAGTGTTCTCCATGTATATTATTTTTTGCATTTTGTTGTTTTTTTTTTTTTAAATTTGAAAGTGATTTCTCTTTTTTGTTTTTTAAAAAATGGACACCCAAAGTCTAGAGACCGACATTGAAAGACAAAGAAAAATAAAAAATGAAAGAAATAGAATATATTATAGCCAGCATAGGGACCAAATCTGTGCTTGTTGCATTCCATTGGCATGGTAAATAGTATATATTTTGCTAGATATCCCCTTGCAGCTCAAGTACAACATTATGGGCCTATCTTAAAGGATGATATGTGTGTATTTTTCAACCAAATTAAAAAAGGTTTATCGCAGTGTCTTGTTCAACGTTTAACAAACTACTTCATGGATCATAACTACTATGATCTGCCAAGGGTTGAGTTCTACCCCCTCTGTCAAGACTATACGTCTAAAGTTGAAATACATCGTTCTAAAATCACCATAACCCATGCAAAATTGTCTCATATTTTCTAGCATGATCAAATTATAGATGGTGTATTACATCACCAACCTTCACCAAAGGCAAGTACATAGTTATGTTGATCTACGAAGCTCCACTGAATTCTATTGTAGTACATCACAACTCAGCTTCTATTTATATCCTTCAATGTAATATTTTTGCTTTTAGATTATAATTGTATTTATATCCTCTAATGAAATATTCTACAAATGATCTTCTAAAGATTTGCATTCCTTCTCATTGAACTCTCTGTGTACTAATTTTTATTTGTATGTTGTTTGTAACTTGTAAGTGCCTCATAGAATTTGAGGTTGAATATGACACCCTGAAATCCCTAGCTTAAACTTGATTTTAATTTGGTAATAGCAATCAACACAGAATTGAAGACCAACTTGTGTTCAATGTTCTGGCTACTCTGTGTCAAAATAATAATTTCAAAAGTTTTAACATTCTATGACACAATAGGAAATAAAGCATTAGAGTTCAGTGTCATTTGTTTGAGTATGATGCCAGTTCTGTGATTTAAAAGAACTTAGACATTACATGATAGTGGCTTCAGTTGTAATTACTAGGGATGTTTCAGCCATTGTCATGATTACAAAAGCTAGCTTATTTTTTCTAGATAACTTTTTTTGTTTTCCCTCCTTGTGAGATAATTTTTTTTGTTGAAAGGTGAATAAAGCACAGACATTGTTATGTTTAGAGCTCCTCTAAATTGTGGTTAAAATTCGTTGTTCTCTCTTGTGCATGCTGAACTAAGGCCACTAGATCAATTTAATGGATGGTATTACATTGTTTTTCTTATTTTCATGTGTTTAGTAAAAGATTTCAACTTGCACTTGTTAATGGTATTACATACCAATGTTATTGTCTTGACATCTCTGATATATAAAGTCATACTGTGTTAAGTTAAAGACAAGCCCTCACTAAAACAAAAACATCATCATCCAATCCCCAGGATATTACTGTAGATCTATTGAAGAATTTTCATCGATTTAACATCAATAGTTTAGTGTATATAGTAAATTTACAAGTTGTATACATAAATTCCTATCATTCCGTTGCGCACAAATTCGGTGCAACTGCTAGTTAATCAAACAATGCTATTGAAACTCTTGTAGGGAACGGTGTACATGCACTTCAAGCTCTCGCGAATGTATCTCTTCAGTTATTTGAGCTCCTTCAGTGAAAATTTAAAGAACCAAAACAACAGCGCTGAAAGTTCCTGTGAACAAAACCCTCCAGGCTCCAAAAATTTCATCATTGTCTGTAAGTCAATCTTTAAAGATTGTGCATAACAACATCTGAGGTCAACAATTGCAGTCCACATATTATTTCCTGGTAAAGCAGGGTATCCAATGCCATGATCCTGAAACAATCAACAATCGCATTCTCCTTTCCACGCGTGTACAATCACATCCAACAGCGTAATGGCAATAACACCATCTGAGGTCAACGATTGCAGTCCCCATATTATTTCCTTTCCACTCGAGTACAATCAGATCCAAGAGGGTAATGGCAATAACACCATAATTCAGAATTATTTTGCCCATTTGCGCCTGGTCACCATTTTGTCGCACCCCTCGTCAGCATTTGCGCCTGGTCAGTGCCAACATTTTGTCGCATAGCGGTCCATTGATATTACCGACAAACTTTTCCGCCTCTATTCCCTTAGCCCCTTTAAATCTGGGCGTGGAAATTAAATCGACAACACATCCAAATTCAAATATCTTGATGTACCCGCATTGTTAAAGTGATTCCCAACCGGTCCTGTTTTTTCTTTTGGCCAGAATCGGCAGGGACCGTCTATGAATCTCATCAATTGCACCGTGCCTTCCACTTAAAAAAAGTTTGGCTTTTGTCCTGGCCTTATTCAACCTACAGTATACTCTACTATCGATAGCAACATAATTCCAATTCATATTCATATGCCGAGCGTGTTCTTATTTATGTACTTATCTCTCCTCCACTTTCACTTGCTGGTTATTAACTAGCAATTGGACATATAGGTTCAATGGGCACGCTGATAATTTTTTTATTAGAGCACAATTTTGTTAGAGTTAAATAAAGTTGGCATAGTATTTTTTTGTGTTGAACAATTGTAGTCAATGGATGCAACAACATTGTCCATCAAGGAGGGGTAATTGTAGCGGTGACCCAATTGTGGCTTTTGTCAAAGTTTCAACTTATGGACCTATGCAGATTTCCAAGTCTGCACTGAATTTGAGGACGAGCATTACAAGATCCTAGAACTTGTGACAAATTGATTTATCAAGATCTCAACATTCATACCTTCTCCTCATAACTTCTCCTAAAATAGCATTGTTTTACATGCTTTATCATTTCCAATTGTCATAGATTTATTCTGGTTTAATTTGTGTCTAATTGTATGTTTTTATTTAATTAGCCTAGATTAACTCTTAAGGAAATATTATTTTCCTTTACACATTTAATTAGTAGTAATAATAACCAACACCGATAACTTTGAAGTGACGAGTAAGAGTGTTTTAGTATTAAAATGTAGTCTTTTAATGTCCCAAAGCACTCACAACTATTGGTACATGCTCAACTATGGGTAGTTTGCCTTAAGTAGCCTTGTGAGATTATCAAGATAAAGGGGACAAGTTAGGGAGCAATGTTACAAACTGCACATCCATGCCCCTCCTTATGCCCAATCCATTCACATGATTTTGATATGAGGATATTCTTCTTAAGAATTACATAATGTTGCATCTACTATACAATTTGACTATTACAATGATATTTTCTAATAAAACAAAAGAAAAACAAAGATGGCATGCATCCACCATGAATGGAGTCATCAAGATAAGAACTTAGTCAAAAAAGGTGCATTAGATTCCTCTAAGGTGTAAGAATGTTGAGATAAATTTTGAAGATTGACTACAGGTAATCAAAACCATGTGGGAAGTTGATAGTAAGTAGGTTACCAAAGGGAATATTGTGGAGGAGATAGTCACTAACTCTAATTCTATTCCTTCTTTCAAATCAAGGAGCACTATAATGTTTTTAGTGTGGAAGAAGATTCTCCCCTTGAGGAGTCTGAAAATGCCTTATCTGAAACTCTCAAGTACAGGTATTGAGTTGCTTGAAGAAGATGAGCATGTAGTTGCAAAGGGGCATAAATGTAATAGTTGTGACATTAGGTGGGCTAAACTGAATGAGAAACTTGATGAGGTCGAACGAAAAATCAATAAGTTTTAGGATTCTCTAGCTAAAATTATCAATCTCACTAAAGATACAATATGGTGCTCTGACACTAGTATTGCACTTCTAAAATCTAAGCTCAAGAAGAGGAAGCAAGTTTCTAATGATAAAGATAAGAATTCCAAGAAGAAGCTAAAAGGAATACAAGTGGATAGTGGTGAGACTCCTACTTGGTAGCAGAAGTTAAATAAAAGGAATGGGAGGAATTGATCACCCTTCATGGTCATGCTTAGTTTGTTCTTTATGTTGTTCTTTGTGCTATCTTAGTGTTGTTTGTGTGGTGTTTTAGTGTTGCTTGTGTTCATCTTCCTATCTGTTATGCTCATTTGTTAGTATTAATAAGTCTATAAAATTTTTAAAATTATCCCAGAATTACTTTATTTCGGGAGTGAAATTCCAACATAAACATATAGACTAAAAGAAGGGAGCAATTGCTTAGAGAAGCCAAAAAAAATTCATTCAAATATTACTCACTCAAGGTCGTATTACAAAAATTAACCATGTGACGATTTCACTATACCCTGATTACTGCAAGATGATGCTGCCATTTATAACTAAAACCATACTACATTCAAATTGTGATTGATTGACCATACCATATGTACTATACAAGAAAGTGACATCTAGATCCCAATTTCTAGAAGAAGCATTGGATAGTCTTATATAGTAATTGATGAGCAAGAGAAGATGAACAACAATCTCTGCTCTATGGATTTTTTTGGGAGCCATGTCAACTACTTTTGCTGCAACATAGAACAATTTTTGATTTAGGTATTGACCAAATTCATTAGATCTAATCTACTTAGAAATATTAATTTTCAAGTGGCATTCTAATATGAAATCTATGTATTGAACACTAATGGTAATACAGAAGAAGTGCAAATGTATTTGATGATAAAAAATAGATACAAAGCATATATAAATACTGTGTGGAACTAACACATCAGTTGGTAGTTAGAATGTAACTGCAGAAACCAACGTAACCACCCTAATAGCGAACGGTTACATAGACAATGTAATAGCGATATTATGCTAACATTCCCCCTCTTATTACATTGTTTTTACAAATGTACCCCCTAAACAGTTCAAATTTGATCCTAACAAGAGATTTGGTGAAGATATCTGCTAGCTAAGTATCTGTAGGGCAGTACTAGAGCTGGATGTGGTGTTTCAAAACTTGATCCTGAATGTAATGACATTCGACCTCAATATGCTTAGTGCGCTCATGGAAAACTAGATTCTTTACAAGTTTTAACACACCCTGATTGTCGCAATAGAGAGCTGGTGACTTGTCTTCAGGAATGTCCAGATCTACCAGAATGTGACGTAACCAAATCGCTTCACACATAGCTCCTCGTGCGGCGTGATATTCAGCCTCAGTGGATGAAAGAGCAACAATAGTTTGCTTCTTACTAACCCACGAAATTGGCCTAGATCCAAGATGAAAAACATAAACTGAGGTGGATTTCCTATCATCTATAGATCCTGCATAATCTGAGTCGGTATATCCCTGTAAGAAGAATTGATTATTCTTCTTATATTCCAGACCATAATCAACTGTGCCTTAGATATATCTCAACACATGTTTTGCTGCAACCCAATGACACTTCTTTGGCTCCTGCATGAATCTAGCGAGATAGCTTACAACAAAACACAAGTCTGGTCTAGTGTAGGTCAAGTAGATAAGACTCCCAACCAGCTACTTATAGAGAGTGACATCTACTTGAGGTGAATCCTAGAAACGGGATAGTTGCAAACCTTTCTCCATTGGAGTGGAAATAGGCTTACAGTTGACCATTCCATACTTTTCCAAGAGTGTCTTGGCATATTTCATTTGGGAGATGAATATGTGGTTCTTCTTCTGCCATATCTCCAAGCCAAGACAATAATGAAGTAGCCCCAAATCTGTCATGTCGAAGGAGTTCTTGAGATCATTCTTTACATCATCAACGAGACTGTCTAAGCTGCCAGTGAGAATAAGATCGTCCACATACAAAACTAGAATGACAATCTCTATGCCTACCTTCTTAATATACAAATTAGGATCTTAGAGGCTACAAGTGAATCCATGCTGCAATAGGTGACCATCAATCTTGATGTACCATGCCCTAGGAGCTTGCTTAAGGCCATAAAGAGGTTTGATAAGACGACATACCTTGTGTGGATGATGTTCATCAACAAACCCTTCTGGCTGGGTCATGTACACTTCTTCTTTGAGATCACCGTTTAAGAAAGCACTCTTGACATCCATCTGCTGAAGCTTCCATCCCTTCTGTGCTGCCAATGCATAGACCATTCTGATAGTTTTGATCTTCGCAGTGGGTGCAAAGGTCTCTTCATAATCAATGCCTTCCTGTTGAGCATATCCCTTTGCTACAAGTCATGCTTTGTACTTGTCGATAGATCCATCTGCCTTGTACTTTGTTTTGAAAATCCATTTGCAGCCAATGGGTTTCTTCCCTTCAGGTAGATCGACAAGTTTCCAAGTATGATTTTGCATCAGAGAATCATACTCTGCATCCATAGCCTTCTTCCACTGAGGTTGGCTTAATGCCTCTTGAGCTGTGTCAGGTTCAGTGCTATCAACAACAGTACTCATGAGCACAAGATTCACTTCATTTCTTGTCTGACTCCTAGTTTTAACTCCTAACGAAGTGTCTTGAAGAGTGTACATGTTAGAGTCCCTGATTGTATTTTGGACCCACTTTGGAGGTTGACTGTGTTGCTGCTGGTGTGTAATGTGTTCTAGAGGGCCCAAATCAACATACAACTCTCCTTGTAGTTCACGTTCTCTGTGAGAGTCTTCCACATGCTCATCATCTGATTGTGAGAGTAATTTATGAGAAGTAGGAGGCTGTTGCTCTTCTTTCTGTGATAAGGAATCGAATGATGATTCATCACATACCACATCTCGACTCTCATGTATCTTCATTGTCTCAGGATATATGAGACGATAATCTTTTGATGTAATATTATATCCCAACAATATACACTGAAGTGTCTTAGGATCAGTCTTCTTTCTCCTATTGGCAGGGACATGCATGTATGCTGTGCAACTAAACACCCTTAGATGAGAAATTGAAGGCTTTTGTCCAGTCCATACCTCTTCCAGTGTCTTGTGTTGCAGAATCTTTGTTGGTGCCCTATTGATGAGGTATACAGTTGTCCGTACTACTTCTGCCCAAAATCTTTCCTTCAACTTGGCTGTGGAGAGCATGCATCGAGCCATCTCCATGATAGTCCGATTGCGATGTTATGCAACTCCATTCTGTTGGGGTGTATAGGGAGCAGTTAGGTGCTGCTTGATGCCATGATGCTTTAGGTATGCCACAAACTCCTTGGAGGTGAATTCCCCCTCGATCTGAGTGGAGGAAAAGAAGAGACTGGCTGACTTCTTTGACAACTTGCTTGTGAAAGTCCTGAAAGTTGGCAAAGGCTTCATCTTTCTTCTTGAGAAAATACACCCAGGTCTTTCGGGAGAAGTCATCCACGAACAATTAGAAGTATTTATGGCCTGAAAATGAAGCAGGCACGGGTCCGCACAGATTAGTATGTACCAACTCAAGGCGATGTTTAGCATGGAAGCTACTAGCCTCGAACGGATCCCGGTGTTGTTTACCTGCAAGGCATCCAGGACATATAGGTAATGAATTTGAAATTGGAGGAAGACCTCTTACCATTTGTTTGGAGCTAAGCTTATGCAAGGAGCTGACTGAAAGGTACCCATAGCAATAGTGCCAGAGTCCCATAGATTCTATTGTTGAGGCTGATAAAGCTACTGTAGGGGAGGAGATAGCATCTAATGCAAATAGTCTATCCTTCATAAAAGGCTCTAGCAAGTATCATACCTTCTCTTGAGATTAGACAGGTCTTGACCCCGTCCTTCACCTGGAACTCAACTTTTAGTTTGTGGTTCAGAAGCTAACTGACAGAGAGTAGGTTTGTTGTCAAACCAGGAACATACAACACCTTGGTGAGGGTACAACGGTTTGTCCCAAGAGGAATGATGACCTTGCCTATACAACATACTCCTTATTGTCAGCAATTCAAACTCTATCTCTAGTAGGTTGTTCTATCAGTGCATCGAACAGCTCGTGATTGCTTGTCATATGCTTGCTGGCACCTGAGTCTATCAACCAAATATCCCTCGTGGGCTGCGAGGTTTGGGAGACAAGGACTAGATTGTGATGAGTGCCGTAGTTGGTTGTTTCTAGTTCATCTTCTTCTGATGCATCATCTTGTTGGGCCGCTACATTTCCTTTGTGCCTTCTTCGATGATGACGGCATTTGGATGGCTGAGTATCACTGTAACCAGAAAAGCCTTCTTTACTTGAATTGCCTTTTGTTAAGGCATTGTACCAATAGTTGATAGTGTCATGATTGTTCTTGTTGTAGATATGACACCATCGGTTTGCCTTTGGAGGCTTCGACTGTTGATGTTCTTGTTGTTTCTGTGGCTTCTTTCCACGAAACTTCTGACCTTTTGATTGTCTAGAGATCAGGGCCTTATCTTCCAGTTCACCTTGAACAGATTGAATGGCTTCTTCCTGCTGCAACAGATTCACCAATTCATCATATGAAACATCTTTCTTGGTGATGTTTAGCGTGGTGACAAAGATTTTGAACTGAGATGGCAGTACTCTCAGCATAATTGGGACAAGTAGTTTGTCCTCCACCTTTTCTCCAAGTGCAACAAGCTCAGCTCACAGTTCAGATACCCACCATAAGAATTCCTCAACTTTCTCACCAGCTTGCATACTGAGTGTATGTAGCTTGGACTGGAGATGGAGGATCTTCGTCTGGTTCTTCACTTGGTAGATTGTGGAGAGAAAATCCCATGCCGCCTTAGATGTTTCTGCATCTCGAATGTGAGGTTGAACTTCATCGGTGATGCTGAGTGTTATCAATATCAATGCTTTGGCATCGGCCTTGTCAAACTTTTGCCTATCATCTGGATCTTCCGGTCTGCTTATGTCACCAATGACAATTCCCCATAGCTCCTCAAAAATGAGAATTGTCCGCATCTTTGTCTTCCATGCGGCATAATTTGGCCCTTTCAAAAGTTGAGCATCGGAAAGAAGCAATTTCGGAGTAGACATTTAAAAAAAAAAAAAAATCCAGACAACAAATTTATTATTATTTTAATTGACAATACATTCACTTTCAAGAGGAAATTGTGGCACGGAGATGAGCACGATAGGCCTGTGCTGTGAGACGGGGATGCTTTGGTGTGCATTCTATCTCATCTTCATCAACAACATCATAACCCTTGTCTAGTTTTGCTCTAATCTTCCTTGCTTGACATTGTACATCAAATAGAAAGTAATCTAGCAATCCTTGCCTAAACAATTCATCGAATTGGAGATTACCGGTGTTTTGCAGGGCATCTAGAAGGGCAAAGTAGAAGCCTCAGCTTTTTGAAATAGCACGTCCGCCTCGAGGTGGCTCATTTGCATGATTACTGGCCACACTGCTGGCATCGGGTGCGGTTGACATCCACTTTTCTTTGATTGCCAGGTTTTGCAGACTATGTCTTCCTCTTCCAAGGGCCTTGTCACAGTCTATACTTCACCAAACAGCGCCAAAGTTCATCGGGTGTCTCCCTCTACACACCTCAACTCAGTCTTCAAGCACCTTATGTCTTCCTCTAGCCACGTACAGGTCTCATTCCAGCGAAGAGACAAACTCAGCAGATTCCAGACTTACATAGCGCCAAACTTCAAACTTTATGTGCTGATCTTCAAGCTTCACCACTGCAATTTCATCACCAGCGCGTATCTTCTACTCGTCACAGTCAGCATTGCTGGCCATCACTGCTCACAGGATACTCCATTTCACATAGGAAATGCCCAGCGATCAGAGAAGGCTCTGATACCATTTAATGGTAACACAGAAGAAGTGCGAATGTATTCGATGATAAAAAATAGATACAAAACAGATATAAATACTGTGTGGAACTAACACATCAGTTGGCAGTTAGAATGTAACTGCAGAAACCAACGTAACCACCCTAATAGCCAACGGTTATGTAGACAATGTAATAGCGATATTATGCTAACAAACACAACAGTCCTATTTTGTGTCGAAGACACTGGCATAACAGACAGCTTGGAACAATTGCAACAGAAGCACAAATTAGATATTGCAATGATTGGCCATGTCCAAGAACCTTTCCTAACTGCCCTAGCACCAGAAAAGGATCCAGTAAAAGAAACAATAGCATGCATATATTAAAATAACATAAAGGTAATATAATAATATATAAAATTAATAAATGATATAGAGAGACAATATAATATTAACCATCCGAGTGCCATGCAAACAATCTCTGTAACTCCAATAGTAGAAGCAAATGATGCGAGGGCGACAATTAACTGATCTCTTTTTGCTCTCTTTATAACTGTGGAAGTATTGTCGAGTTGAGACTGCGTTTGGTTTGAGTAATTGAGTGACATGGACGGTGCCTTAATTGCTGAAGAATCGTTGATAGATATTTTAACATATATGTCATTTATTATTCCTCGAGATTGATATCCATTAACCAGTAGAAACTTTAAAAAACACTGTCCTGTCCCAGTAAGTCTGTAACCAAACCCTAGACAATCACAATCATCCAAGCAGGTTTTCCTGCACTCTTCCAGTGACCTACCGTACCCATATCCAGAATTATCAAAACCACAGTAATCTGTGTATTGGAGCCTAACAAATTGAATAGAATTGGGCCGCAGGAAAGTGTGTCGATCACGTGACAGCCTTTGAACCAGTCTGTTGAATCAACCATTCTAAAACCAGGGGAACACATACAGGTTAGCTTTGGTGTATATATGCACAAACCATATAGTCTCAGATTACCTTCGACATCCATCGTCAATCTTCTCTTCGGGCCGTCACCATAGTCTAATGCAGTAAAACTGAACCCATCGCTTGAACTGAACCTGCCAAATCTGTCAAGAAATGCTAAACGGCTGACGTTATAAGTAGTTCTGCCATTTTCAAATGCATTCAACCAAGGACTTGGCCAATACTTGCTGAACACAGCAGAACTTCGATAAATAAGGGCAAGATAGTTTTCGTTGTTGAAGAAGAAACTATGATAGCCAGATCTGTAGGTGACATCGTCCATTCTTGAGATCAGCTGTGTATCCTTGGTGAAATTCTGACCTGGAAGGAGAACAGAGGAGAGTATGCTTACTTTCAGGTGAGGGAGAGGAGTATCCTAATCCCAGGCTTTGCAGGCGTTGTGAAGATCTGAGGGAGGCATGAAACAGTGCAGATGTTAAGCAGAGACACATTAGGTAAAGGCAATGTGAAAGGTGTTTTGCGAATACCATTGTGATACATAGGTTGAAGCAGTATAGCAAAGATCCAATGGATTATTTCTCGCCTCGTGAGATATTGATTAACATTTGGTTTCTCACTGCACGTGAGATATTATAGATTTGGAATTCGATAGGTGTTGCATACCAGCTACGTACCATCCTAAAAGTCCAACTTGTGGGTAAGAGTTTATGATATTAAATGACAAACGCGTATGTGATGCGATCCCCAGCCAACGAAGGAAAACAATGAATGAAAAAATATCCGGTGAAATCGAAATTGATGGACGAGATCTTTTTGATGGTAGTCCTTTTAATTTAGACCTCTTTTATATAATTCATCATGTGCTTCTCACATAAAGAACGCTTATCAGGGTAATTAGTAACACTTTATTTAAATGTCATTCATTTTAAATTTTCAATGGTCAAACATTCAATAGTAATTTTACATTACATTTACAATAAAAAGTGGTAAATATTTGTCTTATTTATATTAGTCCAAATTAACTTTTCAATGACATCTGATATTTAAGAATAACCTTAATAGTAATGGCCAATCCCTCTCTGTTTGCCCTTGCCTTTTTTTGTCACTCTATTTGCATTAAATAAAACTGTGTCTGAGGAGATAAGAAATCCATATATTATTCACGAGTATGTCCATGAAGCCTCTGCATTTTGTACTTGATGAGCTCTTATATACTTGGCTCATCTTGGCATTTGGGCAAATAATTTATATATGTTTTACGTAATTTTTGGGTTTCTTGGTTAGAACACACGACACTTTGAGAGGTAGTTAAAGAAAATAACTTCACTTCATTTTGGTTATAAGTGGAAAATAATTTATTGGTTAGCTATATGGATTATTATTCTTTCACTAAGTGTTAAGGGTTAAAGGGGGTATTTGTGGTTAGAAGTGAGGAAACAACTTATTATTTAGGTGCATGAATAATTGAGATTGAGCGAATCAACTCAACTAAACTTGTGTTGAGCATGATCTCAATCTCATTCTTTATGATGTTGACCCAACACACTCTACAAGACTTGATCCGTAGTGAACCCTTTATGAGCTAAGCAACTTCTCACGTAAACCAAGGGGCACTTAACCTGTAACATTCATTTTTTTATTTGTGATATGGTTTGCTAATTTAACTAATATATTTAAACTAAAATTGTGCTCCAAAAGTGCAAGGAATACATTTACATCTTATATAAGGCGAAACATAAATTTTGATTGCATCCTCTTAATATATTATTTCTAATGTTAGATGTGGTGCATTGACCACCTAGTGGGCCCTACAATTCATCATATATCACCATTTCAATGCTGACAGAGGTTTGATATAGGAAGAGTGCTAAATTATCAAATATTCTAAACAAAAAATTATGAAAACATGCAAACAAACTTTAACATACATCCTTCACATGACCCTTACATTTCTTCATAGATGGAAGACAATGTACTCTACAAGATTTTATAGGAGTAACATTTTGAAGTAATTTGTAGAGTGTGTATGTTTACAAAGTTGGAAAATCATAGTCTCCTAAACGTTAGAAAATCAATCCAAAGCATAAGAAGGTCATCCATACCCCCACATTGTTACATACAAATAGGTATTTATATGCATCTCCCAATATAATTTCCTATATCTCTTTTCCTATTTTTACCTCTATATGCAAATTATAGAAATAAAGTCACGGTCAATGTTATGTTCTTAAACACAAAATGTTTGGTTGTTTAATGAAACTGAGCTAGTTTGTTTTAAATTGTGTATGTTATCGTATCATGTTATGCAAGTGCTACTAAAACACATTAGTGTTAGGTAGATCATTGATAGGGGTAGCTAGTTTGTGTGTAAACTTCTATAAGGTTTAGTGATCCTTTTTTATGTAGTGTGTAGAGAGTTTGTCTAAGAAGCTACCTATTTTATTATAGATAAAGGTTTACCCTTCTTTATGTAATAAACTAACATATTTACAAAGATTAACATAATTATATACATTTTTATCACATTATTCAAAGAAACATTATACTGAAATTTCTAAATAAATCATAGGAAACTAAATGTAGAAATATATTAAAAAAACAATATAATTTACAAAGATGGAAAGTGTCTACTTACCTAACATAAAATGTAACTACTAATTTAAGTGTAACACAAAAGCACTCACATGATGATGACTCTTTGTATTGACAATATGTTTAATAGTGATAAGTGATATATATTTTAGGGATTTTCCTTGCTATATACTTGATGAGTAAGAAACCCCAATTAACCCATATCTAACTCATTAGCCAACTCTTCATATACTATAGGTGGACAAGGCATTACTTGAACAATAACTAAGACTGAGGGCTATAACAAATGCTAAAATAATAAATATTATAATATGTTATTATTAGGTATACAACATGATCTTCATCTTAAATTTGTCTCCAAAGGTAGTAAAAGACACAAACTGGGAAAAGACAAAAGTAAGAAATGACACAACTAGGAAATGACAAAAATTGGGAGTTATACTTTTGCATATTAATGGAGTAGATTTTAAGAATGCAAAATTTTAACAACAAATGATAATATATGACCAAAATCAAACAACCAAATAATGCAAAAAGTAACAAAACCCATACATGATAATAGAAGATTTCTTTTACTCATTAGCCCCCTTAAATTTTATTGACATATTTTCCAATGTCATGTCATACTTGGATGCTTACATGTGGAATTTTCACTTCACATGCTCAATATTTCTTTTTTATTTTTTCTCTTTTCCCTCATTCCTTTTCATTCCTTTTTTGATAGTAATCCTAGCCGACTATGTAGAAAAACCTTACTCTATGATGTTGCATCTTATATAGGAAGACATCTCCACTTTACCTTGTATAGTGGAGCTACTCAATTTCAAAGCATATTTACCTCCTCCCAAATGATACCCTCTAGTTTTAGAACAAACTTCACTTCATCTATGATGGTGATTTGTATTTGTTTGACAATATTGAAACCAAATTTCTTCAAACAAGAGATATGGAACATATCATGAATCCTTCCCTTGTTTGGGATGTTTAATGCATAGGCCACTTTAGCTATTCTTACAATGGATCATTTATGTTTTATAATAACTTTGTTAAATATATTTATTTCTTGACTCCTATAATGTCAACTACTTATATTGTTGGAGACAAATGAAGACCATTTAACACATTTCAAATTGCTCTTTGTCCTATGCTGCTCTTCTTGTTGCTTCATTGTATTTTTACTTATTTACAACTTATCCTTTAACAATGTAAGGATGTTTTGGATTTCCTCTAATGTACCAACAAGTACAAGAACTTTTCCTCAATAAACTACCCAACCTAGAGTTGAGGGGGGCTAATGAAAATACAATGCCTTAAATGCATTCACATTGATTGCAAATTTGTAACATGTGTTATACCATTACTTTTCCAAGTACAACCATTCTACTAATTTACATAGTTTTTCTGTTACATACATCCTAAGGTAGCCCTCCAAAAATGTGTTCCCTACCTCTATTTTACCTTCTAATTATAGATGATAGGATGTGTTCAAATTGAAGAATTCCTACCAAAATAGATCTTAAAATTTTTTAATCTTGATCACAAATGATACATTATGGGATCTCATGCAACTTTAAAAAATACTAAAAATATATTGTCTTTTGGGTTGACACACACTTAGTCACATGAAGGAAGTGCACATACTTTGTCAAATAATCTACCACAACAAATATTTCATCCTTACCTTGATATTGTGGCAATCATAAGACAAATTCTATTGAGATAATTTCCCACTTTTGATTAGGGATAGCATTTAGTTAAATTAATTCAAGAGAGGGGATGCTATCTACTATATTACATTAATAAGTATTGCATTAAACTAAAAAATTGAGGAGTTCAACCTTCATATTCTACCAAAAGAAGCTAGTATTTATATTAGTATATGTTAAATTACATGTTGTAAAATGGATTTTTTAATCATATGTTGTGATTACTAAATTATAATTTAGGGTTTCATAATGTTTTTAGTATAAGGCTATTAATATTTTAATATGTTAATATTAGTGAATTTAAAGGGTTTTATAATGATTCCAAGTGAGGGGTATATTAGTTATATTTTCTTTGTTTATTTGGATAAATAAATGTTACTATCAAGGTAGTCTTTTGATGATTAGATTGCTATAGTTTGGGGGGAAATGGGGATTTAAATTTCTTTTTTGTAGAATGATGCAAGGAATTTTTTTAAATATATTTTTTTTCTAAAACTCGTACATATGTAGGGAAGAGTTTTTAATATGCTACTTTGGAACATGGGAAGGTTGTTGTTTAGAGCCATTTGACACAACCATGGATGGAGAATCCAATGAAGGACAATCCAACCATGCAAAAAAACCCAAAACACACAACACTCATAGCAAATAAGAATGGAATAGTAACATGATATTTTATTGAATTTAAACTATGAAATTATTACAATCTACCACGATGGCCTTCCTACATGCCAGGTTGCAGTTGTTAGATTACTAATATGGAAATTACTGGTGACAAATTTTTTACACAATTTCAAAAATTTAATGTATCAGTCCTCCTATTCATAGTGCAGCCAAATAGTCACCGTAAGATGCAAAGAGATCTAACAGCAGTGGAGGATTGAAAGGAGAAATAGGTCTTTGAGAAGCAAGCTCTAGAGAATGACACTTGGAGGCACCTGAGCATGTTTGAGAGAGACTCAGAACTAAGCAAAAGCTGACAAGTGGGATCAGCACTAAAGAGAAGCAAAAGGATGCAGCAGAATGAGCCATGTGGGGGCAGTGGAGGAGAGGAAATAAAGTAATTTTATTTTATTTCATAAGGCATCGAATGTGTCGTAAAGCTAAAGTATATTTTAATAAAGAGTTTCATTTAACCCGGTGGGCCCCTTTCATAAAGCTAATGCTTTATTTTAGTTTCAACTATTAATGTCTCAGAAGCTCATGGGAAGAGATTTAGTTTTAAATAAAGATTAAAATCTTTATTAAAGTTGAAACATGATGCGGGTCCCTCCTGCTAATAAGTTTGAAGCAATAGTTTAATAATGTCTGTCACTCAAAAGAAGGCTCTTGGGAAACACCACTTGTCAGCACCCGAGGAGAAGAAGAGAAAACAATGAAAGCTGCAGAGTGAGGCACATGGAGACACTCGAGAAATTTAGAAAGCAACTCAAAATCAACAGAGGCAAGCACATGACTCAAGCGCTGTAGAGCAATTAAAAGCAGTTCTTGGAATGGGCTACATGGAACAACCCGAAGGAAGGAAATAAAATGTTTTGTTTCATTTTATTTAATGCATCAAGTGCTTCATGGGAGTTATAGGAGCTATGTCTTTTATTAAATATAAGTTACATTTAAAAAATGGTGGTGGGCCTGGTTACATAAGCTAAAGCTTTATTTTATGAGTTTCATTTTTTTTAAAGGCCACAGCAAGTATAAGTAAATCTTGATTAAATATAAATTTTGTTTTGACTCACATGGAAGAAAAGCTATGAAACACTAAAACAATATAGCCACTTTATTTTATGACAAGTAAAGAAGAGAGATAGAGGCGGGAGATCTTCTTTCTCACATAGAGCCATATTTTTCAGCCACAAATATAGCTAGTTCAGTTAAGATTTTTAGTTGCAACCACAGTTCAGTTTCAGATATAGTTATGAGCAAAATTTTGTGTCAGATTTTGCGGGGGTTTAGTTAGAGATTTTGGAGGCTATTGAAGATATTTTCTTGGGTTTTTGGCTATAAATATGTTAATCTGGGTCAGATACAAAAAAAGTTACACACATTCATAGATAGAGATTTTTAGCAGCAGCGGACATATTTCTTCTTGCCTTAACAGCTACCTCATATGAGGATTGTAACATTTTATTCTGTGCAAATCTTTGCCTTTGTAATTTGTTTTGGTTCTAATAATGAAGATTGGTGATGTTTCTATGCATATTTGGATATCTTTATTTTCTTGCTTCTAATTTCTGTGTTTATTTTGCCTCTATTAAGCATGTTTCTTAAACTGTGTAATCAACCATGCATTTCAAATCTTTGATTTCCAGTTAATCATTTAAGGCTTGGCACTATGCAACTGAGTTAAATTTCAAATCCGGCATATCACGTTAGATTTAGGCATTTATTTCTGCAATCTTGTTTTATTTCTAACCTTTTCCCCAAACCCCACTGAAAGAATGGAAGGGCCAGCTTCCCTAAAATTTGGAGGTTGTTTCTAGAGTCAAACCCACATCTCAGAAACCTCCCATGTTGTTGTTGGATTAGACCCACAAATTTATGCATCAACAATTACTACATCAAAATGAAATTCAATGTATTTGTTGACATCTACATCCTCATCACCAAACTCTATCTTGATGCTTCATCCTTATGTTCACACTCAAACCTCCAACTTCTTCTTGAATTATCTTTAACTCTTCTTGATGATCTTAAAATCATGAGTAACAAATATACAATAATCTCAAACCTCCAAAATGATCTTCCTTGATTACGAGGTGGTGCAAAGTTCTATACTTCATTAAATGTTTAGTTAGCTGGTGAAAATAATCCCTCAAATAAAGAAATGGTAAAAAAATAGAAATATGTGTGGTGCTTGGTGTTTTATCCCCTTGGCCTAATAAATTTTCACATATTTCTTGATTGTTGCAAACTTCAAATGCTCTAGTGCCTATGGTTAATTTATAATGATTAAAGTTTTCCAATCTAGTGTAAGTCTTCAAACCAAATTATGTCACTCTATGCATCCAATTATCAACAAATGAGGATATGACATCCAAATTGTTAGAACACATTGATATACTAAGAGGGGAGTGAATCAATATATGCCACTTTTAAATCAACTCTATTGCATCAATCAGATTATGAAAGAAACTATACAAACATAAACACATCCACACAAGAGACCATAACACCTAATTTTACATGGAAACTTGAGAAGGGAAAAACCACAGTGAGAAACCTACTTGGATCTACTATCCAAATCCAGCCTCACAAAATGAAACAATGAATTACAGTATTTTGTAGGCTCTAACCTACAGGAATTTCAACCTAAGAAGGACTACAATCCTTTTACAAATCTGTAGGCTCCAACCTACTAGAGATTTCAATCTCCAAATCAAACTAAGCATCAATCCAACAATGAAGCACCAACTTCAACCTCTAAGTAATAACCCAAAAAGAGGCTCCAATCTCTATTTGATAGGCTCCAACCTACTAGACAAATTGAGCTCCAACCCAGCACACTGAAACAAAATCAATTTTTAAGATAATCAACACATATTGTGCAAACTCAAGATCTTCAACGCATGCCCTCCACACAGTTCACATTCATATATCTATTTGTTCACTTGATGTTTGCATATATTTTGCATATCACACTCACATATATCCGCTTGATATTCACCTCTATTTTGCACTGATGCTCGCATATAAAACACTTTCATGTTTTTCACTTAGCTATACACTCATACATATACATCACAAATACATGACAATGAACTTTCTTATATATTGATCTAAAAATAAATAAAATCTCCATGTTGGCAATGTTGTGAAACATTCTCCAAGGATAAATTAAAATATTCTTCAATGTCAACATCTATAATTTTAAATTCCAGCATGTACATTTCATAAGATCAACCTAATTTTAATTTCCAACATCTGTATGTATAGGGTCGACCCAAACTAAATTACCGCACTTATGAACCATGGCCCAAATTAAAAACATCTCAGTCAGCCACGCTTTTTATTCTAATTCCCGTGATTCAGCCATCACCATATATTTAAATCTTTAATTTAAATATGTTTTATCTTCATATCCACAAACTTACCCTTTGTTGGCAAATATCCATTTTCATGAACCACAACTTATCCACGTTTATCAGCAAAAGTCCACCTTCACAAACTTAACCTTAAAGGCCTTTATTAGAAAAATTCATAGTCCATGAACTTGGGGCATTCTATCCTTTATCAGAAAAAGAGCACTTTGTGAATTTGTCTTCACCATGTCGCCTATCGGCGAAAACATCTTTCCACAAGCATTCATTTCCTCAAACTATCAACCGTCTCCTCTTATCAGTGCCAAAGTTGTCTATTGACAAACCTTGTTGTCAAAAAATTGAACCCTTCGCGAACTAAACCTTTTTCTAAATCCTTACCAACTTACACAATCCAACTTTTCTCTTATTGGCAAAAACATCAAACCACAAACTTCAACTAAAACACCTTTATCTCCAAGTCGGCTGGTTGGAAAACTTAACTTTCCACAACCTTTGACACTCAATCCTTTATTGGCTAATCAGAAAATCGCAAACTTGAGAACCAGCGAACTACTTCGCAAACTAAAGGTTTTTCTGATAAGTAAAGCTATGCACTTCAATCTTTATTCTCCATGGCTTTGTCGGTAAATAAAAAAATTAGCGAACTTTGAAACTCATGAACCAAACAACTTTCCTTTTCTTAAGTTCGTGAACTTGATATTTTTTTGATTTAACTTTACTTTCTCTTTTATCAGTAAATCAGCAAATTGGTGAACTTTAAAACTTACGAACCAACTCTTTCCTGAGACTTTAACTTTTCTTCTTTCAAGCCTTTATTGTAAAACTTCTATGTTAGTGAACTTGTCGGAGAAACCTATCTTTCATGAACTTAAGAGTTCATGAACCAAACAATTTGCCGACCAAAGGCATAAATCATTCATGCCTTAGATTTTTCTTTATCAACTTTTCATCGGCCAACTAGATGTCGGTAAAATTGGTTGTCAACGAACCCGTGAGTTCGTGAACTGAACATTTTGCTGACTAAAGGAAGAACTTGTGCCTTAGAAACTTTTCTTCTTCTTTGCCTTAAAAATTTTTCTTCTTTTCACTTCTTCTCTACTTTAGAAACTTTTATTCTTCTCTAATCTCTATTTTCCCTTCAACAACACCTTCTCTTTGACATCAATGACAATATGTGTATACACCTTTGACATCAATGATAACACTTCCAACAATTTCCCCCTTTGTCATTGATGGCAACACAAACATTATCTTCTCTATCTCTACTCTGACTCTATCTCTTTTTACATTTGGTCCCCCTTAGTCTAATTCTCCCCCTTTGACACCAATGGCAAAGGGAGGGAACCAACATCTTTCCTTGCTGCAAACTAAAACTGCCAAGACAGGATGCCCCTGACTTTAATGCTTCTCCTCACCATGTCATACCAACCTTTGATCATCCAAACTATCTTCTTTCTACGTTATCCCCCTGAGAGGTAGTCATTGTCCAAATAGGGATGAAGGATATGCCTTGTGCTTCTCCCCCTGGATAGATGCTTCATCAATAGTTTTTACTAATTTGATGAGAGTGATATCACTCCCAACTTTTGCCTTAAATACTCAAATGTCTCTTTAGGAATGGATTTTGTAAAAATATCAACAATCTAATCCTTTGTAGCCACATATTCCAACTTTACCTCCTAATCTGTAACCTTTTCTATCAAGAAATGATACATAATGGATATATGCTTGGTTCTAGAATGCATCACTGGATTCTTTGATATATTAATCGCACTTGTATTATCACACATAATAGGAATAGGCTCATCATATGTTACTTTGATATCCTTCAACATCTACTTAATCCACAAAACTTGAGTACAATAAGATGTTGGTACTCTATATTATGCTTCTGCTATTGACAGAGAAACTGAATCTTACTTCTTGCTTAACCATGAAACCAATCTATCACCTAGAAAGAAAGATCCATGACTTGTACTCCTCCTATCATTAGTACTAATAGCCCAATCTGCATCTGTATATGTCATCAAAGAGAAATCCTTTCCTTTCTCCTACTGCAATCCATAGTCCAAAGTGCTCTTCAAATATCTAAAAATCCTTTTAACAACCTTTACATGAGTCTCTTTTGGATCACCTTGGAACCTAGCCACCATACAGACTGCTTGCATAATATCTAACCTTGATGCAGTTAAGTATAGTAAGCTTCCAATTATGGATCTGTAAAGAATTTGATCATCTTGAGGTGACTTATCATTCTTGCTAAGGTGACAACCTGTTACCATAGGTGTACTTACTGGTTTGCAGTCATCCATGCCAAACTTTTTCAACATCTCCTTGACATACTTAGTTTGTGAAATAAAGATACACTTGTCTAATTGAACAATTTACAGTCCAAGAAAGAATGAAAGTTCACCTATCATAGACATCTCAAACTCCTTTTGCATCTTTCTACAAACTTCTTACACATCCCATCATTTCTGCCAAAGATAATATCATCAACATATACTACAACTATCAACATGTGCTCACCTCCTTCTTTGATATAGAGATTATTGTCTATATAATACCTTTCTTGAAGCATTTCTGGTGTAAGTACTTGTCCAACCTTGCATACCATGCCCTAGGAGATTGTTTGAGACCATATAAAGCCTTTCTAAGTATGCATACAAAATTTTGATCTTCTGATAGCTAAAATCCTACAAGATGCTCTATGTAAACTTCTTCCTCAAGATCACCATTCAAGAAAGTAGATTTAACATCTATTTGATACACCTGAAGTCTTTGTGAACTGCAAATCCAAGGAACATCCTAATCGCTTCCAATCTTACCATAGGAGCAAACGTCTCCTCAAAATCAATGTCTTCCACTTGTGAATAGCCCTTTTAGACCAACCTTGCTTTGTTTCTAACCACTTCTCCATCTTCATTCAATTTATTTCTGAATACTCACTTGGTCCCAATCACATTCTTATCTTTTGGCCTTGTAACAAGTTCCCACATTTTATTTTTCTCAATCCAATTTAGCTCTTCTTGCATTGCTTGAATCCAACTCTCATCCTTGTTGGCTTCGTAAAAATTATTTGGCTCTATCTTGGACAACAAAGAGAAGTTTACTTGTCCTCTAACCTTTCTCCTAGTCATAACTCCATTCTTGTTTCTAATGATCTGATTTTTAGAGTGATTCTTCTAAACATACTTTGTAGGTGTCTTGGTAGTCTCCTTGGGTGTTTCTTCTTCTTCAACTACATCTTCTTCTTCTTCAACTACATCTTCTTCTTCTGTGCAAGATGAATCATCTAAACAGTAGTCTTCTTGATCATGTGTGGATGGATGTAACTCTTCATCAACCCTAACATTTGCACTCTCCACTATCTTCTTCAATCTCAAGATATTGTAGCATATGTAATCCTTTCTTTTTGTTGAGTAGCCAAGAAAAATCCCTTCATCAGATCTTGAGTCAAACTTGCCCAAGTTGTCTTCATGTCTTCTAATGTAATATTTGTTTCCAAAAATTCTATAATGAAACAAATTGCACAATATCTAAATATAATAGTAAATATGGTGCAAATACTTGATAATAATATGCCACTTCGAGGGGGATACCTCCAATAGTCTTCAATGAGAACACAATACTTGATATGATGAAATAAGACTCACTACCTCCTATATATACCTATTTATGCCTTGGATATCACCCAAGCCAACTTAGATAGCCCTATATAAGCCTTAGGCTGACCTAAACAACTAAATAACAAAATACTAATGATAATATGACTTAATTAATGGTTAAGATAGCCACAAGCTGACTATTTATAACCATATACGCTATGGAAGTAAGGGCATAACATGCCTCCACCTTTACAAAAGCATTGTCCTCAACGCTAAACAATTGTGGTAGATTCTTCATATAATCTTCATCATCCGATGTGGTAACTTCAACTAGAAAATATTTCCTTATAATGAGGTAACTTCCAGAACTGTTGATGTCCTCAGCTTCTTCATGCGTGTCTAGAAAATTAACTTCACCTCCAAGATGTGTCTTCCTTTTTCATCTAGCTCTTAATGGTGATGAATGTGTTCTTCCTTTACTTGAACCTTTTGATGTGCCATAAAGGAATAGGTGAGGAATAGTACATGGTACCCTTGCATTGGTTGAATAGCTTGATTAGGAACTTCTTTTTAATCATCTTTTTTTTTCTTTGGTTTCTTCTTCTTCTTGATTATCATCATCATCATAATCATCATCATCATCATTGTCATCATCGTCGTTGTTGTCGTCGTCGTTGTTGTCATCATCGTCATCATTGTCATAATCATCTTCATCATCACCATCATTATCATCCTTGTCCTCTATTTTTTCCCCATCCTTATCAGGGGATTTCCCTGGTGTGACAACATTCTTTTTGCCTCTTGTTGCAAGCCTCGTCATGATGGAAACCAATATTTTTGAAATAAATCACACAAATGAAATTTAAATTCTCTAAAATTTTTATTGTAACTTAGTAGGGACAAGATACCACTTACCTAGAAAAAACTCCAAAAAATTAGTATATTTGTAGCCTTGAGAGTGAATTTGTTGGAAACCCTAATTTTGCAATAACTCACTTATTTCTACTTCAATTTCTCTAATTTTTGTATTATAAGCTCCCCTATTATGTCTTCCAAAACCCACTAAAAATTAGCTACCAATTTAGCAGGATTTGAGAGATATGCACCTTCCAAATAAGTTGGGAAAAAACCCTAATTATGCAATGATTCACTCAATTCTGCTCTAATCTTTCTAAAATTTGGACTGTAGTTTCTTTAATATGGTATTAAAAAACCCTTTAAAAGTCAAAAAATAAATTCTCCAAAATCTGAGAGATATGTGCCTTCCAAAATGACCTCCAAAATCGGAAAAAATTGCCTTATTTTTGCCTTCATGGTGCCAAGATCATGCTCTAATACCACTTGTAATGAAACAAATTGCACAATATTTGAATATAATAGTAAATATGCTGCAAATACTTGATAATAATATGCCACTTAGAGGGGGCAACCTCCTAATCCACCTCAAGGGGGATACCTCTAATAGTCTTCAATGAGAACACAATACTCGATATGATAAAATAAGACTCACTACCTCCTATATATACCTATTTATGCCTAGGATATCACCCAGGCCAGATTAGATAGCCCTATATAAGCCTTAGGCTGACCTAAACAACTAAATAACAATATACTAATGATAATATGACTTAATTAAGAGTTAAGATAGCCACAAGCTAACTATTCATAACCATATACGCTATGGAAGTAAGGGCATAACAAATTCTGAAATACTTGAAAGATGCAAGTCTGACATTTCATAGCTCATATGGTATCTTAGTGTTGTTCACTCTTAGCTATCCTATGTTAAGAATATAGACAACAGTATGGACTTATTATTTCCAATACACATCAGGTAGCTTGGCTTCATTCAACATTGTTCTTGCCATCTCTTGGACTGTTATGTTCTTCCTTTAAACTACATTTTTCTGAGGAGTCCTTGTAGCAAAGTAAATTGTCCTCTTATTACATGTTCTTCACATTATTCCTCAAATTTATTTGATGAGAAATCACCACCTCTGTCTAATCTTAGGCACTTGATTCTAGCATATGTTTCATTCTCAACCATAGATTTGAAGATTTTGAATCTATTAAAATCTTCTGATTTATCTTTTAAAAATGTAACCCATTTCATTCTAGAGTAATAATCAATGAGAAACATGAAATACTTTTCACCTTGGAGACTTCTTGTTTTGGTAGGACTGCATAAGTCTATGTGAATCAGCTCCAACAGCTCAATAGAATAGTACTCCTTGGTCTTAAACTTGGTCCTTATTTCTTCCCAATTTGACATTCCTTACAAAAGGTGCTAGTAGGCTTGGTAATCCTTGGCATGTCTCTAACTAAAAGTTGAGAGATAATCTTCACAAGGTTGTCAAAGTTGATGTGTCCCGTCCTCTTATGCCACAGTCAACTCTCATCTATCTGTCCTAGAAGGCAGCTCCTTCCTTTGACTATGCTAAGATTATACAAGTTATTTTATGTCCTTCTAGCTTTTGCAACAAGTTTTCTAGTGCTTGCTGTTCTGAATTCACATCCTTGTGGATTGAAAATAAGATTATATTTCTTGTTGCACATTTGACTTATGCTAAGAAGATTGTGGTTGAGACCCTCTACATATAGAACATCTTTTATTCTATGATTTCCATCAATACTTATTGTACCTTTGCCACATATTTTTGTGGAGGTGTTGTCACCAAACTTGATTGATCCACAATTCCATTTGTTAAGACTAATAAAATTACTTTTATCTCCTGTCATGTGACTTGAGCAACCGTTGTCTATAACCCATGGATTTGCTTGTCCTTGTGCATGAAATGCAGCTTGGACAATCATTGAGTTTTCATCTTCAAGATTATTCTTGATTTTTGATTCCTTCTTCTGATCTGTCTTCTAATTTTTAGAAACATCTATCTTTTTGTCTTGGTTATCAAGATCAGTCATCTGAGATTTTGACTTTGCAAAGCTACTTTTGCAAAACCTTGCTATGTGCCCAAAATTGTTGCAAATATGATATATTATATTGAAATCAAACAAAGGGGCAAGAGAATTTCTACTTACGTAATTGCTTCTCCTCATTCTTGATCTCCATTCAATGGATTTGTGACCATACTGATTGTAACTAAAACAATAACACATGAAAGCATAATTAATTCTATTTGAGAATGTTTGTCTTGGAGGAGTTGATCTTCTAAAATTTCTTCTTTTAGAGATGATAGGAATGAAATCAACTTCTTTAATTTTCTTTCTCTCTTTCTTCATTGGAATTTCTTCATTTTTCATTTTCTTCTTTGATTCAATCTTCTTTGTAGGAGCAGAAGATTGCGTGGCTTCTTCATCATAGCCCAAACCTAAATTTATAAATAGAGGTCTCTGAATGTTGGCTTTTTCAACTTTCTTTCTTAGAGAAACAATTTCATCTTCAAGTTTTAAACACTCATATGATTTGGCTTTGAAGGCAGTGTTCACAATGTTTGTAATCATTTTTCCTTCTTCAATTTCAATCTTCAATATATCAATCATTTCCTCTAATTCTTTGATCCTTACCTTTTATTCTTCATTTTCTTTTCTTGCTGTGTACAAGTCTTCAAGTGTAGAGATCAGCTAACCTTCAAGATCAACTTCACATTCTTCTTCATCAATGACTATCATGTCTTCTTCATCACTAGCAGTGATGCATGAGTTGTCCAAAACTTCCATAGCCATAAATAGGGTTTCTTCTCCTTCATCTTTTGATGGGCAGTTGTCTGCTTCTTCTGCTGAACTCTAGTCATCCTTAGATTTCTTGTTCTTGTTGAAGTTAGATCTTTTGAGACCCTTGTTATCTTTACTCTTTCTAAGAGGATATTTAGATGCATAATGCCCAATTTCACCATAGTTGAAACACTTGAAGGGCATCTTACCTTTGTACTTACCTAAACCCTTCTTTAACTTTCCTACAAAGTTTGCCTCTTCTTCCTCATATCCACTTCTTGGATTAGATGCTTCTTCTTTCTTTGTTGCTTTGAATGCAACTTCCATTTTAGATGTATCTTTTCTTGCATTTCCCATCTCATAGGTAGTGAGGGAACCAAATAGTTCATCCATTGTGATTTCATTCAAATCTTTGGCTTCTTCAATAGTAGAAACTTTTGAATCATACCTTTGAGGGAGTGATCTCAGTATTTTCTTAACAACCACTGAATCCTTTACCTCTTCACCAAGACCTCTAATTCCATTTACAACTTCATCTATTCAGAGTAGATAGTTAGTTATGTTCTCTTCTTTTTTCATCTTCAAATTTTCAAATTTTCCATTGAAGGTCTGCAATTTTACTTGTTTTACCTTATCATCTCCTTCATAGTGATTTTTGAGTTTATCCCATATGTCCTTTGCCATCTTGCACTACATTTATTGAAAAACTCTATACTAGTTAGACCACTCAAGATAGCATTCTTAGCTTTAGGATTATTCTCACAAGCCTTCTTATCAACAACAACTATGAGAGGATTTGTAGGACCAATATTTAAACATCAATCACATATCTCCAAACATCATACCCTAGAGAGGCAAGATAGGCTTCCATCCTTATATTCCAGAAGGTGTAGTTAAATCCATCAAAGAGAGGTGCTTTGTTAGAAGAGGATCCTCCCTATCCAGCCATGTGTTCTTATCCAATATCTACCTTAAGTTGTTATTGCACCAAGGAACTTGGCTCTGATACCAATTATTAGAACACATTGATATATTGAGAGAGGGGTGAATCAATATATGCCACTTTTAAATCAATTCTACTACATCAATCAGATTATGAAAGAAACTATACATACATAAACACATTCACACATCCACACAAAGACCATAACAACAAATTTTACATGCAAACCCAAGAAGGGAAAAACCATGGTGAGAAAGCTGCTTGGATCTACTATCCAAATCCAGCCTCATAAAATGAAACAATGAATTACAGTATTTTGTAGGCTCCAACCTATAGGAATTTCAACCTGAGAAGGACTGCAATTCTTTTACAAATATGTAGGCTCCAACCTACCAGAGATTTCAATCTCCAAATCAATCTGAGCATCAACCCAACAATGAAGCACCAACTTCAACCTTTGAGCAACAACCCAACAAGAGGCTCCAACCTCTATTTGATAGGCTCCAACCTATCAGACAAACTGAGATACAACCTAGCACATTAAAATAGAAACAAGTTTTAAGATAATCAACACATACTATGCGAACTCAAGATCTTGAATTCATGCCCTTCGCACATTTCACATTCACATATCTATTTGTTTGCTTGATGTTTGCATATATTTTGCATATCACACTCGCCTGTGTCCGCTTGATATTCACCTATATTTTGGACTAATGCTCACATATCAGCCACATTCATATTTTTCACTTAGTTGTATGCTCATACATATACATCACAAATACATGACAATGAACTTTCTTATATATCAATCTAAACAAAAATAAAATCTCCATGTCAGCAATGTTGTGAAATATTCTCCAAGGATAGATTAAAACATTCTTTAATGTTGGCATCTATAATTTTAAATTCTAGCATGTACAATTCATAAGATCAACCCTATTTTAATTTCCAACATCTATATGTATAGGGTTGACCCAACCTAAATTATCACACTTATGAACTAGGGCCCAAATTAAAAACATCTAAGTCAGCCACTCTTTTTATTCTAATTCCCATGAATCGACCACCACCATATATTTAAATCTTTAATTTAAAATTTGTTTTATCTTCATATCCACAAACTTACCCTATGTCATCAAAACCCATTTTCACAACCACAACTTAATTGTCTTTATTGGCAAAAGTCCACCTTTACAAACTTATCCTTAAAGGCCTTTATCGGCAAAATTCATATTCCATGAATTTGGGGCATTCTATCATTTATCAGCAAAAGTGCCACTTTGTGAACTTGTCTTCATCATGTCGCCTATCAAAGAAAACAGCTTTCCACAAACATTCATTTCCTCAAATCGTCAACATTCTCCTCTTATTGGTAAAGTTGTCTATCAGCAAACCTCCTTGTCAGCAAAATGAGCCCTTCATGAACTAACCTTTTTCTGAAGCCTTGCCAACTTACACGATCCAACTTTTCTCTCATTGGTAAAAATATCAAACCACGAACTTCAACTAAAACTCCTTTATCACCAAGCCATCTAGTTGGCAAACTTAACTTTCCATGACCTTTGACACTCAAGTCTTTGTCAGCTAATCAGAAAATTGACAAACTTGAGAACCCGTGAACCAATTTGTGAACTAAAGGTTTTATCGATAACTAAATCTATGCACTTCAAACTTTCTTCTCCATGCCTTTGTTAGCGAATCCAAAAATAAGCAAATTTCAAAACTCATGAACCAAATAACTTTTCTTTTCTTAAGTTCGAGAACTTGATATTTTTTTATTTAACTTTACTTTATCTTTAATTGGCAAATCAGCAAATTGATGAACTTTGAAACTTACAAACCAACTCTTTGCCAAAACTTTAACTTTTTCTTCTTTCAAGCCTTCATCTCAAAACTTCTCTGTCAATGAACTTGTTGTTGGAATAACCTTCCATCAACGAACTTAAGAGTTCGCGAATTGAACAATTTACCGACCGAAGGTAGAAATCATTCATGCCATAGATTTTTCTTTGTCAGCATTTCATCAACCAGTTGGATGTTGATAAAACTGATTGTTGGAAAAACTATGAGTTTGTGAGCTGAACATTTTGTCAACTAAAGGAAGAACTTGTGCCTTACTAAACTTTTTTTCTTCTCTGCCTTAGAATCTTTTCTTCTTTTCACTTCTTATCTGCCTTAGAAACTTTTCTTCTTCTCTGATCTCTATTTTTTCTTCAACAACTCCTTCTCTTTGACATCAATGACAATATGTGTATGCACTTTTGACATCAATGACAACACTTCCAACAATACCTCTATAAAACACTATCTCAAAATAGTAAGACCAAAATTAAAGTTACAATAAAGTGCAATGGCTTCTACTAACTGGAAAATGAAAACCTATAAATAGACAAAAAAGTGAAAGAAAAATATTATTTTTGGATGATGCAAGATTTCTCTTGTCCACCAAGGATGCTCCTACATCAGACACCCAAGTTTATTTTAAAAGTGAGTCCTTCACTTTCTAGTGCCTAGGGGAAAACTGAGATGATCTACCCCAACCCTGGAAATCTAGCTTGAGTCTTCTTTTAGCCTTCCTCTCCATTTTACTAAATATTCCTCATATTTCCTATTCTCGGTGCTCTTTCCAATTTTGGTGTCCAATATCTCCTCAATCTCTTCTTTTTGTTGTGGCAGTATAGGGTTTTGTCTTTGATCCACTGTGCTCCTTCTTTCTGAGTCCCTTAGGATACTGGTATAGGTTTACAATGTTGAACACTAGAGATATACCTAAATCTTCCCATAGTTCCACCTCATATGCATTTACCAAATTAAATCTTCTTACAATTTTATAAGGACCAAACTTCTTCATCTTCAATTTATTATATGTTCTAAGTTCTAGAAATCTTTCCTTTCTAAAGCTTCATATCCCACCATAAAATCTTTGTGTCTTATTTCTTTGTCAACTTCTCGCTTATACTTGTAATTCTTCTTCTCCAAGTGGCTTCTTGCCTCTACATGCACCTTCTTCATGTGTTCTGTGAACTCCTCTACCTCCACACTCATCATGTCTTCCTTACTAATGTCCCTTAGTTATGATGCATTTCTCAAGATGCTATTGTTCACAATCTAAAATGGTGTTTCTTTGATGCTTCTATCTACTAAATTATGTTATACAAATTTAACCTACAATAGGACCATGTCCTAATGTCCTACTTTCTATTTGACCATGCATCTAAGCAAGTTCCCTAAACTCCTATTCACAACTTTTGTTTTCTCATTAGTCTAGGGTGGTATACTAAATTGAAATTCAAATATGTCTTCATATTTTTTCATAATGTTCTCCAAAAATATCCCAAAAACTTGGTGTCCCTTATGCAACCTTGCAATCTCCCAGAAAAATATGTTTGCTATGTGTATTTCATCAGTTTTCTTCTTATAGGGAATAAATCGTGTCATCTTAGAAATACTATCTACCACTACTAATAGTTAACCATTCCCTCTTTTTTTCCTAGGTAGCCACAATACAAAAACCATACTTATGTCATCCAAAGGCTTCTTTGATACTAGTAATGGCTAATACAATCCAACATTCTGACTTCTTCCTTTAGCAACTTGGCAGGTTCTACAACCTTGAACAAATTTCCTTACATCCTTGTATATTTGCATCTAAAATTATTTCTTACTAACCTATGCAACTATCTTATCTATTCCAAAATGTGTAGCCAAACCTCTGTAATGCTTCTCTTTGATCAAGTTCTCTCTCATGCAACTTCTTGGTATACATAATTGGATGCCATTAAATAACATCTCATTTAGAATCAAATAGTCTAACCACTTACTCCTATTCATGCTCATTGGCTCCTTGCATTCCTTCCATGCCTCCATAAAATTAGGATTAACTTCATAAAAATACCTTATCTCCTCAAACCAACTACTTCTACACTCATTTATGTTAGTAGAATTTATCTTTTACTCAATGCATCAACAACCTTGTTGACTTCCCGCACCTATATTTTAACACAAAAGTGTAACTCTAAAAGAATTCTACCCACCACATATGTCTCTGACTCAACTTACTTTGGTTATTCAAGTATTATAGTTCCTAATGGTTAGTGTACAACATAAACTCCTTGGGTAAGAGGTAATGCCTTGATACAGAGCTCAGTACTCAAAGACCACAAAGGATCAGAAACAACGATAATAGAAGAAGAGGATATAGGGGATGGTAGGGAAAATAACTCATCTAGGCCTTCGTGGACCAAACAGCAACACTTGACTTCAATTTGGACTTGATTGTCCACTCACACTCCATGGCTTCAACACAACACAATATCACCATTTATAGGTTCATACATATGCAAAACTTCCCAAACTTTCTAGGGACCCTAGACCTTCTAGGTTTTACTATCCCAAGCTTACAAAACCATCAAAATTCTCAAGGGATGCCTCCTTATACCCCCTCCTTCACAAACTGACCTATCTCCTTGTAGCCTTGTCAGAGAGGTTTTTGAAGCATAACTTTCACAAGACATGACAAACCCACTACAAAATCACCTTTTTGAGTACCCATTATGGAGTTATACAACATACTAAACATGAAAGGTAGGTTGTTTTGTAACATACACCTCAAATTTGGACTGTCCCTGTTGTCCAACATGCCTAATTAGACCACTTTTACAAAGGAAGTACACTAAAACTCAAGCCCACAACAAAAAATTCGACTTTGGTGAGTTTGGACACATCCCAAATAGACCACTTTCAAGGTTTTTAGGGTTTTCACATATGGGTTTCTCATCAAACCACTCACTACGTATGTCATTCAACAAACACATGAAGAAATAAGGCCTTCTTGACTTCAAACATCAACTTTTTCCACTCCCTTGCTCCTGTGGACAAAACCCAACTGAAAACATACAAAATAAGATTATTACATCCATTTCATGTTCATGGTGTTTGGGGATTAACATGCCAAATCAACGATTTCACAAAAAACCTTATAAACCCTCTAAAAACCTACTAAATTAGCAGTTTTGGAAAAAAAGCTATAAAATCCTTCAATTACAACAAAATTACTTCTAACTTGTTTTAAATACAAGGTATCTAATCCTATTTCATGCTTCATTCGTTTGGATTCTTGACCATTAGGTACAAGGTAGTACCAATCAAGGGAACAACAGCAAAATAGTGAAAAAAAACTGTAAAACAGAACAACAGCAAGAAAAGATTTGGTAAACCCCTCAAACAACAATGGAAATCCTCCAAACTTGGTGCAAATGATAGGTAGAAACATCCATCACACCATTCTATACATGAGACATCAAAAACAACACTGTACGGTCAAGGAAAATGCATAGGAACAACAAAAATTTAGAAAATTGTGTGTTGGGACAGCAAACAGTCATTTTTTTCTCCTTTTCTTTGATTCAAACTTTATCTCTATTACCATCTTCAACCACCACTCTCTAAAATGCCTTTTAAAATGCCTTTTCAATTTTTTATATTCTTCTCTCCAAGATTCCCATCGTGGGAAAGGCTTTCTTTAGCCACTGACTATTTTTTTCTCTAAAAAATTGTTTTTTCTATAAATAGACTGTCATACTTTTTATGACTGCAGACTAGTAACTCATTCTTAATCTCCACTACATGAAATGACTAAAATCATCCTCCTATTCCTTTTTAAGGCTCTATTACATTTATTTTCAAAACTCATTATGCCTTTTTAACACTAACATTTACAAATTTGACTAAATTATTGTTCTAGGTGCACTGCACCATACAACCTAACTTGAAACTTTTCCAAGTCCCTTGGAAATACTCTTGCAAATTATCCTTCATTGCTCCATGCTTGTCTTCATCAAGTTCATGTTCACTATCCATGGCATGCTTGCCATCATTTCTTGTTGTGTGACCATATGCACTCTTTGTGGACTGTCCCACTCTTAGTCCTCTAACCTTGTCATCTTCATCAGCAATTATGCTTCTCTCTATTGTCCTTTCACTTAATTCCTTACCTTTTTGTTTACACCATGGTTTCAAACTCTCCTTTCCACTATTCACTATCATCTTACCTTTACCAACCTCTATCCGGTTCACTATCTTATCAGTCTTGCAAATTGTTGCACCAGCTTCTCTTGGTTGTCTCTTCTTCACTACAGGGCACATGATTGTCCCTACTAAGACTCCTTCACTCACTTCTTGCCTTACCATAGGCTCTACACTCTTGTACTTCACATTTTCAGTCATTTCCTTCTTCCACATGAAGATATTTCTCCTCACAATTGGCTGCAACTCAGCTTCACACTTCCTATTTGTTGTTTCAACAACTTCATGCCTTGAAAAGGCTGCACACTCCTTCTTTGTACTCTCCTCAAACATCACTATCTCCTTCTTGCCAAACATGATCATATTTGTTGCTCTTGACTGCTCCTCTAATGGCAGTAGAACAAAAGTCTTCTCATCCTTCTTGATAGTGAAGGTATTAGCTCTTTCATCATAGACTGCAAACCTATCAAATTGCCAGGGTCTTCCAAGTATCACATTACAACAATCCATTGGTAGGATGTCACAAAGTACCCTATCCTCATATGCTCCAATCTTAAACTCAACTAATTCTTTCTCAGTCACTAAAATGGACTGATGATCACTCACCCAAGAAATTTTGTAGGGAACTTCCCTAGGAACTCTCTTCAACTTCAGCTTGTCTAACATCTCACTAGACACCATATTATCAATACAACTAGAATCCACTATCACTTTACATACCTTGTTCTTGCTCTTGCAATTTGTTCTAAACAATGCTCTCCTCTGAATCAGCGCCGTCTCCCTAGAGGTCTTCAATAGTCCTCTTTCTCTCATCATCAATGCTTCTTCTACCTCAGCATCACACCTTTTGTAACTAGAACTACATTCTTCTTATTGGACTAATTGAGTCCTTCTCTCACTCTTCTTTTCACCATCAATAGAATTTTTTTTCTTCTTAGGACACTTATATGCTGGGTGCCCAAACTCTTGACAATAATAACACTTACCTACAAAGGTATTTGTACTTCTTTCAACACCAAATCTTCCTCTACCTCTACCTCTAAAATCTACACTTTGTCCTTGTTTGAAATCGGCACCTTGTCCTTGTGCCTTGCTCATGTCTTCTTGACTTTCACTAACTTGCTTTGTATTGAATGATCCTCTGCCTCTGGCTGACTTATCTTGTCTTCTTTTCAGCTTCTCTTCCACTCTAACTGCCATCTAGTAACAGTCTTCAACACTCCTTGGATTTGCCAACACCAACTCATCCTACATGTTAAACCTCAAACCACCAATATACCTAGAAACCTTTTGCACTTCACTTTCATTTTGACCAAACCTTATACTCAGCTTATAAAACTCTTCATTGTATGTCTTAACATCCAATTCCTTTTGCCTTAAACTTTGAAGCTTCTTAAACATTTGAACTTCATAATCTTTAGGCAAGAACTTACCTTTGATCTTAGCCACCATATTGTACCATGAAACAATATTTGCCTTTCTTTTCTTTCTCCTCTCTATCTGCTAATAATCCCACCATAACAAAGCTTGACCTGTCAGCTTGGTCTTTGCAATCTTCACTTTCTGATCCTCAGAAACTTCTTCACACTCAAAGTGATTGTCCAATGCTACAATCCAGTCTAACAACTCTTCATCATTCAAGCTTCCTCCATACTTTGGCACATATATCTTCATCTTGTGCTTGTGATCTTTCACTGCCCTCAGCAACTTAGCCATCCTTTGATCCTCATGGTCCAAATCTTCTTCCACATCTTCATACTCAGCTTCTTCTTCTTCCTTAGACTCAATCTCTTCACCTAGAGCCACTCCTCTTCTCTAATTTTGCTCCAGGGTAGACATTCTTTCTTTTAGCTCCCTCAACTCTTTGGCATGCTTCTCCTTTAGGTCATTCATCTCCCGAGCCATGTTTCTCACTCTTGGAGGCATCTTGACAAATGACCTCTTCAACTCAACACTTCACAGACCTACTAACTGTGATCTGATACCAATTTGATGTAGAGCTCACTACTCAAAGACCACAAAGGATCAGAAACAACAATACTAGAGGAAGAGGATATAGGAGATGGCAAGGAAAACAACACATCTAGGCCTTTGTGGACCAAATAGCAACACTTGACTTCAATTTGGACTTGACTGTCCACTCACACTCCATGGCTTCAACATAACACAATATCACCATTTATTGGTTCATACCTATGGAGGCCTTCTCAAACTTTCTAGGGACCCTATACCTTCTAGGTTTGACTGTCCCAAGCTTACAAAACCATCAAAATGCTCAGGGGATACGTCCTTGTACCCCTCCTTCACAGACTGACCTATCTCCTTGTAGCCTTGTCAGAGAGGTTTTTGAAGCATAACTTTCACAAGACATGACAAACCCACTAAAAAATCACCTTTTTGAGTACCCATTATGGATTTATACAAAATACTAAATATGAAAGGTAGGTTGTTTTGTAACATACACCTCAAAATTGGACTGTCCCTGTTGTCCAAGAGGCCTAATTAGCCCACTTTTACAAAGGAAGTACACTAAATCTCAAGCCCACAACCAAAATTCTACTTTGATGAGTTTGGAAACATCTCAAATAAACTACTTTTAGGGGTTTTAGGGTTTGAAAATATGGTTTTCTCATCAAACCACTCACTACCTATGTCATTCAACTAACACATGAAGAAATAAGGCCTTCTTGGCTTCAAACATCAACTTTTTCCACTCCCCTGCTCTTGTGGACAAAACCCAACTGAAAACATTCCAAACCAATCTTATTTCATTAATTTGATGTTCATGGTGTTTGAGGATTAACATGTCAAAACAATAATTTCACAAAAAAACCTTATAAACCCTCTAAAAACCTACTAAATGAGCAGTTTTGGAAAAAAAAGCTATAAAATCCTTCGATTACAATGAAATTACTTCCAACTTGTTTTAAATGCAATGTATCTCATCCTATTTTCATGCTTTAGTCTTTTGGATTCTTGAAAATTAGGTTTAGGACCGTACCAATCAAGAGAACAACATCAAAACAGTGAAAAAAATTGTAAAATAGAATAGTAGCAAGAAAACATTTGGTAAACCCCTCAAATGACAATGGAAATCCTCCAAACTTGGTGCAAATGAGAGGTAGAAACATCCATCACACCATTATATACATGAGACATAAAAAACAACACTGTACAGTCAAGGAAAATGCATAGGAACAACAGAAATTTAGAAAACTATGTGTTGGGACAGCAAACAGTCATTTTTTTCTCCTTTTCTTTGATTCAAACTTTATCTCTATTACCATCTTCAACCACTGCTCTCTACAATGCCTTTTAAAATACCTTTTCAATTATTTATATTCTTCTCTCCAAGATTCCCATCGTGGGAGAGGCTTTATTTAGCCACTGACTATTTTTTTCTCTAAAAAACTATTTTTTCTATAAATAGACTATCATACTTTTTATGACTGCATACTACTAACTCATTCTTAATCTCCACTACATGAAATGATTAAAATCATCCTCCTATGCCTTTTTAAGGCTCTATTACATTTATTTTCAAAACTCATTTTGCCTTTTTAACACTAACATTTACAAATTTGACTAAATTATTGTTCTACGTGCACTGCACCATGCCTCCACTTCTTCAATGCTTGCACTATGGCATAAAATTTTTGGTCATAGACTAAATATCTCCTTCTAGCATTGCTTAACTTTTCACTGAAATAGGTTGTTGGTCTTCATTCTTGGCTTAGTATTTCTCCAGTTGCATTTCTACTTGCATCATAATCAACTTGGAATAACATTAGAATTTGGAAAGGCCAACACTAGCTATTATGTTACCCTCTTATTCAACAACTCAAAGCTTCTATCTACTCTAGTAGTCCACTTGAATTTCCTCTTGTTTCCTCTCATTATCTCAATCAACAACACACAAATGCTACTAAAATTCCTAATGAAATTTCTATAGAAACTTTTCAACCCATGAAAATATCTTACTTCTCCTACATTTTCTATGTAGGCCACTCCATAATAGCTTTGACTTTCTGTGGATTCATTTTCAAACCTTTAGCTGAGATAACAAATCCCAAATACATCAATTATTCCTTCATGAAGCTACACTTTTTCAAATCGATCAATAACTTTTCTTCTCTCAACCTCCATAGTACTAACCTTATATGATAATTGTTACTCCTTAGTCTTACTAAAATTCAAAATGTGATCCATGTAAACTATTAAAAACTTACCTAAAATTTTCCTCAATACCTCATTCATCAACTGCATAAATGGACTAGGCACAATGATTGGTCTAAATATCATAACTAGCCACTCATACAATCCTTAATTAGTGTTGAATGTTGTTTTCCATTCATCTCCTTCCCTTATTTTGATCTAATGATAACCACTCTTCAATTCAATCTTAGTAAAGTACCTTACTTTGCTCAAATAGTCCATTATATCACCCATCTTTGGCATTGGGAATATATACCTTTCTATGATCTTATTGATTTCTCTAGAATTAGTACACATTCTCTACTCACAATCCTTCTTGGATGCTAGTACCACAGGTACCACACATGGGCTCAAACTCTCCTTGATTGGGCCCTTCCTCAATAACTCATGTACCTACCTATTAATTCCTCATTTTCTATTGGTGTCATCCTATATGTGATGCTTTGTTTGGAAAATCAACTCTACAAATTAGGTCCATATGATGACTGATACTTTTATGAGTGGTAACCCTTCTGGCATGTTGTCTTATATGATGCCTTTGTATTCTACCAATAATTTTGAAATCTCCTGCATGACAATTCCTCATCACTTGTGGAAGTGATTTCTACATCTACATTGTTGTGTGCCTTGGCAATCAATGTGAAACAAATATTCTCATTTCATAGTCCATCTAGGAACTTCCTTCCATCCACCAAGCATATCCTAGCATTGTTAGAAACTTGATCTTCTCTATCTTTTATTGATATCAACCTATGTCTCTAACCATATCTAGTTATAGTATATGTATTGGCCCTTCCATCATGTATAATATTTTGGTCAAACTACCATAGCCTCTCTAATTATAATTTTTATAATTTTTTTTTCTTACAATAATTATTTTAAAATTAATTGTTATTATTTATAATAATAATAAGTAATATTATTAATTATAAATGATAATTGTATCATTCATAATAATTATGTTATATTAATAATAATTAATTTTTTAATTATATAACTATTATTATAATTTATGTAATTGCTTTAATTTCCATCCTTAATTATCTCTTGATTTTTATAATTTCATTTAATTCTTGTAATATTTATAATAATTATTTTATAATATTTAATATTGTTAATTATATTGTAAATGTGATATATTAATAGTTTAGTTATATTTTCTTTCAAATCATGGAATCTCTTCATTTATTCTTTAGGTTGTTTTAAAACTTTTGTTTTTCATGCCTTTTTTTCTCTCTTTTTTAAAGATTTTGATCTACAATCTACATGATATCTTTTGTCCTCATCTTGATGATGGATCATGAATTGTAATTCAAAATGATGATTCAAAAGCTTGAACATAGTTTTTACAAAAAACATTTATATAACTATAATGCAATGTGGAAACATAATATCTTTGATATAATGACTAGTTGAAAGTGAATTAGCTTAGGCCTAGAGAGACATTTTAATTTTAAAGGTGAAGGTCAAGTAATTGACTTGGGTCATTTTCCAAAAGTTTATCTTAAGAATTTAAGAAATGACAATATCGAAGTAATGAAATGTCTAGACAAGGGTTAAGTTCAATTGTGATGATCAATAAGAAATTAAGGTAAGCGGAAGTGACAAGTCAATTAAAATAATGTACCAAAACCAAATACATAATGACAAAACACCCACACAAAGTAACCTAAAATAAAATATAAAAATACGAGGTATATATACTTTTCACTTACAATCCTCATACATACAAATTCAAACATTTTATTTTACATGTAGGTCTTATCAAGTATAGAAAGTAAAAATAAAAAAGTGAAGGAGATTCTTTAATTTCTCAACAAGCTTATAGCTTACAACATATTACATTTTCACTTTGATTGAATTCCCTAAAGATTTAGGCATAGGGGAGATGACCCAATTTTTGAGCATGTTCTAATAGTTGTGATAGTATTTGTGGATTTAAGGCCCAATATTTTTAAAATTTTATCACTAGTAGTTGTGACTTTAAGGTGTTAGTGTTGACTATAAGTACTAATAATTGAGTGAATTGTTCTCTTTAGATCTAAAAAGAAACCAATCATATGATGCCACATCAGCGCACCAACAAAACATGGCCTAACGCACAACTATTGGTCTACTCTTTTTTGGGTATTTTTGGACACCTCAACAAAAAGAATGTTGATGTGGTATCATATTTGATGATGTGGACCTGAAACATTAGTTATAAGGGGCCTTGCCAAGTAAGCTACTACAAAATTTTTGAAGTGATCCAAAATTGCCACGTATGATTTTGAGAGTTGTGAAGTTAGGGTGCTCAACTACTGGGTCCTCTCCCCTATGCCATGATTATATTCATAGTAACTACATATATGGTTATGATGGTTGTCAATGTGGATTGTACAAGAGTGCAAGTACTCTTAAGAATGTATAAAATCTCATCGACATGTGCTGGCTGCCCACAATTTTGTTTACAAATGTTCATAGAAAACTAGAAAGTATATCAGCACATATAAGTCTTTGTCTTGGGTAATACTCCTTGTCTTGGTTTTTTTATCTGGTTATTATATGCATATTCATCTAAAATTGTTAGGAATTATTATTTTGTTGTTATTACGAGTCCCTTACTTTATAATGGAGGCTTTGTTTATTTTTAATTAAAAGTTGAAGAAGCATCACTCTTTTCACATTTAAGAATAAAATATATTAGTATAGAATATCTTAAATACATCTATTTAAAAATGTTAGAGATATTTTATTTACTTAAGAATTATTTATTTTTACATTAGTATTATTGAAAAATTATTTTATTTTACTTCATAAATTTTAAAATTTTATATTATTTTATTTATTGTAAAAGGACAAGACAAATCATTCTCAAGTGTTATTCCACTTAAATCATAAATATTATTTACTTAAGAATTATTTTATTTTACTTTAGAACTATTCAACAATTATTTTATTTTATTTACATTATTTACTTTATTTTTATCAAAGATTTTTTTCTAAGTAAAGTTTTTATTACTTTTTAAAAAGATAAAAAGATAATAATACAATATTCACAAAAAAAGAGGTAGGTGGTAAAAAGGCACACCCTTAAAGTCTATGCAAGATATAATCCAAAACACAAACAAAAGTCTAAATGGGGCCAAGCCCAAACATTATAAAAATGCTACTAAGTAGCTAAAGCAACACCGATAGGAGGGGGCTCTTTATCATCTAGTTTTCCTCAAACATCATTGGGAACTAAACTATCATCAATAGGCTTCAAGCTAGTGAGAACACCCTCTTCCTCTAGGGAGTCATTTGTATGTTGTTAAGCACAAACAAGAGAAATTGCTAGCTCTAGATGAGGAAACTTGTCATAATTTGGCCAACCAAGAGCTTGACACCCATGAGAAGAGGTAAAAGGTGACCAAGAAGGTTAAGACCAGCCATTCGCTACATTATCTCTATACCCTAAAGGCTAAAAGTTATAGGATTAAGATCCTTGATCACATCTAGAAAATTGGGTATGACCATGCTAGCGCCCTCAAGGAGGTGGGGAGGAAGGAGGTGAAACTCTGGCAACTGTACAAGGGGAATTGCACCAATGAGCAAGAAGCTCTTGTAGAAGTGGCACCTCAAGTGAAACCTTGCTAGCTTTCTCCTGAATCTACATAAGCACATTAGAGAAAATCATAGCTCTAGTTTATAGAGAAATGAATATTAGTTGAACAAACTGAAAAAAGAGATGAATTTCTATCTTTCCAAATACTAAAGACAATTTATACCTTGAAAGCATCTCAAATTTGGGTATATTTGAATGACAGAAAAGGCTAGTCTTCAAGCAAACCCCTATACCATGAGAAAGGGTTGAATCAAAAAGGCCTGAAGAAATGATGAATCCAATTCCAAGCTTATTGATCTCTAATGGAAAACCAAAAGAGATGCTTGAAAGTAGTAAGATACATTTATCTTCCTCTTCTATTTTAACATCTACTGAAGCAAGATGACACAAAATCAAGTTAAAATCATTCAAATGATCTACAACAGGATCACCATCTTTCATTTTCAAAGACCACAACTATCCTTTGAGATTTGTTAGACTTTTTATTTGGTAATATCACCTATCCTCTTCCATATCTTGTACACAATGGTCTCCTCAAATACATTTAAGAGGAAAAAATCTGTAAGACACGACTGAATGATTCCTCAATCCTTCTTATACAAATGTTTAGACAATCATCATCAAACATTGCATCTAGCTTCTTTTCTTATGCAACTAACACCCACTAATCTCTTTATTCCATAATATCTTCCATCTTAAGCTTCCACATCTCATATCTGATACCATTGAATTTCTCAATATTTGTATGAGAAGTAGAGGCCATGGTTTTCAATCTCTTCACAAATCTATAAAATCACACAATGCAAAAGCTCCCACTACAACCAAAAAACCTTTAACACTTAATAGAAAGGCATCCCCCTAGATATGCATAAATAAAATATACATAGGATTTGCAAGGTAAATGTCACCTTAATCCTAAAAATACACTCCTATACTACTAATGAATGAAGAAAGATACGGTCTAAATTATAATATTGATCATCCAACAAGTTAAGACCACTCCCTATCTCATTGTAAGGAACCCATGTTTAGCCCTTCTCTTTACTTTGTTAGTATATTAATTTCTATGGACACATATGCTTTGTAAGTCATTCCGTGAGCATATTGTATTATCCCACATTCATGGGAAGCAGTAGTTTCTTAGATTAGACTCAGTATATAACTAAGTGTTGAAGCCAATGAAGAAATTCACGAATTTATTGTATTGAGCTTGCTCAAAGGAGGTTACCCCCTCAAAGTGGCCTGCGATCAATAAATTCCTTCTGTGTTTTTGTTATTTATATAAATCTATTATTTCATGCATTTTTTATTAAATTGTTGTAGGAGGTTCCTCACATCTGGTATTAGAGCACTTTCTTGGGCTTGTTGGGTAGAATTTTTGCTGAATTTCTTTTTCTGTAGTGGCCCTCTAGGTGTTCTAATTGTTGCAGCAGTATCTTTTTATTTGCATCTATATTGTTCATTTGGATTGCAGGTTTAGATTAGGGAACATCCCTATCTGCTTAACTATGGGAAGTACTTAGGTATATAGCCCTAAAACTCATTGTGAGAGTACCACAGGAACCCCAAAGTAGCTGGCCCCTTGAGAGGACCTTCCAGTGAAAAGGGCAATGACCCCTACCCAATTGACTAGTTCCCATCTATGAGGTAAACCAAGAGTTGTCATTTGTGGAAAAGAGATTATCAATTTTACCTGAGTCATGGATTGAGGAGAACTATCCCAATACGCAAGCCATTAGATAGAATTGGTGGCTAGAGTGACTTCCTTGAACCTTTAGGAAGCTGAATAGACTTGGGGCCCATATCTATTTACAACAAAAAAACTATAGATTAAATCCATCCAAAATAGTTGGCAGAAAGTTTCAAAAAAAAAGTAAAAAAAAATTCTTTTTTGCCATATCCTTCTTGTTTTAGCTTTATTTCCTCTCAAAATTCACTGGAACACCTGAAATTTCATTCTGCACATTTCCTTCCTTGAAGACCCTATCCCAATTCCACTTATTGAAGTAAGAGATCCTACATTTCATTATTTTTAGGGTTTACCATAACTTCTTTGAGTCTCACCCAATAGCTTTGAGATTTTACGATAGCATTCACTTCATATTTATGCTATCTTGTCCCTCTTGGACAAATTTTCCCATTCTTTCACCCCACTTCTGAAATCACCATTTTCTTCTCCCATTTCCCTTAGAAAGTGTCCAAAAGTTAGTCAAAACCCAATTACCCATTGCAGTGTTTCCCAAATTAAAATTTCCCTTTACTAAACATGTTTTAGCGCATGTTTTTCTACCCATTCCAAAAAAAAATCTTCTAGCTATGGTAGTAACCCAAACAGGAACAAAAAACATGGAGGATGACATTACCATCCTCAAGACCAAAATCCAAGATCTTGATGAAAATTTTATCAGACTCAATCTTCAACATTCAGCCATGAACAATAGATAGCAACCAGAGCCTTCTTTCGACACTAGGTTTTCTTCTTCCAACAATTTTTGTGGGTCAAAGCTTGATTTTACTTGATTTAATGGTGCAGATCCGACTGGTTGGATATACTGGACAGAACAATATTTTAGTGTGCATAATACTTTTGATGTCAACAAAGTCTCGCTTGCATCTTTCACTTGCAACATGAAGCCCTTCAATGATTTCATTGTTATCTCAAGGCTCATGACAAGCCACAATGGACCAATATTTGCAAACTCATTTTGCAATGGTTTGGCCCTAGTTTTTTTTATGACTTCACTGGAGAACTCACTAAACTTCACCAAATATGCACTTTGAGAGAATACCACATAGAATTTGAAAAACTGGTCAATCACAAAGAGGGATTGTCTAATTAATTCTTTAGGAGTTGTTTTGTCAGTGGTCTGAAGGATACAATTTGATATGTGGTTAAAATGTTTCATCCTAGCACAATGATGGAAGCCCTAGGGTTGGGTAAGTTGGTAGAGGACAAGATCACAACTCAGTAGCGATCCAAATCCAATTTTGTTCCATTAAAAAATATAGCTCCCTAAAGATCTCAAACAATGCTAGCTCCTAGAACAACTCCTATCAAGCATTTGACTAAAGCAGAGATGTGGGCACATAGAGAAAAAGGACTTTTTTTATAATTATGATGAGAAATTCACTCAGGGACATCGATGTGTTGAGAAAAAGCTCTACCTATTGGATGTGGACTCTCCACCTAAAATTGAGGTTTGGGTAGATGTTCAGAATACAACAGATGATTGGGAAGAAGCTCAATAATTGTTTGTTGAACTTGCATCTTAGAAAGACCACCCAGAGATCTCTCTCCATGTCTTAGCAGGAGTCACCACCCCACAAACCATGCAAGTCAAGGATTACTTCAAGAAGCTCCCTCTTACAATACTCATTGATTCCGATAGCACTCATAACTTCATTGACCCTCAGATCGCCAAACAAGATGATTGTTTTTTCCATCCTTGCTCCAACTTTGAAGTCATGATTGCCAATGGGGACACATTACCTTGCAAAGGGAAGTGTCACAATGTGCATATCTTTATTGGAGATTATAACCTGCACTCTGACGTGTCTACCTTGCCCTTAGGTGGATGTGATGTGGTTTTCGGAGCCCAATGGTTATGCACACTTGGACCCATCTTATGGGATTTTGCTAAGCTTTGGATACAATTTTCAGACAATGGGCAAAAACACACATTGAAAGGCTTACAATTGGGGTCTCTCAGCATCATAAGTTCACATTGCATGGAAAATCTTCTTAAGAAGAATTCAAACGGCATCATTGCCCATCTCCATTCCATTCAGACGCAACCATCAAATGTCTCCACTACTCCATCTGATCTACAACTAATTTTGGATAGGTATGCATGTGTCTTTTCCAAACTAGTGGGATTGCCACCTTCATGGCCAGAGGACTATTGGTATGTGGTGACTGATCATGCAAATATTGTACACTCGTAATGTATCCTTTCCGAGGTTTAGAGTTAGGCTAGGCCCCGAGTAAGGGTTCAAGGGTAGTAGCCCCTGAGAGCAGAGGTTCGATGGTGTAGTCCTTGAAAAAAAATTCCCCTTTGTGCACGTTTTAGGTTGGTAGTTAATTTTTGTTAACTGACAAATGAAAAACAACTTTGTAAAACCCTAATTCTAGAAGCTTCCAAACAACTTGTTATAAGTAGCTGGGATGTATGTTGCGGGATGGAATTCTTGAGATTGTAATCTATTTTGCACTAGATAATAAAATCATTCAATGGCTGAGTTTCTATGCATGTAGCCCGAGTTTGGGTGAACCACGTTAAAATTGTCTCCTGCTATTTTATTTTTGTGTATTTTTTATTCCTCTATTTAATCTTTATCTACATTTGATTGATATATTCTACATGCTATTCCTAACAACTGGTATTAGAGCTAGGTTATGTTCAATTATTGTCTACAGGAATGTCTCAAGGTTAAGTGGGAGTAATGGCAGACGAGGGTAAATCAAAGGTAGATAAATTCAATGGGTAGAACTATCAGTTATGGAAGATGCAAATGGAGGATTGTCTCTATCAAAAGGATTTATGGAGGCTGTTGGAAGGAAAAGCCAAGAAACTCACAAAAATGCCTAATGAGGATTGGAAACTTCTAGATAGAAAGGCACTGGGAAACATTTGTTTGTCCTTGGCACCATTGGTGGCATTCAATATCTCAAAAGTGAAGACAACAGCCAAATTGATGGATACATTGGCAAAGTTATATGAAAAGCCTTTCGCTTCGAATAAGGTATTTCTTATGAAGTGTTTATTTAATATGAAAATGGTAGAGGGTGGATCAATTAGTGATCATTTAAATGAGTTTAACACATTTACTAGTCAACTAACTTCTTTCAATATAAATTATGATGAAGAAGTTAGAGCTCTCTTGATATTATCTTGTTGCCTAAAAACTAGAATAGTTTAGTAATGGTGGTTAGTAACTCTATTTCTAGTTCAAATATGCTAAAGTTTGATGATGTTGTTGGTGTTATTCTGAGTGAGAAAATTTGTAGGAAAAGCTTAGGTGGATCCAAATTAGGTAGTGTTTTGAATGCAGAATGTAGGGGTAGATCAAAGGAGAGAGGAAAAGGTTCTGGAGGTCATGGGAAGTCACAAGGAAAATTAAAAGACAAGAGGTCCCAATCTAGAGGAAACAAGGATTGATGGTACTATGGGAAACCAAGCCATCTGAAAAAATATTGCTAGTCTTGGAAGAATAAAGGAGACAAACAAGAAGGCAATAAGGATGCAAATGTGGTAAGTAATAAATCCAAAGATGATGCTTTGATTCTTTCCCTACATAATGTTGATGATTCATGGGTTTTAGATTCAAGGGCATCATTTCATGCTAAGCCCCATAGAAGTTATTTTCTTGATTACATCCAAGGGGATTTTGGGCTAGTTTATTTGGGAGATAACAAACCCTATCAGATTGTTGGAAAGGGAAGTATCAAGATTAAGTTGTAGAATAGAAATTATTGGCTACTACAAGAGGTAAGGCATGTTCTAAGGCTGAGTAGGAATTTAATTTCAGCATGATAGCTAGGTGACGAAGGTTGCATAGTTACTTTTAATAATAAAAATTGGATGGTTACAGGAGGTTCCTTAATAGTAGAAAAAGTTGTGAGAGTAGGCACCTTATATCTTTGTACAGGTCATACTATTCCTTCTACATTAGTTGTTGTAGAGAAAAACTAAATATTTTTAGGAACAGTTTCTACGAGTTTACAGGCAAAGATTGAAACAATTGCTACAGGTTCTGAGACAACACTGTGGCATAATAGACTTGGGCATATGAGTGAAAAAGGTATGAAAGTATTTCATTCTAAGAAAGTTTTACCAGGTTTGAAATGTATTAATATGGATTTCTGTGAAAGTTGTGTGTATGGCAAACAAAAGAGAGTTAGTTTTCACAAGGAGGGGAAGCAAAAGAAAAATGAAAAGTTAGAGCTTGTGCATACAGATGTATGGGGACTAACTTAGGTATCTTCTCTCGGTGGCTCTCAATATTATGTTACATTCATAGATGATGCAACTAGGAAGGTTTGGGTTTATTTCCTTAGGCAGAAATCTGATGTATTTGAAACCTTTAAGAAATGGAGAAGCTTGGTTGAGAATGAGACAATAAAAGATCAAAATATCTCAGATCTGATAATGGTGGTGAGTATTGTAGCAAAGAATTTGAGGATTATTATTCCTCTAATGGAATTCGTAGGTAGAAAATAGTTCCAGGGACTCCACAGGAAAATGGAGTGACTGAGCCCATGAATAGGACAATAATGGAGTGTACAAGGAACATGAGATTGTATGTTGGGCTACCTTTAAACATGTGGGCAGAGGCTATGAATACCACTATATATTTAATTAATAGAGGTCCTTTAGTTCCTTTAGGTTGTGGTATTCTAGAGGAAGCATGGATAGGTGAGAAGGTGAGTTATTCTTTTCTCAAAACCTTTGGATGTGAAGCATTTGCACATGTAGATTCTGAAAATAGAACCAAGATGGATGTAAAATTGAAAAAGTGTATCTTCGTTAGCTATGGCATTGATGAATTTGGTTATAGGATTTGGGATGTTGAAAATCTAAAAATTGTGAGAAGCAAGGATGTTGTTTTCAATGAGAAGGTGTTGTAGAAAGATTAGTTGCAGCAGTATGAGAAGAAAGAAAATGATTGTGTGGTGCTAGATGATACTTCAAATAGCAATGTTTTAGTGGTTCCTCATGCTCCGTAATAGCAACAGGAAATACCACAAACTCTAGCGAATGTTAGACGGTCAACAAGGACAAGTAGACCTCCTGATAGGTTTTTCCCTCTTTGTATTCTATTTTGTTAAGAGATGCTGGTGAACCAAAAGCGTATGATGAAGCTATGCAGGTGGACACAAAGGTTTAGTGGGAGAATGTAATGGAAGAAGAAATGGACTCCTTGTTGAAAAATCAAACATGGAAATTATGCAAGTTGCCTGTAGGTAAAAAGGATTTACGAATTAAATGGGTTTATAGGTTGAAAGAGGAAGATGGAGGTAAGAACAGTTTTAAAGCCAGGTTAGTTGTAAATGAATTTGCACAGAAAAGAGGCATTGATTTTGCTAAGATTTTTTCTTCAGTTGCTAAGATGACTTCTATTCATACTATTTAAGTATTGTGGCTGTTGAAGATTTGCATTTTGAACAACTAGATGTGAAAATTGCCTTTCTCCATGGTGATTTGGAGGAGCAGATATATATATGGAACAACCACAAGGATTTGAGGTCAAAGGTAAGGAGAAACTAGTGTGCAGATTGAAGAAAAGTTTATATGGCTTGAAACAAGCACCTCAGAAATGGTATTTGAAATTTGATAGTTTTATGGCTAAGCAAGGCTACAACTAGTGTAATTCTAACCATTGTGTTTATTTTAAGAGGTTAGATAATGACATCTATATTATTTTATGTTTATATGTTGATGACATGCTTGTAGTGGGGTCTAACATGGATCACATAAGTGAGTTAAAATAGCAGTTAGTAAAATCATTTTCTATGAAAGATTTGGGGGCAGAAAAACAAATCCTTGGTATGAGAATTTGCAGAGATAGGAAGAATAGGTAATTGACTCTATCTTAGGCTGATTATGTTGAAAAGGTATTGCTGAGATTCCATATGGAAAATGCAAAAGTTGTCAGCACACCTTTGCCTAGTCATTTGAAATTGACTATGGAGATGTGTCTAAATACACAAGAGGAAGACAAAATGTCTAAGATACCATATGCTTCAGTTGTAGGAAGTTTAATTTATGTCATGGTATGCACGAGACCAGATATTGCAAATGTTGTAGGAGTTGTAAGCAAGTATATGAGTAATCTCGGATTAGAGCATTAGAATGTAGTAAAATGGGTTCTTAGGTATTTGAGAGGTACATCTAATAAAGATTTATGTTTTGGGGTCTCTAATACTGATTTAGCAGGTTATGTAGACTCATATTTGGCAAGGGATATTGATATGAGGCAAAGTACTATAGGTTATGTCTTAACTATAGGTGGGACAACAGTTTGTTGGATCTCACAGTTTCAAAAGGTGGTTTCTTTATGTACCACAAAGGTAGAGTATGTAGCTGTAACAAAGGCAAGCAAGGAGATGATATGGCTGCAATCTTTCATGGAAGAATTGGGCAAACTATAGGCTAACAATTATTTGTTTATGGACAACCAAAGTGCCATACATCTTGCAAAGAATTCTTATTTGCATTCAAAGACTAAACACATACAACTGAGATATCACTTCATCCAGTTAGTTTTGGAGGATGGACACTTGAAGCTAGAGAAAATTCACACAAGTGAGAATCCTGCAGATATGTTCACAAAGGTAGTTACATGGGAGAAATTGATTTCCTCATCAATTTCCATTGGCCTTCATGACTAATAATGGTGGACATAAGAAACCAGCCAGACCTGTAATCCAGTGGGAGCTACAAGTGCAACGATGTCATCCAGGATCAGTCTCCAAGTGGGAGATTGTTTGGTGTGGAGCCTAATCAGTCTCCAAGTGGGAGATTGTTGGTATGTGGTGACTGATCACGTAAATATTGTACACTTGTAATGTATCCTTACTAGGGTTCAGGGTTGGTAGTTAATTTTTGTTAACCGACAAATGAAAAATGACTTTGTAAAACTCTAATTGTATAAGCTTCCAAAAAGCTTGTTATAAGCGGCTGGGATGTATGTTATAGGATGGAATTCATGAGATTGTAATCTATTTTGTACTGGATAATAAAATCATTGGATGACTGAGTTTCTGTGGATGTAGCCCGAGTTTCGGTGAACCATGTTAAAATTATCTCTCGTTGTTTTATTTCTATGTATTTTTCATTCCTCTATTTAATCTTTATCTGCATGTAATTGATATCTTCTACATGATATTCCTAACAAGGACCATCCTATTCAGCTCCTTCCTGGAAGCAGTCCTCCTGACATCAGGCCCTACCACTACCCATTTCACCAAAAGATAGAGATTGAGATGCTCGTTCAAGAATTACTAAAGCAAGGCATTATTCACCCTACTACCAACCCATATTCTTCACCAATTCTTTCTTTTTATAAAAAAGATGGGTCATGGCACCTCTGAATTGACTTTTGAGCACTTAATTACATCACAATCAAGGATAAGTTTCTTGTCCCTATTATTGATGAGCTTCATGGTTCTCATTTTTTCTCCAAGTTGGATCTTCATTCTTGGTATCACCAGATCTGGCTTCATGAGGATGATATCCCTAAGATAGATTTCTGCATGCATGATGGCCACTATGAGTTTTTGGTCATACCCTTTGGCCTCACTAATGCTCCTCCAACATTCCAGGCATTGATGAATAAAATATTCCGGCCCTACTTGCAAAAATTCATTTTGGTCTTCTTCGATGATATCCTCATCTATAGTAAAACATGGGTTGAGCATCTCCAACATCTAGATCTCACACTACAACTTCTCTCTAATCATCATCTCTATACAAAATAGTCTAAATGTCTCTTTGGATAGGACAAAGTGGAGTATCTTAGGCATATTGTTTCAACCCAAGGGGTTCGGGTCGATCCCACAAAAATAGCCACCATAAAAAATTGACCGCATCCTTAGACATTCAAGAGCTTCCATGTTTTCTTGGGGCTGACTAGCTACTATCACAAGTTTGTCAAGGATTCTAGGAAGATTACAGCTCCGCTGATAGTTATGTTGAAAAAAGATTCTTTTACCTAGACACAAGCTATTGAGTGTGCATTTGAAAAATTGAAATAAGCTATATGTACTACACCTATTCTAGATATGCTAGATTTTGCCAAGACCTTCACTATCAAGAGTGATACTTATGGCAATGGACTTGGTGTTGTTCTCCTCCAATAAGAACACCCCATTACATTCACCAACAAAGCCCTTTCTAGAAAGAATTTAATACTATCTACTTATGAGAAGAAAATGTTGGCCATTTTGCAAGCACTACAGAAGTGGTGGCCATACCTACTAGGGAATCATTTTTGCATCAAAACTGATCACCATAGTCTAAAATATTTCCTAGAACGGGTCTCCTCCCTAGCACAATAGGAATGGGTCAGCAAACTCATGGGTTATGACTATGAGATCACTTACAAGAAGGGTATGAACAATATTGTGGTGGATGCTCTTTCTCACACATTTGATGACCAAGCTTCTCTTTCATCTATTTCCATGCCTATTCTGATTTGGGTGGAATATGTATAGCAGGGATATAGACGAATAACTCTTCATTATCTCAAATTATTCAACAGTTGACTACTAACCCCTCTATTGTACCGCATTATTCTTTGGATGGTCCTTCTCTACAATGCAAGGGTCATTTGGTGCTTCCTCAAAGCACAGATCTTCAACAGGTTGTATTCTATGAACTCCATGCTTCTTCATTAGCAGGGCACTAAGGGTTTCTCAAAACTTATGAGCAGGAATGACATAACTTCTTTTGGAAGGGAATGAAAAAGGCAATTCAACAGATGGTAAATGAATGTGATAACTACCAATGTAATAAGGGTGAAACAACATTCATTCCTAAGTTAGTCAAACCCTTGCCCATTCCTACAAGGATTTGGATAGATATTTCTATGGATTTTATTGAGGGGCTCCCTAAATCTAGATGGAAGATAGTGATCTTGGTTTTGGTTGATCACCTCTCCAAATATAGTCATTTTTGTGCCCTCAACCATCCCTATACCTTCTCCATAGTCGCACATTTTTCTTAGACTAGATCTTCCATCTTCATGGCATCCCTTCTTCCATTGTCTTAGATCATGATACAACCTTTACCAATCATTTTTGGATTGAACTATTTCGACACATCAGCACCAAACTAAAGATGAGTTTCAGGTATCATCTACAAATGGATGGCTAGACTAAAATTGTCAATAGATGTTTGGAAACTTACCTTCATTGCTTCACCTTAGAACAACAGTATCAATGGGAAAAGTGGCTCCCTCTTCGTGAATGGTGGTACAATACCTCCTACCACACTTCAACTCAAATGACTCCATATGAAGTAGTCTATGGTTAGGCACCACCATTATTCCTTCCATACACCCCTAGTAGTTCACAAGTTCAGGCAATCGACATAATTCTCCAAACTTAGGATTAGATTCATAGTATCTTGCAGGACAATCTTCACATGGCAAGAAATAGAATGAAACAATAGGTTGATCATCACCATTTTGAGTGCCCTTTTCAAGTAGGTGGTATGGTTTTTCTTCGACTACAGCCATACAAGCAATCATCCTTGAAACTCAAAGGGCATCATAGGCTAGCTCCAAAGTTCTATGGCCCATACAAGGTTCTCCAGAAGATTAGGTCGATTGCTTATAAATTGGAGATCCCACCTTGTTCCTGAGTTCATCCAGTATTTCATGTCTCTTGTCTAAAGAAAATTCTTGGAACCAACATCAAAGTACAAATTGTTTTACTAGAACTTGCTAATGAAGGATCCATCCTTCCAAAGCCGAAGGTAATCCTTGACAGGTGCACTTGTCATCTTTACTCTCGATCCATCATAGAGGTTTTAATTTAGTGGCACGAAATGCAACTAGTGGATGCAATGTGGGAACCACTATTTCAGATTTGGCAACAATTCTCACATCTGAAGCTTTGAGGACAAAGCTTTTCTAAGAGGCAGGGGATGTTAGGAACTCATGTTTAGCCCTTCTCTTTACTTTGTTAGTATATTAGTTTCTTTGGACGCATATGCTTTGTAAGTCATCCCATGAGCATATTGTATTATCCCACATTCATGGGAAGTAATAGTTTCATAGATTAGACTTAGTCTATAAGTAAGTTTTGAGGCCAATGAAGGTATCCATGAATTTATTGTATTGAGCTTGCTCAAAGGAGGTTTCCCCCTCGAAGTGGCATGTGATCAACAAATTCCTTCCATGTTTCTGCTATTTATATAAATCTATTATTTCGTGCATTTTCATTAAATTGTTGTAGGAGGTTCCTCACACTCATTTAGCAACAGAGTCAAAATACTAAAGGAAGATAGATATTCATATGAATCTAGTAAAAGGAACTAGACATTTAAATGTGAAAAACTAAAGAGACTAGAGAACTAACATGACTAAATATACTTAGATAATCATTCCTACTCAAAATACATCCCATATGCATTAAGGAGAAGATTGTAACAAAATCTTTACAATTTTTTATAGTATTGTCACACCAACTAATCCCTAATATAGCAAATTAAAAAAAATGTACTTGAGGAAGTTTTTGGCACACTAACATAGTCCCGTAAAACATTTTAGTTAGGCATGGAGACATATAGCTAAGGAGATGCCTCTTCTTGACTGCACTACCCTATATTCATAAAAAACACACCCCCACCTTTACAAATTCAAACTTACATCAATTAATCCCATAGAATAAAATATAGACAACCTATGAAAAATTGGTTCAATGGCCAATAATAAATACATCAAAAAAATATTATTTATAGAGCCAACACATTGACCTACAACCCATATGATTTTTCCATTTGTCAAAATCTTAAGGCTCTACAAGATACACTAGCTCTCTATTCTAACATTCAATTCACTTGCAACAATAGGATATCCAAATTAGATCTCTACAAGATACACTGGCTCTCTATTCTAACATTCAACTCACTTTAAAATAGGGGAAAATTCCCTTTAATAAGGTACATTGACTACACATAACAAGCTCCTTCATTAGTTTGTAAATCTAATTAAATGTAGAATGGTAGCCTATGTACAAAAGGTTGACTTAGCTTGGAAACTTCACATGACATAGGCACATGTCATGTTATTGATTAATTGATCTGGCTCCATCCTCACCACAAACTATAAAGACAATAAGTTTGGCATCCTCTAGTGACATCCCAATACATGTCTCCATACAAGTTCTAAATACTCACTTGTACACCTAGAAAGTCACTGAAAACACCACAAATGGCATCCAATAATCCATTAGGCTCTTAAAATTGTTGCCCAATATTCCAAAAATCTACCCACACATGCATGGTTAAAACCTAAAACATGGCATCATGTGCTCAAAAAAAGTCACATAATCTTAAATGGTTAACTCCCTTTAAAATAGGTATAGGATTTATGGATGAGAGTCTCCATGGCCAAGACCCACATGATTTATAGTATAATAGGGTAGAAAAGAGTGGGGAACCTGCTGGCTCACTCCACTCCCCACTATAAAGAGATGGCTTCACTAGTTGATTTCCTAGCTAGCACCCAATCTCAAAGCATATCACTAATGCTACAAGCCACTAATTAAGCATGTTACTCTTACATTATAATCCCCATACAAACACATATTCACCTTCAAGCCCAACAATATCAGCAAATTAGGTCAACCATCACTACCAACATAGAGACATGTGACACCCTTCCATTCACTAATCAAACCCATGCACCAATTTTTAATCTACCTAATAAAAAATTTCTATGTGTTGGCTATCTATATATATGCCACTATATTTTCCACCACATAAAAACTTATTAGAGCTCAAACGGCCCCACCAATTTGTCATTAGTCCACATGGCTTTGAGAAATTTGTCAACATAAAATAGGACACATCCTCTCTATCCACATCGATACCCTAGACTAATAGATTATCACTACACACACAAATTACATCCATGCCACTGAAGACATGTTGTCAATAATAAGACCCTAAATTCATAATAGAGAGTGAAGGGGCTATTGGTCTATCTCACTCCCCACTAAGAAGAGCACTTACTGCTAGGTGATTACTTGGTTAACCATAGAATAATCATTTCCATGCTTATAACTAGTAGCCATAGCTAGGCAATCCACATCGATGGATGCCCATGCATGGTCAAAGCACCAACTCATCTCCATAGGCCCACCAACTTACTACTTGATGGCATGTCATCCATAATTATTCACTCACATATGTAGGAGCTAGCTACACCATCTATAACACCATTCTCCAACTAATGAAAATGTTCATTCATGCCACATGCACATAGAAGCAACTTCCTAAGTGCATTAACAATATAGATAAGCACTATGCACCAACTAGGAGATCAGATGATTATTGACAACACATGAAACAATTTGACAGTTAGTAGCAACCAACCAAAAATAAATTGCACTAAAATTATCACCAATAGAAAATAATGAGCTACAAGACATCAGATCTACACATATCCTTTTCACTATGGAGCCAACCAACTTGAGGTGAAACAAATATGCGAGCACACACTTACTTCAACTAATACAAAAATGAAACATCATTGTGAATCTACCACCACATGTGTACCTTCAACCAATAAGGGCTTGCTACATTAACACAAGATTGCCATGAATTGTACACATCATTACCAAATAGATATTACTAATGTGGAATTTATAAGGTATGATAGAGGCTAGTGTAGAGTAGGGAGGAAAGTGTTAGGGTTAGATGGCAGATGATATCAATTAAATGCAAATAAAGATTAAACAGAGGAATGAAAAATACACAGAAACAATAATCAGTGACAGAAAATTTTTAACGTGGTTCACCCAAACTTGGGATACATCCACCAACAGAGAGGCCAATATTATTATCTCGTAAATCAAACTGATTACAATGAGCAATCCCTACAACTCAATACCGCTGCAAATGCTACAATACAAAATATCATAGCAAACCCTAACCCTTAGCCACTTTTATCAAGCCTTATGTTGGTTACAAAAAATTTAGTTTTTTATGTCAGCCAATGAAAAATAACTCCTAGTGCCTTTATAAAATAATAAAAAACCGTGTGAGGTTTTGGGAGCGTTGCCCCTGAGCCCCCACAGGGGCACTGCCCCTTGACCCCACCCTATATTGTGACAAGGAGTACGCCAGGGGCACTGCCCCTAGACCGCACAAGGGGCGCTACCCCTTGACCACATCTTGGGGGTGTTGCCTGAAACCCCCGCAAGGGGTGCTGCCCCAAAACCCCGTAGGAATTTGCGGGGGAAACCACGCTGATAAAAGTGGGGTAAATTTAACCTCCAAGTCTGATTAGGCTCCATATAACAACAGAAAGAAACCTAACCCACTATTCATTTCAAAGAGGAAATTGCTCCAAGATGGTTATCCATGAGCATTTAATTAAAATGGTTTCACTTAAGTCATATCCTACTAGTAGGAACAAAGTCTATTGCATCTTAAAACATGAAGTGAAAGACATCTATGCAAGGCTTAAAAAATACACATGTTGGATTTAATGGCTACCATGGATACATATTATGAGCTCAACTCAAACATAGGGGAAAAGAGAATCACACACATTGCTAAGGACATGAATTAAATTGCATGATTCTAGGCTCAATAAAGGACTTAATGGAGCCCATTAAGTCAAAATTCTCAGAATTAGAATAACTAAGGAGCCATGTAATGCATCACAGGGATAGAAAAAGGGAAATGGATCATTGGAGACCAATGTATTGTAACTCGTAAGTTTCATGATTTCAAAATTAAGCTTCTTAACTTTGACCCTAAATGTCTCATAAATAAGTTATGTTAATGAGTTACAAACTACATATTACTAAATTGAAAATTATATTTTATTTTTACCAAGTAATGTTTCAATTAAGTTTTAAAGTTAATTTTTTTTATGTCAAGGGGCATTCTATGGTGGCAACAAGGACCCAAAAATTATGTTAGGAAAAAATAAAATAGAACTGACACGTATTTTTAAAAACTAACATAAAAAATTTAAAGCTATAGTATCCAACATAATTAAATAAAACATAAACTATGATATCTTTTAATAACTAAACCATGGAATAAAATCTAAAATAAAAATAGGAAAGATAAAATGTGTAACCACATGGTAAATTTGTAATTAAATAGTGATTGCATAACTTCAATCCCTCTCCATATTCTAGTAAGATTTCAAATCTTAAATTATAGGTATTCCACAATTTTAAGAAAAAAATTATAAATTATACATTATAGTTATAAAAAAATAAAATTAAATCACCTATGCCTTAAAATATAAGTAGTAAATGTCACCCAGGGGTACATCCCTGGTCCTAATTTTTTTAACTTATGATGGCACAGGAGTAGCAAAGGCAAAATTTTGAACTAGTGCAGAGATGGGAGGAAGTCAGGGATCAAAGATGGGGGAAGCTTGCTTACCAGTCATGGCATCAGAAGGAACCAAGACACAAATTGAATTGGGGATGGGAGTATTGAAGGAAGATAAAATGGATGGAGAATACCTAATGGACAAAATATGGAGGAAGAAGAGCACTAGAGAGATCTAGGAGGAATCACGACGATTGGTAGGAGAAGGTAGAGAAACAAGGACAAGACATGAGAGAAGAGAAATAGGTAGCAAGGGAGAAAGATGACACCATAGAAATGGGCACAAATCAAGGACCATGCTTTCCTAGGTTAAATAATAGAGTTTGTGTGGTTTCTTTGAAAGGTAGGGAAGTAGTGAAGAAAGCCAAGGAGCTCAAAGAGCATGCCTTCTTCATGAAATGCAGTGGAGAATGGCCAGCCTTGCCTAGGGTTAGAAGGTGGTGGCTTAAATTGGAGGCCAAAAATTTCTTTGAAGATCATGCCCAATGGTTTCTATCTAGTTGAATGTCTGACGGCTAGAGTTAAGCACCAAATCATGAATCAAGGTCCATATATGATGGGAAAACAGGATCTTTTTATAAAAGATTGGGAAGGAATTTTTAATCTAGTGAAGAAGGAGATCAAGAAAGTCCCAGTGTGGCTCAGGCTTTATAATTTGCAATCAGAATATTAGTCAGAAGAAACCATGAAGAAGATTGGAGATAAACTAGGGTCCTTCGTGGAAGCTGATGAACACATTGAAGAGAGAGATTATAGCATGTATGCAAGATATTTGTATAGATCAAACCTAACCCTCCATTACCAAAGGAAGTTGAAATTTTTTTGGTAGCAGGGGTTTGGCATCAAAAGGTGGAAATCGATGAGGAAAGGGAGAAATGTAGGCTTTGTGGAAATAAAGGACATTGGGAAGAGGAATTCAAGCACTAGAAGAACTCTAAATAGGAGCAGTAGAGTCAAGAGGCAAGGAAGGAAACTTAGGAGAGAAACAATACAGGTGGTGAAGAAGAGAAGGAGGAAGAGCTTATAGATTAGGGGGAGCTTAATCTGGAAGAGCTAGAGAGGAATGAGGAAGAAACTAATCCAAGGAAAGCTAGTTTTAAGTGGGTAGATGAGACCTTGGAAGAACAAGGAAGGCCCCTGGGTTAAGATATACAAGACCCCTATAAGGAAGCAAAGGGAACAATGAACAAGGAGGATGAACTGGTATTCCAAAGACAAAATAGAGTAGGTAGCATGGAAGAAGGTGTGACTCAATCGAAAGGGTAGTCAGAAAGGAGGGAGGTGAAAAGTAATGAAGATATAGATAATAAAGAGAATACCCCTCCAATGGAGATAGACAAAGAATTGATAGAAGGGTCGGAGGAAAGATAAGATAACGACTTTGGAGAAGATTCTAAAGGGATATTGGATGGTAGATCCATAATCCAAAGTCTCTCACAAAAGCTTAAGCCAATATTAGGGGAAAAGAAATAGAAAGCCAAAAAATCAAGGAAAGTGATGCTAGAATTGGTAGGAAATGCCAAGGGGCAAATGAAGTTAAGATCAGGGAATGGAATATCCCTTCCCCAGTCACCATGAGGGCCATAACATGGAATGTTAAGGGCCTAAATGCCCCTAACAAGAGAGGTCTAATCAAGCAGTGGATTGATCAGGCCAAGGTAGACATAGATTTAGTTCAAGAAAAAAACTAACTGAGGACAATATTAAATTTCTACTTGATAAATGGAAACAATGGCAGGGGATCTTCAAGGATGTGGAAGGAGCCTTGGGGGTCTAGGGATAGTGTGGAACACAAATAAATAAAGGTAGAAGAAGTGATGAGCAACCAAAATTGGTAGCTAGTCAAAGCTAACCCACCAGGGGTTGGATTGACAATTTACATACTAAATATATATGGCCTAATAGGGACAACACAAAAGGAGTTTTAGCTTCAGATTGTAGTGGTTTTAGATTTGATTGAAGAAGAAAACATGGTGGTCGGAGGGGACTTTAATGCCACTCTAGATGGTTTAGAGAAGAAGGGAGGATCTAGTAGAATGACACATTCACAAGTAGACTTAAGGTCCTTTGTGAGTGACAACCATTTGTTAGAGCTAATCCTGAAGAATAGGAAGTTCACATGGACAAATAGGTAGATAGGCTTCACAAGCATAGGAAAAAAAGCTAGATAGGTTCTTTCTTACAAGGGATTGGGAAGATGTCCAATACACCTTTGTGACAACTATTTTACCACTAATTGTATCATATCACTTCCCAGTTTGGTTAAATTTCTATCAAGATAACCTATCGGAGAGATACCCCTTCAAGTTTGAGAGCATGTGGCTAAGGGATGAGAAGATCAAGGATAGAATGGAGGAATGGTGGAAGGCTGCGCCCAAAAATGGGGGTTATCATATGTATAGCCTACAAAGGAAATTAGGCTATATCAAAGGATGGTTAAGGGAATGGAACCAAACCCACTTCAAGAACATCTTTGAAGAAAAACACAAAGTTGAAAAGGAAATAGAAGATGCCAATGGGAATGTGATCAGAGGGGGCATGGATGTAGAGCTACATGAAAAAGAAAGAGTGTTGAAGGCACAATATGAAGAGAACTTGGTGAGAGAGGAAATCATCTAGAGACAAAAATCTAGAGAGTGATGGATAAAAGAAGGGGATAGGAACACAAAGTTCTTCCACACATTGACCAAAATGAAGAGAAGCAAGAATAAGATTACAGAGCTAGTTGGTGAAGGAGGAAGAAGACTTCAGGACTCAAAGTAAATTAAGGAGGAGATAGTCAAATACATCAAGAAGCTTCTCTAGAAAGATGATCAACAAGTGGACCAAAGAAGACAAGAGATATTGAACAATATTTCCAGGTAAATTAGTGAAAAAAATAATGAGATGTGTGGTCTAATTTTGGAAGAGGAGGTAAGAGCTAAAATTTTTCAAATGAGCCCGGATAAGGCATCAGGCCCAAACAACTTCTCAGTAAGGTTCTTTCGATCTTTTTGAGACTTAGTGAAAGGGGATGTGGTAAGGATAGTGGAAGAATCAAGAAATAGGCAGACTATGCTCGGGGATCTCAACAACACCCTTTTAGTATTAATGCCCAAAAATGAACAGATAGAAATGGTACAGGACTACAAGCCAATTTCCCTTTGTAATACAGTATACAAAGCAATAACCAAAGTAATGGCAAATAGATTAAAAAAGGTGTTGTCTACTATCATATCAGAGGAAGAAAGCATATTTGTCCCAGGCAAAGCAATAGTGGAAGGAATCATTTTGGTGCATGAGGCCATCCACACAGTCCAAAAGGAAAAGGTTGACAAGATGATAATCAAACTAGATATTAAGAAGGCCTATGACCAAGTTAATAGAGATGTCTTGGTGGAGGTATTGTCAAATTTCAGCTTTGAGTATAAGTGGATCAATTGGGTAAGGAGTTGCATCAAAGGACCAAGATTTTTGGTTCTAGTGAATGGCTCACCAAAGGGCTTTTTCAAAACTTCAAGGGGAATATGACAAGGGGACCTAATCTCCCCTTTCTATTCATTATCATGGGAAAATTTTGCAAACCAAAGGATGTAGGGGGTGTTGGCCTAAGAAAATGGTCAATGATGAATAAGGCCCTAGGAGCAAAATTGATTTGGAGTATGTACCAAAGGGTAGATCAGAAATAGGTAAGAGTGCTATAGCATAAATATTTGGATATAGAGTGCCCAAGGTGGATTCTCACCATCTAGAACCCTCCTGTAGGGTCAGCAATTTGGAATTTTTTGATTTCCTGTCGAAATCTTGTGATAGAGCACCTAACATGGGAGATCAGAGGGGGTAGGCAAGATGATTTCTAGATGGGTTTGTGGGCCAGGCATAGAACTCTAGCAAAGATGGAAGGAATGGAAGAAGCTAGAAGAATCCTTGAGAGGGAGTGGGAATCTTCAGTAAGGGATTATGTGGAACCAGAGGATAGAAGTGGATGTCAGAGCTAGAAATGGAGATTGCTACAACATGCTAGGGTCCCAAATGAGAAAAAAGATAGACTAATAGACTTTCTTTGCCATAGAAATGTGTACATTTTAGAGGGTGAAGATCTTATTCGATGGTGTGTAACAAAGTGAGGGACCTACAATGTCAGGATAGGTTATAAGATAGTAGAAGCATCTACCAATCTAGAAGAGTGGCTGCTAGAACTTTTATGGGGAAAGAATTACCTTCCAAAAGTAGGGGTCTTTGTCTAGATGGACCTTCAAAACAAACTTTTAACAGGTGACAAATTGCAAAAGATAGGAGTTGCAGGACCATATCAATGTATTCTTTGTAGGAAGGAGGAAGAAACAACCAATCACTTGCTACTGAACTATGACGTGGCAAGCAAATGTTGGGATGAAGTGATGCGCAAGCTAGAATGGCAAGCTCTAAGACTTGTCAGCTTGTTGGAACTTTTCAACGATTGTCCTGGGTTGTGAAAAAAGTTAGTGTTTGCAAGTATATGGAAGGTGGCTCCTTCAACAGTGGTATGGGAAATCTACAAAGAAATAAATTGGAGGATCTTCTAAGAGAAGGAGAAGATGGTGGATGGACTAGTGAGGACAATTGATTCAGCCATTAGTGAAGTAACAAATAATGCCGCAAGAAATCAAAGGGTCAACAAGACTGAGTTTACTTTATGGGATGAAAAGATGCTAAAATGTTGGCCAAGTTTGAAAATTTCCCCTATTTATGGATTGCCTTGGCTTGATCCCTCTAACAACCTAAGGAAAGATGTGAAGTGGCAACTGCCGGATGAAGGTTGGGTTAAAGTAAATTTAGACGGGGCCTCTAGGGGAAACCCAAGTCAATCAGGTGTGGAGTGCATTCTACAATATCATACAAGGAATACATTGGCAGAGGAGGCAAGACCATTACTGACTAGAGTGAACAATAAGTAGAGGTTGAAGCGTCATGGTTGGGGTTCGAAGTGGGCAGAAAAATGGGATTTAATAGACTACATTTGGAAGGGGATTCCTTGATCATTATCAATGCCATCTATAAAAAAGTTGACACCGGACTAGAAGATTCAGAGTTTCATAAATAGAATTTGTGAGGTTATTAATTTCCTAGAGGACTTTAAACTCTGCCATATATACCGAGAAGGGAATGGGGAGGCTGATAAATTATCAAATCTTGCTATCGATGGGATAAGAGGATCTCAAGGATTGGGGATGGACATGTCAAGAGACCTCACATGAGTGAGGGAGGTCGAAGTCTTTATTTTAATGAGGATGGATATTCATGGTCTAGCAACAGGCTTAGGATGGTGACAGCGAGCAAGTTTTAAATTGGAGGATGAGCTACATTCATTGGTAGAGAGCATGAAGACTACAATCTATTTGGAGGTGAAGGTGAGGTAGATGGCCTTCAAAGGTAGAGTATTGGATCAATGCCTCAGGATGGTCTTCAATGTCAATGATATAGAATAAATAGAGGTGGCGAAAGGAATTATGGGGGCTCACTTCTTGTTAGCAGAGAACAAGTTAAGGGTCAACAGTGACCTGGCATTGATGATATTTGCCTAGTTGTTGCAATATCATGAGGAGAGGGAAGTGTCAAAGTGTACCATGCCCACATTTGCCATGTGGTCATGACATGATAACCACATGTCATGCCCACATTTGTCATGTGGTCATGACACAAAATATCAAAAAAATTTCCCACTGGACTCTAAAACCCCCTCGCGTGCAACATGTGCACTTGGTGACACACGCATGTAACGTAGTTGTATTCGTAACACACATTAAGCATGTCGTACAAAGGTGAGGAAGTTAAACAAGGTGCAGATGATGCAAAAATCCTTTTGTAAACCGTCTAATAATGATAGCAACTAAGGGGGTGTGCATCGCCAAAGCATCACTAAGAGTGGTGGTCTTCATCCAAGAACCATCCCTAGGGTTTCCTAGGTGAAGGTGAAAATTGGTTTCGACCTAAGTTGAAATCCTAACCCTAACACTTAAACTATCAAGTATATTAAAATTTTAAAATGTAGAAGAAACATAGTAAGACAGATAAGTTAAAATAACCATGTAAATCTAAACTATGGAATTAACAAGAATCAACACTTTTATTAAAAAAACATTTAACCACAATTAATAAAATGGGGAAAGTCTAATAACTAAATTAATTAATTAAATAATCATCTCTACAATTTTGCCTTAAAATTACATCAAAAATCATATACTAGATTCACAAAAAAAATTGCCATCATAACATTACTAGAGGTTTAATTTCACTAAAATTTGGTAGCATAATGCCACTATAGGAGCTATGTGAAAATAAAAGAAAATTAAATACTTTTTGCCAACTATAGAATTATGACAAAATAATTTAAATAATTTAATAGCATTAAATATAGAACTAAGAACATTAAACTAAATCAATTTTAATAAAACACTTTAACTATAGAACTATAGTAAAATAAATTAAATGGAAAAATTAATCACAACTATAGCTTCAAGTAGTAAATTAAACTAACATCCCTAAGTAAGTTTAAAAGGGGATAAAATGGGTTTAAGTTAAATCATTCTCCTAAAACCTAGGGCATGGCATCGCGCCCTAAAAATAGTTAATAAAAGCAATATTATTTTCATTTTCTCTTACAAGTTTGTCTTTTGATTTGGTTGGGTGTAGGTTGAGCAAGTTGAAGGAAGGAGGAAAATCCCTTCCCCAAGTGGGAAGGTTATTTTCCCAAGAATTACTTTCTAATAATTTGTTTTGTTTTCCAAGTTTTCTATTTCTTTGCATAGGTTTTATTTATTTCCTAATATTTTCTATGTTTTCCTAATATCTAGGTTTCAAAAGTTTATTGTTAAAGATTAAAAACCTTCTAAAATATGGGCTCCAATAGAGTTTAATTGCTATGCTTTTTCTTGATAAAAAAAATGGTCATATATATATATATGAGAATATATATACAATATATATATATATATATATATAATAAAATACTGGTTTAAAAAAAGACAGAGTGCTTAGTGTGTATATATATATCATAGAGAATTAAATATTAAAAGGTATATATAAATTAGGGCAAAGTTTAAAGTTTATAGAGCTGAATCATAAAGATCACAAAGGTGTAGTTTTCAAATCAAATAAGAGATAAGAGGAGACACAGAGATAAACGTCATTATATTTTTTTTATTTTTAAAAAACATTGCACAGAGGGGGGCGACAGCCTGTGGATCAAGGACTACACAGTTTGCAAGCCTCACAGGCACGTGCCCTATGTAGGTCACAGCCTACAGGGTGAGGACAGTGGGCTCCACCCCAAAGGAGCTTGTGGGCCCTATGGGACGAGGTCTCCTGGGCCTTGGCCCGCTTGGCAGGGATGGCCATGATGTTGTTGCCCAAGCTTAAAACTTGCCTCTTTTTTTTTTCTATTCTTCAACCCTAACAAAAATAAATTTGAATCTCCTCTTTTTAAAATGCTTTTCACTTTAAATGAAATTTATAAGAAATAAAAATATATATATATATTTATAATTATATATATATAATATCTGTCATTATTTTTCTTTGTATTTAAAAAAAACTAGAAAATCAAATTTATTAAAATAAAACAACATGCTTAAGATCAATATATATATATATATATGAGAATATATATACAATATATATATATAATAAAATATTGGTTTAAAAAAAGACAGAGAGTGCTCAGTGTATATACTTATATATATACATCACAAAGAATTAAATATTAAAATGTATATATAAATTAGAGCAGAGTTTAAAGTTTATAGAGCTGAATCATAAAAATCACAAAGGCGTAGTTTTTAAATCAAATAACAGACAAGAGGAGACATAGATATAAACGTCATTATATTTTTTTTGTTTTTAAAAAGCATTGCACAGAGGGGGGCGATAGCCTGTGGACCGAGGACTACATAGTTCGCAAACCTCACAAGTCTGTGCCCTGTGTAGGTCACAGCCTACAGGGCGACAGACAGTGGGCTCCACCCCACATGAGCTTGCAGCCCCTGTGGGATGAGGTCCCCTAGGCCTTGGCCCGCTTGGCAGCGACGGACATGATGTCATTGCCAAAGCTTAAAAATTACCTCTCTTTTTTGTTTTTCTATTCTTCAACCCTAACAAAAATAATTGTGAATCTCCTCTTTTTAAAATGCTTTTCACTTTAAATGAAATTTATAATAAATAAAATATATATATTTATAATTATATATATAATATCTGTCATTATTTTTCTCTATATTTAAAAAAAACTAGAAGACCAAATTTATTAAAATAAAACAACATGCTTAAGATATATATATATATATATATATATATATTCCACTACAAAACATTATAGAATAAGGCAACCATAGCTATTATTTTGGTTCCTATATACATTTTATTTTTAATTTTCTTTTTGTTTAAGACAAAAGCCCAGTTTTCCTTTAAGCAACAATTAATACTAGCAATCGCACCTTAGTGTTCAATGGGTATGCCGAGGAATGTTGTAGAAAGTTTTAAATTGCATGGGCAAAGTAAACTATTTGACTGAAACAACTATACAATGGGAATTCAGAACTTCTTAGAACGGGGAAGAAAACAAGAAGAGAGTGTTGTTCATAGCAAATGTAATTTGTTAATCCAACATGTCACTTAATCTGTATACTATGGTTACAAATACATCTTAAATTTTCAATAGGCTACCTAGAATTATTAAGCAATTTTAAGGTAAAACTAAATAAATTTTAGATATTAATGTCCACAGTTTAAAATAAATATAGTTTATTTAGTATGTCCCAAAGAAATAAAATCAAATCAAATATCCGAAAGTGAAAGAAGGATTTGCTTTCTTTACACAAGTATGCTCTTCCATACTTTTAGAAGCTTATATCATGTGTAGGACCCAAGATATGTGATTATATCCAAGTCAAGTTTCAAAATATCATCCTTGTCATTCTCATATGTGCAATTTACATGCAAGAATAAATAAGCCAATTATTTGCTCACATGCTCAAGTTTAGAAAAAAATGTCTCTTCAATAAACATAATACTTTTGGAACTTCAGTAAAACATAGCCTAGAACAAGAGTAATGAAGCATTCCATAGGGACAGAAAACCAAAAGGAACAAGTAGAAGAAATAAAAAAAGACTGAAAGCACGTATTTTCAAAATTGTACGAGTTGAATTAAAGCCTTATTAAACTGAAATTAGAATTATCCATCTTTGGTTCATTTACAATTCTCTCTTCCTCTCTATGTTTTTATATATCTTGCCCTCTCTTTCTCTCCTCTTTCTTACTCTTTCTCTTAGCCTTTGTTGGTGTCTCTCTCTCTCTCTCTATCAATGCCCCCCTTCTCTATCTCTCTTTCTATGTTTGTGTCCCTCTCTATCTAGGTGGTAGAAATGATCTCCCATTGGTTCACAATATCTTGGCTTGATGAGCCAATATCATTATTTATGTTTAACCTCTTTCTCTCCTCACTTCTCGCTCTATAGCTATCTCTATCTCCCTCTCTCTGTTTCTTTTTATTTAATTTTATTTAATATATAGAATTTGGTTTGGATCGTTTGGGTATGCCACTAAATTATGTTGTATTTGCAAAAAATTGTAAAGAAAACAAGATTATTCTCAAAATTTGGGTGGGAAAAACACGTCAAAAGGATAAATTGATTGACTTGGAATATGTGCATAATTTGACAAAATAAAGACTTGATGGAATGATTAATTCAATGGAATCCCCTATAATAATTTGACATCTGACAACATGAACACTTGATTTCTATAAGCTCTTTTCCTATGCTTTACTAATGAAATTTTGGTGTGTGGATCAAGATTTTGGATAAGGTGGATTATGTCATGTTGTGTGACCTAATTCATAAATTGGGTCATGAGATTCAATTTATAAGTAATTTGATGTAGAGGATATTAAGCCTTGGTAAATATAGGGCTAGTGAGCATCTTGTCTCGTGTATGTTCAAAAATGCCATTGTCATGAATGTATTTCTAGCAAAGCATTTGATGGATTTACAAAATGGAGTGCTCTATTAAATGTCCTACAAGAGAATCAATGAAGACTACTTAGGTAATTGAAAAGAGAATCTCTCTATCCACTTCTCTTTTTCTCTCTCTAACTCTTTCTCCCTCCCTCTCCATCTCTCTCTATCTCTTTATTTCATTATATCTCCCTCTCTCTCTCTAGCTCTGTATATATGTATATATTTCTTACAAAAGTTTCTAGGCATTAATATATTGTTATGTATTTGTGTTTGATGAAGTGCCTTTAGTTGTTGAAGAAGTAATTTTTAAGGTGAATGATGTTGTTGAAGTGTATCATTTGGATGAAAAAGTGTTGTAGGGTGCATTTGGCTTATGAAGTGGCATGAATGGAAAGGTGACTGATGAACTAAGATATCTTCACTAATAAATATAGTGCTGATAATTTAAGTGAAAAAAATCCATAACAGAAAAAGACAAATGAATAGTTCAAAAGTATAAAATCTTGACAGGATTACTATTGAAAATTATGGTGTCCCTCTCTATCTAGTTCTCTTTTTACCTTTCTCTATCACTCTTTGTGTCTCTTCTCTCTATGTCTTTCTCTATCTCTCCCCCTCTCTATCTAATTTTGTGTCTATTTTAAATTACTCTCTCCCCCCTCCCTCTCCCTCTTTGTATTTTTCTAGCTCTCTCTTTCTCTCTTCCTTTCTAGTTTTCTCTATCTCTCTTCCTCTTTTTCTAATTCTATCTCTCTCCCTCTATCTATATTCATGTCCCTCTCTATCTAATTCTCTTAGTACCTCCATCCCTTCCCCCTTCTCTCTTTGTGTATATATGTATGTATATATCCCTTCCTTCATGGGGTCAATCCAAACAAATCTTTGATAGCAAAAGTGGATTTGAAAATCAAAATTCAAGGCCAACACCATGACAATTGAGATTGAGAAATCCATTATAATTGTTTCACTTAATTTTATACCAATAGCAATGGATCAAGATGAATGGGAGAAGTTGGATAGAAGAGATAGATCTACTATTAGGTTGTGTATTTATAATTCAAAATATTGGTAAAAATATATGAGATAAAATTATTGCACTATATCAAACTAAGTGTCTTGTAAATAAGTTTATTTCAAAGAGAAATTTATATTCTTTAATGATGAATGAAGGAGACTTTGTAACCAAACACTTAAATTATTTTCATGTAGTAGGGAGTCAATTGGCTTCCATAGATGTATAAATGGAAGAAGAGGAAAAATGTATCACTTTGATTTGTTCAAATTATAGGATACCGTATGTTTTTTTGAAGCCTATTTATCTAAAGGGGATCAATATTCTTTCTTTGTTCACTAGAATTGGGGGTGCAAAAGTTGTTTTGCATCTGACAATAGGTGGAAGCCCCTATAATAATATGACAAGCAACAATAAGAACACAAGGGATGGGCTAGAGGGGAAGCATTCCTCTATTTTCTATGAATTTTCATGGTTTGTGAATTACATAAGGCATGCAATGCATTCAAGCACTTAACTTGACAAAATAATGAAACCTTCATTTTGTACTAATATGGACTTCAATAGATTATAAGTTCCTTATTTTTCATAGCCAAGTTCCCACATAAATTGAAGAGGCTACCAAAAAATTATTGAAAATTATGGACATTATTGTTATTTTGATTCTATGTAGCAAATTTGTTTGCATAATCAATAGAGGACTAATTGCAAGTATGGATTTTACCATTTGTAGACCTGTATGGTATTCTAGTAATGAAGTTTTTTTAGCATTGGACTAATTGCAAGCTTGGATGTTGCCAATTACAATCCTAGGGTTATTAGTTTGATTATTCATGATAACCATGCTTTCCTTTTGTAAGGATTGAATGAATTCCTAGAGGATTTGAAAAAAAATCATAAAAGAAAGCACTTAAATTTAGAAAAGGATTACTATGAAACCCATCAGAAGAACCATTTTAGAACATAAAGCTCAAAGAAAGTATGTGTTCCAAAGGTTTGTTTGTAGAAAATAAAGATATATATTTTTGTTTACCACGCCATGTTAAAGGATTGGTTGGCTTTGGAGCTCTAGAGCACCTTGTGGGTCAGAAAGCCCACCATACTTTTACTTTGAATATGTGTATAGAATGCCAAAGGGTGTATGGGAAAACTATATCCTTATTTATGTATGATGTTGAACTAAAATTAATGGATTCAAAGTACCATTTAGTTTCAAGTAGAAAACATGGGTACATGCAAAACCTTCCTATGAATAATTATTTTCAAATTTTACCTTTACCACCCATAACAATTGAAGAGACCTTTCCTAAAACACAAAATCATTGGCCATCATGGGATTACAAAACCAAGCTTAATTGCATAAACATAGTGGAAAAAAGTGTTCCATTGTGTGATAGACTTGGGGCTATGGTCAATCATCCTAATGGAAAACCCTACATTAAATATTCTTTCATTGTTCACTAGAATTGGGGGTGCAGAAGTTGCTTTGCATCTGATAATAGGTGGAAGCCCCTATAATAATATAACAAGCAACAACAAGAACACAAGGGATGGGCTATAGGGTAAGCATTCCTCTATTTTCTATGAATTTTCAAGGTTTGTGAATTACATAAGGCATGTAATGCATTCATGCACGTAACTTGACAAAATAATGAAACCTTCATTTTGTACTAATATGGACTTAAATAGATTAGAAGTTCCTTATTTTTCATAGCCAAGTTCCCACATAAATTGAAGAGGCTACCAAAAAAAGTATTGAAAATTATGGACATTATTATTATTTTGATTCTATGTTGCAAATTTGTTTGCATAATCAATAGACGAGTAATTGCAAGTATGGATTTTGTCAATTGTAGACCTGTATGGTATTCTAGTAATAATTTTTTTTAGCATTGGACTAATTGCAAGCTTGGATGTTGCCAATTACAATCATAGGGTTATTAGTTTGATTAGTCATGCTAACCATGGTTTCCTTTTACAAGGATCCTACAGGATGTGAAAAAAAAATCATAAAAGAAAGAACTTAAATTTAGAAAAGGATTACTACAAAACCCATCACAAGAAACGATTTTAGAACATAAAGCTCAAAGAAATTATGTGTTCCAAGGTTTGTTTGTAGAAAATAAAGATATGTATTTTTGTTTACCACACCATGTTAAAGGATTGGTTGGCTTTAGAGCTCTAGATCACCTTGTGGGTTAGAAATCCCACCATACTTTTACTTTGAATATGTGTATAGAATGCCAAAGGGTGTATGGGAAAACCATATCCTTATTTATGTATGATGTTGAACTAAAATTAAATGATTCAAAGTACCATTCAGTTTCAAGTAGAAAACATGGGTACATGCAAAACCTTCTTATGAATAATTATTTTCAAATTTTACCTTTACTACCCATAACAATTAAAAAGGCCTTTCCTAAAACACAAAATCATTGGCCATCATGGGATTACAGAACCAAGCTTAATTTCATAAACATAGTGGTAAAAAGTGTTCCATTGTGTCATAGACTTGGGGCTATGGTCAAGCATTCTAATGGAAAACCCTACATTAAACATTAGGGTATGATACTTTTACAATGTAAAAAGTGGAGCTTGGTATGGATTATAGTGTAGCTCATCTAGCTTCACTAGAGCCTTATGAAATGGCACTTTTACAAAAATAGAGAGAGATAAGATCTTATGTTGCTTTCTATTTTTGTTGTGTGATAAATCAAATTATTTTACTGATGCAACAATGTACCAACTATTTATGCATAATTATTTATATAAGTAATTTTTTTGATTTTACTATATAATTTGAATGGCTGAAAATTTAGTTTTATCCAAATTTAAAAAATTAAACTACAAATTTTGGTATCTAGATTGGTACCCTAAACTCTATATTTTTTTTATTTTAAAACTCCTACTATATTCTAAAAATATGCAAACTGAATGGGGGTCCAATTAAGAGGAGACATGAACATTTAGGTCTCTACGCTCATAATATTTATGTTTTATTCGGTCTTCTTTGGAAGAAGAGATATATGACATGTTTCCAGGCATGAGGCACCTTGCATGCAACATAAAAGTGGCAGGAACAATTGCCTTGATGATGCACGTAGTGTAGCCAGTAGGGCTTCCTTGTATATTTTGTGTTGGTAGAGGATATTAAACCTTGGTGGATATGGGGTTAGTCAGCATCTCCTCTCATGTATGTTCAAAATTATATTGTAGTGAATGGAATTCTAGCAAAGTGTTTGATGGATAACAAAATGGAATGCTCTATTAAATGTCCTATAAGAGAAGCAATCAGGACTGTACAGGGAATTGAAAAGGGAATCTCTCTCTCTCTCTCTATATATATCTTTCTCTCATTCTCTATTTTCCCTATCTCTCTTTGTCATCTCTCTCTCCCCCTTTCTCTCTCCACTTCTCTATTCCTCTCTCTAACTCTTTCTCCCTCCCTCTCTATCTCTTTTTGTCACTATCTTTTTAACTTTCTCTCTATTCTATTATCTCTATCTAGTTCTCTTTATTTCTTTATATCTCCCTATCTCTCCCTCCCTCTCTCTCTCTATCGCTATCTATCTTTTTCTATATCTCTCTGTCTCTTCTTACTTCCCTCTCCCCTCTCTATCCCTTTGTCTTTATCTCTCTCCCCTTCTCTCTTTCTTTATCTCTCTTTCTTGCTTCTCTCTACCTCTCTCTAACTCTCTCCCTCTCTAACTCTCTTTCTCTCTCCCTTTCTCTCTCTATCTTCCTCTCTCTCTCCTCCTTGTCATTTTCCTCTCTCTCTAATTGAATGATGATTGTGTTGTATCCATATGGCCCATGTCATTATCTAGCATTGAAAAAGCTTTGTGGTATTTAATAAATCCTATGAACCAGAACTCATGGTCATCCACAATCAACACTTGAATATACTATTAGTACTATAAAAATTATATCATTATATTAATTATATCAAGATCAGTTAATTATAAAAATATGTAAATGTAAAATTAAAAAAAAGTTATTAAATTAATTATGTAAATATTAAAAAGTCATTATAATTAAATTTCAAATTAATACCAAATATCTTTTTATCCACTTCTAATCCAATATTGTCCATCAAAACTTTTAGTTTCTATCTTAATCTTGTTAGGGTTAGCTAACAGAAGATATCAATTAAATGCAAGTAAAAATTAAATAGAGGAATGAAAATACACATAAATAATAACAGCAAGAGACAAGTTTTAACATGGTTCACCCAAACTCGGGCTACATCCACCAACAAAGAGTCCAATATTATTATCCAGTAAATCAAGCTGATTACAACCAGCAATCCTTGCAACTCAATATCGCTGTAAAATGCTACAATACATCAATGGAAACCCTAACCCTTAGCCATTTTTATCACAACTTTTGTCAGTTACAAAATAGGGTTTTTTATGTTGGCCAATGAAAAATAACTCTCAACGCCTTAATAAAATAATAAAAAACTATGAGAGGTTTAAGAGATGCTACCCCTGAGCCCCTGTGAGGGCGCTGCCCCTTGACCTCGCCTTGTATCGCGACAGGGGCACTGCCCCTAGACCCTACAAGGGGCACTGCCCCCAAACCCCCGCAAGGGGTGCTGCCCCTTGACCCTATAGGAATTTGGGGGTAAACCGCACTGATAAAAGTGGGGTAAATTTAACCTCCGAATCTGATTAGGCTCCATATAACAACAAATCTCTACTATAAATAGAGTTTTTTTTTCCTTTTTTGATTTCATATGATTCTTTCATGAAATCCTCTACTTTTATACACTTTTTTTTTCTTCCCTTATGCCAACTTTCTTAACAAAGGATTTTTCCAAATTACCAATGGAAAATTATTCTTGTGCCATCTTCATTTGTTGGCTTGACATGTGCTCTTGATGTTGGCCAAACCATTATTGATTTTTTTCACTCCTTCGGTGTGGATTTTTAATGTGGTCTCTTGTGCATTCAATCCCTCCATATGGGCATTTGTGCTCTCACCATTGTCATACAAACACTGATTGCCATAATCCATAAAGATAAAATCATTCTAACACCAAAATGATCTGTAAAATTTCAACTTAGTAGACTTTAAGAACCACAAAATTATTTCTACTATTCTACTTGCTCCAATAGCTAACAATATTTTATAGAGGTATAAACATTGTAGAAAATAACAAATAAACATGCTAGGAAATAAATGAATAAACATAAATAACTCAAGAATTTACCCTAGAAACCCTTGAGGGGAAAACCAACTTTGGTAGAGGAAAACACTTATATAACCTTGATGTAATTAATGAAAGAATAAATACAAATTGATACAATAATAATTTTTTCCTACTACTCACTCTAGCCTCAACAAACTAAGAACAATTGAATTTTCCAATTTCTCTTAATTATAATACTCAAATATTTCTTCCTATGCCAAAATGCATACTCTCCACCTCTATTTATAGTTTCTAGCGATGTTGTCATGTTCCAAGGGCCCAAGAAGAAACCCCTAGAAGTTATAAGAGGAAGGGACAATATTTTGTTTTATTTCTAAGTTTTCAATAATTAGGGATCATTTCACACATGTGGATTTGTCTTAGTAAACATGGATTTGACCCAAAGTCATGAAAACATTCCTATTTCCTCTATAGTTATTGTTTTTTTGTCAACTTGTTTCTTTTCTTGTATGATCCCTCAATCCAAATTATTGTTCAAGTTTTATTTTCCTAATCTTTATAGATCAACATTACTCTGGGAAAATAGTTTACATACCACAAGCAAGTACCTATAAATCTTTTTTTAGGGGCTACAAAACTACCAAATTCATTTGGTCATCCATTCGCAATGATATACCTACAATTTCAAGAAAGAAACTCTCTTAGAGGCCAAAATTTTGTGCATGAATGTTTTTAATAATATGATTGTTGAATTAAAATCTTTACTCTAACATCCTTTTTAGATGTTCCATCTATGCAAGTTTATTATTTGTAAATGTTAAAACTCACCCTACAAATTTCTTTGGGTATGGTGAATTCCTTATATTATATATAATATTATTTATATAACATAATTTATATACATTTATTATTTAATTTAGATTCTATTACATATAAAATCTATATTACAATTGTATTTATTATTAGATATAATATAAATCATAAAATATAAATATTATATATATTTAATATTCAATATATTATTATATATTTGATATTTAATATTTATACATGTTTAATATATAGTAATTAAATTTAATATTTATTTATATTTAATATATACTTAATATAATAGTTAATTAAATATTATATATAATAGTTATATATATTTAATTTAATATTGATTTTATATTATTTTATTTTATTTTCACATCTATACTAAGTCATTTTCATCTTCATGAGCTTTTTATAATATATAAGAGAGCTTTATTTTTTGAATATCGATTATTTCCAATTTTTTTCTGGTCTAAATCTCTTTTACAATTTTTTAGGATAGAGAACGCCAAGATTTTTTGGTTTCTGAAGTTTCAGAATTAAATTTTGTTAATAGAGGCTTCAAATTTTGTGAATGATTGTGTTATAAAAATTTAAATAATTGAATGTGACTGTTTCTAGATTTTGAAGGGTTCACCTTTAGATTTTTTTAATAGAGAATGGGTAGGATACTACCAGAAATGCCACAATTTTCTCATACAACCAATTAGCAATTATGACACCGAAAACTAGGGTTTTCCCCTATTGGCCTGGAATATCTGTGTCTAGGACAACTATGGGTAGTTTTCAAGCTAAGAATACCATAATTAGCTGGAGCGAAGTTCCCCTATAGAGGGATATTGGGGAATTGATTTTTCATGGTGGTAGTTTTTGGTGAATTCAAAAATACCTAATGGCAAAGGTAATACAGATAAAAACCTGCTGTAGAGTCTGGAAACTATTTTGGTGACACCAACGGTGGTATTGAAAAAATGAAATTGACACGTGGACCAGTTAATTGTTTGCATAGATGGATGGATGGGATGCATTTAATCATCTTGCACTGGTCTAATACATTGGCAGCCACCAATCCACCAACGCAGGTCTCTACTTGCCAAAGGGAATGCCATCGGTGTAAAAAACATGAGAATTTTTTCTTTTAAATAACATAGGAGAAGGGAGAGAGAGATTTTTTTTTTTACACTATGTTTAATTTCCAAAAGGTCAAGATAATAAAACTCATTCACCATAACATTTTATTTAAAGAGAACAAAATATATTACAAGGGGATTTCAATTTAATAATAGGACTTCGCAAAGAGAGATTTACTCTCTTAAACTACAAAACCTTTACAAGGCTTCAAGAGACAAGGCATACACATTGCCTTTATTTTTACAACACCAAACTTGTTCACTCATTTTTATTCATGAAGACAAATCCCAAACTCTCCTCCAAGAGCTAACCTGCATAACAAAGAAAGCCTTCCCAAGGCTAAGGGAAGCTCACCTCCCAACCATTGACTTGCAAGCAAGCCACCCCCAAGCTAGGAGACCCATAAGATAACCAGATGCATGCTCACACAAGGGGTTTCCAAGCACACACACACACTCAAATGAAAACACAACAATAAACCTACCCAAGGAGACTCACAAACTAAATCCATACAACATGGATTTTAAGGTAGAGAGAGTGCACTCACTCAACTCAAGGGGAAAACCAACCAATAATACTCATAATCCAAATACTCCAACACATAGCCTCTTTCTATCAAACACTTATATCACTAATTAAATACCAAGGTACTCTTTCCATACACAAAACCATAACATCTTTCCATATACAAGGTCATAGCCATGAAAATGCCTCTACAAGAAGTGGTTTTCCACGAGGAGGTTCTCTCCTCTCTTACCCAACACATGGTGGGATTTCTCACATGTAGAGCTCACTAATACAACCCAAAATCCTTTACAACATGAAAAATCACAAGAACATAAGACATAACATATTTCATGCATATATAAAGAAATGACAAGAATAAGAAAGGCTTGAAGCCTTAAGAACCTACCTCTCAAGCCTCAAGTGTTGAAGGATGTTGGTGAAGAACTCCAAGATCCTTACACAATTTATCCTCTCAATGCAAAGCTCCTTCCCAAAATCAAGATCAAAACCAAAAAGAAAAAACCCTTCTCCTCTCGACAAAAGGGAGATATATAGGGTTTCAAAACCATTCCCAACAGATGAGGAGGTGACACATGTCACCTTCCCAATGAATGAGGAGGTGACACTTGTCACCTTCCCATTCATTCTTCCATGCACAACTTCCCACAAGTACTCTCACACATGTGTGAGATATGGAGGAGTAGAGAGGTGACACTTGTCAACCTCTCATTCCTTCTCCAAGGCACTTCTCCCCATATTTCTTCTCACACGTGTGAGGCATGGGGAAGAGGGAAGTAGTTAGGGTTCACTTCCCCAATGTTCTTACATGGTGTTCTCACACATGTGAGACCCCTTGGGATTCCCCCAAGCCCACTCAGGAACCTTGGGCTGTGGGATTGAATGAGACAAGTCATCCAATCCTTAACCCAAAATTCAAATCTCGCCACCTAACTCCTAGGGTTAAAAAGAGGGGTCAAAAATGAGTTAGAACTCATGATTTGAGGTCTACAAGGTACCTAACCCATAGGTACTTGATCTAGGCCCCTTAAACACATGAAATCAACCTTAAAAATATCAAAAACATCAATTAAAAATCCCATAAACTTTATGAACGAAAATGACACATAGATGACAACTCACCAACTACTCAACCTTAGGAGACTCAAATTAAAAATTAAAATCAAAGTTAAACACATTACATTAATGTTCAAACACAATTAACCTTACTCCACCTTAGGGACTAGGTTAGTTTTATAGGGATGTTTACTCAGGGTTATTTGTATGACCTCCAGTTTCCATTAGCCATGGAAAATACCTGCACACTACACAAACACATCAATAGCCCAAGGTCTATCATAGCCTAAGAAAATTAAATTTATGCACACACATGATCTCACAAGTACATACACCATCAATTATATCAAATGATAAAATTCACTTGATTCTCAAATCAATTATATTTCTAATAACACAATCAGGATCATGAAAACATAAATCAAATAGTATTTCATCAATTCAGTTATCTCATGAAACCATTTCAATTGCATCAATTATAATATCACAATCAACATCATAGAATCAAAATATAATCTAACATGTAAAGATATAGCATCATCATAATATAAATCATCTATCTAATTAAAGAATAAAATAAAATCAATGGATGTCTAAATATATGGGATCGACAGTCCCCAAAAATGTCCAAATATCAAATATAATCCAAGGAAACAAGTCCCCTAGTCAAATCAATAAGTGCAAGTAAGGGTGCCCTTGCACTAATTCACTAAGGATCTAGTCTAAGCACAATCAGGTGATATACCAATCAATCCAAGCTAAGTTGTACATCTCCTATGTATACTCAAATTAACACAACCACCCTATAAAAAGATGCACAACAACACCATCATGTCTCTTAGACAAGGTCACAACACCATAAACCAAACCCTTAGCCTAGTTGAAGCAATACAATTTGGCCTAATAGTGCAACTAAACCTATCACACAAGAGTGGGCCACACATCCTCCTGCCCTAGAACTAAACTTCCTCCTGGAAGTTAACACGGAGGTATAGTAGAGCAGCCCACCTACAAGCCATTCTAACATGGCAGTGAACTCAAAATGATTTCAGGACACAAGTATAGAAAACAATTAGGATCTTAAAAAGAAACCACTTAGCAATTAATCTAGATGATACCCTTCTCTGACTAGGAGAAGTCAAGTATCTAAAAGCAACACAAACTCCAAAGACTTTACGAGCATTACAAAGTACAAGGGCATTAGATACCCTAGGCTAGACCACCAAATGATTCAAGGTCATGAAAGGTGAGGTCACACCAAGAAGGTTAGCATCATGTGAGGCCTTTCCAAATGTTTAGTGGAAAATTGGATTTGTTAATGTTTTAGTGTTTTGATGTTTAAATCTGCCTTTCCACTTAACATTCAAGGATCTAGGGTCGAGTGGTGAGCACTATCATACCCTAGGTCACTGTGAGATGTAGGGAAACTTGGATTAGGGAATTTAATTATCAATTTTCCTCCTCTTATGCTCAATTGACCATTAAAACCCTAATTATGCGAATATGGCAACAAATTAATGAATGATAGAAAAATCTCTTACAGACAAGAGTAAAATACCAAATCACAAAGTATCTATTTTTGGGGTTCCGAAGTAGAATAGTCAGAGACACTAGAGTGGGTGCTCTAGTCCAAGGTACCAGTTTCTTCACGGGATCCAGACCTCCTTCCAGCACTGATCAGCCTTTTAACTTCTATTTTTAGAAATTTAGTTTCAAAGGACACTAGAGTGAGTGGCCAAGTCCTAGAATTGCTCCAGTGTCCTGCTTTTCTTCAGATCCTGAATCCTTAATGCTTGCCAATCCTTCCTGCAACTTTAATTTTCCTAAATGCGACACCTATAACCTGCAATCACAAGACTTGGTTTTGGGGTTGTGGTGTTTAGAGGCTTGCCTTAGTCAAGCCTTGAAGGACACTTAAGTCTCCAAACACCATTGGTAGATAAAGAGTGCATGCCCTTGTGAGGTAGAGGCAAAAACTAAAGGAATCAATGGTGAAAACACAATACAATGTCACCTTGTAGTGAAGCTCTCATGGGAGGAAGATGCTCTTCATTCAATGAGCAAATTGATGCTCAAATCTGCAAATATCAACACATAAAACACACAAGTCTGCTCTTGCAACATAATGAAAGCCTTGAATCACCTTGAGAATGCCTAAAGTTCACAATGATCATCTAGTTGAAATCTAGTTTTCAAATGAGTGCCTAAACATGCTTTTATATGCAACTACAAGCACTCCCGCGTCGGCAAAGGGACCAAATAATGGTCACAAACTAACACCCAGAAATTAGGGCTGCCCTAAATTAGGGTTGCCCTAAAATAGGGCAAGACTAGGGCGCGGATGCCCAAGTTCTCCCCCCTATTTTGGGTAGGGTATAGCTCAAGGGGTCCACTTAGGTCCAATTTGTCATGGAGCCTAGGTCTCATTCCATTGGGATGCCAAAATATGAACTAAGATGTCCTAAATGCATGCTAAAGACCCGAGAACCAAACCTTAAGAGGGAAAAGCCCCCAAGGGGACATTTTCTGATGTTAAACCAAAACTCTAACTATCTCTATCAGATTCCAAACCTTTCTTAGCCATCCAAAATAACTTACCT